>CM016625.1:24033635-25233635 GCA_005393395.2 Gossypium australe | reverse complement strand
GTGTATATGACATATTTTATGGCTGATATTGCTGAAACTAGTTTGACGTTCTATGACGTGGAATGAGATTCTGTACACAGTCTACTGTTTCTTGTAAGCACTCTGCTAGCTGTTAGAAGTGCACTACTGACTAACCTCTTTTATGTTAATTGGGGGGAGGGGGTTATCCTCTGCTTTTAACCTGAATAATGTCCTTGAAGATGGTTGTAAATGTTAAAAGTGGTTAATCTTCTAAGCATGTAGTATTACTAATTTTCCTTGTTTTAAGTTTATAGCTCGACTTTGGATCATTTTGAAGTTCAGAACTAGTTTCCCTTTAGAGCATGTTGTTATTTATGGGGGAGGAATGACCAAACTGTGGTTGTGAAAACATATCAGTGCATTTTTAAAAATTTTCAGCTCTTAGTAATGAAATATTTATCATATTCATTTTGCAGCAAATATGTCAATCACTTCACACTTTGTGGTCAGCTCCATTTCGTATTACTTTTGCAATGGTCCTTCTTTATCAGCAGTTGGGTGTTGCTTCGCTTCTTGGTGCATTAATGCTAGTCCTTATGTTTCCCGTGCAAGTATGTGCCTTTGCTCTCTGGCTTTTCCCATTTTGTTTCTTTAAGATAAATTATTAATTTCATAGTGGTTGTTACACTTTTTATTCCTTGAATAAAGAGTTATATGATGTTAAACTTTTTAGGGTACGCATTTTATTTTATTGGCTTTGTTTTTTTAATTCTTACTCCCTTTTTTTATTTGGCAAACAGACAGTAGTTATAAGCCGAATGCAAAAATTGTCAAAGGAAGGTTTACAACGTACAGATAAGAGAATAGGCCTCATGAATGAAGTATTGGCTGCAATGGACACTGTAAAGTATGATTTGTTTCTAGGAAACTGTTTAATTTTCATTTTTATTTGTTTTTACAGAGCTTTTGAGTACAGTACTAGGGCTTTCAGTTATGATTCTGTATTTATGCTGTAATGTCTCAGATGTTATGCTTGGGAGAACAGTTTCCAGTCTAAAGTCCAAAATGTCCGGGATGATGAGTTGTCATGGTTCCGCAAAGCATCCCTGCTTGGAGCGGTATCCCCCTGATCTAAGCTCCTAATTTGTTCTCTTTCTTTCTGGTTGTGGAAGTCTTGATTTGGCTATGATAAAAATATGTCAGCTCTAACTGTTTTTGTAAAATTTGAAAGAAAAATGTATGTTGAATTGCTAATTTAGTTACCATAGTCTATATCTGTTGTGTGCAACACCGAACACCCATCTTAAAATTAACATCATGTACAAAATAGTGGTTTATTTACGTGCTATTGCTTTTACAAATTGTCTAATAAAATATTTACTGATCTTAAGAAAAACAAAGATAGTATAACCTTTTGGCTATTCAAGAGAGAGTTACATGTAACAAACTAGATTGTTTTTGCTTTTGAGTTGTGAGTACAGTTCTGCATGAAGAATGCTTTTCATGGGTAATCAATTTCATTAATTTTGATCTAGTTGTTGACATTGATATGGATGTAGCCATATAGGTGTTTGGGTAGGATCAGTTCAAAAGCTTCCTTTTTATTTGTCTTATTCTATCTCTTGTTTGCAGTGTAATGGCTTTATACTGAATAGCATTCCAGTTGTGGTGACTGTGATTTCATTTGGCTTGTTTACTTTGCTTGGAGGCGACTTAACACCTGCAAGGGCATTTACATCTCTTTCTCTCTTTGCGGTTCTTCGTTTCCCCTTATTCATGCTTCCAAACGTTATTACTCAGGTGATTTTCTTTGCCTCTTTCAGGTATTTGGGCTAGACTATTTAGTGCAGTGGTGTTTTAATTGGCATTTTTGGTAGTGGATAGGACGTATGATTGTGTTTCTCTGCCCTTGATCTGTTACTTTACATTGGTGGTATACATTCCTATGGTACATAGAAATGTGGGATGTATTAAAACTAGTAGGGTGCTTTTCTTGGTTCCTAATGCTGAAGTTTGACAGGTGGTAAATGCAAATGTTTCACTAAAACGTCTGGAGGAGCTGTTCTTGACTGAAGAGAGAGTTCTTCTGCCAAATCCTCCTCTTGATCCTGAACTTCCAGCAATCCAAATAAGAGATGGTTTTTTTTCATGGGATTCTAAGGTCTAGTTTTAATTTCTGACACTTCTTTTCATTTTTAGTCTGTAATTTACATGAATGTTTACAGCATATATGTTTAAGTTGATCTATAATTGATTTAATATGATAATCATATTATGGAACTTAAATTCATGAACCTTAGATATGGTTGTTAAAGAGTACATATTTTATCTGTTGGTTTCTTCCTCTTATATGAAATGACCCTTTGATTCTGTTTGTACTATCCTGAAGCTGAAAAAGCTTTACACTTTTATGTCTTGCTGAGACAAAAGTTTTCCTTTTGTTTTTTACGTCTCTGATGACATGTCATAGTATAAAGTGTGCACTTTCATTTATTTTTTATGATATAAAATTCTTGTTTATTATTTCAGGCAGAGAGGCCCACATTGTCTAATATTAATTTAGATATACCAGTTGGTAGCCTGGTTGCAGTAGTTGGTAGTACCGGTGAAGGAAAGACCTCGCTTATATCTGCAATGCTTGGGGAGCTTCCTCCAATATCTGAAGCCAGTGTTGTTATCAGAGGAAAAGTTGCTTATGTTCCTCAAGTTTCATGGATTTTCAATGCAACTGTAAGTTTGGCTTACTTATCTCTTTTTTATATGTGGTAGTGCTTTTATGGCATGCAATCTCACTTGTTTAGTTATTGGCGGTCAGTTTTGTTACTATATTGTTAAAACTTTTTGGAACTAAGGAATATTAGTATATTTTATCTCCTCCAAGATGATTAAGATGGCTTGTCTTGTGACCTTAGATTTAGTAGCTTAACATGCTGAAAAGTCCATACCTTTCAACCTTAAGAAGTTTAATTGCCTTAATGTTAGTTATTGATCTTTGGAGTTTATACTTGCAGGTACGTGATAACATATTGTTTGGGTCTTCTTTTGAATCAGCAAGATATGAGAAGGCATTAGATGTTACTGCATTGCGGCACGACCTTGAGCTACTGCCTGTAAGCATTTTAGAAAAGTTGTGACACGATGTAGTGAATAGACAGAAGTCTCTTATCTACCCAACAGTTTTATCTCAATAGTTTATTTTTTGATGTTAGGGTGGTGATCTTACTGAGATTGGTGAAAGAGGTGTTAATATTAGTGGTGGGCAGAAGCAAAGGGTTTCCATGGCTAGGGCTGTATATTCCAATTCAGATGTTTACATTTTTGATGACCCCTTGAGTGCTCTGGATGCACATGTGGCTCGGCAGGTAACTGGTTCAATGTAGCCTTTTTTTTTTTATTCTTTTTGCTCCTCAGTTGCCCTTTTGTTTTTGCTGAGCAGAATTATGTTATATTACCATGTAAAGAAACTGAACTTTATTGATCTTACTCAGGATATTGCCCCTAATAGAGCACAATGTCATAAAAGAATTCATGTGGTTTAGTCCCTTCTTGTTTTTGCATGTTAATACCCTTGGTCCCATTTTTTTAGTTTTAACTTTTTGAAGCTTTTAAGAATCAAGAACTAGACCTGGTCCCAATATCATCGTGATGTGCATAACATATTGTTGCACTGGGTAAGGTGAACAATACTATTCTTATTAAAATAGGAAATAAGTCAAGCATGTCACATATATGGTCATAGAAAATCTGATATATGTATATGGTCTTCAAAACTTGCTTTTTAGGTGTTAACGTGTACTACATTCTTTTATTTGTTTCTGTTATGTTTTTTTGTTTACTTTATTTTATTTCATATCCCATTTGCTGTTCCTTGAAAACACAGTGTATTTGGAAATTTGGTAATGTTAGTTACTTTCAATTTTGATGTGATATTGGCCTGATTTCTGCTACCAATAATTTTCAGGTTTTTGATAAATGCGTCAAGGGAGAATTGAGAGGCAGAACAAGAGTTCTTGTCACAAACCAGCTTCACTTCCTTTCACAGGTTGATAGAATTATTCTGGTTCATGAAGGCATGGTGAAAGAGGAAGGAACTTTTGAGGGCCTCAGTAATAATGGTGTGCTGTTCCAAAAGCTAATGGAGAATGCAGGAAAAATGGAGGAGTATGCAGAGGAAAATGAGAATAGTGATATAGTTGACCAGAAGGACTCTAAACCTGTTGCTAATGGAGTACCAAATGACATTCCCAAAAGTGGAAGCCAATCAAATAAAACAAAAGAAGGCAAATCTGTTCTCATTAAGCAGGAAGAACGGGAAACAGGAGTTGTTAGCTGGAATGTTTTAGTGAGGTAGAGTATTAAATATTTTGATTTTCACTCCTCTTCCCCACATTGCATTGTTACTTGTATATACTGCTATTACCATATCTTTTAAGAGTCCCCAAATTCTATGATAACTAGCTCCTCAACTCTACTTAAATTGATTGATAGATGTAGCTAATGTTAAAAACATAGTGTTCTTTGAACATCATCTTTCTCAGTATTCAATATGTAGACTTCTCTTAACCTTCTCAATCACTAAATTTGACCCCTTTTTTATGCTTAGAAGGAAGGTGACAACATTTTCTCATATTGATGGCTCTCATATATGGACCCTTAATGCAACTAATCAAAAGTTCCATCTGGTCTATCTCACTGCAATACACTTACAAATTTTCCTGTCTTCTACTGATAGATTTGTTCTTCCTTTTTTAGTGAAGATTCACTGAGCAGATTTATGGTTTCATTATGTTAACTAAGTGTGCTTTAGTTAATTGGAAATCTATTTATTGTGTGCGAGTAGGAAGGGAGGAAAGGATTTAACATCTCTGCTGTGATTTATTCTGAATTCCTTTGTTTTTGAATTTTGTTATAAAGGAAAAAGCAAACCTCAATGAGTGTGTTATCTTTCTCTTTTCTTTCCAGGTACAAGAATGCATTGGGAGGTTTATGGGTGGTAATGGTGCTTTTTACCTGTTACATACTGACAGAAATTTTACGAGTTTCAAGCAGCACGTGGCTTAGCTCTTGGACAGATCAAAGTACTACAAAGATGCATGGACCCGGTTATTACAATTTGATCTATTCACTTCTATCATTTGGTCAGGTATGAATTTGTTATATGCTAATTGGCTTTGAGTTAATGCTTAAGTTCTTCTTACAGATCTTTCTGACATTTTACTCGTTTACATAAATAGAGTAGTTCTATTCTCCTGAAGGGTTGGGAAGTTTTCTTCCCTATATTTGAATACATAATATTACTTCTATTTTCAGAAAAATTAGCAAAGCATTTCTGGGAAGAGGTTTACTAGTTTTATATATCTCATATTTTATCTTCATTTTCTCCCTCATCTGGTTTCAGGTCTTGGTGACATTGGTTAATTCATATTGGTTAATCATATCAAGTCTTTATGCGGCCAGAAGGTTGCACGATGCCATGCTTACTTCCATACTTAGAGCTCCAATGACCTTTTTCCACACCAACCCACTTGGACGGATTATTAATAGATTTGCAAAGGATTTAGGTGACATTGATCGAAATGTCGCTCCATTCGTCAATATGTTTTTGGGTCAAGTGTCGCAGCTCCTTTCTACTTTTGTCTTGATAGGAGTTGTAAGCACTATGTCATTGTGGTCCATAATGCCACTTTTGGTTTTGTTTTATGCTGCTTATTTATACTACCAGGTAATTAAACTTGACCTTGTCTTTGTCTTTTGCTTTTCTGATTTTTTTGTTTTTCTTCTCTAACACTGAGATTTATAAATTCTCCTCGTAGAAAGTGCCTGTCTTTTACCAGTTCTGATTTTTTAGTAGTCAGTAAATTTAGCATATGGAGGTTTCTGCAGCTGGATGTTTCTGTTTGTATGTTTCTCATGTAATCATCATTTTATTAACTCCACAGAGTACCGCTCGTGAAGTGAAGCGCTTAGATTCTGTAACTAGATCACCTGTATATGCACAATTTGGAGAAGCACTGAATGGTCTGTCTACTATTCGTGCTTACAAAGCTTATGATCGCATGGCTGACATGAATGGAAAATCCATGGACAATAATATAAGATTCACTCTCGTGAACATGAGCTCCAATCGTTGGCTTGCAATCCGTTTGGAAACTTTGGGAGGACTCATGATTTGGTTTACAGCAACCTTTGCTGTCATGCAAAATGGAAGGGCACAGAACCAGCAAGAATATGCATCTACTATGGGTCTACTTCTTAGTTATGCTCTAAACATTACAAGTTTATTGACCGCTGTACTCAGGCTTGCCAGTTTGGCTGAAAATAGTTTGAATGCAGTGGAGCGTGTTGGTACATATATAGAGCTGCCTTCAGAAGCACCACTTATTATCGAGAACAACCGTCCCCCTCCTGCTTGGCCTTCATCCGGATCTATCAAGTTTGAGGATGTTGTCCTTCGTTACAGGCCTGAACTTCCGCCTGTCCTGCATGGGTTGTCTTTTACAATTTCTCCTAGTGACAAGGTAGGCATTGTTGGAAGGACAGGGGCGGGAAAATCAAGCATGTTAAATGCTTTGTTTCGAATTGTAGAGCTGGAAAGAGGAAGGATCTTAATTGATGGTTGTGATATTGCAAAATTCGGACTGATGGACCTGCGTAAAGTACTTGGGATCATACCACAAGCACCCGTTCTTTTCTCTGGTACGCCCCACCAATGATCTAGATTATATTTACATAATAGCTTAGTGAAAACTTTTCTGTGTATCTCCCATGATTTGACTTAGAATTCCTTTTTTCTGTTTTACTAGCATTATCATAAATTTTCTTTCCCCAAATATATGTTAACTTCTAAAGCGGAGATAATCTAACATGTAACATTTTTGTCTATTGGATTTCATCTTTCTTATTTTGTTCCAATTAAAATATATATTTATGTCCATTTTGTTTTTATTTGGGCCAGGAACTGTGAGATTTAATCTTGATCCTTTCAGTGAACACAATGATGCTGACCTTTGGGAAGCTTTAGAGAGAGCACACCTGAAAGATGTCATTCGGAGGAATTCTCTTGGTCTGTATGCTGAGGTATTTATTAAAAAAAATTCTGATAGGAATTTTATTGACAGTTTGCTAATCAATTTCTTCCAATGCTTGGAAAAGAGAGATGATCAGTTGGTCAGTTTTTTGGAAGTGTCCATAGGTGCTGAAATCAGTATGGTTCTTCCATGACTAATATTGACCACTTATCCTGTGTTTTGTCCAGGTTTCAGAGGCTGGGGAAAACTTTAGCGTCGGGCAAAGGCAATTGCTAAGTCTTGCTCGTGCATTATTGAGGAGATCAAAGATACTTGTTCTTGATGAAGCAACTGCGGCTGTTGATGTCAGAACTGATGCTCTTATTCAGAAAACAATTCGGGAAGAATTCAAATCATGTACCATGCTCATCATTGCTCACAGACTCAATACAGTAATTGACTGTGATCGTATTCTTTTGCTTGATTCTGGCAGGGTATATACATAATTCTCGAGTTTGTTTAATTCATTGAAATCTTTATTGGTTTTATTGATTGTTGGTTTATTCTCTTTTTCGTGTTTGGCTTTTGGTTGATGCATCGATGTTTATTTTGATGCCAGGTTCTGGAATATGATACGCCAGAGGAACTATTGTCAAATGGAGGAAGTTCTTTCTCCAAGATGGTTCAAAGTACAGGGGCTGCTAATGCACAATACTTGCGAAGTCTAGCACTCGGAGAGGGAGAGGACAGTGTAGGCAGAGAAGAGAATAGGCAGTTGGATAAACAGAGGAAATGGCTGGCATCTTCTCGATGGGCTGCTGCTGCCCAGTTTGCACTCGCTGTTAGCCTTACTTCATCGCAAAATGACCTTACTCGCTTGGAAATCGAAGATGAGAACAGTATCCTCAAGAAAACGAGAGATGCTGTGATAACTCTTCAGGGAGTTCTGGAAGGGAAGCATGATAAAACAATCGAAGAGTCCCTAGATCAGCGTCAGATGTCTAAAGATGGATGGTGGTCAGCACTTTACAGAATGGTCGAAGGTACAGAAACTAACATGCCTACTATTGCTTTTACATCGACCTTGTATCCGATATTAGCCCAAATAATCTTAAGTACCTTCTGTTTGTTCCTTTAATCATCTTACAAATTTCTGCTTTTCTTCCTCATCCAGGTCTTGCTATAATGAGCAAATTGGCAAGGAGCAGGCTTCATCAATCTGATTATGGTTTCGAAGACAGATCAATCGACTGGGATCAAACTGAAATGTAGAGTTCAATCTCTCTCGACTGGATTTTGGATTCATAACTGAATGCGTTTTGGAGTGTAGCATCTGAAAATTGTCCAAAGTTTACATCAAGGATTGTTAGCCATGAATCTTTGTCTGATAACCTTTTTGAGCTTGCGCACAAAATTTTGAACCCCATAATTGTGGGACAATTTAGTTGAATTGTTAAAAGAACTGGATTATAATTATCTTCTTTTGCACTTATCTTTTATCCATTTTATAATTATGAGTGAGTAGGTTCCATTTATTGAATTTAACTGATATAATCCAATCATTTGAAGTCGGTTAAATTTGATTATCAACTCATCTAAACTTTCATTGTGTATCACCTTTATAACAACATTTATTTTTCATCTTTGTAAGAATGCATGGGCAGCCATTACAAATCATGAATGAATGCAAGTGACAATACATCTCATCTCAGTTGTATTGTATCCAGATCTTCAATTTTATTTTTTATAATTTCATTTGCTCCATACAGATTGTATTGAAAACCCAATCCCTTCTACAAACACAAGATATAAAAAATGAAGACATTTGTCTCAAGTCTTGTTGTTTCTTCAAACTAGAAACAGTTATTTAATTGTAATCAATTAAACAATAATTTAAAGACATCATATATTATATAACAAAGTACACACTAAAATTGCAACAAGTGGCACAACCATGTTTTTCTATTTATTTTTTATTTTTAAATTATTCATTAATATTTAATTTTAGTTTTTAAATCTCCATTATTTTTTAATAAAATCATATTATTTTCACCATACCTTAAATTAAAATATTGTTTTTACATGATAAAACCTAGTTAAAATTTATGGCCTTCGTATATGTTCATTTAAACCATAATTTATAACTAAAAAATTAATAATATAATTAAAAACCTAATAATAATAATAATAATAATAATATGTTCATTTTCGCACTAAAACTATGAACATTCAATTATATGATGATTTAATGCATTAAAACTAAAAATAATAATAAAATAAATTATCCATCAATTGTGATATTTAAGGCCTTCCCATTTACTAAATTTACTTTATTTTATTGGTAATTAATGAAAATATTAATTTAAACAAATTATATTAAATTATATTCTTTAAATTAAATTATGATTCAAAAATCAACATTCAGATATCATATTTTTTCATTTAATATTATATTCATTTAATATTCTTTGACATTAAATTATAAAATTGAACAGTAAATGTTGTCTAACATAAATACTTTATAAATAAATTGAACAAGTTATAAAACTGTACATAATCCCGACGCATCTCCTCTTTTTCTATAATTTTTTAAATAATTTTTAAAAATTTTCAATATCCATTTAATTTCTATAATTTAAAAAATAATATTTTATAAATTTCTAACTATATTATCCGGAAAATTTACATATATACTGAAAAAAAAAACTAATTCAAGAAAGTATGCTGAAATTTTCTAAATTTACCCATTTACGCTATTTTTAGAGAGAAAAATATTCAAAAATGTTGGTACACCACATTATCATTTAGTGTGTTGATTTCATGTATTTTTGTTGAGTTATGTATTCAATGTTAAAGTTGTGAAGCAAATGGTTGCGTAAAAATTGTAATGATAAAACACCAACAAGTTTCAACCTAAACTTTCAAAGAAAGTTGCAGCTAAAATCCTTGGATATATTATATTTTCATAATTGACCAAATGAAACTTTATTATAATTCTTTTTTTTGGTCTTTTTTTTCTCCAAATTTGTGACAATCTTTTTTAAATTTGTTTCTACAAAACCCATTAAGAATTAAAATATCATTTGTTTTAATTTTAAATTTGTATAACTCTTAAAATAATAATTAAATCAATTTACATATTTATTTTTTTAAAATTAAAACTGTAGTTAAATATAATTTCAAATAATTTTTTAAACTAAAGGTTCGAAATAAAAATTAAAGTATATGATAAATAATTTCATGCTTTTTGTAAACATTTTTATTCTAAAATTAAAATTTTTAAATAAATTAATTATATTTTGTTTTTATAATTAGATTTGAATATTTAATTAATTTAAAAGGATATTTGAAAATATTACCACTCTTTACGTAAAAATATTTTTATCATTTATTAAATATTTAAAATCTGTCAAAAGCATTATTATTCTAATGTTAAAAAATTTAAAACAATTGTATAAGAAAAAGTTTTAAAACTATTTTTAAGAACATAGCTTTTATTTGAATTTATAAATTTGATTATTTAAAAAATAATAAAAAATAAATTCTAAATTTAAGAAAATGTTAATTTTTAATATTCATAAGATAATAATTAAATAAATTACAAAACAAATATTGAAAAATTAAATATCTAAATTTGTTATATTCTATTTTACAATTTTTCTTATTTAAAATTTAAATTTGTTAATGTTGAATTTTTGAAGTTTACTTTCAAAACAAAAAGTTTAAATTAATTTTAAAAGTAAAAAAAGTATTTAACGAAGAAACAACTGGGTTTTGGAATGTTTTCACTTGTCTCTCTTTTCATTGATGGATATGAGTTTATATACAAAAGACATGCTAAGAAATCTGCTAGAGATAACAGATGCGGACTTATTCTTAAGGAAAACAAATCGCTAAAGATCAGGAATGTAAACAATAGAATCCTAAAGAAATATAAACTCTTGAGAGTGCAGCTTTATGGATTCTTATCATGCCCCAGCAAGATGGACGGAGGCGGAGTTAGTCCAATCTTGGAAGTAACCGTGGTGAATTGGTGACGAGGTAGCGGTTTTGTGAGAACATCGGCAAGTTGATCAGACGATGAGACATGGGAAACACGAAGAAGGCCATTTTGCACTTGTTCCCAAATGAAATGATAGTCAAAGGCAACGTGCTTCATGCGAGAGTGAAAGACAAGATTAGCACACAAATTTGTCGCTCCAACATTATCACAATAGATGACGGGCGAATTGGGAATGTGAATTCCAAGTTCAGTTAGAAGAGAACAAATCTATCGTAATTCAGCGACAATAGTTGCAACAGAGTGATACTCAGCTTCAGAAGAGGAACGAGCAATAGTCCGTTGTTTCTTGGAACTCCAAGAAATGGGATTGTGGCTGAGATAAACAATGTAAGCACTCGTGGAAGTGAAATCATCCTTGTTGTAACACCCAAACCCCAACCCGTCATCGGAACAGGGTTACGGAGTGCTACCGGATCGATCAGACAACTTTACAATTAATACACAATTATTATCAATCATATAAAATAATCTTATAGTCCCTTATATGGATCTTCAAGGCCCAAAAAAAATAAGTTAGGAATGGTTCGAGACTAATTCGAATACTTAGAAAATTTTCAAACATTTTAAAATTTTTCTCAACTACAGGGCTCACATGCCCGTGTATATTGAGAACACACCCGTGTGCCAGGCAATGTGGACTCAATATGAGTCTTTCTAACCTAACCAACCCTGCAAAATTTCAAACCAAAACCAATTTGCAATCTGTGTAGCAACTAACACATTTACAATACAAATTAAATTCATGTTAATAAACTTTATTCATTTTTATTTCATACAAATATCAAATATATCATATTAGTTCCCGTTTTATATTTTTAACCAGTTTAAATAATTATTTTATAACCATAATCACAAGACTCATATACTCAACCTATTCATTACCTAGGTACATGCCACCATTATTAAAGAAAGGTATATTACTTAAAATTTTCTCTGAGGTCGGGATTACTCTGGATGCTGGACCGGACACCGACTTTCAGTTAACCTGCGCACGGAAACAACCGTACGCTGAGTAAGGGTATACTCAGTAGTATTACCATAATTCAAATTATATAATAACTTATATACATTCAATTTATGATGTAATTTCTTAATAGTTATTTTATTCTTTAAATCAAATCATCTAATATAATAAGCATTATTTCAAGACTTGTATTTAATTAGATTCATACAATATTTCACTATCCAATTTTCATTGAATTTTTTTTCAATAACTCATTCCATTAGTTCATTTCATATCATATACAATTCACTAAATTTTATCCTTTATTCAACATTAATTCTATTGCAATTTGTGTTTACTAAAGTCATATCTCAATTTCATTTTCTCATATCAAATTCACACTCAAAATATATAATTCAATTATATTATTCTTTTCAATTAACAATTCATCTTTGAACATTTCCTGAACCTTTGGTTCATACATTCAATTTCATATCACAAATCTCATTTCATATTTTATTTCACAAATTCACTTTCTTATTTCTTTCAATAGCTTAATCTCATTTATTCGAAATTTATCATTTCACTTATTTACCCCTATTAACTTGACTCGGACTTTGGCGGATACACGGATTCCAACCCAAACACACTAGAATATCCAACCCAAACACACCAGAATAATAATATAAATCCTCCATAACACACCAGTATAATATAGCCTCCCAAACACACCGGTATATCATATCCTCCCAAACACACCAATAAGGCATTAAATGCCTTTTCGGTTAAACCGAAGCATATAATAACAAAATCATCTTCTCGGCCGAGCTACAAATCTCCTCATCACATCACAATCCTATGGCATGCCAACTACATCCACCCTAGCCCGACTAGTTAATAGGGTATCAGAATTACATATCATTGATGATAATCATTCGGATTCAATTCAATCACAATAACAAATTCACAAAATCACATAATTCCACTTCAAGTCACATTTCAACTCAATCACTTCCTCATACTTTCAATCCATGTACATTTCAAATAATCACATTCAATTCAATTTGATTCAATTTCAAATCACTTTTCACTTTTCACATTTCCATTCCATTCATTTATATATATATATATATATATATATATCATCAATTCAATGCATTTTCCACTTTCTAATCAATATATCATCAAATACTCGTACATATTCAAACTTCATTTCAATTTCATTCAATTCACAATTTAATTCAGTTTTATCTAATTCAATATCAATATTAACCTTATTTCTATTTACTAAACATATTATTCAAAATTCAACAATTACTAATAATAAATTCAATTCCGATACATATTTATCACTTAATTCATTCTTGATACTTATTTCAAATTGTTTATCATATATACATATATTAATTTAAAATTTAACAAATAATCAAATTTGAATAATAGTAATACTAACTTGAATTTCTCAAGCCCAATTTTGACCGGGCTTTGAAATAAACCAAATAAATAAAAAAAATAGTGTTTTAAATTGTCCCATTACAGACCCCTATTACAAGCCCAATACCCGTGGCCCAATTCCTAAACTACCCAGCCACCCAATACATTAACCCAGATCCCAAACAAACCCAAAACTAAACAAGCTAGACCCAAACCTAAAGATTAACCCAACAAGCCCAAAATCACAACAGGCCCAAAACCTAATCAGTTTCTGAAACCCTAAAGTTCTCTCGCACCGCAAGCAGGGACCCCAATCGTCGCGCCGCAGCCACCAACCCTTGTGCCCTCGATAGCGCCGTAATCCACTCGCAAAGCCTCCGGTCGCGCCAGGATCCACGCCCGAATCATTCTACTGTCGCGAGATCTTCTCGTCTACCTGCAAGGAAAGGAAAGAAACAGCAAGCAAAATAGCAAAATCCCTGTATTTCCTTTTTTAATGTACTTTCGGGTTATAAAAACCCATCCAAAACTTGTAAACGAGGATAGATACAGACAAAATACACGGGGATGAAAAACACACAGAAATAGACAGATACGAATACAGAGAGATTGCAAAATAAAAATACAGAAACAGTTTACAGAGGTTATTTATTTTGGATATCCGTCTCATTTTTTTTTCTTTTCTTCTCAGTTCATGCGTTTTATGTACATATGTTATTAAAAAAAGGAGTGAAAAGAGTTTACCGTTGGATTTGGCATCGAAAGCGTAGGTTTTTGGACTTGCCGACCGCCATCGAAGGCGGCTCGTGTGGCGGTGCGAGTGGCGGTCCATCGTCGGAACCTTGGACCAGGTTCTGGCCTTCGGCCATGTGGACGAGAGCCTTCAAGGCTTCTGCTTTATTTTTTTTTTCTGAAGGATTGTTTGAAATAAAAATTTTGGGCAAAAAAGTGGTTTTTAAATACCTGTTAAACGACGCCGTTTTGGAGCCCATTTCCCAAAGTCAAAACGACGTCGTTTCATGAAATCGACTCGAGACCCGACCCGCTTTTTTGGGATCCGCATGTTTTCAAGAAATGGAGAATTTATTCATTCGGTCCTTCCGCAATTTCATCGTTTTCAATTTAGTTTAATTCAAACTTTTATTCTTTAATTTTAAATTAGCCCTTAAATTTGTACTTTGTTTCAATTGAATCCTCGAGCATTTTAAAGGTAAAAATAGGAACGACGCCGTTTTAAAATTTGGCATAATTGCCATTTTAACCCCTGTGATTTAACGCGCATTTTAATTTCATCCTTTTAATCTGTTTTAATTGCTATTTAACCTTGTTTTCTTTAATTTATTTTTTTATCCTTTCATTTTATTATTTTAATATTGTATTAAATTATTTTATTATATTAAAAAGTCTATATTATTTTTTTATTTTATTATTTATATATATTAACGCATTAATAGTATAAAATTATATTTTTTATGTAATATCCATATATATTAAAAGATTATTATTTTTATTTTATTTAGCTTAAAATTATTTGCATCACATATTATTTTTATATATTAATTACTATATTATATGTTTTAAATTTTTTTAATATTATAAAGTATTATACCATATCATATATTATTTTTAAAATTTTATTTTTGTATAAAATCTATTTATATTATGTAATATATTTTATTATTATATATGTACTTTTTATAATTATTGCATTTATACATTTTATATTATTTATTTATAACCATTTTTAATATTATTATTTATATGTATATATTTTATTTTTCCATGGAATGCTCTTTTATTTATTTATTATTTTATGATTACTTTAGTGTAGTTATTTTTAGTTGTATTTTTATATCAGTATTTCTTTTATTGTATATGTTAATATGAAATGTTAGTGAATTGTAATTGCTTTTAATATTTCTATTCAATAATTTATAAATACAATATTGTCACATGGATTATTGTTCAAAATAAAAATACATTTTTTTGCAAGCTTACTATATTTTAAAATAAGGCAATGTTTTGTATTTAGAAATTCGGGAAATAGTGCCCTAACGTGCTGGGTTGCGATTTCTGTTTGGCTAAATAACTAAATATCTTTTTAGCAAGTTTTTGAAAATCATGAGATGTTTCTTAGTTACGAGGGTTTTAAAATATCGTGTCCTATCGTGCTGGATGTGATGTTTATATTCTTTCGGAACAAAGAAATCTCAAGTTTCAAATCAAAAAAACCTATTCTTGGGAATTCAAAACGTTGTGTCCTAACTTACTGGATGTGATGTTTTGTGTTTCGAGATAGGGATTTTCTAAAATAAAGACGTGCTTAGTTTTGAAGTCATGAGATGCTATATCCTAACTTACTGGGTATGGTGTTTTATTTCTTTGAGATAGGTAAGTCTTGGTTTTTCCTCTAATAAACGGATTTTATTTTAAAACTTTTTAAATTTCAAACATTTGGACATGATTCTATCGATTAGGTACCAATTTTTTGGCGTTACGAGGGTGCTAACCCTTCCTCGTACGTAACCGACTCCCGAACCCGTTTTCTTGTTTTTCGTAGATCAAAATCAAATGTTTTAAAATAAAACGTTTTACAAGGTGATCCAATCACACCTAAATAAAAAGGGATTAGTGTCGACTCCCATTTTTTTTTTAAAAGTCGATCCCATTGTTTAAAACCGATTTTAAAAATGGTTTCAACACTCCTCATTTGTTTTTCTCTTTTCCTTCCTTGCTCAATGTCTCGAATTCCTTGTTTGCTATTGAAATAATAATGATTTACATTATTAATTACAACATTAAATTACAATAAATAATTGAATTTTATTCAATTCCTACTCTTCCTCTTCATTCCACATCCTTTATACACAATTCTATTATTTACTTATAAGTTCTTTCAAGGCTATCTACTTGAGTCATTGTCACTAAATTATCTATATCTTGAGTTACAGAATTTCAAATTAATATCCGTAAATTTTATATGAAACTAGGCTCACATATCTTTTTACCATAAACTTTTCAGAATTTTTGACTTAGCCAATAAGTACTGTTTATTCTTTAAAATCACCCCTATTCTGTTGTCTGACAGTTCCGACCACTCTTTGCTAAAATTTAATTATCTTTTTGTACAGAATTAAAATGATGTTCTAGTTTATTTCTTCTAAAAATAGACTCATTAATGAATCTAACCATATAAATTATTTCCAAAAATTATTTTTTTACAATATTTAATGATTTTTCCAAGTCAGAACAGGGGATCTCAAAATCACTCTGAACCAGTCTCACAAAAATCTAAATATCTCAAAATACAGAATTGCTTTGCTTTCTCTGTTCCTTTCATATAAAAATAGACTCAATAAGCTTTAATTTCATATCTCACTAAACTTCTAATTCCATTTCTACCACTTTTGGTGATTTTTCAAAGTTACTCTACTGCTGCTGTCCCAAAACTGTTTTCTTATAGCTTATTTTACAATTAAATCCTTTACCCAATTCTAACTTGAAATTCTTTCAATTAAACCACTAATTCTTTCAATTAAACCACTAATTAATCTTTTTGTTCAATTAAACCAGTTGGGTAGAGGCATTATTAGATTTGCAAAACTGAGAAATGGAAATTAAATTTCGTTTCATAGTTGGTACACAAAGAACATTAGAGAGAATAAAAGACTTAGAGGGATTTTTGAGAGATATGGAACCCGTGTGTGTGATAGGAATACCTAAGCCATCACCAATCCTGATTTCGTCAATGCCGCTATAAGGTTCGTGAAGGGCAAGATTTTGAAGATCTGTAATATCCCCAAACCCGGCCCACGAGCCACGGCCGAATTTAGAATGCCACTGCGGAATACGTTTGAAAAATATTTTGACTTAGAGTAAAACATAAAAATTTATTGTCTTTAATAAAACATTGGGTAATTAAAATTCCGACTTAAATTACATTGTTTCAAATTCTTCGGTTAAAAACTTTATCATATATTTTAAAAGGAAAGTTGCTAAAGATAAAACATTTTCAGATATTAATATAATCGACAGTCCAACTTAAAACATAATAAAAATCCTTAAATACTTTAGGAGGCCCTTATTACAATAAATAAATACTTAAAATACTGAAACATAAATTGTATAAAGAAAATCCTCTTCTGCATGGGCCACCTCGTATCCACTCCAACCCGGTCCAAGCTTTATGCACCACCTGTAAGGTTTGAGAAAAATTGGGTGAGTCACACAGACTCAGTGTGTAATTATTTCACATGTCTCCACATATGGGCTTGGCCAATATCCACATAGTCCACATACATAAATATGCAACATGAAGCCCAACCCAACCTAGTGTCCATCCATTACACCTACCTTGGCAGACCTGCTGCCCAAGGCCGTGGCTAAGCCACCGATCACCTAAGTGACCCCACATGTCAATATCCACGAGGTGACTCGAGGTCATCCTCAATCCACAGTGATGCACACAGCTATCATCCGCCAGGAGGTGGCACATAGCCAACACCCCACCTTGATGAAGCACATAGCTAACATCAAGCGCCAATGTAGCACAAGGCTAACATCAGACCACGTACATAATGTACACCCTGTCCTTCAATATTCATGTCCCAAATTCCCATGCATATATATAACATGACAAAAATATCATTTAATAGAGTATATAACACACGCTCATCACCATTTCACATATTCATCAGTGATCATTTAATATCATAAAGTACTGACCTGATTATTCGATCACCCACCATGGGTATCCACCATCTTAGCCCTTATTTCGGCTACCATTCACATCATATCACACATATATAACAACATACACACATAAACAATCAAGAGAACAGTGCAATAACTACACACCTTTTTGGCACAGTCTACTCAATCCTGAAACTCCCTTATTCCTGTCGATTTGCTCCTAAGAACCAAAGTCAGAAATCGGTCATCACTTAAACTCATAAAATGGCCTATGGCCGAATACTACAAACCACCTACTTTGCTTAACTAAATCCCGAATCACCACATAACACTTACCTTGATGAATCGAATCCTTACAATCCTCCTTAAGGCTCCTTACCGTTGGCTACAAAAAAGAAACACAATATTATGACTCTACATACATTCGGCCATCCCTTAGAAACCAAGGCCAACCATTGGTTTCGGCATACTAAATGAAGAAGAAGAGAATTCGATTGCTAAGAAAATACTTACTATACTCGAAACCGATTGGAAGATTGATGAAAAGGAATGTCGACATCTCCCCCTCTAAAGGCTCTAAAAGATTCGGCAAGAACTCCCAAATGGAGATGGGATAATCGGCTAACACAAAATAGGTATAGAACCGAGGTTGAGAAGAAGAAAAGAAGTGTAGATGAAAGTTAGGAGAATTCGGCAATGAAGAACAAAGGTGGAGAGGTTTCGGCTTCAAGAATGTGTGAAGAAGAAAAAGGGAATGAGAGTCTATAGGGTTCGACTTTGGGCAAAGGAAATGGGAAGAAGAAAAGATACAAAATGCACATATGGCCATTTCAACATTCGGTTTTGGCTTCAAAGAGAAGAGAGGAAAAGAAGAAAAAAAAGAATACCAATATGGTCAAAGAAATGATAGCCAAAACAAAAACAAAGTTTCCACCTAAAGCCAATAACACATTCGGCTAAGGAGAATAATTTTGGAGAAGAGGGAAAAAGATGCACAAAATGCCAAGAATTTGGCCAACTATCCTCCCCCCTAATCCCATACAATATTCGGCCAACCCCCTAGCCATCTATGCGTCCACATTCATGGTCAAAATGACCATAAAAATATTTCCAAAACATCACCCATACATCAAGCCTTATGTCCCCTTATCCTTCCATAACACCTTGATTCCATACCTTAACTAATAACTTGCCTTATTCCCTTAGTCTACTATCCATAAATGATAAAGTCCAACCTTATCTTAATTAGAGTTGACCGACACATGCCATACACATGCAAAAATAAAAGTCACCTTATTGCCATCCATGGGATTCGAACCTAAGACCATTAGTACACTCCACACTCCACTTGCCACTTTACCAATTGACTCCTTGTGATTAAAACCTCAAACTAATTTTCTTAAGGCCAATTTTGCTTAGCTCCCCTTCTAAGACTAAAAATCTAATATTTTTCTAAGGCATTCCCTTACATTCTAAAATTCTAAAAACCCTTAAAACATATCCAAACACACACTAAGCCCACTATCATTTGAATTATGCATAAACGCATAACCCCTAAATCTAGGATATTACAGTTCTACCCTCCTTAAAAATAATTTCGTCCTCGAAATTACTTATAACGAACAATCGTACATCCTAACTCACCACACTACGCTACTGCTGCGCACTCTGATCTTAATAAAACTAACATACTTTCTACTAAATCTTGGAATCCCTGACCAGACCCAACTGGTTCCGTCACAGCCATTCTGCCTCTACCACGTCCTCGCACATTGCGACTACGTCCCCTAGAGCTCATGTCTACGATTGTGCTTTAGTCTGATTTAAGAAATTTTATGCATTAGTCTTTGTTCCACTGTTTATCTGCGAACAATTTTATGAAAAGAGCTTAATAGTAGTTCTTTCGATCAATCAAAGTTTCAAGTCTTCTACCTTAATTCACAGAAACACATCCATTTAGTAGTATCTACCATACACATTCACTCTTCAAACATTTTTGTCTGTTCCTATCCCAGGGGTATTTCCGTCATTTTTCCTATAGGGGTATTTTGGTAATAAATCGGAGTCCATTGGAAAATTTTAATAAATCAGGGCACTTTAAAATTTCAAAACTCTGGGGTGTTTTGAAAATTTTCTCAAAATCAAAGGTATGGCAGAAGTTTTGGAAATCGGGGTTATTTTGGTAATTTCATAAACCAGGGGTAATTTGGTAAATTTTTCCAAATCAGGGTATCTTATTATTTTGCAGAAATAGAGGTTTCTAGTATTTTGAAAAATATCTTAATAAAAGTCGAGGGTAGTATGGTAATAAAAATTTTCCAAACTAGGGGCATTTTAGAAATTTTACACCCAGGGGTATTTAGGTAATTTTGTAAATCAGAAATATTTCGAAAAATTTTCCAAGTATAAAATGGTTTTACAAATCAAAGGAGTAATTTTGAAAACTTAAGGTTTTTATAAAACAGTATGGCTAGTCCCTTTCGGGTTTTAATTATCGAGTTTAGCCCGTGAATAAGTCCTCTTGGTTAGGGTGAACCGTTACTACCCACCAGGTAGGATTCGAGTGGAGAGGAGGTGAGTCACTAGGACTGCTTAAATACCAAGCTCCCACCGAAACCAATCCTAGACATGCGCACAATGGTTGCCACACCCTAACTCGGCGACTTACTCATAGGTTTGTTTAATTAGGCTTTAAAATTTTATGCAATTCTGTGTTGGAGTAAGCTAATCCTAAAGTTCAATAACTTAATATACTAATCTACGTTCCCATCATACCCACATACCAATCATATAATAATTCACACAACAATTAGAGGTACTTACCTGGTGGACTTCGGGTCAGAAATACAGGTGCCATGCCAGAATAAACCTAAAAACTTCATGAAAGCCCAAATCTTTGAAAAGCCCATCTAAAAAAAATGTTTTTGGGCCCAAAACCCTCAAAGCCGAGTTTTGAACCAGGCTCTGATACCAAATTGTAACATCCCCAAACCCGGCCCACGAGCCACGGCCGAATTTAGAATGCCACTGCGGAATACGTTTGAAAAATATTTTGACTTAGAGTAAAACATAAAAATTTATTGTCTTTAATAAAACATTGGGTAATTAAAATTCCGACTTAAATTACATTGTTTCAAATTCTTCGGTTAAAAACTTTATCATATATTTTAAAAGGAAAGTTGCTAAAGATAAAACATTTTCAGATATTAATATAATCGACAGTCCAACTTAAAACATAATAAAAATCCTTAAATACTTTAGGAGGCCCTTATTACAATAAATAAATACTTAAAATACTGAAACATAAATTGTATAAAGAAAATCCTCTTCTGCATGGGCCACCTCGTATCCACTCCAACCCGGTCCAAGCTTTATGCACGACCTGTAAGGTTTGAGAAAAATTGGGTGAGTCACACAGACTCAGTGTGTAATTATTTCACATGTCTCCACATATGGGCTTGGCCCATATCCACACAGTCCACATACATAAATATGCAACAGGAAGCCCAACCCAACCTAGTGTCCATCCATTACACCTACCTTGGCAGACCTGCTGCCCAAGGCCGTGGCTAAGCCACCGATCACCTAAGTGACCCCACATGTCAATATCCAAGAGGTGACTCGAGGTCATCCTCAATCCACGGTGATGCACATAGCTATCATCCGCCAGGAGGTGGCACATAGCCAACACCCCACCTTGATGAAGCACATAGCTAACATCAAGCGCCAATGTAGCACAAGGCTAACATCAGACCACGTACATAATGTACACCCTGTCCTTCAATATTCATGTCCCAAATTCCCATGCATATATATAACATGACAAAAATATCATTTAATAGAGTATATAACACACGCTCATCACCATTTCACATATTCATCAGTGATCATTTAATATCGTAAAGTACTGACCTGATTATTTGATCACCCACCATGGATATCCACCATCTTAGCCCTTATTTCGGCTACCATTCACATCATATCACACATATATAACAACATACACACATAAACAATCAAGAGAACAGTGCAATAACTACACACCTTTTTGGCATAGTCTACTCAATCCTGAAACTCCCTTATTCCTGTCGATTTGCTCCTAAGAACCAAAGTCAGAAATCGGTCATAACTTAAACTCATAAAATGGCCTATGGCCGAATACTACAAACCACCTACTTTGCTTAACTAAATCCCAAATCACCACATAACACTTACCTTGATGAATCGAATCCTTACAATCCTCCTTAAGGCTCCTTACCGTTGGCTACACAAAAGAAACACACTATTATGACTCTACATACATTCGGCCATCCCTTAGAAACCAAGGCCAACCATTGGTTTTGGCATACTAAATAAAGAAGAAGAGAATTCGATTGCTAAGAAAATACTTACTATACTCGAAACCGATTGGAAGATTGATGAAAAGGAATGTCGACACCTCTCCCTCTAAAGGCTCTAAAAGATTCGGCAAGAACTCCCAAATGGAGATGGGATAATCGGCTAACACAAAATAGGTATAGAACCGAGGTTGAGAAGAAGAAAAGAAATGTAGATGAAAGTTAGGAGAATTCGGCAATGAAAAACAAAGGTGGAGAGGTTTCGGCTTCAAGAATGTGTGAAGAAGATAAAGGGAATGAGAGTCTATAGGGTTCGACTTTGGGCAAAGGAAATGGGAAGAAGAAAAGATACAAAATGCACATATGGCGATTTCAACATTCAGTTTTGGCTTCAAAGAGAAGAGAGGAAAAGAAGAAGAAAAAAGAATACCAATATGGTCAAAGAAATGATAGCCAAAACAAAAACAAAGTTTCCACCTAAAGCCAATAACACATTCGGCTAAGGAGAATAATTTTGGAGAAGAGGGAAAAAGATGCACAAAATGCCAAGAATTTGGCCAACTATCCTCCCCCCTAATCTCATACAATATTCGGCCAACCCCCCTAGCCATCTATGCGTCCACATTCATGGTCAAAATGACCATAAAAATATTTCCAAAACATCACCCATACATCAAGCCTTATGTCCCCTTATCCTTCCATAACACATTGATTCCATACCTTAACTAATAACTTGCCTTATTCCCTTAGTCTACTATCCATAAATGATAAGGTCCAACCTTATCTTAATTAGAGTTGACCGACACATGCCATACACATGCAAAAATAAAAGTCACCTTATTGCCATCCATGGGATTCGAACCTAAGACCATTAGTACACTCTACACTCCACTTGCCACTTTACCAATTGACTCCTTGTGATTAAAACCTCAAACTAATTTTCTTAAGGCCAATTTTGCTTAGCTTCCCTTCTAAGACTAAAAATCTAATATTTTTCTAAGGCATTCCCTTACATTCTAAAATTCTAAAAAACCTTAAAACATATCCAAACACACATTAAGCCCACTATCACTTGTATTATGCATAAACGCATAACCCCTAAATGTAGGATATTACAAGATCAGTTGTAATATTTGAGTGGCACCATTATCCAGTAGCCAAGAGTCATGTGCAGGGAAAGATGTAGCAATATGAGCTTGAGCTTGCCAAGAAGGAGGCGCATGGATGAGATAAGCATTGCTAGGTGGTGGTGGTGGAGAAACATGGGGAAATTGGTTACGGAAGGTGGGACACTAAGAAACAACATGTCCTCGAGCACTGCACCACTGTCACTTGCCAAGAAAAGGTTGGCGGGATTGAGAAGTAGGTCGATTGGGTGGATTAGGAACTAATTGATATGGTCTATTTTGAACTGACCTGAATGGACCAAAAGTTGGAGTTCGTGGGTTGGAGCAAGTATTGGCGATGTGGGCAGAGGCTAGTAATGGTAGGGAGGGTAAGATGGTGTGCAGGGATAGCTCCTTATGAATGAGCTTTTCATGAAGTTCATCAAAGGTGATTGGAGTATCTCTACTATTGACTGCATCAATGACAGATTGGTAGGGGTCGTCAATCCTTCCAAGAATTTTCAATTAAATCTTCATGACCAAGGGGCTTGCCAAGAGCAGCAAGTTCATCAGCTTTAGTTTTGATGGCTTGCATATAGTAGTGACAGATTGTGACCTTTTGGTGATATTCTCCAAGTTGTCTTTGAGCTATTTGATATGGCCACGAGAGGGACGAGCATAGGTGTTGGCGAGGATACGCCAAGCATCACGAGATGTTGTGGATTGGGTAATAAGCGGCACAAGATTAGTTGAGATCGTGCCGACAAGTGTTCCAAATAAAAGCTTGTCCTGCCTTAGCCACGTTTGATATGCATGATTGGGAGAGGGTGTATTGTTGGCAGTGATGGTGGTGGGAGGGGATAGATAGGAACCATAAATAAATTTGTAGAGATCATAGCCAATAAGAATGGATTCTATCTGAGTTTTCCAGTAGAGATAATTACTTGAGGTAAGTTTTATGGAGTTGTGGAATGTGACCAAGGTGAGAGGATGTTCTGGGTCTTGAGTGTTTGGGAGGGTAACTTGAGTATTTCCAGTGGCCATGAGTAGAACTGTGATCAGAAATTGAGGAAGAGGTGAAGGAGGTTTTTGTTGTAAAAAAAAAACCTAAATCTCGTATGAGAGTGGCTCTGACACCATGAAGAAACAACTGGCTTTTGGAATGTTTTCACTTGTCTCTCTTTTCATTGATTGATATGAGTTTATATACAAAAGACATGCTAAGAAATCTGCTAGAGAACATATGTGGACTTATCTTAAGGAAAACAAATCGCTAAATATCAAGAATGTAAACAATAGAATCCTAACGAAACATAAACACTTGAGAGTGCAGCTTTATGGATTATTATCATTTAAAAAGTATTTTTTTCTGAATAAATTTAATATATAACTTAATATTTTATTTTATTTTTAAAAATATGCATTTTAAATTTATACAATTTTTATGTATCCTTTAATTCTTTTTTTAAAAAGTAAAAAAATTGTAATTATAATTATGTATTCAATTTTTAAAAATATATTTATATCTGAATATTAATTTATTATTAAATTATTAAAAAATAAAATAAAATATTTAAATTAATATAAAAAATATGATAATTGAATGTTTATTTTTACAACATAATTTAATAAATTCTTTTGTTAAATATAATATAATTAAATGGAATATTTTTTACATGACAAAATCTAATTTAAAACACATCACTTAAATTGTATCTGAATTACTACTTTTATGTATTCATCTAATGATTGATTTAGGATTATTATTCAATTATAAATACTAATTTAACTAAACCCATCAACAACCATATGTTTTTTAAGGGTGCTAGGATACATATCATATGTGTAACACAAACAACAATTGTAACCTCCTAACTCGGCTTAAATGTTAGGCCCGAATTTAAAAAATTACATTAGCCACCGAAATATCCCAATAAGCTATTGGAGTTTTTAAAATAGTCATATTAAAACACTTGTTGATCTTAAAAGAAAACTTAATTCATTTACATAAAATTCACAAGTTAACAAAAACCGATTTAGTTTATTTTTTGTCCTGTAATGGTAACAACTTTTGAAAACTTAGTTAATTTCTAAGTTATTTATTATTCAAAATTTACTTATAATCTAGCAGCGGAAAGGTTAACTTCGACTTAGTTTTAATTAAGTAAAATCAAGATAATTTTATGCACAATTAATTCTAAATTGAATGTTTCAATATCCTAAATTCAAAATAACTACCATGCATGCTAAACAAACCTAAAACCAAAGTCTCATGCCACAATTCAAATAAAATAATACAGTTCCCAAAATAACCAAAATTTCAAATAGTAAATCTAAAATACTTTTTAATAAAAAGATCAAATTGAGCCGAGTCCTTCTTATATCAGTCTGCATTCTAACCTGGTGAGTTATCTATAAAAATGGAAATAAGAGGAGGAGCGAGCTATAAAGCTCAGTGTGAGTTCAATCACAAGAAAACCAATCCAAACAATAGACAAATTGTATAAAATATCAACTCACAGAATGATCACAATTTAATATCAGTTTAGAATTTCGGAATTTCAAATAAATTCATCACCATAATATCTCAATATTCACATCTATACAAATGCTTATGAATGCAGTGCTATTTCAATTTATCAAAAAATGTCTTACCCCACTACTACACACCACAGTAGGAGTTCCCCATTTACTTCTCTACCTTTACACGACGTTGTGGATAAACCACTCATCGTTGTGGATGTACCACTTGTTGTGGATAAACCATTAGTAACAAAAAAAGGATGAATGAACCACTGAGGTCTTTTTTTATAAAAATGTTTTTGCAGACAATCTACCAATAGGTTGTGGATGCACAACATATTTGCAAATTAAAACTGCTAATACGATGTGGATAAACCACTCAACGGTGCAAATAATCTGCTCACACTTCCATCGTTCATATCGTCTCACCCTATGTAATGCAACATGACATGTTTACAATAAATCGATACGATAGCAATAACATGCTTATACTGGATCATTATAGTAGCAATAAACTTGCTTAACATGAGCTTAGTTTAACAATAACAGTAGGCATGTGTGTCATGCAATCAGTAACATAGTGGTATGGAAAACATTATCAGTTCATCAAAATTACAGTGACGGTAAACATGTAACATTCATACACAATAATAATTTAGTCAACTAGATCATAGATTCCAACATTATTCATATTATCATGGACTCAATTGAATGAAATAAAGCACTAAAAGTAGTTTAAGGATTATTCTGGGACTAAATTGAACAATTCAAAAAATTTTGGATAAAATTGTAAATTAGGGGTCACACAGCTGTATGGGAGGCTGTAGACCATGTGGAAGGGTTACAAGGTCGTGTGGCCAGGCCATGTAACAGACTATGGCTGTGTGGCAAATCCAAAAATTAATATACAAGGGAGACACGGCCGTGTGGTAGGCTGTGTGGAGAGTTTTTAGCCGTGTAAGATTCGAACTATCCTAGGGTTTAAGAGGTACATGGCCGTGTGAGGGACCGTGTGACCTTAATCTTTTTCTCGTACCTTGTCAGCAAATCTTTGCTTTTTGCAAATATTGTAATTAACAAATGGTTGGAGAAAAACTTAAATGAAAAAGTAGCAGAAATGAAAAAAATAATTTGAACTCACCATACGATATGGTACAAAGCAAACCAATTAAATAAATTTGTTTCGTAGATTGTAAATAAGTGTAAATTTGGGATGCAAAACAAAGTATACAATTTGGGAAAAATTACAAATAACATAATCATCAACATCCCGAATATGTGCTACAACCGGGTGGGTGTCAAGCATACTTAGGGTTCTGTCGCACTATTTGGGTTGGAGGTTCTTCATTAACATCATCTTCATTTTCACGTGCAAGTCCATGTTGATCTCCTTATTCATCTCCTTCCTCTGTGGTTGATTGCGTCTGGGTCCTAGTAGCCCATCATACATCCCCCCTGTATGAGTTGGCAGTTGCGAGGACGACCCGCCTCGGTAGAATAATAATGTTAGGGTGTTTGTGACATTATCAGTAGATAATTCTATGGTGTTGCATGGACCGCTTGTGGATAAAAGGTGAGATTTGTCGGTGATACCGAATGCGTCGGTGTTTCTAGTGGCATCGACGTGTAATATGGTACGATGGGTGGCAGTTGTGCGAAATATACCTCTGGAAAAGGTGTTGATGTAGGGAATGATTGTGCGTGTTGTGGTTCTTGTGTAAGATAAACTAGGTTAGTACCAGAAATATATAAATCATACTAACTGGGAGGTTGCACGACAATTAGGTCCTCGTATAGAGCTGGAACATATGTTGATCCCCCATAGCATGTTCTCCTGACCTAGGATTGATGGGCCTTCGCCTTAGCCTCCTACGACGATGTCGCCAACTCCAGTGTGAGAAATGGTACACGCGTTGGCAAGAAATCGTACTTACACTACCAAATCTCCATATACTTCTTGTGGAATGTTGGCCAATCTTCATCGAGTCTCCCCTGTAAGTTGATATTATGCAGGTCATTGAGCCCTTGGGTTGGTGGACGTGATACGTTGCGTACAACTAAACTGCCGCATCACTCGGTCGGATTTGTGTATCTTGACCGTTGCAAAAATGATCAATGGCACTTTGACGTTCCAAATGTTGCAATTTACCAAAAATTCGATTGGGACGCATTCTTGAATCCTCGGATCCACGTATAGCATCTATACAAACTGCAATACGAATTTATAAATTTTAGCACGTGCCTAATATTTAATTTCAAATGTTGGAATAAAAAACCGATAACTTTGAAATTCATAAACTAACCTCCTCTTTGGTTTGTTGATCTAAAGCTAGTCGGATATCCTCGAGCTCGGTCGGTATATCGCTGTGTCTCACTGGGTTGTTCCACCTCTTCAAATAACATGTTATTTCAAAATTACAGTAATAAAAAATAAAAAATAAAATAATAATGATATTATCAAGTGAATTTTACCATATTACGAGTGAAAATTCATAAGGGGGTATACTCGGTGGCATGAAAATGGTAGTCGATACCATGTCCAAATTGAAGAAGGAGCATGCAACTGCTGAATTTAATTTTTTCTAGTTTCGTCGCTAGACACGTTTTTTGGTACAATATCATCAGCACCGCTGATCCCTAACTAAGTCGTCCCGCTTCTTTTAAGTCAGCTAGTAGTAATAGCCACATTAAATGTATCAGACTTTCGAGATATATTTGGCATGAACAGACCCCAATCAACTTCAAAATGAATGTGCGCGTGAATTGTTCATTTTCAACGTCACTTGCGGAAGCCTCGATAGTTTTGAAGTTAGCCTCCAACCATCTCATCTCGATTCGGCTACCCCTAAACTTGTTCGATACCTTCCCTAGTAATTGCTCGCATGTTGCCCTCCAATTGGCACTAAGCATTGGCCTCGTAATGATTTCCCAATCGACCGGTAGACCAAGTTGTAAACTAATATCTTTGAGTGCAATTGTACACTCACCGTAGGTGAGATGAAATGTGTGTCTCCAATCTCCATAGTTTGACCAAAGCACTGATAAGTGGGGTATCTAATGTAGTCCCCCCAAGTATGCGAGCCATGTATAAAAATCTTGCATCTCGCAAGTTTCCATAAATGACATCCGATGCACTTTCACTTAAATTGTTTATGTACATCTCCAAAATTCGATCTTCAACTTGAGTATATAAACATAGAAAATTAATAATGTTAACAGCGTAATAATTAACTATTTAAGATTAAATAATTTAATAATATTTTCTAACCATTTGTAATTGAACGCTGGAGATATGCTTGTTATCTAAACAAATAAGCTGATTTGTCATTTTACAAATTATAAGGAATAAAATGAAATCGAAGAAAATAAGATTTAGAAAAAAAGATTTAAAAATAATAATTGAGAATTGAGAATTGAGAATTGAGGATTGAGGGTTGAGTAGTGAGTTGTAAAGGATGAAGTTTGGAGAGATTTATATTGGAAAAATTATGACTGTTGGAGCCCTTATAGCTATTAGAAAAGTTACCGTTAAAAGGAAAACGCAACTTGCAGGGTGCGTTTTCACTGATGTGGCAGTGAAAACACGCCCTGTAGGATGCGTCTTTATTCTCTCTCTTAAAAATGCGTTCTACAGGACACATTTTTTTTTTCTCCCCAAAACAATATAAATCAATAAATTTTAAAATTTTCAGAATAATTTCTCAATTTTTTTTTTATTTTCTGCATATTTCAATAAATTAGTCTATAATCATTACTAAACAATCCATTTATGGGAATCAAAATTTTCTTTTGGCAACAATCTCCTTGCCTTTTAACAAACACATCCAACACATTACTTTTAATCTTCCCAATATTTTTAAAAATCCATTTTCTGGGTTTTATTGAATGCCATCAAACTAAACTACATAAGTATATTAATTTGCATAGCTGTGAAATGCATGAGTTTAAATGTATATCAATTGAAATATACTAAATTATTTTATAATATAATCCTTATAAATGTATATCAATTAAAATATACTAAATTATTTTATAATATAATCCTTATACTTTCTTTTTTTAAATTAGTTTTTATATAACAAATGTCGGTTATTTGTGTACTCATCTCTTCAAATTGTATCTTGTCTTAATTCAATTATTTAACTTTTAAATCATTGTTTTATGGTTTTTAAAAAATGAAAATTTATATTATAAAATAATGAGAAAGGCTTATAATTTTGTAAAAGGAAGGAATTGTCATTTTTTTTTTGAAAAATATTGTATTTAAAGGCTTATCCCCAACATACCTAAATATATTTGTTTTTCTCTCTAGTGAATAAAGGTTACTTTTGTTATGTTTAATTTAAAATGGGAGTGTTAGTTAAATAACACTCAAGTTTTAAAATAATAGATAAAAATATATACATCAAGGTGTTTATTTTGTTGAAATTTGTGATATATGGATTTTTTTTATGTGTTTGCTATTTGTAATTTACCATCTTACTCTTAACATCTTTATTCTTTTATATAATTTAAAAATATAATAAAAAGTATTTTATTCTAATATTTATAATTAAATTTAAATAATTCTTTTAGAAAATCATTTAATTAAAATACAAGTCAAATCTGGTCAGTTTAAGGAAAAAAAAATTATCCAAATTTAGCCCAAAATAGATTGGCCAATCTAATTGGGCAGGTCACTCGACCGGTTAACAATTGTATTTATAATATGTGGTTATTAGAGAAGATACGATTGAAATAAAATATTTTAAGCAAAATAAAAACATATCTTGAAAATTGGAATGATTACTGTTGAAGTTGTTCCCAAATTTCTAACTCTATCAGAGTTATGCATGATACGTAGCTTGTACCAAAAGAACAGTCTCTTGTGTGTGTGGTAACATTAAAAGACATATAAGCTACTAAAAGAATAGAAACTCGTGTGTTTGAACTTTTGCCCCTAGCATTTAAAGACATATAAGCCACTGCTTGTATTAATTTTATAATTATATTATTTATATTAAAAAAAGACCGAACCTCTACAAACTAATGGTGAGCATTGGAGCATTAATTTTTTTGAAGTATGATTGATACAGCGTAAGCCGTGACGCTACATCTATTTTGTCTGTGTCTCGTCTCTTTTTCAGCATCATCCCCATCCCCTGCTTTTTATTTTTAAAATAATCCAAGCGATCCTCTTCCTTATTCTCTGACTTCTTGTCAAACTACATATATACATGATTAATCATGCATCCCAATTGTAGCATTCCAATTGTCGTAACCCAGAATCCTGGGTTCCTTGAAACTCTCATAGCTTTACTACTTAAAGCCTTTCAACTACCACAACACTGTCCTGTCCTACAATTACAGGTATCCATCTTTGTTGCTCTCGTTATTGTTCAGATTGATGCAGGAAGAGGGAACTTGAATCACAATTCTGAGCTTTGGGATTTCATATTGCTTAGAACTGGAACAAGTTTAATCGTTTAAAGTGCCACTGAGACTTTCGTTGACGTACATTTTTTTTGGTCTGAATGGGGACGATTATTGAAAACTTAAAACTTGAATCTTTAATCACATTAATAGCATAGATCGAAATGGTCATGTCTTCCTTTATTCCGAATGTGGTTGTAGTTGCAAAGTAACCTTATATGGTTTTATTATGTTGGAATCTTGGATTTTTTTCTTTCTTTCCTTGTATTATTCGTGTTGAGATGTCTACAGTTCTCATTTACTACAAATTTTTTAATTTTGAAGCATGAGTGCCTTTTCTTTTCTTCAATGCAGACATGCCGTTTTATTAAGTCATTAACTATGCATAAAATTTCCTGTTACATTTCAAATCACGTGAAGCAGAAGATGAGTTCAACAAATAGCTAATCGGTTTTGTGTCTTTCAGAGTGGTGGTTAGTGATGGCGTTTGAACCATTGGTTTGGTATTGCCAACCATTGCAAAATGCAGCTTGGACAAAACTAGTTGATGGTGCTTTTGGTGCTTACACACCTTGTGCTATCGGCTCTGGTGTGTTCTTAGTTTCTCACTTGGTTCTTCTGGGCCTGTGCTATTATCGTATATGGCTAATTAAGAAGAATTCCAAAGTCCAAAGGTTTTCTTTGAGTTCAAAATACTATTGCTATATACTTGGTTTTTTGGCTGTTTATTGTACCATTGAGCCGATACTAAGGCTGTTGATGGGTAGTTCAATCTTTAATTTGGATGGAACAATTGGCCTTGCTCCCTATGAGGTAAGTTTCTGTATTTTTAAGTTTAATTGTTGGAGGACTATTATAGCTTTAAAAACAGACCAGTTGTTTCTTTATGCTGAGTTTATTTGCTTATTTCATCCAATTTATTTACTCTATTTGGTCATGGTCAGATGTTACCATATGTTCCTGCAATACCATTTTGTTATATGCTATTGCAATATAGCAGCTTGCTAAAAGTTGTGTATGTTTTATAATCTACGCTCTTGCAGGTAACCTCTTTGATCACTGAGGCTACAACTTGGTGCTCTGTGCTTTTTATGATAGGACTGGAAACAAAAAGTTACATCCGTGAGTTTCGGTGGTATGTGCGTTTTGGAGTTGTTTATGTTCTGGTTGGGGATGCTGTGCTTCTCAATCTCATTCTCCCAGTGAAGGATCTGCACAATAGGTTAGATTCCTCCCCTTCCTCAATTTAAGTTCATTTACCATAAGCCGCTTTAAAAAAATAAAATTCCATAAGCATTTTTCTTTTCTTTTTCTTTGGGGGGGGGTGTAATATGAGCAGAAAGCCTTTTATATGATCTATAATCCGTTTCTCATATACATGCTCTTTTTAAGTCTCATCCTATGAATATTTTGGGATCAATTTGTCAGTTTATAAATCTCTAAGCAAAAAATACCTTTCTGGTTCTGAAATAGTAATATATTAGGGGGAAGGTCATTTATCTTTTCTTTTTTCTTCTCCTTTTATTCTCACATACCTGTATTTCTAGAAGACCCACCATCAGCAGTAATGATTCTTTTAGCTTCTAAAATTATGTACCAAAGAAATTTGACCACAGGAAACTATTTTGGATCATATAGAAACTTTCATACTTTTGAAAACAGTTAATTTTTTTGATATATAGACTGATATCGTTCAAAGGAAAAGACTTTTTTCAAGCATATATTTTTTATTTCTTTAATATAGTCCATTAAACTGTGTAAACAGACCACATCATTGATAAGGTTATTTGCTTATGCAGCTACGCATTGTATTTGACCATCAGCACAGTATTCTGTCAGGTTTGTTCTGTATATTTGCTTTTTTCCATATTCGGTTTTTTTCTAGTATCTCTATAGTAGTCTTTACCTGCTTTTATATTTGCCTTGGTGCCATAATACCTCTCCTAGTTTTACGAAACTCTTGAAGTCTGGCTAAAAGCTGCGTCACTAGCAAGTTGTGCAGTACAAAAACTTAACGAAAATTAAAGAGAGACAATAACTCTCTCTTTTTATCTCTCTGGAAATATTGACATCACCTCTTTTTTCCAAGCATTCATCACTTTAGCTGCTAATGTCTCAATTTAGGTTGACATGAATTAGTTTCATTTTAATTATTATGGATTTAAATTAATCAAGTTCAAGCTTTTGGTCAAATTTTAATACTTGGTAGGGTGGTCTAAATTTAAACCTTTGGGACAGAAATTTGGACAATTTCTTTGGCAATGAGTTCTAATGATTTTTGTCTTCAAGTCTTTATGGCAGTTTGGTTTATTATGCTTATTTTCTGGTGTAGGTTTTATTTGGGATTCTTTTACTTGTTTATTTTCCTAATCTCCATCTCTCCCCTGGGTATCGTTTGATTGAAAGTGATTCTCTTGATGATGAAAAATATGAACCACTTTCTGGAGGAGAGCAAATATGCCCTGAGAGGCAGGCCAGCATTATTTCAAGTAAGTACTCTGACTGAGAGATTATGATACCACAACTTCAAAATTACAAATGCTGCAGGTTTGCTAATTATTTTTAGAAAAGCATCATTTTGATAGAACTATAACTATGTAATTCCTGCGCTAGACTGTAAATAAGGACAGATGTTATATTAATATGTGCAAGTAATGGGATTGGGATGTTCTACATTGTGAACAGAATACATATTTATATTATATATTATGTGTGTGTGTGTATGTATGTATGTATGTATGTATGCATTTCCTTTATCCGAGTAAGTCCTCTGAATGTTTGGTCATGATACTACAAGTTCAAAGAGTTCAATTGATTGCAGGTTTGCTGGTTAGTTGTAGAAAAGAACCATTATGATGGAACTATAACTAGGTAATGACTAGCCTAGTCTGTCAATAAGATAATGATATGTGCTAGTCTTGGATGTTCTTGTCAAAAGAATCTATATACTCTTTATCTGAAGTCTGGCATCCTTGGTCCATGTTGCTTGGAACTCGAAGAGAAGTGTCGAACATGATTACGTGTTCATCCATTGCATTTATTCCCCCCCCCCCCAAATAATATTTGAAAGGTTTAGGGCTTGAGTCCCCATACACATGTCCACTGTAAGGTTTCCGATAATTGTCTAACATGGGTATTTTGGGAAAAGTAAATAGCCAAAGCAACATAGTCCATTTATATATATAAGTTTGGTCTGTCCTACAGATATTAAATGTTTTCTATGATTTTCGCAAATATAAATTTTGCTCAAATCATAGGTAAGTGATGCTTTACTATGAACTTGTGAACTTCTAGTTCAAATTTTTACGCAATACGCTATGACAGGAATTTTTTTCGGATGGATTACTCCACTCATGCAGCAAGGGTATAAAAGACCTATCACTGAGAGGGATGTTTGGAAGTTGGATACATGGGATCAGACCGAAATACTGATTCATAAGTTAGCATTCTGTCACTTCCTTGCATTTGCTTCCACATGATAATGCATACAATCACTCAAAGATAGCAATTTCTACCTCTACAGATTCCATAGATGTTGGGACAAAGAAGCTAAAAGATCTAAGCCATGGCTTTTGAGAGCACTGAATAGTAGCTTGGGAGGAAGGTTAGTTAACTATGTGGTTACACTTTTCCCTTCCTTTATAATAGTGGTAATGACTAATGAGAACTTATGCATCCTGAAGAATTCCTCTATCAAGTCTAGATGTCATCTTGCCTTACCTATATTAACTATTTCTCTATAAATGAATCATGCAGGTTTTGGTTGGGGGGTGTTTTCAAGGTAATGAGCATGCTATTCGTATTTCTCAGGGAAATTAAGTTGATGATAAATTATTAAGTTATTTGAATTAAGAGAACAGGATCATATTTAGGTGAAACATGTTTTGTGTTTTGTGAGCTCGAAATTGTTAGTAATTATAATTTATTTTATACATGGTAGGTGTTTTTCTTCATTTATCTACGCCATCTACTGTATTGAAGAATTTGGCATCCTTTATCAGATGTGTTGTAGTTTAGATGCTCCTTCAGTAACTTCTATTTGAAGCGGTAATAAATTAAGTTTTGCAATCCTCATCCTGTTCATCAGCATGAGTCTTGCCTATGCTAATCTCGACCAATAATAAGTCTTAGCCATTTTGACTGTGCATATTTTCTATAGATAAAATGTAGAGTTTTCCTACTAGAAGGTCATATTGGAGACTTAGCATTTCATGATAATATGACTAAATTGTCTAAAGAATTTGTAACAAACTTTTGAATGCTGGCTTATGAATTCCTATTTGAACATTGCAGATTGGATGTGACCTTTGTCAGTTTGCGGGGCCTATGTTGTTGAACCATCTCTTACAGGTTTATGTTTATTTTCCTATTTCCTGGTTAAGGCCTAATTAAAGACATGACCTCTTGTATCTATTTGTTTGTTCTGCTATAGAAGAGAAATGTTGATTTCAGATTCAATAACCCTATAGTTCTACTGAGGATGTATGTATTTTAAGAGATTATAGAAATTTTAAGTAATAACAAGTAACACAATGATTTTTCTCTGGCCAAAGTAATACTGTGGTAGACAATTTTTTAAAATTTCATCATTTAGTGATGATTCTACTTTGTCATTCTGTGCTTTGTGTTAAATTTATAATTCTCTTGTTATGGTCTGCAGTCTATGCAACGAGGTGACCCAGCATGGGTTGGTTACATCTACGCCTTCTTGATGTTTCTTGGAGTGGTATGGTCCCAATTTTGTGTTTCCATATCTGGATTTCCTTTTTTAGTATAAACCCAGATTCTCCCAGTTTAGAGTTTTCTTTTGTACAAATTATTTCATAGCATAGCGTTGTATATGTTTTTTGCAACAAACCTGAATATTGTGGTGTGTTTAACTCAAGCGTTTTATTCATGCTTTTCTCTCATTTCTTATGTAATATGAATAGCTGCGTTGCTATCATTGTCTTTGTCCATATGCCTGTTTCTCTTCAACAAAAGATGAAGGCTGTTGCTTATATTAGCTATTCATGAAAGTTCAAAGAAATGATACCTTGGAGAGCTGCTGCTGTTCTGATAACGTGACTTATTTTGACTCATTTCAGTTATGTGTTGTACTGCTTGAGGCTCAGTACATGCAGAATGTTTGGCGTGTTGGTTTTTGTCTACGGTCTACTCTGGTAATATAGTTCCTTCCTCCTAAAATAGACACAAACAGGCACATGGAGCCTCTTTTGCTTTTCAAGTAGAGGCTGAGTTATCCATTTCAATTTGGTGACTTAATTACATTTTGCTGTTTCTGTCATAGGTGGCAGCTATATTTCACAAATCTTTGAGATTGATTCATGAGGCTCGCAAGAATTTCCCTTCTGGAAAGATAACAAATATGATTACAACAGATGCTACTGCACTTCAGGTATGGTCCTTGTCTGATTGTTGTGAAAATGCAAGTGTTAATCGATTCCAAAAATGTTGTATTATGCATTTAGAATCGAAGTCCACATTGACAAAGTACAGTATATTTTAGAAAATTTTTAGTATATATCCTGCTATATTTAAAACTTTGCCTTATGTCGGTACTTTAAGAAAGATGATGATCCTTTGACAGTATCAAGATGAATACAAAAATTGCACTTGAGCCAAAGTTCATTGTACAATGTTGCCATTGATATAATCGATATAACTGTCAACTGAAATTTGAGATTGTGAAACGTCTAGCGAATATATTGGCCATTTTGGTTACAAAAATAGAAAATTTTGAGTGTGGATTTATGATCTTTAAATTAGAGGTGTTCACAGGTTGGATTAGGTTTGGGCTACGCTTAAGCACGATATTACCACATTTTATACTTGTCCAAGCCTGGCCTGGTCTAAAATATGGGCCTAAAATTTTACAAGTCCACTTATATTTGTAAATGACTAACCCAAGCTTAAGCGCGCCTATATTTTTTGTTAATTTTTTTGAAAAAAAAATTATATTGCTTTTGATTTAATATTTAATAATTTAATATACTTTTTTATTTATTAGAATTTTATGCATAGACAACTTAACATTTTTCTAATTTACATTATAGTATTATATATTTCCATAAATGTAATTTTTATAACCCGAGCCATATTTTAACAAGACTGTTGGAATTCCTAAGATTAAGGACAGATTACTTACCTTACCACTAGGAGATCTTCTGTAAATAGAAACTAATCTTAGTTACTGATTCTTAGGATGTTACTGCTTTTTAGGGATTGTGTCCTTCATTAGGATAATTCATCTCTTTATATTTGTAAGCTAACTAGCAGAAATATAGATAAGTTTTTCTCTAAATTTCTACATGGTATCGGAGCTCTAGGAACCATTCAACCACTCTTATTCATCTCGAAAAATCTCTTCCTAAAAATCCCTTCGAATTTTTTTCTCCCATGGGTGATCTCAATGAAAACCTGTCCGAAACTGAGATCTCACAAATATCTCAGAATGTCCATCAGGGAGTCACTCAAAGTGACCTCAATTCCTCACCGATAATCACTAGTCATCGACTAGATGGGAAAAACTTCTTACAATGGTCTTAATCTGTCCTTATGGTTATTCATGGTCGTGGAAAATTAGGATACATCAATGGAGAAATTCCACGACCAAACACAGTCGACCCTACTTATGCTACTTGGGAACTCAACAACTCCACCGTAATGGCGTGGCTAATTAATTCGATGGAAGGCCACATCAGCCGAACCTATCTCCTCTTCAAAACTGCAAAAGACATTTGGGATCGATGCAGTCAAAGAAAACTACTCGGATCTTGGAAACGCCTCCCAAGTATTTGAGATCAAACTCAAGTTAAAAGATATCCGACAAGGGACACTCGAAGTAACTCACTACTACAACAATTTGAAAATTTTGTGGTAGGAACTGGATATGTACTATGAGGCGGATTGGGGAGAAGGCTTAGAACACACTAAGTTTATGACTCACCTCAACATTGAACGACTTTATGAGTTTCTAGCGGGGCTGAACCGTGAGTTAGATGAGGTTCGGGGCAGAATTCTGGGCAGATCACCTCTTCCAACCACTGGTGAAGCGTTTGCAGAAGTGAGAAGAGAAGAAAAGCGTCGTCTTGTCATCATGGGAGAACCTAAACCAATGATATCTTCTGGAAACCAGCCTACTGAATCCTCTGCTCTCATCTCCAAAGGACCACAGACACAAAAACCACGTGCTGGAAATAATTCTGGATCAACTAGACCATGGTGTAACCACTGCAACCGTGTTGGTCACACAAAGGAAAAGTGTTTCAAACTCCATGGTTATCCTGATAAAAAACAGAAAGATAAGAAGACTGCCCTGTTACCCTCTAATGCTGCAGATGATGTGCTCGATGTTCGCCTTACCAAAACTCAACTCGAAACTCTCCAAAAGATACTTGATACTTCTACTGCTCATGGTCTTTAGCCACTCAAGGTACTGCCCTCAACATTGCCCTTGAATCTAATAACCAACCCTCTTGGATACTCGCTTTGGGTGCCTCAGATCACATGACAGGTAACTCCAATCTGTTTCAAACCTACACCACTTGTCATAACAAGTCCCGAATCCGCATAGCTGATGGTTCATACTCACCTGTGGCTGGAGTAGGAAAAGTACAAATAACAGAGAATTTGTCCCTTGATAAAGTTCTACATGTCCCAAACTTGTCTTGTAATTTACTTTCAATAAGTAAACTTACTAAGGATGGAAAAATGCTTGCTGAATTTTTTGAAATTGGTTGTGTGATACAGGAACAGAAATCGGGGAAGATGATTGGCACTGCTAAAGTTGATGATGGACTATATGTTTGGAATAAAGACAGCACATAAGGGGGATTGGCTCTATCCACTTCAAAAGAGGACACTATTATGCTATGGCACCGTAGGTTAGGGCATCCAAATCTATTGTATTTGAAAAAATATCTTCCGCTGTTATTTCGAAATAAAAGTGTCAGTTCCTTGAAGTGTGAAATTTGTCAATTGTCCAAACATACCCGTGTTCCATACCCTTTAAAACCATATATCCAGTCCCAACCTTTTTCATTAGTCCACAGTGACCTATGGGGAGCTAGCCGAGTGAAAAATATTACAGAGGCTAAATGGTTTATAACATTCATTGATGACCACACTAGGGTCTGTTGGGTCTATCTACTAAAAGAAAAATCTGAAACACCCAAAGTATTCCAAAATTTTCACTCAATGGTTCGAACCCAGTTCAATTCTACCATACATACGCTCCACACTGACAATGGGAGAGAATACTTTAACTCTGTCCTAAGTCCATACCTTTCGGACCAAGGCATTATACACCAAAGCTCTTGTCCTGACACTCCACAACAAAACGGGATCCCCGAGAGAAAAAATCGACATCTCCTGGCTGTGGCTCGAGCCATAATGTTCACCATGAATGTCCCAAAATACTTGTGGGGAGAAACTGTCCTTACTGCCTGCTACCTCATAAATCGAATGCCATCAAAAGTCCTAAATTTCCAAACACTTCTAAATACTCTTCTAAAATCCTTTCCTCTATTTCGTGTTCCTAATCTTCCAGCAAAAATATTCGGTTGCAAAGCCTTTGTCCATAATAATCAACCAAGTCAATCCAAACTTGATCCTCGAGCCCACACCTGCATCTTAATTGGGTATTCCCCCACTCAAAAAGGCTATAAATGTTACTCACCAATTTTGCGCCGAATGTTTGTCTCTCGGGATGTTACCTTCTTTGAAAATGAACAGTATTTTGGAGCTTCTCATCTTCAGGGGGAGACTTTCAATGAAGATGAGACCCTTAATACTCTCCTCATCATACCTCACTATCCTACCACTACTATCACAAACAAACCTAACAACCAAGGTGCTACCCTCAATTTAGATACTGTTTCTACTGTTTCTCCTATGCAGCAAGAAGTTAACACAATCCTATCCGATAACAATACCACCACCAAACAGCCCACCGAACAACCTTCTAATCAAGGAAAGCAGTAAGAACAGGTGCCTGAACTGCAGGTTTACTCCCGACGAAATCGGCGTCCTGAAACTGATACAGCAGTGCCAATTTCATCTCCAACCGAGGACTGTTCTAAAGCAGAAGTCTCACCTCCATCACCATCCATTTATCTCCCAATTGCAGTGAGAAAGGGCACAAGGAGCTGCACTCAACACCCTATTTCTCGGTTTGTATCCTATGGAAACTTATCTAAGTCTTACAAAGCTTTTGTGACTAATGTTGATTCTGTAAAAACTCCAAAAACTATAGAAGAAGCACTTGAATCAGCTGAATGGAGACAAGCTGTGATGGAAGAAATGGAGGCCCTCAAAAACAATGAAACATGGGAAGTTTCGGATCTGCCTAAAGGGAAAAAAAACAGTAGGTTGCAAATGGATTTTTACTACGAAATTTAAACCCGATGGCCATATTGGACGATACAAGGCTCGACTTGTGGCTAAGGGCTTCACCTAAACTTATGGCCTCGACTATGACGAGACATTTGCTCCAGTTGCCAAACTAAACACCATTCGAGTCCTCCTATCTCTTGCTGTCAATCTTGATTGGCACTTGACTCAATTGGATGTTAAAAATGCTTTCCTCAATGGGGAGTTAAATGAAGAAGTATACATGGATTTCCCACCTGGGTTTGAAGAAAGCAAAGGCCAAGTGTGTAAATTGAAGAAGTCATTGTACGGGCTGAAACAATCTCTAAGGGCGTGGTTCAGTCGATTTGCAAAAGCTATGACGAGCAGAAATTACACTCAAGGACAGGCCCACACCATGTCCTACAAACATTCGGAACAAGGAAAATGTTGCATCCTCATTGTCTATGTGGACGATATAATAGTGACAGGAGATGATACAAGCGAAATTGTGAGGTTGAAAGAATTTCTTGGAACAGAGTTTGAACTTAAAGACTTGGGGAATCTTAAATATTTTCTTGGTATGTAGGTAGCAAGATCTCAAAAAGGTATTTCCATCTCCTAAAGGAAATAAGTTCTCGATTTACTATCAGAAGTTGGTTTGATGGGTTGCAAACCAGCTGAAACTCCTATGGAGTTCAATCTTAAATTGGGCACTGATGAGGATGGAGAAGAAATCAACAGGGGGAGATATCAACGTCTAGTAGGGAGACTTATCTACCTATCTCACACCTGTCCAGACATAGCCTTTAGTGTGAGTGTTATCAGTCAATATATGCATGCCCCAAGGGAGAAGCACCTGGAAGCTGCATATCGGATACTAAGGTATCTAAAAGGGACTCCTGGCAAAGGCCTATACTTCAAGAAAAATGCCAACCAGAATGTGGAAGTTTATACGGATGCTGACTGGGCAGGTTCTATCAACGACAGACGCTCTACAAGTGGTTATTGTAGTTACGTTTGGGGTAACCTAGTGACATGGAGAAGTAAAAAATAGTCTGTTGTAGCACGCAGCAGTGTAGAAGCAGAGTATCGAGCACTAGCTCATGGGATATGCGAAGGAGTTTGGATACAAAGACTTATGGGGGAACTAAAAGTTCCTTATACTAGGCCTATGAAGATGTATTGTGACAACCAAGCAGCTGTCAGTATAGCACATAATCCTGTGCATCACGATCGTAATAAACATGTGGAGATAGATCGCCACTTTATAAAAGAAAAAATACACTCAGGAGAAGTGTGTGTTACCTACCTACCTACTAGGCAACAAGTTGCAGACGTGTTAACAAAAAGCTTGAACAGAAACATGTTTGAGGAACTTGTTGGCAAGCTGAGTTTGATAAACATCTACACTCCAGCTTGAGGGGGAGTGTTGGAATTCCTAAGATTAAGGACAGATTACTTACCTTATCACTAGGAGATCTTCTGTAAATAGAAACTAATCTTAGTTACTGATTCTTAGGATGTTACTGCTTTTTAGGGATTGTGTCCTTCATTAGGATAATTCATCTCTTTATATTTGTAAGCTAACTAGCAGAAATATAGATCAGTTTTTCTCTAAATTTCTACAAAGACTAATTTTTTTGCCCAAGCTCATTTTTGATGCCTAATATTTTTTCCCAAATCCTCCCAAATTTTGGGTAAGCCGGTCCTTGAACAAGTCTAGTTTAAACAAAGTTAGCCTTTTTTTTAATAGTGTTAAAAACAATATTCATGTTAATATATGGTAGCTTTCTTCTATCATAACTTGTTGACTTAACAAGAACATAGGACATCTATACTGTTATGACCTAGACCAAAATGTGCTTAACATTTGCAAGTTGCAATTAATCTTGTATTTTGCATCCATCTTTTCTCCATTTTTTTTATTCTTCCCATGTTGGTTAGAGAGTTGATCTGAACTATTATTGATACTACTTTACTTTGTTTAGCAAATATGCCAACAACTCCACGTGTTGTGGTCAGCTCCGTTTCGTATCATTATTTCCATGGTTCTTCTTTATCAGCAACTAGGTGTTGCTTCACTTCTTGGATCAGTAATTCTAGTTCTCATGGTTCCACTGCAGGTACAAATCTTTATTGCCTTTTTTAATATTTTATTGAAACTCTTTGTTTTTAATTGTTTCCTACCCTTTTCAATTCTTGAAGTGATAGATTTCATTTTCTTATCAAAGTAAGAATTTACTTGATGAAATTGATGCCAGTCATTGTAATCATTTTCTGCCAGCTTCCCATATTTAAGGCTGTAGTTAAAACCCCTTTCTCTGGAGTTAACATAGCAGTTATCTCCTTAATTCATTCAGACTACTTATAGATCAGAGAGAGAAAGCAAAAAGAGCATGAGTGGTGATATAGGTAGAAAAACCAAATCATTGGATTAAATCTTGTCTCACGGAGAAGTCTGCCAGTCAATGCAAGTTACTGTGACACTCAAGTTGGGAAAAATATTTTCGTGGTTTGCATCTATTATCTTCTATTTTTGGTTCCCTGCAAGATGAAATTATTTAAACCATCTTTGTGATGATTGATCATGCCTTAACGTTACCTCTATTTATATGGGGACAGACCATTGTGATTAGCAAAATGCGAATAATGACCAAGGAAGGACTACAGTGGACTGACAGGAGAGTCAGCCTTATGAACGAAATTTTAGCTGCTATGGACACAGTGAAGTATGGTTGAATGTAGAAAGCATTTCCCTTGGATTTTCAATATATTTTTTGCATTTGACATTGCTTATTGGCCCTATGCTTGGAAAATTTTCAGATTTTATGCATGGGAGAAGAGCTTTCAGACAAGAGTTCACAGTATACGAAATGATGAGCTGTCATGGCTTCGGAGAGCTCAGCTGCTATCTGCTGTATGATATTTGAAATTCTAGTCCATTTTTTCTTTGCATGTGTCTTTGCCATATGAAATGCCAAAATAGAGTATGAAGTTGCCAGTTGCCATGTAAAATCAACGGCCGTACTTCCTTTTGCACCGGAAAATGTAACACCAACCATAAAATTTACAAGTATGCCTTCACAATTTGATTTGAGGGAAAATGTGATTATGGTTGTAATCATTCATAATCTCAGATTCCCTGTTTTAATCCAGCGTATGGGAAAGATGGCTTACATTATTGCTACCTTGTTTTTGATGTATAATAAGTTGTGACACATACTCGTGATCTGCTGCTACATTGGTATCTTGGCCCATTATACAAAATGCTCTCAAAATGAACATGGTCAAATACTCATTTCTCTATGTAGCTGATTTATGCATGTTGCACTAGCTGTTCACACTATTAGCGATCAAGTTACATGAAGTATTCATGTGTTTTACCACACAATTTGAGTTTATTTATATTTTTATTTATTTTCCATTTAACTTCTCTTTCTTGCAGTTTAACAGTTTCATACTGAACAGCATACCAGTTGTTGTGACAGTAGTTTCATTTGGGGCATTCACTTTGCTTGGTGGGGATTTAACACCAGCAAGGGCATTCACATCACTTTCGCTCTTTGCAGTGCTACGAGTTCCTCTGAACACACTTCCTAATTTGTTAAGTCAGGTTTACACATTACCTCTGAAGACACTTTTGCTTTGATCTATTGGCTAGACTAGAAAACCATTTAGTCACTCAATAACTTAAGAGCTATTTGATAAATCTAATGAGTTTATGGTAATGAAAGGAAAGTAAACGTAAAAAGAATTTAATAATGCATGTGATTTTTTGTTGAACCTTATTTGTATTGTTATGCAGCCCCGACAATTTTCACGGTTTACTTGTCATTAAGTTTAGTAGGATTGCTAAAAGATTCAAAATAGTTTCAGTTGTCCATTTGACAATCTAAAGCTTGGTTTTTCAGGTCGTAAATGCAAATGTATCATTGCAACGTCTTGAGGAGCTTTTCTTAGCTGAAGAGAGAGTTCTAGCACCAAATCCACCTCTTCAGCCAGGGCTTCCAGCCATCTCAATTAAGGATGGAAACTTTTCATGGGATTCAAAGGTCATTCTAAAGTGTTATTCTTGTTTTTATGGTGTTTTAAATTTGGAGTCATCTGCTTTGCTAAAATGGAACTTTTGCATTTAGTATTGCTTCTGAAGGGTTTAGCGATGATCACTCAATACATTTAGTCTGTTTCATACTCTCCGAGAATAGAAAGATTGAAATAAAGTTTTAGATATTGAGTCTGTGTCAAGGCATCAGGCTGAAGACTTATAGCTTCGGATATTACATAGGACACGTTGCTTTAGCAACAGTAGTAATGGAAGCAACACTAAAACACTACTACTATCCTTTACAAAAACTTCTCTTTGCGCCCCTATGAGTTAACTTATAGTAAATTACAGGGGCAAAGCCAGAACAATTTTTTAGGGGGCCGAATGAATTTTTAAATTTTTATAGTCTAAATCTTTATAATTTTTAAAGAATTAAATTGAATTTTTATAATTTTAAGGGGGCTAAAATGTAATTTTACCTTTAATAATTTAAAAACTAAAAAAAAATTTAAAAGACCTAAATGGTAATTTTTCATTTTGGGGAGGGCCGCGGTCCATGCCAGCCCACCCTAGAATCGCCTCTAATTACAAGCCTATAAAAAATAAGTTGATATTTTAGAGGGCTTCCTATTAGATATGTTCATGGGCAAAGTTAATTGTCCAAGCCTGAAGGTCTACACAAAATTTGGTAGGGTTTTAACAAAAATATTAGGCCTAAAAAATGGGTTTAGACAAAAAAATTAAACTCATTTAAATATGGGTTGGGCTCAGGCTTGTACGTTCAAGGCCTAAGCTTGGTCTAGCCTATTTTCTAAGTTTGTTATATATTATATCATGTTATTTATAGGTTATGTAATTTATAACACATAATAATTAAATCTATAGTAATATATAATATTCTAATATAAACATTCAAAAATATGTTAAGATTCCTATATAAAATTTTAATAAATGAAAAAAAATATAAATGTATTAATATTAAATTTAAATAAATAAATTATATTTTAAAAATTTAAAAAACAATCTGGACGGGCCTCAAATGAGCTTGAATTGCCATTTACAAATATTAATATGTTTGGATAAAACTTTAGGCTCATTTTTGAACTGAATTTAGGCAAGCATAAAGTGCATTAATATTATACTTAAACCCGAACTGACCTATAAACACATCTAATTTCCATTGTATTAGATCTTTAAAAGAAAATAACCCTTCACAATGGATTCTAGGTATATTTTGGAGGGGTTGATTTTTAACACTGTTTGGTTAAATATAATTAAAGGAAGGAAAAAGAAAAGAGAGTAGGGGAATGTTAAAGAAAGGAAAATATATATTTAATTATTGTTTGGATAGTTAAAAGTTATAAAGAATTCTAACATCTTTTGTTTGGGTAAACTGTGAAAAGGAATGGAAATTATTTATTTTACATGAAATTTCCAAATAATTAATAACAAAATTAAATTAAATATTATAGAAAAATACGAATATTGTTCATAAAAGATAAAAACTAATGATAATAAATACAGACCTAATCTTCTAAAAAGATTAAGTACAACCTTAAAAAGAGTTCTTTTCAATATTTTGCAAATATAAAAATAAATTGTTAATAATAAAATCTTTGAAGGACAAAAAGGATTTTTTACATAATCCAAATTGTTTTATGTTTCTTTTCCCCTCACTTTCCCCCAAATTGGGGTATTAAAAAGTAAAATAAAATCAGGGAAGGGAAAGTGAGGGATTCCAACTCCCGTTACTTTCCCTTGCTCAATCAAAATACGTCCTCCAAACAAGGGAAAGAATTGTCCTTTCCCTTGATTTACTTAACTTTCCTTTATTTTTAAGAAATCCAAACATGCTGTAAAAGATTATAACCCTTATCAATGGATTATAACTATTTTGTTTCTCTGAATTTGGTACTGCCGTCATATATGGAGCACCTGACTTGTCCAACTTCATCACATGCTATTTACTTAAAAGAGATCCCAGAAGTGCAGCTTATTTAAAAACTTGTGACTCTTTGACTGGTGCTTAGGATAAAGTTGACTACTATACTAAGCAGTGTAGTCTCTGTAGGTTGTGCTTTCCCAGGTTTATAATTAGGAAGTTCTTGCATACTTATCATCAACATTATTGATATTGCAATGTACTTCTATCGTAGATAAAGACATTTTTTAGATTTTCTTTCCAGGCAGAGAAACCTACCTTATCAAATATCAATTTGGAGGTGCCAGTTGGCAGCCTGGTTGCAATTGTTGGTGGAACTGGAGAAGGGAAAACATCACTTGTATCAGCAATGCTGGGGGAGATACCTGCAGATGCAAATTCAAGCGTTGTAATAAGAGGGACTGTCGCTTATGTTCCACAAGTTTCGTGGATTTTTAATGCTACTGTAGGTTGCAGATTGCTTACGTTCTTCACTGATATTTGATTCCATTTCAAATTTTAGCCTTCTTTGGAAATGAAAGTTTCTACTACCACTTGTTTCTGACATTCAAACTTTATTTCACAGGTTCGTAACAACATATTGTTTGGGTGTAGCTTTGAACCTGAACGGTATTGGAAGACAATTGATGTTACAGCCCTGCGGCATGATCTTGACATACTTCCTGTTAAGTGAATTTAATACATCTACTTGTCATTTCTTTTGATTATTGTGAATGTCTCCATAACTAATTAACCATCGTATACTGGGCTTCAGGATCATGATCTTACTGAGATCGGTGAAAGAGGGGTGAATATCAGTGGTGGGCAGAAGCAGAGAGTTTCCATGGCTAGAGCTGTCTACTCCAATTCAGATGTGTATATACTTGATGACCCTTTAAGTGCCCTCGATGCGCATGTTGCACAGCAGGTAGTCTATCTACTCTGATCAACATTTACAATTTGTCACATTCTACACTGATCGTAGTTCATTTCGCAGTACTGTAGAACAGGAAATAGATGCTTATCAGACTAGAATGTGGCGATCTATATTACTGCAAAATGCGAGAATTAGTTTTAAGGGTATGTTTAAGGGTTAATCAAGGTCAAAAGAATGGAAAATTGTCAGAGCAGTTAAAGTTTGGATGAGATTTGGTGTCGGTTTAAAGTTGAGATGAAGGAATTAGAGCAAAAGTGCTGAAAAGTAATATGATGGTAATTCTTTTTCTTATAGATTGACTCCTAATCCTGACAAGAAATTATTGAACTACTACTTCTTGTCCCGCAAGGAGGCTCTAATAAAAACATGGCTTAAATAGCTTCAGGCCATAATTAAACTGAATAAGATCAAACCCATTAGAAAACGAAAAAAAGAAGCAATAATCTGAATAAATTGAGATCAACTTTGTCTTCTGCATAATACCAGTGTCCTTAAAGGACCCCCCCCAAAAAAAAAAAAAATATTCTCAGCAAACTCTTCTTGGAAATTGAATTAACTATCTCTTCCTTTTAAGAGAAAAGCTTTTTTCAGTTTCTATCAGGATGTATTTTCAACTGTAAGGGGTGATCATCCAACTTTGTTTGATCCCCAAGGTGGGTGCTTTAGGCTATGCCATATTGATCTCATCTGAAGTCATTTGCAGGTTTTCAGCAGATGTATCAAGGAAGAGTTGCAACGGAAAACCAGAATACTTGTCACAAACCAGCTACATTTTCTTCCACATGTAGACTACATCCTCCTTGTCGCTAATGGTGTAATTAAGGAAGAGGGTACCTTCAAGGAGATCTCCAAAAATGGAAGGTTATTCCAGAAACTGATGGAAAATGCCGGAAAAATGGAAAAACAAGAAGAAAAGGATGATGGGAAAAATTTTGACCTGGAAGACTTGAAACCAAAGTCAAATGAGATGGTTGAGATAAATGAGCTGCAAAAAAATGCAAATCCTGCAAAAAGAAGAAAAGGAGGGAAAGCTGTACTTGTAAAGCAAGAAGAAAGGGAAACAGGTGTTGTTAGCTGGAATGTTTTGATGAGGTAGCATGGACCAGTCTTTGATTTTATAGCTACAACTTAATCATTCTCCGGCCTTTTCAATAACTTGATTTTATTTATTGCTTCTTCTTTTTTTCTAAAACGTAAACTCAGTTGGGAAAAACTTCCTGTCAGCTTCTTTTGGTTAATGGTGTCTGTCTCTCTACAGCAATCAAAATCAAACAACAATTTATGAGGAGTTGAAAAGTTTAGTGCTGCCAGAACTAGTATATAAAAGTTGAAGCTCCTTGATATCAAGTTCACTCAAAAAGTAGTACAACAGTAGTGTCTTGCATCCTACAAACGATACCTTCTTTTCACTGATCATTTGCTAAAAGTTTTGCCCATTGAACTTATGGCAGTGCTCTTTTGTTCCTCTTGAGTTTTAACTCTTCTACATTTGAACTCACATGTAAAACGCAATGAACAACTTATTAATTCATATGGAAACCCTGAAGAAATTAGAAGTTATATCAATTCAATTCGATATGAGCATAGAACTGATTTTCATTTTGCAGGTATAAGGATGCTCTAGGCGGCCTATGGGTGGTAATGATACTCTTTACATTCTACTTTTCTACTGAAGTTCTTAGAATTTCAAGCAGCACTTGGTTACGCTTTTGGACAGATCAAAGTACTTCAAGTAGTTATCAGCCTGGGTACTACATTGTCATATATGCTCTCCTAGGATTTAGTCAGGTAAGCGTGTCTTTGTCTGTAGCTAATAGATGATTTACATTGGTATTCATTTGCACTTGCTGTAATGACAGATTATAATGATACCGTCTTTTACCTTCCATTTTAGTACTTATTATAATGAGTTATTTACCATTTTAATTAATTCAGGTAACTGTGACGCTGACAAACTCTTTTTGGTTGATCACTTCAAGTCTTCGTGCTGCTAGAAGATTACATGATATGATGCTAAACTCCATCCTAAGAGCTCCAATGTTGTTTTTCCAGACCAATCCCACTGGGCGTGTAATCAATAGGTTTTCAAGAGATCTAGGTGATATAGATCGTAATGTTGCTAATTTCATGAATATGTTTATGAATCAGTTGTGGCAGCTTCTCTCGACATTTGCACTGATAGGCATCGTGAGCATATTTTCATTGTGGGCGATAATGCCACTTCTCATCTTGTTTTATGCAGCCTATCTATATTATCAGGTATGTCCAATAATTTTCAGTTTCTCATCTGTTTTAAGCCTTGGGTTTTTATGTTTCTTAAGTGTTGAGAATGTACAGCACATTGACTTTCCACCATCATAGGGTGCATTCAGTTTGTGGATAATTTAGTTTCCAAGTTGGGTCTAAAATAAGCAAGTGTTCTACCTCAGTTGCATGCACTTCAAATATTATGGTGATTATTACCTTTCATTTAGGGTGTGTGTGGATGAAGAATTTAGAAGAGGGATTTCATTTCTAAAAATGTGTTGAAAATACCAAATATGATTTTTTTTTGTGTGTGTGTAAAATTAAGGACGACTTTCAAATTTTACTTGGAATTTCAAAAATGAATTCAAGCAATTCAAAATTTTCATTCAAATTCTTCAAAATCTTTTTTTTTTTAATTCACATGACCTCACTACAAAATAAAAAAAAAAAATTAAACCACGAAATCATTTTATTAATTTTAATACATATTTTATATTGTCAAAATAATATTGACATATTTTTACAATTCTAATGATATCCATATTGCATAATTTTCCATACATATATATATATATATATATAATACCACTAATTTTCTTTATAATTTTTTTTAATCATGAAATTCCAAAACTTAAATTTTCTTTAAATTATTTATCCAAACAAAATAATTACAAATATTAGCATTTTGAAATGATGTATTTAAAATACTTTAATCTCAAAATTGTTTGAAATTTTAAAGTTGTCTATCCAAATGAACTCTTAATGCATCTTTGCTCTGGACAAGTCTCAATGATCATTTGCAATGGCAGAGCACATCTCGTGAAGTGAAACGCTTGGATTCGATTACCAGATCGCCTATTTATGCACAATTTGGAGAAGCTTTAAATGGTCTGTCATCCATTCGTGCGTACAAAGCTTATGAACGGGTTGCTAATGTTAATGGCAAATCCATGGATAACAATATCAGGTTCACCCTTGCAAATTCAAGTTCAAATCGTTGGCTCACAATAAGGTTAGAAACGTTAGGAGGCCTTATGATTTGGTTGACAGCAACCTTTGCAGTTCTGCAAAATGGAAAAGCTGAAAACCAGGCAGCGTTTGCGTCCACGATGGGTCTACTTCTGAGCTATTCTTTAAATATCACTAGTTTATTGAGTGGTGTTTTAAGACAAGCAAGTCGAGCTGAGAATAGCTTAAATGCTGTGGAACGTGTGGGTTCATATATCAATTTGCCTTCAGAGGCTCCAGATGTAATTGAGAGTCACCGTCCTCCACCTGGTTGGCCTTCATCTGGTTCAATTCAGTTTGAGGATGTTGTCCTGCGGTATAGGCCGGAACTTCCCCCAGTCTTATGTGGATTATCCTTTACTACTTCTCCAAGTGAAAAGATAGGGATAGTTGGAAGAACTGGTGCAGGAAAATCCAGCATGCTGAACGCACTATTTCGGATTGTAGAACTGGAAAAAGGAAGAATCTTGATCGATGGTTGTGATATTTCGAGATTTGGACTCTCAGATTTGCGAAAGGCTCTTAGTATTATACCACAATCACCGGTTCTTTTTTCAGGTACTCACTTTAACTTTTGATTATACTAGGTGAAGTGCTTGGCTTAATCTTTAAAATACTTCGTCAACCCTATCATTCTTTTTTTTATTCAAGTTTTCTGAAATAATTTTCTATCAAAGTTTGACCAATGCATTCAGTTTTCTCTGTTGGAATAATAATACCTTCAGGTACGGAGAAACATTCTAGAGTGAGAATTTAAAATATTTCTGCTTATTTCCTCACTGTTATCTAATACAATATCTCCTACGATTGAAATTTCTCATTTTCATAGTCATATTTAATTCATTCAGGAACTGTTCGATTAAACCTTGATCCATTCAATGAGCACAATGATGCTGACCTTTGGGAGGCTTTAGAAAGGGCGCATTTGAAGGATGTAATCAGGAGGAACTCTTTTGGTCTGGATGCTGAGGTATTCAAATAGAAAAGGAAACGGTTTCTAATTGTTAATGTAGAAAGCTAGTTTTATTGATTAGGACTGCCAAAATAATAATTGTGATGTATGTTTGTTGAACTATCTCCCACAGCTAACTGCTAATCTACAAAACTAGTTTTGGTGTTTAGGGCTGCCAAAATAATTATAGTGATGCGAGTATGTTTGTTGAGCTATCTCTCGGTTAAAACAAATAAAAATGATTAAAATGGTCGAATAACAGGCTTAGATTATCATAGATGTCTTGTTATTGAAGGCATCTTTTCTTTGTCATTTATTGTATAAAATATGAGCATGTAGCTATGCTCATGGAAGTTGGAGTATAATCAAGTGTTCAGGTAAAGTCATAACTCCGTGCCTGTTAAATTGGTCATTGTGTCTAAAGTAAGATTACATGTAACGTGTATAACCATTTATATTGGAAAAACTTTTTTATATATCGTTTAAAACAAGAGAAAGGGAAGTGTTGATGAAATAATTCTGCTCCACCCTTGTTGAAGGTCTTAGAGAGTGGGGAGAATTTCAGTGTTGGGCAGAGGCAATTATTGTGTCTTGCTCGAGCATTGCTGCGAAGGTCAAAGATTCTTGTTCTTGATGAAGCAACAGCAGCAGTGGATGTTAAGACTGATGCTTTTATCCAGAAAACCATTCGTGAAGAATTCAAATCTTGCACGATGCTAGTTATTGCTCACAGACTAAATACCATCATTGACTGCGACCAGATTCTTGTGCTTGATGCTGGTCAGGTGTGCCTTCTCACTCGTTATTCTTGGATATTTCTGGTTCTTTTTCTTTCTTTGATTTTCCCTCCTGTTTAATAGACATATTCTAGCTCTACAATATCCTTAAGGCAAGATTGAGTGTTTTCCCGGAATGGCTTGGCTAGTCTAGCTTAAATATACAAGGACTTTTTGTATGCTATGATTAAGTCTTCTTTGGATTGGGAAATTACTGGTGACCAGATAACTTCTGATTCTGTTCTTTCAGGTTCTAGAGCACAGTACTCCAGAGGAACTGCTAGCTAATGAAGAAAGTGCATTCTCTAAAATGGTTCAAAGTACAGGGCCTGCAAATGCTGAATACTTACGTGGCTTAATTTTTGGAGGTGAGGAGAATAGGTTGAGTGGAGAACATGCCACACGGTTAGATGGTCGGAAGAGATGGCAGGCATCATCCCGCTGGGCTGCTGCTGCACAATTTGCCCTAGCTGTTAGCCTCACTTCTTCACAGAATGACCTTAAAAGGTTTGATATTGGAGATAAAAGCAATATCGTCAAGAAAACTGAAGATGCAGTCATAACTCTGCAGAGTGTTTTGGAGGGAAAGCATGATGAAGTTATAGATGATATGCTCCAGCAACACCAAGTTCCCAGAGATAGGTGGTGGTCAGCTCTTTACAGAATAATTGACGGTATGCATATAGTAATCTCTCATGCACGTAAACTACCCCTAAAAAATCCACACGTTGTGCAGGTCAATTTTATGAGGGGTTGCCAGTGATGATTAGTTTACTTGATTATAGGATGGTAGGAGGAAACAGAAATAGTGATCAAAGCTCCACGGTTTACATTGCGATGATTCATGAGATGATAGAAATGAGTGTTCCTAGTGATTTACATGCTCTTTGCTCTGTTGTCCTAGTAAATTATCCTATGGAAGAATGGGTTTATCAACTACAAAAATGTGAAACAATGATCTAGTTTCACCTAGAGGTGATCATGGGTTGGGCTACCCGGCCCGGCCCGGCCCTATGGCCCGTACGAAAAATGGGAGGGTTCGTGTAAAAATATAGGCCCAAAATATGGGTTTGGGCAAAAAACGAGGCCCGTTTAGAATACGGGCCGGGTCTCGGGTAAAACTTTTTTGGCCCGGCCCGGCCCAAATTATATATTAAATATATATTTTATTTTTAATCAAATATACTTTTTAAATTTACATATTTTTTATTTGCTTTTTTGTTTTAATATTTGTTTTAAAATTTTTTATTTAATGAAAAAAGCTAAAAAAATTAATATGGGCCGGGCTAGGCTCGGGTTTATCAATTTTCTTTTGGGCCGGGCCAGCTCGGGCCTGGAAAACGGGCCTAAAATTTTGTCTGGGCCCGGCCCGGCCCATGATCACCTCTAGTTTCACCTAAAGAATTTGGCTGCTGCGTTTTACTTGGCGCTCAAAACTCTTTAAGATCAGTAATATTGACCCAGAGAATAGCAATCATTGGATGAAGGTTTAAAAGTCAGCTATAAGCAAATCTTGGAATAAAGTTTTGTTTCATTGTATTATCATTGTTCATCATCAATAATTGGTTCTTGTTTCAGGTCTTGCTGCAATGAGCAGGCTAGCTCAAAATAACAGGCTTCTACAATTAGAGCTGGAATTTGAAGACAGATCCGTGGATTGGGACGAGATTGAAATATAATAAAGCAGATCCCTGGAATTTGAAGACTGTAGTAGACATCTACATCCTGCTGACACTGATATTAAATTGCCGGTTTCATATCTGATATCCTCACACTTGCAACTAGTCAAGTCAGTCGCAAACAGTTGGCTATCAACACCAAAATTTTATTCCAAATTTTAAGCATCGTAATTCAATTCCTGTGAAAACACAGTAATGCGATTTTTACAGGAAAAATGCGCTTGGGTTTGGGTCATTTAGGCTCAATAATAGAACAGTATTTTCTATTGGGATAATGTCGTACGTACTTCTACCTCAGCACTTCCATGTATAAATAAACTCGTCTTACCGGAACAATTCTGTCAATCATTTTCTTCATCAATGAGGATTTCCTCTGTTATTTTCATATCCTATTGGTGGGTTTTTGCCCTTCTATGGTGGGTCGGTTGTTAAACTGAGTTCCCGAGTCTATGTCAAACCCTTACAAAAAACTCCATTCCAATAGTTAAAAAAACAAAATATATTGTTTTTGTTGAGATTGGTTGCTGTTCTTAATATTTTCTTGCCTAAACAAGCTTTCCTTCCTTTCTGTTGTGAATATTTATGCTGCACAAGTGTTTTCTGTTGTTGTTGATGTTTGAGATACGTGTCCAGTGGTCAGTGAAATCCTTCGATCCAGGTATATGATAAATTCCTTCCTCAGACACAGGGCCCATCTGTTCAATCTTTCTCAGCTGTTTTCCTCTATTGGTTCTATGTTTTCTGGGAAGTAAACTTGTGTTGCGTTGTAGCTTACCTAAAGATGTGCATAATAAGAACCAGGGTACTATTGTCTTTGAGGTTAGATTTATCCTGAAAATTTCATTAGTTTCAGCTGTGATTTTGGTGTAAATATAATATGGAGTGGAAATTCCAATACTTCAGGTTTAACTTTGCATCAGAATTCAGGATCCCAAGAAGACTTGCGTCAGTTGATTGATCAAAGAAAAGAAAGAGAATAGAATCAACAAGAAGATCAAGGATGAGAAACTAAAGCACTTTGATGGTTTAGGTTTAGCAGTCTAAAAATTGCTTTAGGAAAAAAGAGAGTTCTGTTAATTCAAGTGTTTGGTTTTGTTGTTGGACGATGGAAAGCAAAAAACAAAAAACAAAATGTCTTAAATGATATCTATATGATTTAATATACTGATAAAAAATATAAAATTTAAATACTTTTTAAATTATTATTTGATTATTAACATTCTCTCTCTTGGTAAAGTTGAAAGTAGAAAAAATAATAAAAAAGAAGAAGATATATTTACCATTTTATCGTTATAAACATCTCTCTTTATATTGACATTTATTAGGATTTTGCTTTAAATTTTTTTCATAAAATATCTTTTTAATATTTAAGAAAAACTTATGATAAACAAAAAAAAATATTATACAATAAAGAATAAAGAGAAAAAGAAGGAGAGAAAAATAAAGGAAATAAATATGAACATGGATATTTACAGTACTTTTTTAAAATTTATATTTATAAACAAATTTAAAGAGACGGTGATCTTTGAAGGTTTTCCCTTCTCTTATTCATTAAATTTTAGGCTTTTTGAGAAAAAGGGATTTTTCTTATAAAACTTGTTTTCAAAATTTGGAAAATTTGTAAGATTAGTATTAAAAAAACAACAGTTTGTTTTTAAAAAATGAATTAAAACGTGACACTGAAATCATGTTTTCAAAAAGCATTGTTAAATAGGGAAAAAATAGTTTTAAAAACAATTGATATGATGGAAAATTCAGAAGTGGGAAAAATTATAGATATAAAAAATACCTGAAATCAAAAGTATTATTTATATATTCATTTTGAAAGTAGGACTACATTTATATTGCATGCAAGATCTATTCAACTATAGGTATATCTCTTGAATTATAGCTGAATTGATTGATTTCAATCACTAAATTTTGGTATTTGAATTTCTTAACTAAACAATAATTCATTTGTTTCCTATGCCATCTATACATTACTCTAAGATTGTTATTAATAACGATATATTAATCAAAATTATTGATATAATTTGAAAGATATAAACAATTTTAAAATATATATTTACTGATGTTAAAATACACGTAAAAAGTTAGGCCTCCATGTCAACCGGGAGCCTGAAACCTTATATCATATATAGGGAGGAATCTATTTATACCACTATAAAACTAATATGGTTTTACACCATTTCATATCTCTTTTTACAATTGATATTTTAACAATTCAACCCGTGAATTTCATGTTCTATTCATGTAAATAATGCATGTTAAGTGTTTGAAGTAAAGAAAAAATTTTAATATGTAATTTTTTTTTTAAAATGTTAAATATATACTATATAAACAATATTTTAAGTCAAAATGATAGGGATATTGGATAATTTTAAAATTTAAATGCATGAAAAATAAAATTATATTATTAAATCTAACAATTGAATTATTAAAATATTAATCGTAGAAAAAATTGTGAAATGATGTAAAAGCATGTTAATTTTGCACAGGTATGATAATGTTATTTGCAGAAATTTAAAATATATTTTTTTGATGAAAAATTTGAAGGATTAAATGCTTGGTGAATAAGGTATATATAGTATATTGTTTTTTGGTAGAATAATAAGAGTTGTATTTTTTTTGGTGAAAAATTAAAATTATAAAGTAATTAAACTAGATCAATAAAGGAGGATACTCAAACAATCTTAAACCGAGGCTTCTAGTGCAAACTGACTTAGCCAAACTATCTGCAATTGAGTTCTCTTCTCTATGCAAATGTTGAATCTTCCACAGCTTAAATATATTCAAGACTTGAAGTATTCTCCTGATTAGGGTAGAATTAGAGTTTCCAGAAGAGTCATCTTGAATAATGTTAACGGCCTCAATACTGTCAGTTTGGATTGAGACCCTATCGAATCGTCTTTCCAAAAGAATAATTAACCCATCCAAGATCCCCTAAAGCTCAGCCTCCGTCACTGTGCAATTACCCAAATATCGACAGAACCTAATGATCCACCCTCCATTATGATCACATATGTAACCTCTAGCTGCTGCAAAACCTTTGTTACGCCTAATTGAACCATCTGTTCTCAAACAAACCCAACTACTAGCTAAAGGTGAAGTGTGGAGATAATTGTAAGGCTTATGAAGTGTAGTTTTGGAGATTAAAATGTATTGCTTTGCCCAACTAAACAAAATTTTGATAATCTCATAATTACTCCAAGAAATGCCTTGAAAGGTAAGCAAGTTCTGGTTCTTCCAAATACGCTAAGCAATGATCCCAAAGAGGCATGACCAATCCACCTCATCCAAAGAAATGTTGAGATGATTATGAAGGTTTTCTGTCATCCAAATAGAGAGGGAACTTGTAACACCACTAACCCGAATTCATCACCGGAACAAGGTTACAGAGCATTACCAGAGTTTACAGAATAAATAGACAGAAATTTTAAACATTTCACATCATATAATATTCATATCATAAACCAACTGGAAATAAACATATTTTCCCTTATATAAGCCTTCTAGGCCCAAAATATGCATTAGAAACAAGTCGAGAGTAAATCAGATACTCAAAACTTTTTTTTTCAAATAAATTGAAAATTTTCAAAGTTGCAGGGGACACACGGCCAAGAGATACGCCCATGTCTCAAGCCGCGTGGACATTCGAAATAGGGACACATGGTCGTGTCCCAGCTTGTGTCTATGGCCATGTAACTCTCTGACTTGGGTCACACGGCCAAGTCACACTCATGTGTGCTAGGCCGTGTTGAGCATACTGACTTGCGCAATTTTAAAGATATAGGGTACACACGACCGTGTCACCTAGCCGTGTGTCACACACGGCTAAGACACACGCCATTGTCTTTGCCGGTGTGGACAAAAATAGGCTATTTCTAAGCCACATTTCTCACCCAATTTGGTACCAACCTAAACACAAAATTTTGCATATCAACAAGCCATAACAAGGCATTCAAATCAAGCTAAAATCAAGTCTTAAACATGTATTATCACAATATACAACCAATATGCCCTTAGGCACCTCAAATGACAAATTAATAACATGTCAACCAAATATCCATATTTACCTAGATCACCAAATGCATATATGCATAATTATACCAAATATACCATTTCAAACCAATCATCAATATACCTATAATTTTTCCATCATTCAACCATATCAAACACACGTTAAATATGTTAAGGCCACATATATAAACACATCAAAATCCATCAAACACAAGCTATTCAAATGGCTTGTCTCAACAAAATATTTATATACCAACATTGGCCAAAATATCCTATACATGCCACTATAACCGAAATTAATTTATTGAAAGTACCAAAATAGCCGATGGATAGTGTGAAATAGCTCCGACCAACTTCCAACCCAAATGAGCTTCCGAATTACTATAAAACATGGAAAATAACACAGAGTAAGCACTTAAGCTTAGTAAGTTCGTATAATATAGAATTTAACTTACCATATTTCCACAAAATAGCCATGAAAATCACATATAAAATCTAACACACATGGTTGAATTCATCAAATATCCATATTTCATGTATATACCAGTAATAGTTCATATCAAACTCATATGATTTCATAACATAACTATGCCCGTTGAACTATTTAGAATATTGTTGGATACACGGGTAGTACACACGAGGTGTACTGAACTGTAATCTGTCAATTCATATTCATGTATGCTCATACGAGCTATAAACGAAAAGCTCTTTCGAGCTGAATAACGGGAAGCTCATGCAAGCTAAATAATGGGAAGCTCATGCAAGCTGTATAATGAGAAGCTCATGCGAGTTGTATAAGGGGAAGCTCATATGAGCTGTGGTGTGCCCGCAACACATGCAGGACCCCAACCAAATCGGTAACCCTAATGACATGTCATTTGTATCCTACAAATTTCATAAGGTTCACACGAGACTCAGTAATCGTCGAATATACAATCGGTATTTATTCATGGCAATTGTACAATTCACAAACAATAATTCAATTTAACACATATTAATGTACAATTTAATTACACGAATTTACCTCAATGAGTTTATGTAGATACGAAGGCGACTAATCTGATATTTTTCCTTTGCCTCGATCTAACTCCGTACTAGGTCTAATCGGATCTATATGAATGAATTTAACTCTAGATCTATATGAATGAATTTAACTCAATTCAATATAGTTCATATTAAATTTAGTCCAACACACATTTTTGGTAAAATTACTATTTTGCCCCTATGCTTTTAATTTATTACAATTTAGTCCCTAGGCTCGGAAAATGACTTTCATGCAATTTAATCCTTACTCAAGCCTAGTAAATTTTTATATATATTAATAGAAGCCTACATAATTCACAATTTCACAATTTTACCGTAAATTTATCATCTTTTTAATTTAATCCCTAATTGATAATTTCATCAAAATTCTCTTTACAAAAGTTGTTTATCTAACAACAACCTTTCACTTTCTATCATAAAGCTTCAAAATTCAAGCATACTCATCAATGGAAAAACCCTAATACTTTATTGGTTTTGCAAATTAATCCCCGAGCTAACTAGATTAAGTTACTACGATCTCGGAAATATAAAAATCATCAAAAACGAGACAATAACACATACCTAATTAAGCAAAACAAGCTTGCTAATATCTCAAGCTTCCATGGCTAGGTTTTCTCTTCTTTTTTTTTTCTTATTATTTGGTGGTAGATGATGATAATAGATTTTTTATTTTATTTAATATCACTTTAATTGATAATTTCCAAAATTAACTTTAATGTTTCATGAAATTTCCAATGATGACTATTCATGCTTAACCACTAAGCATTTTAATGGTTTATTTACTATATAAGGACCTCCAATTTAAAATTCTATAGCTATTTAATACCTTTAGCTATTAGAACTCAACTTTTGCACTTAATGCAATTTAGTCCTTTTCATCGAATTAGGTATGTAAACGGTAAAATTTCTAAACGAAATTTTTATACTGTATTTCTGTCATACAATAGAACATAAAATAATAATAAAAATAAATTTTTCCTACTTCAGATTTGTGGTCCCGAAATCACTGTTCTGATTTTACTAAAAATGGGTTGTTATAGAACTAGTGTAAAACCTAAAGAGTCTGTCTTCTGGAATGAGTTCATCCCAAATAGTTATAGCAGCAAGGCAGTCTCTAAGCACATGTAACACATCCTCATAATCCTGCCCACAAAACTCACAAGCGCTGCTACTCCTAATGCCTCGCCTTACCCTTTCAGCATTCGTAAGTAGGCGTTGCTTGAGGGTGAGCCATAAAAAGAAAAGGATCCATTGAGGGCCTTTAAATTTCCAAGGTATCTCCCAAATCTGATCTTTCGAATTCAATGTACCTTCTCGAATATTCCCATAAACACTTTTAAGAGAAAAAAACCAGTTGAAGTAGCTCCCCAAGTTATTTTATCAGGACCCGAAGAGGGGTGTGGTGGTAGAACACCTATAATTTTGTTAATGATCTCTTCTGAGACCCACAATCTGAAAAGGTCTAAATTCCATGATTCGTCACTTGTAAACATACTACTAAGAGGACAATCCATATTAATGTTAGAAAGAGATGGAATCTGTACAAATAAGAGACCACAATTTGAAATCCAAGGGTTGCGCCAACATTGAATACTATTTCCATCTTCGAAGACCATAAAATGTTTTTGCGAATAAGGGGACATACATTAGAAATGGATTTCCATAAAAAAGAGCAGTTTCCCCATGCTAAATTCTTAGGCAATTCGTTAGAAACCCTGTACTTCGACCGAAGGACCCGAACCCAAAAGGTATCACCGTTTAATATAACATTGAAACCAACCTTCATCATAAAAGAGGTATTGTGATCTTTCAAATACCTTAGGCCAAGACCACTATGAGTTTTCGGTTGACACACCGAATCCCAACTTACCAAGGCCATCTTTGCACTGTCACTAGAAGATCCCCAAACGAATTTTTGTACAATGCGCTCAATCTCTTCACATAGGCCTTTGAGGACCATCATCGTCTGCATAAAATAGCTTGGAATTAAAAACAGAATCGATTGAGCTAAGGTCACCCTTCTTACTAATGAAAGCTGCCTTGCATCCCAACTAGACAATTTACTACTCACCTTTTCAAGCATAAAGCGTAACGTATTGTTGGTAACCTTATTATGGAAAAGGCACACCCAGATACATTCCCAAGTTACTCACCTCCTGAAAACCAAAAAATCTACTAATACTTCTCCTGTAACACCCCTAACCCGTGTCCGTCGTCGGAACATGGTTACAGAGCATTACTAGAGTTTTCAGAACATTTACAGATAATTCACGTCAATTACTACTCATTTTACCGAGATTATTCATAATGTCCCTTAAATGGACCCTCGAGGCCCAATATAAACATTAGAATTGAGTCGGGACCAAATCGAGAACTCAAAGAATTTTTCGCGAAATTCCCAAAATTTTTTCCTAGATACAGGGCACACACGCCTTTGTGACCATAGGACATGCCCATGTCACAAGCCGTGTCCGACCCCGTGTAACTCTCTGAATTGTGCCACACGCTCGTGTATAGGCCGTGTGATTAATTTAATTTTTCAAAATTAAGTGCAGGTTTCACACAGCCAAGACACACGCCCGTGTTCTGGGCCGTGTAGCACACACGGCTGAGATACACGCTCGTGTCTCTGCCCGTGTGCTCAATACTGAGCATTCTATTTTTTAAATTTTAGATGCAAGGGACACATAACCTAACCACATGCCCATGTACCAGTCCGTGTGTCACATACGGTCAAGACACACGCCCGTGTGTCTACCCATGTGGACAAAATAAAGCCATTTCTAGCTTCATTTCTCACCCAAATTTTTTTTACCAATAACCTACACCAAAACTTGCAACCATATACTCACCAATTCAAGCATTATAATCAAGCTAATTCTAACATCTAACATGATATATCATTATATGCATACATATTTATAATCTTATCTTTAATAGATATATTCATTTTGCATACTCGATCAATCCATAATATATACTTTTGTTATTACCATAAAATAACCTTAATAGATATACCAAACATAATCATCATTAGACATTCCAATGGCTAGATTACAAACAACATTTATAAGCCAACAATGGCTAAGTTACCTATACATGCCATTATACCAAAATGAGTTTACTATTTATACCAAAACAAGCTAGTGGATAGTGTGATGACGCTCCAATCGATCTCCAACCTTTGCGGGCTTCCGAGCACTATAAAACAGAGAAAATAAAACCTAATAAGCATTATATGCTTAGTAAGTTCGTATAACAGAAATTAAACTTACCAATCTCATTTATTAAGATTAAGCATACAATAACATGTTTTCCATCAACTTGGCAAATTGCCTAAACACATACAATAAATCAAACAAGTTAGTTACATAAGTCTCATGTATATCAAATAAGCATAGATGAGATCATCATGAAACAATTCATCAGAATACCCAGAATCGTTTAAAATATAATTCAATTTATTTCACACTTTCTCTTGTCGGGAGTTTTATCCGTTGAATTATTGAAATATCAATGGATACTTAAGTAGTACACTCAAGGTGTACATATATGTAAACCGTCAATTCATAATTGAGAGTACCCATTAGGCACATACTTAGGGAGCACACTCTCGAGCCACATGTCAGAATGCTCAAATGAGCCATGTAATCATGTAACAGGACACTTATCCGAGCTAATCAGGAAACGCGTAAGAGTTTTTACTCAGGAAGCTCATAGAGCCTTTTAGATATCTCCGAAGAGATAATATTAGGGAGCTTCAGATAAGGTAACAAAGAGTTCAAGTGAGCTTAATAGGACACTCATGAAGAGCTGCGTTTGTGTCCTCATTATATACAGGATCACAATCGATCACATGTCAGGGCGCTCACAAAGAGCTGTGGTAATGTGCAACAAATGCAAAATCATTACAAATCAGGATACTCACAGGAACTATATAGCAGAATGCTCGAGAGGCTTATATCGGGATTACTCGACCGAGATAAATCCTGTCTGCAACATATGCAAAATCACATTTCATGTACAGGAAATCACATGTATCCATCGATTTTCATTGTTCAAGCGGAACTTAATAACTTTATAACATTTTCAATCATATAATCTTTCATGTACATTTAATATACATATAAATCACATAATTAGATGCCACATTCAAACCAATTACGTCATTTAATTCAAACATATTAACATGCATAATTAAGTTACACGAACTTACCTCGATATTAGTTTGTATAAGAAAATCTACTAATCCGAAACTTTTTCTTTTCCTCGATCTAGCTTCGAATTTGAGTTATCCGGATCTATATAAATGAATTTAATTATCAATTTAATACAATTTAATACAATTCATATTCAATTATATTCAATTTACACTCTAGGCAAAATTATCATTTTGCCAACTTTCCATAAATTCTAATTTCGTCCCTAGGCTCGAAAAATGAAATTAATGCAATTTACTCCTTATTCCAAGCCTAATCGAAATTTCAGTATAAAAATTTACAGCACATGTATTCTATAAAATTCAGAATTTTTCTTAAATTTTCTCAACTTTACAGTTTAGTCCCTATATCACAATTTCATCAAAATTCACTTTGTAAAAGTTGTTTATCTATCAACAACCTTTCATTTTCTACCATAAATTTTAAAATTTCAGCATATTCACCCATGGAAAAATTTCTATACTTTGATAATTTTTCAAATTAATCCCCAAATTAGATAGATTAGACTATTCCGGTTTCAAAAATATAAAAATTACTAAAAATGGGACTTAAATACTTACCAATTTAAGCCAAGAAAGCTTGTTTTCTCTTTCCTAGGTTTCCATGTATATTTTGAGGAAGAAGATGAAAATAAGATGATATTATCTATTTAATTTAATTATCATCTTTTAATTTTGTCACTTTCCAATTTAGTCCTTAGCCTTTTCTAATTTTTCCATGGATGAATCATCAAAAATATCTACTAACTTTTCTTTAATGGTCTAATTACCATACAAGGACCTCAAGTTTTAAATTCCATAGCTATTTGATCCTTTTAGCTACTAGAATCCAACTTTTGCATTTTATACAATTTGGTCCTCTCCGTAATTAAGCATATAATCGGTAAAATTTTATTATCAGAATTTTCATATAACATTCCTATCATAATACGAACCATGCAATAATATTAAAATAAATTTTCTTTTCGGCTCGAATTTGTGGTACCGAAACCATTGTTCCTATTTCACTAAAAATGGACTGTTACACCTCCCTACACTGCCATCAACCCCTCTAGAGAAAAAAATATCCATCTTCCTCATATTAATCCTGTCCTGAGTAACCAAAGAACTAATCGAGAATGTCTTTTATTACCCGAGCTTGATGTTCCTTAGCTTGGCTAAAAAGAATCAAGTCATCTGCGAAAAACGGATGTGATAGCGGTGGACCATTACGAGCCAATCGAATAAGGGACCAGTTACTGACATCAATAGCAGCATGGGTTTTATGGCCCAACCACTCCATGTGCATGATAAACAAGTAAGGAGATAAAAGACATCCTTGGCGAAAGTCCTTAACTGGCCGAAATTTAGGAGTTGGAATCTCATTTCACAAAACCTGCATAGTAGAGCTAGAAATTGCAGACATAACAACATTACGAATGAAACTAGGAATATCTGCAGCTTGAAGCGACGCGTCGATAAAATCCCATCGTACTCGATCATAAGCTTTCTCTAGATTAATTTTTATGGCCATCCACCTCCTATTCCTCTGCGTGCTCCTCATAGAGTGTATAATCTCTTATGCAGTGATGATGTTATCCGTGATGTCCCGTCTTGTTACAAAACTAGTCTATTTGGGAGCTATAATTCTCAAAAAGATCACCTTAAACTGATTTGCAATGACCTTCATAACTAGTTTGTAAAGGACAGAACATAAACTAATAGGTCGAAAGTGAGTGAGGACCTTCGGATTTTGAATTTTAGGGATAAGCACAATAAGCGAGTTATTCAATTCCAAATCAATGCTTTCGCTGTCAAAGGCAACAGTAAAATTTGTAATTTATTCCTTAAATAAGTGTTATAAATGTGGTAACTTTTTTTAAGGTAACGTAAATGAAATAAATATTATGAAGGTGGATTTTATTCATAACACAATTTTTAATTTTTTTTTTTTGCAAACTGTCATAGTGAAAGTAAATTAATTAATTATCAAATGTATCTCGATATGCAATGGCTTGAGATGTTAAATAATTGATTCAGAACTAATAGGAAGTGAAGATACAACATGTCAACAAGAAAGGTAATAGGGTTGCAGTTGAATTGGCTAAACAAGCCCTTATATGGGAGCTAGGTTTTTACAAATTCTTGTAGCCAACCGATCATGTTTTGAAGTTGATTCATGATGATTTAGAGGGATTGACTAGGACTAAGTGAGATGCTTGTAATAGTTTCTACTACCTTTATTTACCCCCCAAAAGTAAATTAATTAAAATATTTCTGCAGAATGCAATAATGGCGTAACATTTCACAATAAAAAAATGATATTAAATCTTGATAATTTGCCTTAATATCGAGTAAAGAAGGGTAAACTACCAAAATAGTCACTTTTGTTTGCCTCAGATTACATTTTAGTCACTTATGTTTGAAATGTTACATTTTAGTCACTTACGTTATCATTTTGTTACAAAGTGGTCAATCTACCGTTAAGCTCCATTACCTAACAGTAGTCTTATGTGGCAGTCCAAATGGGTTTTAACTGCCAACTTGGATGTCCCACGTGGTAGTCCAGATTAAATTTATTTAATTAAAAACCTATTTTCATCTCAACAATTGGATATCCAAGTTGGCATTTAAAACTCATCTGGACTGCCACGTAGGACTATCGTTAGGGAGGTAATAGTGTTTAACGGTAGAGTGACCATTTCGTAACAAAACAATAACATAAGTGATTAAAACGTAACATTTCAAACATAATTGACTAAAATGTAATATGAAGCAAACAAAAGTGACTTTTTTTTATAATTTACCCAGTAAAGAATGTATAATTTTTAGGACTTACTGAAGTTGCTTAAATTTCTCTGAGTTAAAAAAAAAGTATTTACAATATAATTTAGGAGTTTATTAAAATTGATTTCTTAGAAAACTACCTAAGTAATTAATAAGGTTTTCTTAAAGAATAATCAAAATGGAAATATAATTCCTTTAAAAAAAATAATAGGGAACATTAGGTGTAACATATTTAAAAGAAACTAATCAACAAAATAAATTGGTTAATATCTCTTTTATTCCTATAGATTTAGTTAGCATTTATTTTTTTTTTTTTTGTATTGTAGCTGTAATTTTTCACTTTTATCTTCTTCTTATTCTTTTGTAAATAAAGAAACTAATTACAACTAGCCATGATTAAACTTGTTGTGGTCACCAATGCTTTCTTGTAACACACCTCTAGCAATCTAATTAGGAGGATACTCATAAATTTTCAGACCAACAGAATCATTCTAACTCTGCCAAAGAATCTGTAATCATATTCGTTGATCGTGGAGTATATGATGCCTTTATGCGCCAATTCCTTGTTAGTTGTTTTCTAATAATTCGCACTGAGTTCGATCTAACCTCCTCAGATTGACCACAAATTGTATTCACTGCAACTAAAATTACTCTCTACTAGCAGTTGTTTTATTCCTCTCCTCCATACTATATCCAACCCATTCATAATAGCCCAAAGTTCTACTTCAACTACAAAACAAATACCAATATTTCCACTATACTCAGTAATCCATTCACCTTTTATTAAAAGTTCTGCTTCAAACTACAAAACAAATATCAATATTTCTACAACTACCAATATCTTTCACTTTTACCTTTTAAAAGTTGGGTGTTAAGTTAATCTAATTGATTTCAATATTATGTGAAAGTCACACTAAAAAAGTTCAAAAAAATTCAGAGTAATAAAAATTAAATTGAACAAAAGTATTAACGCAAAAAATTAGAAATATAAATAAATAAAAACTAGTTAAACGTAATAACAAAAATTAAAATATATATGTGTGAGCTAGCTATTGAGAAAACTTACTTAGAACTTTTGAATCTTCATGGGAACAAAATTCTTCTTCGGGGGGAGAATTGTAAAGTGAGATAAAATAGAGAATGGTTTTTATGTAGATAAATTTGGAAAAAGTTAAAATTTAGTAAATGATATTAAAGAATTGTAATTTTTTAATTTGTGCTAATTTTTAGAAATATATGTACATAATTAGTTATGTTAAGAAAAATTTTAAGTTCCTCATTATTACTATCATATGGTTTTTATTGTTGTTTCAATTCAATCCCCTAAAATTTATTTGATTCTATTAAATTAATTCATATAAAATTTAGATCTTCAAGATATGGTGTAATGTGCCTAGATAGAATAAGGGATACAAAAGTGTGATCATATCAATAGAATAGCGTATGATATTCGTGCTCAACTACAAATATTAGAAAAACTTAGCCAATATTCATAATAATATGGATGAGATCTAATCGAGAGTCACCGTCATCTGGTTCAATTCAGTTTGAGGATGTTGTCCTGCGGTATAGACCTGAACTTCCCCCAGTCTTATGTGGATTGTCCTTTACTACTTCTCCAAGTGAAAAGATAGGGATAGTTGGAAGAACTGGTACAGGAAAATCCAGCATGCCGAATGCACTATTTCGGATTGTACAACTGGAAAAAGGAAGAATCTTGATCGATGGTTGTGCTATTTCCAGATTTGGACTCTCAGATTTGCGAAAGGCTCTTAGTATTATACCACAATCACCGGTTCTTTTTTCAGGTACTCACTTTAACTTTTGATTATACTAGGTGAAGTGCTTGGCTTAATCTTTAAAATACTTCGTCAACCCTATCATTCTTTTTTATTCAAGTTTTCTGAAATAATTTTCTGTCAAAGTTTGATCAATGCATTCACTTTTCTCTGTTGGAATAATAATACCTTCAGGTAGGGAGAAACATTCCAAAGTGAGAATTTAAAATATTTCTGCGTATTTCCTCAGTATTTTCTAATACAAATCTCCTAAGATTGAAATTTCTCATTTTCGTAGTCATGTTTAATTCATCCAGGAACTGTTCGATTAAACCTTGATCCATTCAATGAGCACAATGATGCTGACCTTTAGGAGGCTTTAGAAAGGGCGCATTTGAAGGATGTAATCAGGAGAAACTCTTTTGGTCTGGATGCTGAGGTATTCAAATAGAAAATGAAACGGTCTATATATAATTGTTAATCTAGAAAGCTAGTTTTAGTGATTAGGACTGCCAAAATAATAATTGTGATGTATGTTTGTTGAACTCTCTCCCACAGCTAACTGTTAATCTAAAAAACTAGTTTTGGTGTTTAGGGCTGCCAAAATAATTATAGTGATGCGAGTATGTTTGTTGAGCTATCTCTCGGTTAAAACTTAAAACAAATAAAAATGAGTAAAATGGTCGAATAACAGGCTTAAATTATCATAGACGTCTTGTTATTTAAGGCATCTTTTCTTTGTCGTTTATTGTATAAAATAAGAGCATGTAGCTATGCTCATGGAAGTTGGAGTATAATCAAGTGTTCAGGTAAACAGTCATAACTCCGTGCCTGTTAAATTGGTCATTGTGTCTAAAGTAAGATTACATTTAACGTTTGTAACCATTTATATTGGAAAAAGTTTTTACTATATTGTTTGAAACAAGAGAAAGGGAAGTGTTGATGAAATAATTCTGCTCCATCCTTGTCCAAGGTCTTAGAGAGTGGGGAGAATTTCAGTGTTGGGCAGAGGCAATTATTGTGTCTTGCTCGAGCATTGCTGCGAAGGTCAAAGATTCTTGTTCTTGATGAAGGAACAGCAGCAGTGGATGTTAAGACTGATGCTTTTATCCAGAAAACAATTTGTGAAGAATTTAAATCTTGCACGATGCTAGTTTTTGCTCACAGACTAAATAACATCATTGACTGCGACCAGATTCTTGTGCTTGATGCTGGTCAGGTGTGCCTTCTCACTCGTTGTTATTCTTGGATGTTTCTGGTTCTTTTTCTTTCTTCGATTTTCCCTCCTGTTTAATAGACATTTCTCCTTTAGGCAAGATTGCTTGTTTTCCAGGATGGCTTGGCAAAGTCTAGCTTAAATATACGAGGACTTTTTGTATGCTATGATTAAGTCTTCTTTGGATTGGGAAATTACTGGTGACCAGATAACTTCTGATTCTGTTCTTTCAGGTTCTAGAGCACAGTACTCCAGAGGAACTGCTAGCTAATGAAGAAAGCGCATTCTCTAAAATGGTTCAAAGTACAGGGCCTGCAAATGCTGAATACTTACTAGGCTTAGTTTTTGGAGGTGAGAAGAATAGGTTGATTGGAGAACATGCCACACGGTTAGATAGTCGGATGAGATGGCAGGCATCTGAAGTGGATGTTTTTCCAATATCATAGAAGGAAAAGGAATTCGAGTTTTAGATTTATTTAACTTCTTTATTATATCATGTTTATTAAGAGTTTTAGTTTTACTTATTATATTATGTTTTTTTTATTTCCTTATAAAATCTAAATTAGGAATTCTATCAGGACATTCCCTTTGTAATTAACAGCCTATAAGGCTGCCAATATGAAATAAAAAGCATGCAGTTTATTTTTATCACAAACTTAGTTTGGGAACGGGGTTCAGTCAAGGATGAATCTGTCTTTTGAGTAATCGAAGGCTGCCAATATGAAATAAAAAGCAAGCAGTTTATTTTTATCACAAACTTAGTTTGGGAAGGGGGTTCAGTCAAGGATAAATTTGTCTTTTGAGTAACCATAGGTCGAAGTAGGAATTCTTTCTCATCTAGACTTGTGACTAGATCTTACGCCAAGGCACAGAACAACTTGGTATCGAAGTCAGCTGTCATGGGTGACGAAAAAACTTTGCTAGCCAAGCTGGAGGCATTCATGGAACAAATGGCTACAAGGCAACAAGCATTAGAGGAGCAAATGGCGATGTTATCTCTTTCGGTCCAAAAGACAACGAAAGGGGATTCAAAGAAAAATAATGAAGAATAGGGCAGCAGTGAAGGCAATAGAAGAAATTCATCTTCGCAACACGGTGGGGGCATGGTGCCACGATACTCTAAGATGGAATTTCCCACTTATGATGGTGTTGGAGATCCTTTAGGATGATTGAAAAGATGTGAAAGTTTTTTTCACAATCAACGGACCAACGAAGAAGACAAAGTAGGCTTAGCTTCATTCCATCTCTTAGGATAGGCACAATTGTGGTTTGATCAAATCGAAGAAGAGGAAGGAAATCTAGATTGGGAGCGCTCCAGAGAGTGTTGTCATGTCAGGTTTGAGCCACCTATGAGTAATAACCTCTTGGGGGAACTTGCAAACCTGAGACAAACTGGGACTGTAGAAGAATATCAACGCTAATTTCAATCACTACTGGCCAGGACTACTGATCTTAAACCTCGACAACAAGTAAACCTTTTTACTGCCGGATTGGTAGAGGAAATTAGAATTGATATTGAGATGCAACAATTGGGAAACCTTAGAGTTGCAATGAATATGGCTCGAGCTTTAGAACATAACCAAAAATTCTCTTACAAGATGTTATCTCAAACTAATCTAAACTGGCCAGTTTCCAAAACGCTGGCAGCAATTCAATTATTCCAACAACTAAGAGCTTTGCAAAGGCAGGAGGGCAAGCAATGAAACCAATGGGGAATAACAGCAAAATAGGTTCTTTCGCACTATTTATCAAGAGAATGACATGAGCAGAAATGGTGGAAAGAAGGGCTAAGGGATTGTGTTATAATTGTGACGAGTCTTACTCCATGAGACACAGATGTAAAAGGTTATTTTGGATAGAAGTACCAGATATTGAAGATGAGCAAGATGATGATAAGATAGATGATCTTGAAATATCTTTACATGCCATTTGTCAAGAGTTGGCCTGCAATTCAACAAAGAACCAGTAGCAGCAGTCGCAGTATCTTAGCATGGAGCACGCATGAATAAGGGAGCATATCATCTTTAGTGGATTTTGTGATAAAACCTAATCATAACATTATGGTGACTAAGCTTCCATAGGAAAATGACTACATTAATTTAATGTATGGTCTATCTTTATAGCTATTATTTTACAAGATAATTATGTAATGGTGGAGTTGGTAATTTGTTAGGTAAATGTCATCTTCAAAATCAACTATTGTATTTTATATATATATTTTCTTATCAATGAATTATTATTCACGTTTCCTAGCCATTAAGCTTTGTTTTCTTTAAGTTTTCTTCACTCAAAGTTTCGGCTTCTTCTTCTTGCAATTTTGTTGTTCATTTTTAATTTCATGCAAATCACATGCATATTGCATGTTGAATTGTTGCCCTTGTTCTAACAATTGGTATCAGAGCCAACTTCTTTGAGGACCTTACTTGATGTTTTTCAGTGAAAACAAAACTAAAGAAGGAAGAAACCTCCTTGCTGTTGATTCATTTCATTGCTGCTGAAAAATGAGCTACGCACCACCTCCACCACCTGTGTTTACTGGTGAGAATTATCACATCTGGTCTGTAAAGATGAAGACTCATCTCCTGGCACAAGACTTGTGGAGTGCAATCGAGAGTGATTTTGAGCCACCTCCATTGAGAGCCAATCCCACTATTGCTCGGATCAGGCAGCATAGTGAGGATCGAGCCAAGAAGCACAAGGCTATGGCCTGCTTGCAGAATGGAGTGTCAGATGTCATTTTCACTCGAATCATGGCCTGTGATACACCTAAACAAGCATGGGAAAGGTCGAAGGAAGAGTTCATGGGCTCGGATAAGACAAGGCAGCAACAAGTGATCAACCTTAGAAGGGAGTTTGAGAACTTGAAGATGAAGGAATCAGAGACCATCAAGCAGTACTCTGATAGAATAATGGCAACAATGAACAACATAAGGCTTCTAGGTGAAGACTTCACTGATAGTAGAGTTGTGGAGAAGGTCATTACTACTCTCCCTGAGAGGTTTGAGTCAAAGATTTCCTCATTGGAAGACTCAAGGGACCTCACAACCATCACCTTGTCTGAGTTGGTGAACTCTCTCTATGCACTCGAGCAAAGAAGGGCCACTAGACAGGAAGAGCATCCTGAAAGAGCTTTCCAAGAAAAATCCAATGATGGCTCGAGTTCAAGTCAGAGACCAAAGAAACCTTGGGCTGATAGAAGGGAAAGATCCAGGAATCAAGCAGAAAGAAGGAAGCTTCCACCTTGCAAATATTGCAAGAAGACTAACCACCTGGAGAAGAACTGCTGGAATAGGCCAGACATTCAGTGCTAGAGTTACAAGAAGTTTGGTCATCATGAGAAGGTTTGTAGAAACAGGGACAAGCCACAAGCTGAACAGCAAGTTCAAGCAAAGACTACTGAAGACTTTCCAGCTCAGGAGGAGCATGTCTTCACAGCCTCGAGCTTTGCAACCAAAAGCAAAGCCAAGTGTTGCTGGTTAGTGGATAGTGGCTGCTCACATTATATGGCACCTGATGAAGGCTTGTTTAAGCAGCTTGACAGGAGCTTCACTTCAAGGATCAAGATAGGCAATGGAAGCTTGATTGAAGCCAAGGGCAGAGGAGATGTGTTGATCAACTCATGCTCAGGTAACAAGCTAATCATAGATGTGCTTTATGTGCCTGATATATATCAAAACCTGTTAAGTGTTGGTCAGTTGGTCCAGAAGGGTTATTCATTAGTCTTAAAAAATGATTCATGCATCATTCAAGATTGTCATGCCCAGGAAATTGTCACAGTTCCCATGGCAGACAAATGATTCATGTTTGATGTAAGTCAGCTTGAAAACAAGGCTTACAAAAGCCTAGCTGACAGTGCTGGTCTATGGCATAGAAGATTAGGCCATGCCAACTTCAGATCACTTGATTTGATGCACAGACAGAATTTAGTTGAAGATATGACCAGGGTAGAGTCAACAAGTGCTGTTTGTGAGGCTTGCCAACTTGGAAAACAAGCCAGGTTGCCCTTTCCAGTCAACAAGGCACAGAGAGCTCGAGAGAGGCTTGAGCTGGTGCATTCTGACATTTGTGGTCCAATGAAGACTCCTTCACTCAATGGCTGTAAGTATTTTGTACTATTTATTAATGACTTAACCAGATTCTGTTGGGTCTATTTCCTGAAGCAGAAGTCTGATGTGTTCGAGGCCTTCACCAAATTCAAGGATCAGGCAGAAAATCAGTCAGATTGCAAGATCAAGGCATTGAGGACTGATAATGGGGCTGAGTACTTGTCTGAAAGGTTTCAGAAGTTGTGTGAACAGACTGGGATCTATCACCAACTAACCGCTATGTACACTCCTCAACAAAATGGAGTGTGTGAAAGGAAGAACAGAACTGTAATGGACATGGCCAAATGTTTGATGTTTGAAAGCAAGTTGCCAAGCACCTTTTAGGCTGAGGCTGTCAACACCTCAGTGTACTTGCTCAACAGACTTCCAACACATGCTGTGAAGGACAAGACTCCATTTGAGGCTTGGCATGGACACAAGCCATCAGTTTCCTACTTGAGAGTGTTTGGATGTGTGTGTTATGTGCATGTACCTGCTGAAAGAAGAACCAAGCTCGAGAAGAGGTCAACTCCAGCTATATTTGTGGGCTATAGCAGCAACAATAAGGGCTATAGGCTCTATGATCCCTCAACCAAAAGGATTGTGGTTAGTAGGGATGTCAAGTTTGATGAAGCAAGGACCTGGAACTGGGATGGTTCAAATGCAATGCAGTTTGAAGAAGGTTTGATAGATGGCAGTTTAGAACCAGCTGAACATGAGCCTAGCAATGCGAATGTGGGTGATCTACCTGTGAGGGGCACCAGAACCATTACTGACATTTACCAAAGATGCAATGTGGCTCTAGTGGAGCCTTCAAGCTTTGAAGAAGCTGTCAAAGACAAACAATGGAAGAAAGCTATGGAAGCTGAGCTTGACATGATTCACAAGAATCAAACCTGGGACTTGGTAGACAGTCCTGTCTAGAAGAAAGTCATTGATGTCAAGTTGGTGTTTCGAGCCAAATTCAATGCTGATGGTTCATTGAACAAACACAAGGCCAGGCTTGTGGTAAAAGGGTACAGTCAGCAGTATGGCATCGATTTCATGGAGACTTTTGCTCCTGTGGCAAGATTGAATACCATCAAATTGTTGTTTGCTTTGGCTGCTCAAAAACAATGGAAGATTCACCAACTGGATGTCAAGTCAACCTTCTTGAATGGTTACCTTAAGGAGGAGATCTACATTGAGCAACTTGATGGTTTCAAGGTTCTAGGAAATGAAGACAAAGTGTACAGGCTGAGGAAGGAACTTTATGGCCTGAAGCAGGCTCCTCGAGCCTGGTATGACAGGATTGACTCCCACCTGTCTAAGCTCGGATTTGAAAAGAGCTTGAGTGAGCCAACACTTTATGTGAAAAAGTCCAACAATGAGACTCTGTTGATTGTCTCTATCTATGTGGATGACTTGCTGGTGACTGCAAGCAAGGAAGACTTGATTGATGAGTTTAAAACACAAATGCAACATGTGTTTGACATGACTGACTTGGGAGTCATGACTTACTTTCTTGGCATGGAAGTAAATCAAGACAATCAAAGTATTTTCATTAGCCAATATGCTTTTGCTTTGAAAATACTTAACAGATTCAGCATGGAAAATTGCAAGTCAGTGAACACTCCTATGGCTCAAGGAGAGAAGCTAACAAGCATTGGAGACTATGAAAGAGTTGATGAAAGGGAGTACACAAGTTTGGTTGGTTGCTTACTTTACCTGACAGCAACTAGACCTGATCTCATGCATGTTGTTAGCTTGCTTTCAAGATTTATGCATTGTTGCAATGTGACGCATTTCAAAGCTGCGAAGAGAGTGCTTCGATACATCAAGGGGACATTGAGCTATGGAGTAAAGTTCAAGAATGAAAATGAGCTTAAATTGGTTGGATTTTCAGATAGTGACTGGGCTGGATCTTCTGAAGACATGAAAAGTACCTCAGGCTACTTCTTTAGCCTTGGTTCGAGTATGTTTTGTTGGTGCTCGAAGAAGAAACCAACTGTTGCCCAGTCGACAGCTGAAGCTGAGTATATTGCAGCAGTAGCAGCAATGAACCAAGCCATTTGGCTTAGAAAGTTGCTGAAAGATCTCAATGAGGAGCAACTTGAACCTACTAAAATTCTTGTTGACAACCAGTCAGCAGTTGCCATTGCCAAGAATCCGGTTTTCCATGGGAAAACTAAGCATTTTAAGATTAAATTGCATTTTGTTCGAGAAGCTGAACAATCTAAGGAAGTCAGTCTCGTGCACTGCAGTTCACAATATCAATTGGCTGACATTCTAACTAAGCCATTTGGTACATTGAGGTTTGAGCATTTGAGAAGCAACATTGGTGTTTGTTGCATACAGACCAAGGAGGAGTGTCAAGAGTTGGCCTGTAATTCAACAAAGAACCAGTAGCAGCAGTCGCAGTATCATAGCATGGAGCACGCATGAATAAGGGAGCATATCATCTTTAGTGGATTTTGTGATAAAACCTAATCATAGCATTATGATGACTAAGCTTCCATAGGAAAATGACTACATTAATTTAATGTATGGTCTATCTTTATAGCTATTATTTTACAAGATAATTATGTAATGGTGGAGTTGGTAATTTGTTAGGTAAATGTCATCTTCAAAATTAACTATTGTATTATATATATATATTTTCTTATCAATGAATTATTATTCACGTTTCCTAGCCATTAAGCTTTGTTTTCTTTAAGTTTTCTTCACTCAAAGTTTCGGCTTCTTCCTCTTGCAATTTTGTTGTTCATTTTTAATTTCATGCAAATCACATGCATATTGCATGTTGAATTGTTGCCCTTGTTCTAACACCATTAAAGGAACTTGCAATTCATCTACTATGCAACTAACAGCAAAGGTGTCAGAAAAAACGGTGTTAGTTCTCGTTGATTTGGGCAGTACGCATAACTTTCTACGTGAAAAGGAGTAGTGCCAAGATTGGGACTAAAAGTACAAAACAAATAGGGGCTGCAAGTATGTGTGGCAAATGGAGAACGGGTTCCTAGCATAGGCGTTTGTAAATCAGTACAGTTCGTTGTGGCCAATGACAACTTTCAAGCTGATTTTATACAATACCATTAGAAGGGTTTGATGTGATTTTGGGGGTTAAATGGTTGTGTACCCTTGGTCCAATTTTATGGGATTTCAGCTCCTTGACTATGCAATTTGCAGTAAGCAAAAAGAAGATACTATGGCAAGGGCAGCACCCAGAGGAAGTTCCACGACTTAGTGCACAATTTGCCCTAGCTGTTAGCCTCACTTCTTCACAGAATGACCTTAAAAGGTTTGATATTGGAGATACAAGCAATATCGTCAAGAAAACTGAAGATGCAGTCATAACTCTGCAGAGTGTTTTGGAGGGAAAGCATGATGAAGTTATAGATGATATGCTTCAGCAACTCCAAGTTCCCAGAGATAGATGGTGGTCAGCTCTTTACAGAATAATTGACGGTCAATTTTATGAGGGGTTGCCAGTGATGATTAGTTTACTTGATTATAGATGGTAGGAGGAAACAAAAATAGTGATCAAAGCTCCACGGTTTACATTGCGATTGATTCATAAGATGATAGAAATGAGTGTTCCTAGAGATTTACATGCTCTTTTCTCTGTTGTCCTAGTAAATTATCCTATGGAAGAATGGGTTTATCAACTACAACAATGTGAAACAATGATCTAGTTTCACCTAAAGAATTTGGCTGCTGCGTTTTACTTAGCGCTCAAAACTCTTTAAGATCAGTAATATTGACCCAGAGAATAGCAACCATTGGATGAAGATTTGAAAGTCAGCTATAAGCAAATCTTGGAATAAAGTTTTGTTTCATTGTATTATCATTGTTCATCATCAATAATTGGTTCTTGTTTCAGGTCTTGCTGCAATGAGCAGGCTAGCTCAAAATAACAGGCTTCTACAATTAGATCTGGAATTTGAAGACAGATCCGTGGATTGGGACAAGATTGAAATATAATAAAGCAGATCCCTGGAATTTGAAGACTGTAGTGGACATCTACATCCCGCTGACACTGATATTAAATTGCCGGTTTCCTATCTGATATTCTAACACTTGTAACTAGTCAAGTCAGTCGCAAACAGTTGGCTATCATCACCAAAATTTTATTCCAAATTTTAAGCAAAGTAATTCAATTCCTGTGAAAAAACAGTAATGGGATTTTTACAGGAAAAATGAACTTGGATTTGGGTCATTTAGGCTCAATAATAGAACAGTATTTTCTATTGGGATAATGTCATACCTACTTCTACCTCAGCACTACCATGTATGAAGAAACTCGTCTTGCCGGAGCGATTCTGTCAATGACCATTTTCTTCATCAATGAGTATTTCCTCTGTTATTTTCATATCCTATTGGTGGGTCTTTGACCTTCTATGGTGGGTTGGTTGCTAAACTGAGTTCCTAAGTCTATGTCAAACCCTTTAAAAAAACTCCATTCTTATGGTTAAGAAAAACAAAATATATTGTTTTTGTTGAGATTGGTTGCTGTTCTTAATATTTTCTTGCCAAAAACAAGCTTCCCTTATTTTCTGTTGTTTTCTGCACAAAATAAAAATAAAGATATATTTACCAGTTTATCCTTATAAAGTATAAACATCTCTCTTTTTTATATTGACATTTATTAGGATTTTGCTTTAAATATATTTTTTATAAAATAAAATTTTTTAATACTTAAGAAATACTTATGATAAAAAAAAATATATTATACAATAAAGAATAAAGAGAAAAAGAACAAGAACACGAGGAAAAGAAAAAGAGAAATAGGAAAACAAAGGAAAGAAATATGAATTTTATTTATGAATTTGGATATTTATAGAATTTTTTAAAATTTATATTTATAGGCATAAGAGTTATAAATGAAATAAAATTATTTTCTTAATGGATACATCAAATTTCTTATTTTAATGGACATCTACTTCATAATAATAAAATATTTATAACATTCCCTTTTTATCGACAAATAATACAAAAAAATAATAACACAAAAAATTTAAAAATAACATGAAATTAAATTATGGTAGAATGAATTTTTGTAAATGCAAAAAAAAAAAAATGAAAAATAAACATAAGCAAATAACCTAAATAAAATATATTAAAAAGTTAATAACAAAAAATAATAATTTCTTAGGTAAATTATCTAAAATTCATGGATGAATATTTTACAAGTCTAAACATATAGAAAAGATTTAACAAACAAACAATATTTCTCAAAATATATTAATTCTTAAATTTTTAAAAGTCATTTTGTCCAAACATCATTATCAAGAGTTGTTCTTTATGGCATTGCATTAGAACTCCAAAAAAAAAAAAAAAAAAAACACTCTCACCCTTTTTTGATATAGATTTGAGACATCAATTTTCAGCAATTCATTGGATACCTCAGCTTCAGAATAGCAATGTGGTTTTCCTTTTTTTTTTTTTAGCAATAACAAGTTCTTTCTCAGCAATTTGTGCAATGACATTTCATTATTTCATCACTTCAGTCATATTGCTAATTGCGACTTCAATTGGCTTTTCAAATAAGTCTTCATACAAGCTTTTTTCATAGATGATTTTTGATTGCTTTGACGATAAAAAAAAATTATTTGTAATATGCCAAACTAACACCATTAGTGAGTAAGACAATATTTGAGATATGCTAAATTGAGAATCATATTATAACCTAAAACTATAGCCTAATCAGATTAATAAACACTAGGATTTTCTCTTCCAAAAACCATCAGCGGTAATGAAAAGATGTGGGCAGAAACTTCGGCTTCTAAAATCCGAAAGGCTTGAAGCCTTAACCATAAATAGAAAAGTCTAAACCAAAGCATTCACTCCACCCATCCAATAGAAGAACTCTCATCGAAACAATAATTCATTACTATACTAACCTGTAACCAAGTTCCGAATGTAAGAGATGGTGGTTCACAATCGATGGAACAACATTATTTTCTTCGATACTCCATTGACGAACTCTCTCTTTTGCCCTATAGGCTCCCTTTCCATTAGCTCTATCTTTTAAATAGAGCTCATATAGCTTCCCATGTATCGCTATTTTGCAACTTTAGGATCTGCCTAAAGTTAAAATTATTAAATGATCCAACGAAAAAGGAACAAGATGAAAAGAAACTTGATAAAATATTTAGTGATATACTACCCTTTATAACAGTCTCCCACACTTCAGCCTCTGTAACACCCCCTACCCGTATTCGTTGTCAGAATAAGGTACGAGGCATTACCAGAATTTACAAATTTTTTTTTTAAAAACCGAGACCATTCCAATTCAACATATTTTCAAAATAATTCATGCATATTTATAAGATAACTTTAACACATAAGCCATACCAACGGCTGACCTTACATTCATTTTATATTAACATTTATTTTATTAGCTTATACATGCCATTCATTTCCAAACTAAAGTTTCTTTAAATACCGAAATATTGGGGTTGATAGTGTGATGAGTCTCCCACCGATCCGACCTCCGAGCTCTTAACACTACAAAACAGGGAAAAAGGAAATAGGGTAAGCACTTTGTGCTTAGTAAGCCCATGTAACAAGAATTATACTTACCTAATATTTTCAATACAATGTAATAAACATTCATCTATCCATTCAATACGTTATTACCCTAACATACACAAGCTCAACATTCAAGTTAGTTCAATAATTTCCATGTATCAATAATATATATATACTATGATTGATGAGCTCATCAATACCATAATTGCCATATTTTTTTTATATTTATCCCGTTGAATTACTCGGAATTTCGATGGATTTTCAGAGGTACACTTTAGTGTACAAATTCGGGTCGGTCAATTCATTTTCATGTGCGCACATTTCCATTTCAGAGAGTACACTCCCGCGAACCTCATCCTTACAGCGGGATTACTAGTCTAGGCTAAATCCCCTGTAATATAAACTCATAGAGTATTGTCGGGATTACTAGTCCAGGCTAAATCCCCTGCAACGACAATTACTCTAATGAGTTTGGATCTGAATTACCAGTCCAGGCTAAATTCAGACCCTAATTTGGATTACCCGTCCGGGCTAAATCCATTTTCCACATATTCTTCGGGAGGGCTATATCAGGATAGGATCACCCGTCCGGGCTAGATCCTTTTTACCGTCAATTCCTTTCAGAGATCCATCGAATTTTCCTTTCATTCAACCGGGATTTCTTTCCCTTTTTATCAAAAATAACAATGTTGCATAAATTTTCATACAATGAACATTCAAACTATATTCACATCAATAACATACGTTTCAAGCATTTAAGAATATAATTCAAGTTACATGAACTTACCTCGATACTTGTTCGTACACAAAATCTACTAATCCGGGACTTTTTCCTTCCCTCGATCTAGCTTCGTATTTGAGTTTTCCGAATCTAAATAAATAAATTCAATCATCAATTCAATACATTTCACGTTCACATGTAGCATTTTCTATAATTCTATTATTATTTTTAGTTCATTCAAAACTGTCTACTTGAGTTATAGTCACTAAATTATTTATTTCTCGAGCTACAGAGCTCCAAATGAAGAACCGTTAATTTTCCCTGAAACTAGACTCACATTTCTTTATACCATAAAATTTCCAGAATTTTTAGCCTATCCAATTAGTACAGTTTATTCATCAAAGTTACCCCTGTTCTGCTGTCTGGCAGTTCTGACTCTTCTTCACTAAAAATTAATTATCTCTTCATACAGAAATCAGATGGTGTTCCCGTTTATTTCTATAGAAAATAGACTCGTTCAGGATTATAAACATATAAATTTAAGCCCCTAATTAATTTTATTCAATTTTTTATGATTTTCTAAAGTCAAAACAGGGGAACACAAATTCATTCTGAACCAGTCTTACAAAAATCCAAATATCTCAAAATAAAGAACTTCTTTTCTTTCCTTGTTTCTTTCATATGAAAATAGACTCAATAAGCTTTATTTTCATATCTCACTCAACTTCTAATTCCACTTCTACGAGTTTTGGTGAATTTTCAAACTTACTCTACTGCTGCTGTCCCAAAACTGTTTTCTTATAGCTTGTTTTACAATTAAGTCCTTTATCCAATTCTAACTTCAAATTCTTTTAATTAAACCACTAATTCATCATTTTATTCATCATATGCTATATTCAAAAACTCTAAAACTTCAAAAACTTCAACTTAAATTCATCAAAACTTTGTTCTAAAACTTATAAAGCATCAAAATTAAAAGAAAAGGACTAAATTAACTTACCAAATTAAACTCCAAGCTTTAAAAACTCTATTATCCCTTTTCTTCTTTCTTTTCTCTTTTTCTTTCTTCCCTTCACGTTTGCTCTCTGTTCTTCTTTTTTTTTTGTTTTATACTTTTGTTTCTTTTAGTTTGTTTATATATATATATATAATATAATAATATAATAATATAATATAATAATATACTTAAAAAAAATCTCAGATTTTCATCAATACACCGCCTCAACTTTACAAAATGGCATAATTACCATTTTGGTCCTTCATAATTTCTTTTAATCTATAATTTAACTTTTACTTTCATTTCAATTTAGTCCTTTTCATTTAATTTCCTACCCAAACGTTAAAATTTTCTAACGAAAGTTTAATACCACATTACTAACATTTTATAAATATTTATAAAAATATTTCCTATCATATAAATATTCATGCAAATATATTGAAATAAATTTCTCTTTAAATCGGATTTATGGTTGCGAAACCATTGTTCCGATAACTTGAATTTAGGCCATTACAGCCTCAGCTTCAAAAGCTTTGGTTAGTTGATTTGTAACACCGCTCACCTATTTTGATGTACAATACGAACGAGAGATGTTATCAAAACACTTCTTTAACTTATATAAATTTTTTCTTTTAAGAAACATCATTTAAAAACTTAACATTTTTTTTAAACTCATTTTTAAGATTTACAAAGCTTGAATACAATTTTAAAATCATTTTGGAACATTTGAATATGCCCAAAACATAAAACGGAATTCCAATAGCTCAAAAATTAAGTTGTACAGGTTGAGGGCCGCAAGTCTAAATACCTAGGCAGCAAGTATCGAGACTAGGCCTGTAATTCTTGTGGATTATGCCCTACCATATAATCCAATTAAATTCCATGCTAAATAATCAATAATAATACATTTTTCTATTTTGGTCAAATTTGTACTATAATCCTTGAACTTTTCAAATAATTTGATTCTTTCATCATATTTTCACTTCTAAAATTTTTCTCATTAATTCTCATATCCAAAATCAACTTTATTGTCGTAATAATCTTTTTTCTAACTTATTTTCCAAATTTTCTTACAAATTCACTAATTCGATATTGGGATAATGCCACATTTCTAATAATTTTTTTTAAGATGTTACAACTCTCCCCTTTTTAACAAAAATTCTTAAAATTTCATTCGAATGATGACCAAGTAACTCTCTTGATGCACTCATTCTTTTTCCATGATCCCTTATTACTCATTTAAGGCATTGATTCATTATCCTTTTGTTTCACTTGTGGATACACATGGTCTCATCAAATCCCAAATTCAGATCTTTCTTTAATAATCTCATATTCACATCATATTAACTCTTTTGAGGGCTCGTATCAAGCAAAACACTTATCCAAAACGATCATACTTAGCATCCTTTAGATTTTCCTCTTAGCTTCCTTTATAGCTCGAATTATTATGACATGGCCTTGCTACTATTTACATTTTCTCATTATATCAATCCATAATCAAAATTCAAAAAATTAAAATTTTGACTCTAAGGCCATGTAAGGAATTCTCTCTTTTATCTAGTAGTATTGCATCACAAATCAAAATCATGTTATGACAAAAATCTTGTTGTCAGGCTTAAAACGTGTATCCTTATTTCTATTGTAAAATTTCATTGAAACATTGCGATCGCTTAGAAGATTCACTGTCCCATATTCTCCCCAATTACTAGAATGTCCCAACACGCAACTTTCAAAGATAATCATCATCAAACATGATCAAAATCTCGTTGCATTTTCACATAAACTGTCATGCAAGTTGTAATGTAACACCCCCAACTCGTATCCGTTGTCGGAATAGTGTTACAAAGCATTGCCGGGGTTTACGGATCAATCAGATAGAAATTTCAAACGTTTCATTACATATCAATATTCATAATAAAAACCAATTAAAATCATATTTACTGTCCTTTATACGAGCCCTTAAGGCCCGGAATACGCATTAGAAATAAGTCAGGACTAAATCGGAAACTCAGAGAATTTTTCTGAAAAAGTAGAAAAGTTTTAAAGCTGCAAGGGTCACACGGCTGTGTGGCCAGGCCCCGTGACTCACATGGTCAGGAGACATGCCTGTGTCTCAGGCCGTGGGCATTCGAAATAAGGACACACGGCCGTGTCTCAGCCCGTGTCCATGCCCGTGTAACTCTTTGACTTGGGTCACACGGCCAAGCCACACGCCCATGTGTTAGGCTGTGTGAACACACTAACTTGCATTCTTAAGAAGATACAGGGGACGCACGGCTGTGTCACTTGGTCGTGTATCACACACGGATGAGACACACGCCTGTGTCTCTACCCGTGTAAATGAAAATAGGCCATTTTCCAACCACATTTCTCACCCAAATTGACATCAATCTAGACTCAACAAATTGCACATGAACAAGCCATAAAAAGGCATTCAAAACAAGCTAAAATCAAGTCTTAGAAATGTATTATCACCACATACAACCAATATGCCCTTAGGCACCTCAAATGACAACTTAAAAACATGTCAACCAAGTATCCAAACTTATCTAATTAATTTACCTAACAAAGTTACCAAAGTTCACTACAATTCAAATACATACATACATATATCACTCATACTAACCTCACAATTATACCTTATTCTCATACCAATATGTAAGTTGGTTATATAAACAAAATATTATTCATAATATTTACATAAGCTAAACTTTGACCAAGACCGTACAAAAGCCCATACATGCCATATAAACCGTATTTATCGTTTCAAAAACTACCGAGATAAGCTGGATAATGTGACTTGAGTGCTAATCCGATCATCCAACCTTCTGAAAATATACAATGACATTAAACAATACAAATAAGCTTAATGAAGCTTAGTAAGTTCAACGAGTTAATTAAAAATCTTACCAAACTAACTATAATAAAGTAAGTAATAAAAATCATCCATGACAACTCCCTGTCATTTACAACTTCAACTGATAAGTACATCCGTATCAAATCATTACAAAAATAAGTAACATGTCTTTCAAATTCATTAAATAAATCACCTTACTGAGATTTCTCCATTCGAAGAACGACTTACGGAAGAGTATATTGTCAATAGAAGCTCATAAGAGCTAGTCCTCCCAAATACGCCAACAAAAGCTCGAAAGCTGAACAGAAGCTCGTAAGAGCTGATCCGCCCAATCACTCCAAACAGAAAGTAAAACACGAGAGTTCGCAACAAATGGTGAACCCCGGTTTACTTGGGTAAAATGCCAATATCTCCCTCCAATACCATCTCCACTCCAAACCCCCGTCATACACCAAATCACGAATGTACTCAAATCTTGCGTTCAATTTAAACCGAATATCCAAATCAATATTATAATTCAAACAATAATTCATTTTCAACAATAGAATATATACATAATATCAATCATCAATTTATACAAATGTTAAATTTTAACCGTACGAACTTACTGGACTGAATTGTAGTAACTGCAGAAGTTCAGGGACTATTTCGCTATTTTTCCTTTTTCACGAGTATCTATGGGATCTTGATCTAAAATATAAAATTAATCATTTATTAGCATATATTTTTATTTCCAATTAATTCTACAATTAATACCCTTTTATTTTTGAATTTATGCAATTACCCCAAACTTTTACAATTTTTGCAATTTAATCCCTTAATTAGTTAATCTATCAAATTAACTAATTTTCTTAATCAACAGTCCATCCAAATGTTATAGGCCCTCATACAGCCCCTAATAAACCCAAAATTTACCATCAAACCCTAATATTTTGACATTTTCACAATTTAATCCTAAAATCAATATTTAACAAAATCACTTTACAAAATCATCATACAACAAAATCAAAGCCCCATATCCATGTTATTCATAAAATACATCTAATAGTTATCAATGGTAACTTCCAAAATTTTTAACAGAATCAAAAACGAATGTACGAGTTAGCTGGACCTAATTGCAACGATCTCAAAAACATAAAAATTACAAAAATCAGGTAAGAATTGAACTTACATGGAACAAAAAAAATGAAGAACCAACTTAAAGAACTCTCTCCTATGGCGGTTTAGGCCGAAATTGAAGAAGAAAATGCATAGGAAACTTTTAAGAATTTCAATTTGTTTGTTTTAATTTCATCAAAATTACCATTTTGCCATTCCATCATTTTGTTTTATTATTTTCTCTTAACATGGCTCCCCACTATATCAATTTAGGTATATTTATTACCCAAGTCCTTCCTTATTTATTAATCAAGCCATTTAATTACTTAATTATTATAATTAGCAAGTTTTGCACCTTTTTAATTTAGTCCTTTTTAATTAATTAACTATCGAAACGTTAAAATTTTTCAACGAAACTTTAGTACCACATTAATGACACTCTGTAGATATTTATAAAAATATTGATGGCTCGATTTATAGAAATAAGGTCCCACTTTCTAAAACCACTTGACCTAGGGCTTTACCACTCGAACCTAATAAATCATTATAAAACATAAATTACCAATTCGAAAACCTTTTTAAAACCATATTTGACTCGTAAATATTAAATAATAATATTTACGAACTTAGTTGGCAGATTTGGTGTCCTCAAAACCACTATTTCCGACACCACTGAAAAAAATAAGACTGTTACAACTAATAATAATATTTACGAACTTACTCGCCGAATTTGGTGGCCTCAAAACCACTATTTCCGACACCACTGAAAAAATAGGCTGTTACATGCAACGTCACTGCCATTAAAATTTTAAAAATTCAATTAATTTTTCCATTCAAAAGAAAACAATTTGACTAAATTTTAATTTTGTGGGCCAAAGTAATCCAAATAAATAGTAATTGTCAAAGTGACAAAATGAGTAAATGTTAGGGATTAATTTTTTCTTTATGCCTTAAAAATATTTTAAAACATTGACAAAGTTAAAATAACTTTTTAAAATTTTTGATTATTTAAAATTATTTTTAAAATTATATTAAAGTTTTTTTTCCATTTTTAGTTGAAACAAATTAATTATTTTTTTATAGTTTTAAACCACTTTAAAACAATTATAAATTGAAAAGGAAAACAATTTATAAAACTATCTATAAAAATATTTTAAATGTTTTAAAACTCTATTTCTTTTCATTTAAAATCCGCATAAAATCTCTGACAATCAGAAGCTGCCTTAAAACTATCTTAGATCACCTTCACTTTTTCTTCGGTTTCTCGGATCAAATCAACTCCATGTGCTCTTTCTCTCACTAAACTCAGTCCATTACTATGAAGTTTTGCATTTATGACCATACAGAACTTCGTACGGTGCCATTTTAATACTTAACTGGAAACTGTTATTATATGCGAATTCGACTAACGGTAATTATTTCTTTTCCAATTGCCTTCAAATTCTAGAATACAACACCAAAACATATCTTTAAGAATTCAGATCACACATTCAGATTAACCATCCATCTGAGGATGAAATATGGTACTAAATTATAATCACTTACCCAGAACTTCTTGTAACTTGTTCCAGAATCGGGATGTGAATCGTGGATCTCAATAAGAAATAATAGAAACTGGCATACCATATAATTTGACAATCTCAGAAACATATAATTCAGACAATCTATTAAGAAAGAAATCCATTCATACCAGAATAAAATATGCAGACTTCGTCAAACGATCGACGATTACCCAAATAACATCTTTCTTTTTCAGAAACAGGGGTAATCCCGATATAAAATTCATAGTAACTTTATCCCCTTCCCACTCCAGTATTATCACTGGCTGTAACAGTCCTGAAGGTATCAGTACCTGATGTTCAGCTTTAACATATTAACATATCAATCATTTAAATACAATTTTAGAAGTATTACATTTCATTTCGGGTCACTAGCACATCTTTTTCGAATCAATGTACATTTTATTATTCTCCGAATGATAGACATATTACTATTATAAGCTTCGTGCAAAAATTTCTATACAAGCTCTGAATTTTTCAATACACGGGCTTTGCTTCTGAATAACAAACAATTATCAAATCCATCCTGAAATTCTAAATCAAAAGTTGACTCACTCTGTACCAATTTAACTTGCAACTCGTTATCACTTTTCTGAGGGTCATAGATTTGTTGTAGAAACTTCAGTTTAACTTTAAGCTCAACTAAAATTGAGTCATTATCAGACAATTACAATCAGGTTTTCATTGCTCATAAGACAAACAAAAACTTCCTATTTAGAGTATCCACAACTACATTCGCTTTTCCCGAAAAATAATCAATTACAGAATCAAAATCTTTCAGCAATTCAAGTCATCTACACTGTCTCAGATTGGAATCTTTTTGCAACATCAGACAATTTAAACTTTTATGATCAATACATATATGGCATTTTCATCAAACAAATAGTGTCGCCAAATTTTCAGTGCAAACACAATAGCTGTCAATTTTAGGTCATATATCGAGTAATTCTTTTCATACAGTTTTAACTGTATGGAAGTATAGGCTATTACTTTGCCTTTATGCATCAAAGCAAAATCTAAACCATTTAATGATGAATTACTGTAAATCACAAATTTCTTACCCGATTCAGGCTGAACCAGAACTGATGCTTCAGTCAACAGGGCTTCCAACTGGTCAAAACTTTACTAACATTTATCGGTCCATTCAAATCTTATATCTTTCTGTAATATTCATTTCATCATTGTAGCTATTTCAATAATTAACATCGAAGCTTTGAATTATTAAGAAGCCACAATCATTAGATAAATTAAAAATCATAGTGCTATTATAGAACTGGCATTTCAACAGTATAGATGGAACAATATCTCAACATCAATAGTATGCTCCAAATGGAAGAAGAAAATCGAAAGTAGTCCCAATAACAATCAGTGCCATAATACAATTTCTATAATTTGAAATTCATATCACCAAACTCCCATGATTGAGTCAGGGTTTATAACAGTAACAAATGTAATTACCTCTAGCTAATGAATATCTTTCACCGTTAAACCATGTTTGATAGATAAGATCAAACCATAAGAATAACAAGAAAACTGAGTTAATGAAATCCAAAATGTGAAGCTATGCTGAATTTCCAAGAATACAACCCATATTAAATGATAATAAGATCGATGATATTGATAAACCATAATTTATACATATTTTAACCCCGTGCTTGGCTTACTTTTGGATGAATTTTCATTAGATTTGATGAATTCGATGCTCCTAATCCCTTAATTTCATGTTTTATACTCAGGAGAGCTTAGGAGTCGAAAAGATCGAGAAAAGGGCCAAAAAGGGACAAAATGGGCTTACATCAAAAATCACACGGCCTAGACTATAGTCCACGGGCAAACCACACGGCCGTGTGTGACGAGCATAATTGAGCACGGCCCAAGCCATCATGCACATGCGTCTCCCTGCCGACCCCAAGACTAATTCTATTCGAAAAAGGCTACTTGTGGGCTAAGAAAGGTGTTCCAAAGCTTATATAAACACCTTAGGGGGCAACCTAAAAGGGGAGGTCGAGTAGAAGGCAGAAAATACTTGAAGACAGCCATTGGGAGCAGCTCGGAAGAAGGATCTTCATCAAGACTGAAGATCTCCCATCAAGTTCTGATACAGGCACGCTTGGGGCACCAACGATTTTTAAATTTATGAAGCAACTCAATATTCAAACTTCAATCCTCTTGAGCTCAGATTCTTGCCTTTGCCTACTTAGATTGTCAAGTTCTTCTCTAAGAAGACGAACGACATTTGCTTGCTTATATTCCCAGTGTTTTACAAGCTTCATTCGGGATTCAACTAGCCCAATGCCTTTTGGTGAACATGAAGAGACAAAGTTGCCAGGTGTCTTTTGGTGAACATGAAGGGACAAGGTTGCTGGTGCCTTTTCGAAAACCTAAGGGTTAAGGGACAAGGTTACTGGTGCCTTTTCAAAAACTTAAGGGTTAAGGGACAAGGTTACTGGTGTCTTTTTGAAAACTTAAGCGTTAAAGGCCAAGCTTGTGGTTGACCTTTGTTTAGCCTATAAAAAGGTTATGTAATTATCATTCAAAAGGATGGAGGCTTTAATGAAAATATATGAACTTTGTTCATTTGAGTGAGTTTATCTCCTCTCTTCGTTTTCGTACGAGTTTCGACTCCGACTTATCAAGCTTTGCTTGTGGCGTCAGTCGTTTCTCATCCATCAAATTATACCAACGGTTCTTATCTTTTTAGACAACGGGTCTTGGTCCATCTTCGAATTTCATCTTTCCACCTTAACGATATAAGAAACGGGGTGACACTGTTATATAGTGTTGAATCTTTCTTAAGTTAAGTTCGTGTAACATCCTAAATTTATGGGCCTACGCATTTGGTGTAGGAATATGTTTAATATGTTAACTTAGGTGAAAGGGGTCTAAATTTGGGCTTAGAATTAGGCAAAGGCCCAGATTAAATTATTTAAGGTGGCATCATTAACAATTAAAAAGGAACAAGTTTTGGGTCGCAAGGAGCCCATGTTTTTAGGCCAATTTCGGCACTTTAAATGAAGATAGGGTGACGCCACACACAAGGGATTTAGGGGCCCAAAAATGTAAGTTTAATGAAGCCCAAATCTTTTAATTTAAATGAGTTAAATTTTGGCATTTAGAATTAATGAGGTGGACGACTACAAGGCTTAAAAATAGGAAGATATATATGGATTTTTAAGTGATAATATCATAGATAAAAAGGGAGAAAAATTAGGAGCTTATCTCCAAGGGAAGAGTTGGCCGAAAAATCCACCACCTAGAGGAGTGTAAAATTCGGCTACTGCATGGCAAAGAAGGTGCCGAAATTCTCCTCTCTTTTAGCTTAAATTTTAAGGGCGTTTTCGGTATTTAACAATAGGTGTCAAAAATCTATAAATAGGGGGGGCTAGCTCCTTGATTCTGACATTTAAAAACCCTAGTTTTCTCTATTCTTTGTGCCGAATTCTTTAGCCTCTCCCTCTCCAATTTCTTTCTCCAAATTTCTTCTTCAATTACTTCAAAAGCCGAAACTTCTCCCCACTTTCTTTTCCCTTGTGCCGATTTCTCTAAAAAGCCGAAGCATCCATCGCTTTTTCTTTTATTCATCATATTTGAAGAATTGTTTTAGACCTCCGGCATTTAAATCTTCCATTGGCATTGCCGAATTCTCTCCTTAGTGCTAGCCGAATCTCCTAAGCTAAGGTAAGGGTCGATTTTTATTTAGTTCTCATAATCTATTCCCGATTTTTGAAAAGCAAAAGCCGAAAGCTAATAGTTTAATGGTTTTCGGGATTTGAAGGAAGCTTGGTCGACTAGATCTAAAGGCCAAAAATCATTAGTCTTCAATTTCGGGATTTTAAGGTAAGAAGAATTGTTTATTTAAATACATAAAATTGGGTAGAACACTAACCATGGCCGAATATAGGAGAGGCCCTAGTTTCACATCCTTCCGGCTTTTTGAGCAAGGTTGTAGATCGGTTTAGCAAGGGTATCAACATTAATCAGGTGTGTAGATCTCTAACACACTACTAATAAACCTGTATGTATTTCTATTTATGTATGTTATGGGCTAAAAGCCGGAATGAGGCTGTATAGACAGTCGAATGGAACCCTAAAAGGGTTAGGCAAGGATACCAGGTACGTAAACATAGAACTCCCTATGTGTATCGAAAAATATATAAGTCTGCATGATGTTTTCTTTATGTATGTATGCATGGGGTGGGATCGATGATATTGAAGGGCAAGTGTATGATAGGTCACTCAGTGATCGGTGGTAGAAATCCCACATAATTTAAATGTAAGGTCATATAGTGATCGGTGGCTATGCCACGTTTAATGATTCCTACTTAATAGGAATAGGCAGTACGGCTGTCATTTTGGTGTGTAGCGGATGGAGGGTTGATTGTAAAAATCCCCAAGGTGTGATGGTTGGTACGGGTTGGTGTGTAGAGGATGGAAACCTAGGATGGGTTGGGCTATTCATTCTTTATTGCTTATTATGTGATTATGATTGATGCCTTCCTGTATGGGCCAAAGCCCATAATGTGTTTGTGGGCTCAGGTCGATGTGTGTTTTGAGGTTTATACACTGAGTCTTTGTGACTCACGCTTTCCTTTTCTCTACTCTTCCAGATGAACAGTGGATCGTGGACATGGGAGCCGAGGCGGACTCGAGGGGCCATCAGGTTCTTTTTCCTACAAGTTATTTTCTTTTGAGATTTCTTTAAGTTTAATTTATTTCATTGATATTTCGAGAATATATATAATAAGGCCCTAGTTTTCATTCAACTAGGTCGTTTTCAATGTTAAGAAATTGACGAATTCTATGATAAGATTTATTCATACAATAATAATATTTAATACAAGGTTTTATTTTATTTTTAAAAAAAAATGCCGCTTACTCACTTAAATATTGTCTAATTAACTCACATATTTCAAAAACCATCAAAGCAAAAGTTTTCAAAGTACAAGCCGTGACATGCCAGATCCGGTTGAAATGCATGGGCCGGGTTTGGGGTGTTACATTTTGGTATCAGAGCCCAGTTCAAAACTCGGGCTGTGAAATGGGTCTAGAAATGTTTTAGAAAAAAATTTGAATTTAAGATTTTGGTTTGAAGACATGGCCTCCGAGTCTACCGGCACCCAATCCACCCAGGTAAGTATTCTGAACTCCTGATTGTGATATAAATGTGGGCTTAGTGGGCTTATGGGACGTAGACTATCTAGATTAAAACTTGATGGACTCTAGGCTTAGACAAACAACTCTTCAAATCCATAAGACTTAATTTTCACTAAACAAAACCTGTAAACAAGTCGCAAGACTAAGGTGTGGCAACAGGCATATGCATGTCTAGGAGTAGATCCAGAAGAGCTTGGTATTTAAGCAGTCCAAGTGACTCACCTCCTCTTCGCTGGAATCTTACCTGGTGCATAGTGACTGTTCACTTTAGCCATGACAGGGTGTGGCAATAGGCATACGCATGCCTAGGAGTGGATTCAGGGAGAGCTTGGTATTTAAGCAGTCCTAGTGACTCACCTCCTCTTTGCTGAAATCTTACCTGGTGCGTAGTGACTGTTCACTCTAGCGATAAGGACTTGTTCATGGGCTGAACCCATAATTAAAACCCGGAAGGGACCAACCACCCTATTTTACAAACAAAAACCCTTAAGTTTTGTATACTTCAAAAAAAAAAAAACTTGATTTGAAAATGTTCACAGCTATAAAGAAAACTACCAAATTACCCTTGCTCTGTAAAATTACCAAATTACCCTTATTTGGTAAAATTACTGAAATACCCCCAGATTTCAAAATTACCGGAATACCCTCGGATTTCAAAACTACCGAAATACCCCCAGATTTCAAAATTACCGAAATACCCTCGGATATCAAAATTATCGAAATACCCCCGGATATCAAAATTACCGAAATACCCCCGGATATCAAAATTACCGAAATACCCCCGGATATCAAAATTACCGAAATACCCCCAGATTTCAAAATTACTAAAATACCCCTGAATTTCAAAATTACCGAAATACCCCCGAATTTTAAAATTACCAAAATACCCCCGATTTACAAAATTACCAAAATACCCCCGGGAATGCAAAATTACCAAAATACCCTATTTGTCAAAATTACCAAGGAACCTTATTTTGAAAAATTACGAAAATACCCCTGTAGGATAAAATTACGGAAATACCCCTGGGTAGTGGAAACAACAACAACAACACTACTTTTCTGTAATGGACGTGAGTTCATGATTGGATGTATGTGTTTCTTAGAGGATATGAACTTGAGACTGCATGGTGAATGCGAATTCGAAAGAATTACTGTTAAAGCTATTATTCATAAAATTGTCCGTGGTTAAAACAGTGGAAGAAAACTAATAGTGCATAAATTTTCTAATCAGATAAACGCGAATCGGTAGAATGAGTACAAGGGGTCGAGGATGTCTGCCACGTGGTCGTGGTAGGGGTAAGAGGACGGTGTCGGAACCAGTAGGATCTGGTCATGGTTCTGGAAATGAGATGCCAGCCGCGGAAGAGGAATTTCAGGATCAGACTGCCGGAGATGACGCGGTATCTTAGGCAATGCTAAGGGTTTTAGAAAGGGTTGCTGGGGCTGGTATGGGCACAGGAGCCCGAAAATCTGTGTCAGAACGGCTTAGAGCCAATGGGGCAGAAGTGTTTAGGGGAATTTCTAATGTAGCCCCAATTTCAGCTGAGTATTGGTTGGAGGCGGTAGAACGCATAATGGATGATTTGGATTTCACGGAGGAGGAAAAGTTGAAGGGAGTTGTATCCCTCTTGCGGGATAAGGCCTATCAATGGTGGCTTACGGTAAAGGATGGTGCTGTGGCTGACCATATCACCTGGGATTTCTTTAAAACAGCGTTTCAGAATAAGTACATTGGATCAAGTTATGTGGATGCGCAGCGTAGAGCATTTCTGAATCTGGTGCAAGGGAGTAGGTCAGTGGCTGCGTATGAAGCTAAGTTCTTACGTCTTAGCTGATATGCTTGTGGGATGGTAGCCACGGAGCATGAACGTTGTGTTAGGTTTGAAGATGGCCTGAGGGATGACTTGCGTGTTTTGATAGCCCCGCAGCGGGAGAGGGAATTTGTTGTGCTAGTGGAAAAGGCTAAGATAGCCGAGGAGGTAAAGCGGACTGAGAAGTTAAATCGAGATAGGGATAGAGGTGGAAATAAGAGGAATCTTGGATCGTCAAACGGGCGTACTCAGAAAAGGTCCAGGCCTGATGGACCAAAACGAGAAGAGAAACCTGCTGCTACTAACCAGACACCCAAGTGTGCTCGATGTGGCAAATTTCATGCCGGTGAGTGTTGGGCAGGCAGTAGAAAGTGTTTTAAGTGTGGATCTACGGACCACCAAGTTAGGAACTGTCCGCAGCAAAGAGACGGTGAAGGGACCATGGGTCGAGAGAATGCTCAGCCTGGCAGAGGAGGTCAGCGACCACAAAGAGGTCGGGGTGCAGGCCGAGGTGGTAATAGTGTTGGTCGGGGTCGTGGAGCACCAGGCCAAAGGGCAGGAAACACTGAGGCGAGACAGACGGGGTTGGTCTATGCTGTCAAACGTCGTGAAGATGCTGATGCACCAGATGTCATAACCGGTATGTTCTTAATTTTTGGTTTGCCTTACACTGCATTGATTGACATTGGGTCGACGCATTCGTACGTAGCTAGTAGCGTATCGGGAACTTTAAGGCTAGAATCTAAAATTACGCCTAAGGCAATGACTGTAGTTAGCCCATTAGGACAATTGGTAGTAGTGGATAAACTTTATCGGGAAGTACCTCTAGAAGTTCAGGGGACAGTTTTCCGAACGGATTTGATGGAATTACTGTTCGGAGAATTTGATTTAATTTTAGGCATGGATTGGCTTGTGAAGTATCAAGCTAATTTAGATTGTGAAGCCAAGCGTATGGTATTAAGAACCCCCGAGGGTGAGGAAGTGTTGGTGATAGGAGAAAGGAGGAACTACTTGTCGAATGTGGTGACTGCCCTAAGAGCAGAAAGGATGGTGAGGAAAGGGTGCGAGGCGATTTTATTGTTTGTTCGGGCTCTAAAAGCCAAGGATCTAACTGTTGGGGACGTCAGGACGGTAAAGGAATTTCCTGATGTTTTCCCTGAAGAGCTTCCGGGATTACCCTCAGATCGTGAAGTGGAGTTTAGTATCGATCTTTTTCCGGGAGCAGCACCGGTATCTATCGCTTCATATAGGATGGCACCGAAGGAGTTGGTAGAGCTGAAAGCGCAGATACAGGAGTTGTTGCATAGAGGATTTATTCGACCGAGTGTGTCGCCGTGGGGAGCGCCGGTGTTATTTGTCAAGAAGAAGGATGGATCAATGCGTATGTGCATTGATTATCGCCAGTTGAACAAGCTAACAATCAAGAACAAGTACCCGTTGCCAAGGATTGATGACTTGTTCGATCAGTTGAAGGGAGCCTCAATCTTTTCTAAGATAGATTTGAGATCAGGGTACCATCAGCTCAGGGTTAAGGAGGCAGATATACATAAGATAGCTTTTAGGACTCACTACGGTTATTATGAGTTTATGGTGATGCCGTTTGGATTAACCAACGCGCCAGCAGCGTTCATGGACATGATGAACCGAGTATTCCAACCTTACTTAGATCGGTGTGTCGTGGTGTTTATCGATGATATCTTAGTTTATTCGAAGTCAGAGGAGGAGCATGACGCTCATCTGCGAATAGTTTTGCAGATCCTAAGGGAGAAGCAGTTATATGCCAAATTCAGTAAGTGTGAATTCTGGCTGAGGGAAGTAACATTTCTAGGGCACGTTGTGTCGGCAGAAGGGATTAGGGTTGACCCTCGAAAGATTGAAGCAGTGTTGGATTGGAAGCCACCTAGGTCCGTGGCTAAGATTAGGAGTTTCCTTGGTCTAGCAGGGTATTACCGAAAGTTTGTTGAAGGATTTTCTTCGGTCGCGGCACCGTTGACCAAGTTACTAAAGGATTACGATTGCTCGATCGAATATCATCCGGGTAAGGCTAATGTAGTAGCGGATGCTCTAAGTCGTAAAGTAGTCTCTAACCTAAGGGCAATGTTTGCTCACCTTAGTCTGTATGAGGATGGAAACTTATTAGCCGAACTTCAAGTGAAACCTACTTGGATTAGTTAAGTAAAGGAGAGGCAACAGACCGATGAGTTGCTAAAGGGGAAATTGCAGCTAATCTCAAAGGATGGGCCAGCAGTATTTAGTATGAATGAGGAAGGATTGTTATGCTTCCGAGGGAAAGTTTGCATGCCAAAAGATCCGGAGTTAAGGCAGAGGATTTTGAATGAGGCGCATGGTAGTGTATACGCTATGCACCCTGGAGGAAGTAAGATGTTTCGGGATCTGAGAGATCAGTTTTGGTGGTCGGGTTTGAAGCAAGAGGTAACTGAATTGGTGGGTAAGTGTTTGACCTGTCAGCAGGTCAAGGCGGAACATCAGTTACCATCAGGATTATTACAGCCAGTGAAGATTCCACAATGGAAGTGGGAAAGAATCACCATGGATTTTGTTAGTGGGCTTCCCCTCACGCCCACTAAGAAAGATGTGATTTGGGTAGTTGTTGATCGCTTGACGAAGTCTACACACTTCATCCCAGTACGTGTTGACTACTCCTTGCAAAAGTTAGCCAAGTTATACATAGCAGAGGTGGTAAGGTTGCATGGAGTACCGGTCTCGATCATATCAGATAGGGACCCTAGGTTCACCTCACGATTTTGGAAGGCGTTGCATCAAGCGTTGGGTACGAAGTTGGACTTCAGTACAGCGTTTCATCCTCAGACCGATGGACAATCTGAGCGAGTGATCCAGATCTTAGAGGACATCTTGAGAGGATGTGTCATAGATTTCAAAGGTAGTTGGGAAGAGTTTTTACCGTTAGCAGAATTTGCTTACAACAATAGCTACCAATCAAGTCTTCAAATGGCGCCCTATGAAGCTTTGTATGGGCGGATGTGTTGTACTCCTACATGCTGGACAGAACTAGGAGAACGACGGATCTTGGGTCCGGAGTTGGTGACCGAGACCGAAGAAAAGGTCGAATTGATTCGGGTTCGACTAAAGGAGGCATCGGACAGACAGAAGTCTTATGCTGATTTAAAGAGTAAGGACATAGAGTTCGCATTGGGTGATAAAGTATTTTTAAAGGTGTCACCGTGGAAGAAGGTTCTAAGGTTTGGTCGAAAGGGTAAATTAAGTCCTAGATTTATCGGACCATATCGGGTGTTGAAGCGAGTAGGACCAGTAGCCTACAAATTAGAGTTACCTCCGGAACTTATTCAAATTCACGATGTATTTCACGTCTCTATGTTAAGACGATACCGTTCAGATCCGTCCCATGTTGTGCCAGTGGAGGAAATCGAGGTAAGACCTGATCTATCCTTCGAAGAGGAACCAGTAGAAATTTTGGATCATGATGTCAAGGTGTTGAGAAGGAAAACAGTTCCATTGGTTAAAGTACTGTGGCGGAATCATGGTTCCGAGGAGGCTACGTGGGAACCCGAGGAAGCAATAAGGCAGCAATACCCTCATCTTTTCTGATTAGGTAATTTCAAGGACGAAATTTCTTTAAGGGGGTAGAACTGTAACATCCTAAATTTATGGGCCTATGCATTTGGTGTAGGAATATGTTTAATATGTTAAATTAGGTGAAAGGGGTCTAAATTTGGGCTTAGAATTAGGCAAAGGCCCAGATTAAATTATTTAAGGTGGCATCATTAATAATTAAAAAGGAACAAGTTTTGGGTCGCAAGGAGCCCATGTTTTTAGGCCAATTTCGGCACTTTAAATGAAGATAGGGTGACGCCACACACAAGGGATTTAGGGGCCCAAAAATGTAAGTTTAATGAAGCCCAAATCTTTTAATTTAAATGAGTTAAATTTCGGCATTTAGAATTAATGAGGTGGACGACTACAGGGCTTAAAAATAGGAAGATATATATGGATTTTTAAGTGATAATATCATAGATAAAAAGGGAGAAAAATTAGGAGCTTATCTCCAAGGGAAGAGTTGGCCAAAAATCCACCACCTAGAGGAGTGTAAAATTCGGCTACTGCATGGCAAAAAAGGTGCCGAAATTCTCCTCTCTTTTAGCTTAAATTTTAAGGGCGTTTTCGGTATATAACAATAGGTGTCAAAAATCTATAAATAGGGGGGGCTAGCTCCTTGATTCTGACATTTAAAAACCCTAGTTTTCTCTATTCTTTGTGCCGAATTCTTTAGCCTCTCCCTCTCCAATTTCTTTCTCCAAATTTCTTCTTCAATTACTTCAAAAGCCGAAACTTCTCCCCACTTTCTTTTCCCTTGTGCCGATTTCTCTAAAAAGCCGAAGCATCCATCGCTTTTTCTTTTATTCATCATATTTGAAGAATTGTTTTATACCTCCGGCATTTAAATCTTCCATTGGCATTGCCGAGTTCTCTCCTTAGTGCTAACCGAATCTCCTAAGCTAAGGTAAGGGTCAATTTTTGTTTAGTTCTCATAATCTATTCCCGGTTTTTGAAAAGCAAAAGCCGAAAGCTAATAGTTTAATGGTTTTCGGGATTTGAAGGAAGCTTGGTCGACTAGATCTAAAGGCCAAAAATCATTAGTCATCAATTTCGGGATTTTAAGGTAAGAAGAATTATTTATTTAAATACATAAAATTGGGTAGAACACTAACCATGGCCGAATATACGAGAGGCCCTAGTTTCACATCCTTCCGGCTTTTTGAGCAAGGTTGTAGATCGGTTTAGCAAGGGTATCAACATTAATCAGGTGTGTAGATCTCTAACACACTACTAATAAACCTGTATGTATTTCTATTTATGTATGTTATGGGCTAAAAGCCGGAATGAGGCTGTATAGACAGTAGAATGGAACCCTAAAAGGGTTAGGCAAGGATACCAGGTACGTAAACATAGAACTCCCTATGTGTATCGAAAAATATATAAGTCTGCATGATGTTTTCTTTATATATGTATGCATGGGGTGGGATCGATGATATTGAAGGGCAAGTGTATGATAGGTCACTCAGTGATCGGTGGTAGAAATCCATTTAAATGTAAGGTCACATAGTGATCGGTGGCTATGCCACGTTTAATGATTCCTACTTAATAGGAATAGGCAGTACGGCTGTCGTTTTGGTGTGTAGCGGATGGAGGGTTGATTGTAAAAATCCCCAAGGTGTGATGGTTGGTACAGGTTGGTGTGTAGAGGATGGAAACCTAGGATGGGTTGGGCTATTCATTCTTTATTGCTTATTATGTGATTATGATTGATGCCTTCCTGTATGGGCCAGGGCCCATAATGTGTTTTTGGGCTCAGGTCGATGTGTGTTTTGAGGTTTGTACACTGAGTCTTTGTGACTCACGCTTTCCTTTTCTCTACTCTTCCAGATGAACAGTAGATCGTGGACATGGGAGCCGAGACGGACTCGATGGGCCATCAAGTTCTTTTTCCTACAAGTTATTTTCTTTTGAGATTTCTTTAAGTTTAATTTATTTCATTGATATTTCGAGAATATATATAATAAGGCCCTAGTTTTCATTCAACTAGGTCGTTTTCAATGTTAAGAAATTGACGAATTCTATGATAAGATTTATTCACACAATAATAATATTTAATACAAGGTTTTATTTTATTTTAAAAAAAAATGCAGCTTACTCACTTAAATATTGTCTAATTAACTCACATATTTCAAAAACCATCAAAGCAAAAGTTTTCAAAGTACAAGCCATGACATGCCAGATCCGGTCGAAACGCATGGGCCGGGTTTGGGGTGTTACAGTTCGTATTTCCATTTCCAACATCGATTACCATTTTTCCACCTTAAACATTATAGAACCCGGGTGACACTCTTTAGTGTTGAATCGATTCTCGTTTAAGTTCTTTTATCCATTTCCATCAAATTATCCTTTTAACTATTTTGTTTTTATTTCGTTCCATCAAACCGAACCATCTCCTAATTTATTCACTTAAAGCTTCCGCAAACTCATCCATATTTTTTGATCATTTTCCGAAGGCTTGATTACTCCTCGTAGACGATTGGGCAACTCGCATACGTTTCGACTTACCCTGAGCCGGCCCGTATCATCTGGTATCAGAGCTATAAACGAGGAGTTTCGACGACCATTGTGAAGCCGGAATTAAGTTCGTAAGTTTTGTTTTAAAAAAAATTCAAAAATAAAAATCAAAGTTGTGAATTTTAATTTTCTTTGTAATTAGCATATGGTGTATTTTGTTTTTTTTTTAAAAAAATCATTCCTATTGTATTTGTTTTCATGAATTTGAAGTAAAAAAATTACAAAAAAATTAAAAAAATACGAATATATATAAAAAAAGAAGAAAGACGAGCAAGGAGTTTTGTTCGGACAACCAATGGGTCGATTCGAGGACGAATCGTCTTGAAGAGGGAGGGGATGATACAGGCACGCTTGGGGCACCAACGATTTTTAAATTTTTGAAGCAACTCAATATTCAAACTTCAATCCTCTTGAGCTCAGATTCTTGCCTTTGCCTACTTAGATTGTCAAGTTCTTCTCTAAGAAGACGAACGACATTTGCTTGCTTATATTCCCAGTGTTTTACAAGCTTCATTCGGGATTCAACTAGCCCAATGCCTTTTGGTGAACATGAAGAGACAAAGTTGCCAGGTGTCTTTTGGTGAACATGAAAGGACAAGGTTGCTGGTGCCTTTTCGAAAACCTAAGGGTTAAGGGACAAGGTTACTGGTGCCTTTTCGAAAACTTAAGGGTTAAGGGACAAGGTTACTGGTGTCTTTTTGAAAACTTAAGGGTTAAAGGCCAAGCTTGTGGTTGACCTTTGTTTAGCCTATAAAAAGGTTATGTAATTATCATTCAAAAGAAAGGAGACTTTAATGAAAATATATGAACTTTGTTCATTTGAGTGAGTTTATCTCCTCTCTTCGTTTTCGTACGAGTTTCGACTCCGACTTATCAAGCTTTGCTTGTGGCGTCAGTCGTTTCTCATCCATCAAATTATACCAACGGTTCTTATCTTTTTAGACAGCGGGTCTTGGTCCATCTTCGAATTTCATCTTTCCACCTTAACGATATAAGAAACAGGGTGACACTGTTATATAGTGTTGAATCTTTCTTAAGTTAAGTTCGTATTTCCATTTCCATCATCGATTACCATTTTTCCACCTTAAACATTATAGAACCCGGGGTGACACTCTTTAGTGTTGAATCGATTCTCGTTTAAGTTCTTTTATCCATTTCCATCAAATTATCCTTTTATCTATTTTATTTTTATTTCGTTCCATCAAACCGAACCATCTCCTAATTTATTCACTTAAAGCTTCAGCAAACTCATCCATATTTTTCGATCATTTTCCGAAGGCTTGATTCCTCCTCGTAGACGATTTGGCAACTCGCATACGTTTCAACTCATCCCGAGCGTTCATATCAAGTTTTTTAGAAGTTTTTGGGTTTTCTTATGTTTCGTTGTTTTTCCTTATTTTAATATGTTTCCCTCTATCAGTATGAACTAAACCTCTCAAATACCTGAGGGGATGAATCTAAGACAGATCTTATTACTATTTGATTTATAAGATAAATACTTGTTCTTATTCTTAATTGTGAAATCTTATTCTTGTTTTGATAATTCAGGTTATTGATTTAAGTCGAATGTGCTTATTCAGTGGAGCAAAAGTCCCTGTTTAAGAGTAGATCAACACAATTAAGCGGAGTTGATTGCAACCCTAGAAATAAGGCGACGAATATCTGCCGGATTAAAGTCAAATCTAATAAGGGAATCCATATTTCGAGTTAATGCGACAATAGGGGTTTTAATTAGAAAGAGATTTCAATTAATCTACTTAGAGTCAGTTGTTTTTAGTCTTGAAAGAGATATTAACATAAATTAGGGATTTCTACGGATTAAGTCAAGTGAATATATCGTATGAATCAAAAGTAATAAGTGAAGTCTAGGTGGATTCTTCCTTAGGTATTGTCTTTATCATATAAGTTGTCTAAAAGTATTTTCTTAATTCTTTCTTTGTCGTGTTTTTAATTAATTTTTAGTTTAAAAAGAAACCACTCCAATTTTTAGGCTTAATAATAGAAGGATAGTAATTACTAGTACTCTTGGTCCTTGTGGATACGATATTACCAGACTTACCATAACTATACTATTGAACGATTGGTGCGCTTGTCTTTATTATGATCATAGTTAGTTTTAGACACATCAGATATCCCAGAGAAAGTCCACAAGAATAATATTGTCCATACACACTAGAAATAGTGTAAATTGCATATTTGGAATTCAGAACTTCAACTAGTAGAAGTAGAAAATAGTATCATATGAATCTTATCATCAAGTTTTCTCTCAAACATAATAGTTTAGAAAAACAGGGGAAGATAGAGCAATACCGCTCATGAATCAATCAAACTAACAATAATTTCGTCTAATATCATGATTCGCCAACCTTTCTATATGATAAATATCGCATATGAACATGAACAATTTCATATGCCTCTGAGAATAACAGAACATATAGAATACCCAGAATAAATTGCTATGAAATACCCAATTATAACAACTGCATTCAGATATCTTTGCAATTTCATCACTATTCCACTGACTAATAAAGTCGTCAATAATCTCACATTATTTAGTTCACTGAAGGAAGCAATTCAGAAGAAATTTTCGGTTAATCCATTCTGTAGATATCGTACCTAAATAGGTCAATTACTCATGAATAACTTCTTCCTTAACAGTGACATTGCGTATCCCGAATAAATCTTCAAAATAAATTTGATATCTCTTTTAAAATCGTCTTTCCTTACTAACCTATTCTCAACTCTGACTATATTATTAATCATTCAGTTACTAAACTTTTCAGTTTCACACTTGTGAACTTAATCAATATAAATCTTGTGAACTTTATTGTATAAAACTATACTGGTAAGGGGATGGAGGTCGTAAAGCCTCAAAATTTAACTTTCATATATACACACGTATAACATAAAATTTATTATCAACATGTTCATTATAAAACATTTATTTCACACCTTTATGAATCTCCACTCATCATAAGCAACATTTTTACTCAGATACTTGAGTATCACTTTCAATGTTGTCGGAATTAGCTCAGTTGGAAAGCATCTTTGTCTATTAGTAACACAACACTCATCAGAGTCGGGAGATATCACACTATCACAAGTTATATAATGGCATGTATAGCTAATCTCGTATACGCTACGTTAGTCCGAGAATCGACTAAACCGTAGCTTTGATACCAATAAATTTAACACCTTTAACCCAAATTCGTCGCCGAATAGGGTTACGAAGTATAATAGAAGTTTACGGGTCAAGCAATAGACTTTTCATAAACGTTTAGTGTTCATATCAGATTTCAATCAAATTTAATCATATAGTCCCTTACATGAGCACTCGAGGCCCAAATCATGTGTTAGAATCATGTCGAGACTTAACCTGGTGGTCAGAAAATCTTTCGTAAAATTTTAAATTTTTTCTTAAGTGCAGGGGTCACACGCCCGTATGCCAGGGACACGCCCGTTTCTCAAGCCGTGTAACTCTCTGACTTGGGTCACAAGGTCAGGTCACACACCTGTGTACTAAACTGTGTGTAGGTGCAGGGGTCACACGGCCAAGCCATACACCAGTGTGGCAGGATGTGTGATGAATTTTGAGCATTCTGTTTTGACATTTTAAAGATGCGGGGGACACACAGATAGATCACACACCCATATGCTAGGCCGTGTGTCACACACGACTGAGACACACGCCATTGTCTCTGCTTGTGTGGACAAAAATAGGCTATTTTCCGAGCCACATTTATCACCCTTCTTGTCTTTCACCTACACTAATACTTGAACATCTTCATAAATCAAAGCATTCAAAACAAGTTTAAATCATGTCTTGAACATGACATATTATAACATACAACCAATGTACCCTTAGGTACCTTAGATGACAATTTATTTTCATGTTAATCTATTATTCGTACTCATCTAGTTACTAAATGCATATATGTAATATCACATTCATTCTTTAAACATGATAGAACCACTTATAAATATATCAAAATATGTCAAACACAAGCTATCCCAATGGCTAGTTTCATTCAAAACATTTATATGCCATCATTGGCTAAATAACCTATACATGTTATTATAACCATAACCGATGGATAGTGTGAGTGATCTCTGCCAATGCTTCCAATCCAACGAGCTTCCGAATTACTATAGAACATGGAAAAATAAAACAAAGCATACTATGCTTAATAAGTTCGTATAACATGGTAAAAAACTTATCATTCATTTAAATTCAATATAAACATACAAGGCATATTCAGTTAATTGAATCACGAGCCCTAACACATATCCTCCTCACCTGTGTTAGTTATACATTCCACTATAACATGAAGAAACATATATAGGTTCAACAATAATCAATTTCCATATTCGTATGCTTTTCACATCATATATTCATGTAACATGTACAAATCATATCCCTGTTGATACGGGCCGGCTCGGGGTGAGTCCAAACGTATACGAGTTGCCCAATCGCCAACGAGGAGGAATCAAGCCTTCGGAAAATGATCGAAAAATATGGATGAGTTTGCGGAAGCTTTAAGTGAATAAATTAGGAGATGGTTCGGTTTGATGGAACGAAATAAAAATAAAATAGATAAAAGGATAATTTGATGGAAATGGATAAAAGAACTTAAACGAGAATCGATTCAACACTAAAGAGTGTCACCCCGGGTTTTATAATGTTTAAGGTGGAAAAATGGTAATCGATGATGGAAATGGAAATAAGAACTTAACTTAAGAAAGATTCAACACTATATAACAGTGTCACCCCGTTTCTTATATCGTTAAGGTGGAAAGATGAAATTCGAAGATGGACCAAGACCCGTTATCTAAAAAGATAAGAACCGTTGGAATAATTTGATGGATGAGAAACGACTGACGCCACAAGCAAAGCTTGATAAGTCAGAGTCGAAACTCGTACAAAAACGAAAAGAGGAGATAAACTCACTCAAATGAACAAAGTTCATATATTTTCATTAAAGTCTCCATTCTTTTGAATGATAATTACATAACCTTTTTATAGGCTAAACAAAGGTCAACCACAAGCTTGGCCTTTAACCCTTAAGTTTTCAAAAAGACACCAGTAACCTTGTCCCTTAACCCTTAAGTTTTCGAAAAGGCACCAGTAACCTTGTCCCTTAACCCTTAGGTTTTCGAAAAGGCACCAGCAACCTTGTCCCTTCATGTTCACCAAAAGACACCTGGCAACTTTGTCTCTTCATGTTCACCAAAAGGCATTGGGCTAGTTGAATCCCGAATGAAGCTTGTAAAACATTGGGAATATAAGCAAGCAAATGTCGTTCATCTTCTTAGAGAAGAACTTGACAATCTAAGTAGGCAAAGGAAAGAATCTGAGCTCAAGAGGATTGAAGTTTGAATATTGAGTTGCTTCATAAATTTAAAAATCGTTGGTGCCCCAAGCGTGCCTGTATCATCCCCTCCCTCTTCAAGACGATTCGTCCTCGAATCGACCCGTTGGTTGTCCGAACAAAACTCCTTGTTCGTCTTTCTTCTTTTTTTTTATATATATTCATATTTTTTAAAATTTTTTTGTAATTTTTTTTACTTCAAATACATGAAAACAAATACAATAGGAACGAAATTACGACTTTGAATTTTTTTGAATTTTTTTTAACTTCGAATTTTTTTAAAACAAAACTTACGAACCTAATTCCGACTTCACAATGGTCGTCGAAACTCCTCGTTTGTAGCTCTGATACCAAATGATACGGGCCGGCTCGGGGTGAGTCGAAACGTATATGAGTTGCCCAATCGTCTACGAGGAGGAATCGAGCTTTCGAAAAATGATCGAAAAATATGGATGAGTTTGCGAAAGCTTTAAGTGAATAAATTAGGAGATGGTTCGGTTTGATGTCGGGTATAAGGTAGGCTAAAAGAAATTTATTTTTTTTAGGTTTCGGGTAGGCTAAAATAAAGAAAAAAAATTTGGGGGTGGGGTAGAAGGAAAAAAGGGTAGAGTGGTGGTTTTAAGATCGGGAACAGAGTAGACAAAATGAACAATATTGCAAACTTTCAGAAATTTCAAAACACTTTTTTTTTACTCTTTCTTTTTTCTTGACCTTTTTTTTTGTTCGTAATTTTTTTCGATTTTTTTCTGCTTTTTTTTACTCGTATATATATTTTTTAATTTTCGTAATTCCTTTTTTTCACTAAAAAAATACATGAAATAACACAATAAAATTAAAATTCACAACTTTGAATTTTTTTTGGATTTTTTTTAACTTTGATTTTTTTTTGATTTTTTTTCACGAACCTATTTCGGCTTCATGTATGGTCGTCGGTAGTCCTCGTTTTGTAGCTCTGATACCAGATGATACGGGCCGGCTCGGGGTGAGTCGAAACGTATACGAGTTGCCCAATCGTCAACGAGGAGGAATCAAGCCTTCGGAAAATGATCGAAAAATATGGATGAGTTTGCGGAAGCTTTAAGTGAATAAATTAGGAGATGGTTCGGTTTGATGGAACGAAATAAAAATAAAATAGATAAAAGGATAATTTGATGGAAATGGATAAAAGAACTTAAACGAGAATCGATTCAACACTAAAGAGTGTCACCCCGGGTTCTATAATGTTTAAGGTGGAAAAATGGTAATCGATGATGGAAATGGAAATAAGAACTTAACTTAAGAAAGATTCAACACTATATAACAGTGTCACCCCGTTTCTTATATCGTTAAGGTGGAAAGATGAAATTTGAAGATGGACCAAGACCCGTTATCTAAAAAGATAAGAACCGTTGGTATAATTTGATGGATGAGAAACGACTGACGCCACAAGCAAAGCTTGATAAGTCGGAGTCGAAACTCGTACAAAAACGAAAAGAGGAGATAAACTCACTCAAATGAACAAAGTTCATATATTTTCATTAAAGTCTCCATTCTTTTGAATGATAATTACATAACCTTTTTATAGGCTAAACAAAGGTCAACCACAAGCTTGGCCTTTAACCCTTAAGTTTTCAAAAAGACACCAATAACCTTGTCCCTTAACCCTTAAGTTTTCGAAAAGGCACCAGTAACCTTGTCCCGTAACCCTTAGGTTTTCGAAAAGGCACCAGCAACCTTGTCCCTTCATGTTCACCAAAAGACACCTGGCAACTTTGTCTCTTCATGTTCACCAAAAGGCATTGGGCTAGTTGAATCCCGAATGAAGCTTGTAAAACACTGGGAATATAAGCAAGCAAATGTCGTTCGTCTTCTTAGAGAAGAACTTGACAATCTAAGTAGGCAAAGGCAAGAATCTGAGCTCAAGAGGATTGAAGTTTGAATATTGAGTTGCTTCATAAATTTAAAAATCGTTGGTGCCCCAAGCGTGCCTGTATCATCCCCTCCCTCTTCAAGACGATTCGTCCTCGAATCGACCCGTTGGTTGTCCGAACAAAACTCCTTGTTCGTCTTTCTTCTTTTTTTTTATATATATTCGTATTTTTTAAAATTTTTTTGTAATTTTTTTTACTTCAAATACATGAAAACAAATACAATAGGAACGAAATTACAACTTTGAATTTTTTTGAATTTTTTTTTAACTTCGAATTTTTTTAAAACAAAACTTATGAACCTAATTCCGGCTTCACAATGGTCGTCGAAACTCCTCGTTTGTAGCTCTGATACCAAATGATACGGGCCGGCTCGGGGTGAGTCGAAACGTATATGAGTTGCCCAATCGTCTACGAGGAGGAATCGAGCCTTCGGAAAATGATCGAAAAATATGGATGAGTTTGCGAAAGCTTTAAGTGAATAAATTAGGATATGGTTCGGTTTGATGTCGGGTATAAGGTAGGCTAAAAGAAATTTTTTTTTTTTTAGGTTTCGGGTAGGCTAAAATAAAGAAAAAAAATTTGGGGGTGGGGTAGAAGGAAAAAAGGGTAGAGTGGTGGTTTTAAGATCGGGAACAGAGTAGACAAAATGAACAATATTGCAAACTTTCAGAAATTTCAAAACACTTTTTTTTTACTCTTTTTTTTCTTGACCTTTTTTTTTGTTCGTATTTTTTTCGATTTTTTTCTGCTTTTTTTTTACTCATATATATATATTTTTTAATTTTCGTAATTCCTTTTTTTTCACTAAAAAATACATGAAATAACACAATAAAATTAAAATTCACAACTTTGAATTTTTTTTGAATTTTTTTAACTTCAATTTTTTTATTTTTTTTCACGAACCTATTTCGGCTTCATGTATTGTCGTCGGTAGTCCTCGTTTTGTAGCTCTGGTACCAGATGATACGGGCCGGCTCGGGGTGAGTCGAAACGTATACGAGTTGCCCAATCGTCAACGAGGAGGAATCAAGCCTTCGGAAAATGATCAAAAAATATGGATGAGTTTGCGGAAGCTTTAAGTGAATAAATTAGGAGATGGTTCGGTTTGATGGAACGAAATAAAAATAAAATAGATAAAAGGATAATTTGATGGAAATGGATAAAAGAACTTAAACGAGAATCGATTCAACACTAAAGAGTGTCACCCCGGGTTCTATAATGTTTAAGGTGGAAAAATGGTAATCAATGATGGAAATGGAAATAAGAACTTAACTTAAGAAAGATGCAACACTATATAACAGTGTCACCCCGTTTCTTATATCGTTAAGGTGGAAAGATGAAATTTGAAGATGGACCAAGACCCATTATCTAAAAAGATAAGAACCGTTGGTATAATTTGATGGATGAGAAACGACTGACGCCACAAGCAAAGCTTGATAAGTCGGAGTCGAAACTCATACAAAAACGAAAAGAGGAGATAAACTCACTCAAATGAACAAAGTTCATATATTTTCATTAAAGTCTCCATTCTTTTGAATGATAATTACATAACCTTTTTATAGGCTAAACAAAGGTCAACCACAAGCTTGGCCTTTAACCCTTAAGTTTTCAAAAAGACACCAGTAACATTGTCCCTTAACGCTTAAGTTTTCGAAAAGGCACCAGTAACCTTGTCCCATAACCCTTAGGTTTTCAAAAAGGCACCAGCAACCTTGTCCCTTCATGTTCACCAAAAGACACCTGGCAACTTTGTCTCTTCATGTTCACCAAAAGGCATTGGGCTAGTTGAATCCCGAATGAAGCTTGTAAAACACTGGGAATATAAGCAAGCAAATGTCGTTCGTCTTCTTAGAGAAGAACTTGACAATCTAAGTAGGCAAAGGCAAGAATCTGAGCTCAAGAGGATTGAAGTTTGAATATTGAGTTGCTTCATAAATTTAAAAATCGTTGGTGCGCCAAGCGTGCCTGTAACACATATATTTCAAGTTCAATTTCATAATAATTCATCGCAAGCTCAGATTATTCCATGTTGAAACTTTATTCATTAAATCATTCGAAATATCAATATCACACAAATAGTACACTCAAGGTGTACAAATCTACAATCATGGATGAACGTATTCATCAAATAAATTCCATGTACAGATATTATCATCTCATATTTCCATATATCATGTATCATCATTTTCATGTATTTCAGACAGATACGTGTAATAATTCATTTCCTATTCATATCTTCTCATGTCAGGATTTTTACCCGTTGAATTTGTTTGAAATATCGATGGATACACAGGTAGTACACTCAATGTGTACAAAACAGGATCTGTCAATTCATATTCAGAGGTACCCGTTAGGGCACATAACTAGGAAGCACACTCTCGAGCCACATATCAGGATGCTCAGATAAGCCATGTAACCATGTAACCATGTAACAGGACACTTATCCGGGCTAATCAGGAAACTCATAAGTGTGTTATTCAGGAAGCTCATAGAGATTATCAGATATCTTTGAAGAGATACTATCAGGAAGCACAGGATAAGGTAGTAGAGAGTTCAAGCAAGCTTAACAGGACGCTCATGAAAAACTGCATTTGTGTCAGCATTATATGCAGGATCACAACCGATCACATATCAGGACGCTCACAAAGAGTTGCGGTAGTGCGCAACACATGCTAAATCACTACCGATCAGGATGCTCACAGGAATTATATAATAGGATGCTCGAGAGGGCTTTTATCAGGATTACTCGTCTGAGCTAAATCCCATCTGCAACATATACAGGACCTTAGTATTAATACGGGAAAATAATGTATCTATTGACTTTCATTTATTCAAACGGGATTTAACAATTTTCAGGTATTATCAGGCATGTAATTATTTCATACATTTATAATATTCAACAATACTCAAATAAACACATTTCACATTCATTTCAAGCATAAAAGTAACATTTTAATCATTTATGTAACAGCCTAATTTTAGCTAAATCGGGACAGTGGTTTCAGAACCACAAATCTGAGGTGAAAAAAATTATTTTAATATTATTTGAAGTGTTTCTAGCATGATAGTATGTATGTGTGAAAATTTCGTGAAGTAATTGTACCGTTTGGTTGGTCAATTTGATAAAAAGGACTTGATCGCTTAAAATGTAAAAGTTGCATTCTACTTGTTAAACGTGTTTAATTGCTATGATTAATTAAATTAAAAGTCCTTATGATGATATTAGACCATTGGTTGTGTTAATGGACATTAATGGACATGCATTATAAATTTCTATGTTTATTCATTAAGGGTAAATAAGTAAATTGATAAATTAAGTTAATAAAATTATAACAAAACATGAAATTGTGTTCATCTTCTTCCTTAGTGACCGAATACCAAAGGAAAAAGAAAGAATTGAAGCTTGTTAGGGTTTGGCTAATGCATGATCCAATTGTAAGTAATTTTGAGCTCGGTTTTTAATGATTTCTATATTTTTGTAATCGTTGCAGCTCAATCTAGCTTGCCTGTACCTTTAATGTAATAGCCCAAATTTCAGCGATGTCAGAAATAGTGGTTCGAGACCACCAATTTCGATAAATGAACTCGTAGGTTATATTATTTAATATTTACAAGCCAAATGTAGCTTTTAAAAGATTTTTAAAATAGTAAATTGTGTTTTATAAAGATTTATTTGGTCAAGAAATTGAGAAAAAGAGGTATCGAGATCTCGATGTTATAAACCGAGTCATAAGTATTTTTATAAATATTTACGGAATGTCAATAAGGTAGTATTAAAATTTCGTTAGAAAATTTTGACGTTTGGGTGGTTAATTAAATAAAAAGGACTAAATTGAAAAAGGTGTAAAAGTTTCTAGAAGGACTAAATAGCTTAATTGTCAAATGAGGAAGGACCTAAAGTGAAAATAAACTAAAAAGAGATATTTTGGGCGGCAATACCTGAGAAAAATTAGGAAATGGGTGAAATAAGGGAAAAATTGAAAAATTGCCAAAATTAGCTAAATAAAAATAGGACCAAATTGGAATATCTAGAATTCTCTTTATTTTTCTTCATTTTCATCAGCTGAAAAACAGCCATGGAAGAGGGCTCAAGCTGGTTTTCATACTCTAGCTTCATGTAAGTTTAATTCTTGCTTTCTCCTTGAAATTTCTATGTTTTTGGACTTTTACAATGAGTCCAACTTACTATGTCATTAGTTTTTGATTCTATGGCTAATTTTTAAAGTTTCTATGGATGAGTGTTGGAATAATATGATAAATAAGTATATAATTGAAGCTTTAATTTTGATACATGATGATTTTATCAAGTAAAATTGATGGAAATTGGTTTTAGGACCTAATTGTGAAAGAGTTTGGAATTAAGGTCTAATGCTAAAGTTCTGATTTTCAAGGGTGAAGTAGTTTAAAATGATAGAATAAAGTATCAATTGAGAAAATTTAGCCCAATTGTGGGGTTAATTGGATAAGGACTGAATTGTATGAACTGTGAAATTTGGGGCAAAATGGAAATCAAAACTTTGCACTAAAACAGTTTTAGACAGCAGCAGTAGTATAACTTTGAAAAATCACTAAAAATGTTAGAAATCAAATTATAGGATGAATAAAATATGGAATTAAATATTATTGAGTCTAGTTTCTTATAGAACAAACGGTGTAAGTAATGTAATTGTAAATCATGAGATATAATAGGTTTTGTGAGACAAGGTCAGAATGATTTCGGGTTCCCCTGTTCTGACTTTGGAAAATCATAAAAAATTGGAGGAAAATAATTAGGAGCTTAAATTTATATGTTTAAAATTTTGAATGAGTCTATTTTCAAGAGAAACAAACGGGAACATTATTCGAATCCCGTATGAGGAGATAATTAATTTTTAGTGAAGAATGGTCAGAATTGTCAGACAGCATAATAGGGGTGACTTTAATGAATAAACTATACTTATTGGCTAAACCAAAAATTATGAAAATTTTATCGTAAGAAGATATGTGAGTCTAGTTTCAGGAAAAATTAGCGGATCTTAATTTGGATTTCTTTAGCTCAATATAAAAATAATTTAGTGACTATGACATGGATGAAAAGCTTGAATATTCACATAAATAAATAGTGAAAAATTATAGATAATGTTACTTACAAGTGTGTTATTTATACTAAGGATGTGGATGGAGAGGAGTAGGAGGAAAAATATATGAATGACTTATGCATAAATTGATCACATGTCCGATTATAATCAATAAACATTGAATTAGAAATGATATAATGTTTTATTTAAAATATTTATTATGAAACTAAGATTATCGTTATGGTATAAAAATCAAATTGTAAGTTCGTGTAACTTGAATTATATTCTTAAATGCTTGAAATGTATGTTATTGATGTGAATATGATTTGAATGTTCATTGTATGAAAATTTATGAAACATTGATATATTTGATAAAAAGGGGAAGAAATCCCGGTTGAATGAAAGGAAAATTCGATGGATCTCTGAAAAGGAATTGACGGTAAAAAGGGATCTAGCCCGGACAGGTGATCCTATCCCGATATAGCCCTCCCGAAGAATATGTATGAAAAGGATCTAGATCGGATGAGTGATCCTGATAGAAGCCCTCCCAAAGTATATGTGTGAAAAGGATCTAGCCCAAACGGGTGATCCCGATATAGCCCTCCCGAAGAATATGTGGAAAATGGATTTAGCCTGGACGGGTAATCCGAATTAGGGTCTGAATTTAGCCTAGACTGGTAATTCAGATCCAAGCTCATTAGAGTAATTATCGTTGTAGGGGATTTAGCCTGGACTGGTAATCCCGACAATACTCTATTAGTTTATATTACAGGGGATTTAGCCTAGACTGGTAATCCCGCTGTAAGAAATGAGGTTCGCGGGAGTGTGCTCTCTTACAGGGGATCTAGCTTGGGCTGGTAATCCTGCTGTAAGAAATGAGGTTCGTGGGAGTGTGCTCTCTTACAGGGGATTTAGCCTGGACTGGTAATCTCATTGTAAGGATGAGGTTCGCGGGAGTGTGCTCTCTGAAATGGAAATGTGCGCACATGAATACTAATTGATGGACCCGGATTTGTGCACTAAAGTATACCCCTAAAAATTCATCGAAATTCCGAGAAATTCAACGGGATAAATATGGAAAAATAATAAGGGAATGGAAATCATGGTATTGATGAGCTCATCAATCATGGTATATATATTATGTGATAAAAGAAAATACGAGTTGATGAGACATGAACATAGAATTTGGTTGATAAATGTGTTCATTCATAATTATAGAATTGTGCACCTCAAGTGCACTATATGTGTAAAGATAATGTTTCAAATGATATGTTAAGTAAAACTCCAATATGAAGTAGTTTGAAACCAAGACAAATTGTTATAAAAATGTACATGAAATACAGAGGTATAATTGTTATATGTTATATGAATATATAATGTGAAAAAGTATAAGTACAAGAGAAATTTAATGAGAATTGAGCCCATATACGTTTCTTGTTATTAATATGAAGTGTACGACTAACAAATGGTATTAAGTATAAGGCTCGGTTGAATATCTTAAATTGGTTTTTGTATGTACTAAATGTGTGTGAAGAATAAGGATCAAATGAGTGAAAAATATGGCTTGGAAAATAGTCTAATTTGTGAAAATTAACTTTACCACACGGCCTAGTAACACGGGCGTGGGACCCTTGTAAATGAGATAAACTTAGGGATTTTGCAAAAAATTTCATACGATTCTGATTTAGTCCCGACCCGATCCTAATGCATGATTTGGACCTCAAGGGTCCGTTAAAGAAAATTTTATAATCAATTTCGTTATTTAAGCGATAAATGGTTTAAATTGTCTGTAAGTGTTCCGTACTCCTCGATAATGCCTCGTACTTTATTCCAGTAACGGATACGGGTAGAGGGTGTTACATTTAATTTCGAAACTGTGAAAGATTTTGAGAGTTGCCATTGTTGAATCTAAGTGTTCTTTGATGTTTAATGTTGAAATATGAAAGCTTGATGATAGTTTTACGTGTTTTGTTAAGTGATTTTTGATGAAAATGCATAATAGGGATTAAATTGTGAAAAGTGCAAATTGAGTGGTTGAAATGTGAAATAAATGGAAGATTTAGGCTGCTAGGGACCTATTAATAATTCGTCCAAGCATGGGTTTTATTGAAATTATGTGAATTTTGTATTTTGTGAAATAAGGACTAAATTGTAAAAGTTGTGAAATACTTGGGGCAAAAGTGTAAAAGTGCTTTAAAGTGTGATATGGACTAAATTGAAAGAATATGTGATTGAATAAGTTAATTTTGAATTCATATAGATAAAAAAGAAAGAATTCAGATTTAGATCGGGGAAAAGAAAGGTTATCGAGTAGTCGACCTGATCTGTCATTTCCGTATACGAGGTAAGTTCGTATAACTGAACTTAAATGTGTATCTATTTATTTGATGTATGAAATTGAGATAGTATTTATTCTATTAGATAAATGTGGAGATATTAGATTAAATGCACGGTTTAAGTAAACGAGTTGCTGAATAAGACCATAGCTGGGTTATGGCAAAATCGAATAATAAGATCATAACCGGGTTATGGCATGTGAATAAAAGACCACGGCAGGGCCTTGGCAATTTATGTGTAAGACCATAATTGGACTATGGCATCGGAAAATCGATGCACTTATATCGTAAGTATTTATAAACTCGAAGTGATTCAATAAACAAATTGGTAAGAATAGATATGTATCAGTACAGGTATGTACGGAAAACTGCTCAAGTAATGTGTTAGAAGAAGTTGAGGACTTATTAGTTATGATGTGGTTTAATTATATGTAATCTCGTTGATTAATGCTCTAAATGCTAATTATGTTATCCGTTTTGAAATGCTAATAAATGTTGAGATTATCTCATATTTACATACGAACTTACTAAGCTTTATAGCTTACTTTGTTTATTTTTCATCTATGTTTTATAGTAAATCAAAGCTAGCTCGGAACCGGGGATCGTTTGGAACTTCATCGCACTATCGGACATCTATTTGGTACTTTTGAGTTATGTAAATATGGTATATGGCATGTATAGACTTATGTCATTTTGGTATGTTTGATGGATATGTATTTTGGCCATTTGGGTTGGCATAAGATGATGAACTTGATAATGTTATAAATGTGCAAATGGTTCTATTTTGAGTTTGGTAAATTGACTTATGTTAGATGATTGAAGTTGATAATTTGGAAGTTATGTGTTTGTGAACTAATGCATGATGATACATGTTTGAAATGAATTAGTAAATTGAATTGTATATGTGAGTTAGGTATGTAATTAAATAGCAAGTTGTGACATATTTGTGACTTGCATGGTTGGAGATAGATATAACAAGATTTATGTATTGGTTAATGATTTTTGGCTGCATATTTGTGCCTTAAAATGGTACCATTTGTACTTGTATAGGTATGTGCAAAATGAGGTGGCAAATTGGCCTTGCAAATGGCCTATTTTTGTCCACATGGGCAGAGACATGGGCGTGTGTCTCAGTCGTGTATGACACATGGTCATGTTACACGGCCGTATGTCCCCTGGTGTTGAAATTGAATTGAAGTCAGTATGCTCAACACGGTCTCAAACACGGGCGTGTGACTCGCCGTGTGGTACAAGTCAGTATACCCCCTAAATGGCACATGACCTAGCACACGGGCGTGTGACTTGGCCATGTTGCATAAGTCAGTATACCCTATAGGTTTGGCACGGCCTGGCACACAGGCGTGTGTGGCCACTTCGAAGGGCACACTGGCTGGACACACGGGTGTGTGGTTGGCCGTGTGACCCAAGTCAGTATGTATGCCATGTTTCAACATGGCTTGAGACACGGGCATGTCTGAAGCCGTGTGAGGCACACGGCCTATGCACCCAGGCGTGTGACTCCTGAATGGTTGAAATTTTTCTAAGTTTCCAAAAATTTCCCGAGTTATCGGTTTAGTCCTGAACCACTTCTAAAGCATGTTTAAGTCCTCGTAGGCCCTTATAAGGGACAATGTGATTGTGATTAAATGATATTTGAGTATGAATGCATAAATGTTTGAGTTATGTATGTTAAATGATATGTATTGATCGGTAATACCTCATAACCCTATTCCGATAACAGATACGGGTTAAGGGTATTACAATTTATCATTTATCGGGCATTATCTTTTATCGGGTTTTGTCGGTTATGTTTTCAATGTCATACATATATGATATACAATTCACATACACAACATCTAATTCAAACATATAAATATACACAATTTAGTTACATGAACTTACCTCGACAAATGTTCGTGTACGTAAAATCTAATAATCCAACATTTTCCTCTTTTCCTCGTTCTAGCTCCGAATTTGTTCTATCTGGATCTATACAAGTAAATTTAACATCAATTTAATACAATTTAAACTCAATTCAACATAAAGTGCTAAATCGCTAAATTGTGAAAAAGGACTAAATCGCATAAAGTGCAAAAGTTCTATTTTATTTGCTAGAGGCGCCAAATAGCTATGGTTTATAAATTGGAGGTCCCTAAACTTTTAATTAATGATGATTTCATCCCTAGGCTCAGAAAATGAAATTCATTCAATTTAATCCTTGTTCCAAGCCTAACCAATTTTTACATGTAACATTTACAGCCCATGTATTTCATAAAATTCATATTATTTTCATGATTTTTACAACTTTTCAATGTAGTACCTAAATCATGTTTTCATCAAAATTTACTGTAACACCCCCTAACCCTAAACCGTCGCCGGAACAGGGTTACGAGGCATTACCAGACATATCAGACAACTTACGAATTATTCACAAATAAAATAACATTCATAGTATAATTATTAAATAAGTCCCTATAATGGACTTTCAAAGCCCAAAACATGTATTAAAAGTGGAATGGGACTTGTTTGAGTACTCCAGATTTTATTCGTAATTTTTTTTAAAATTTCGACAGGATTTCTGGTTATTTTTACATAAGACCCCCTGCAAATTCAAATCAATACCATAAACAAATTTCTGCCATTTCACTAGTTTAAAAAAAAATCAAAACACCAAATACTTTTCATTACAATAAAATTTTTATAACATACCAAAATAACCATTACAACACATACATGCCACTTTCATTTTAGGAAGAAAACATCACCAAAATATTTCTTGTTGGAGTCGGGATCTTTCTGGATGCTGAACTGGACCTTGAACTCTAATGACCTGCGCACGGAAACAACCGTACGCTGAGTATTTTATACTGGTTGGTATTACCATAAATCAAACTATTTAACATTAATAAATTACAAACATCAACCATAAGCTTTATAAATCATTTAAACTAATTATACATAATTATATATCACTTCATAAATCTTAAATTCACATTTCATTTTTCACATGCTAATTCAATTCATATAACTCATACAATCTTTCTCGTACTTTTCAATAGTGCCAAATCAATCAATCTCATTTTCAAATTTTCATTTCAATTATTTACCCTATTAACAATGCTCAGACTCTGACAGATACGCGGATTCCACCCAAACACACCCAGAATAATAATACAAATCCTCCATAACACACCAGTATAATATAGCCTCCCAAACACACCGGTATATCATATCCTCCCAAACACACCAATAAGGCATTAAATGCCTCTTCGGTTAAACCGAAGCATATAATAACAGAATCATCTTCTCGGCCAAACTACAAATCTCCTCATCACATCACAGATCCCATGGCATGCCATTTGTATCAAATCTAGTCCGACAAGTTAATAGGGTATTATTTTACCTTTCCAAATTCGAATTCATTTCCACAACAATTTCAAATACTTGATCAATTCAAAACATATATTATATCAATTCACATATAATTCAATATTCACACATATTCTTACTTAATTTCAAATATTATTACTTACCTTATCTTAATTACTCCATATCATATACTATAAATTCAATATACATTTAATAAATAGTTTGAGTTATAGTAATACAAACCCGGAATACGCGTTTACTCCTCAACTATCTTTTCTTTTCCCTTGGATGCTGATGCCTCGTTTTCCTTGTTAACTACGAAAATAATAATAATAACAAATTACATTATTAATTACAACATTAATTTAATAATTAATTGAATTTTTATTCAATTCCTACTCTTCCATTTCATTCCACATCCATAATATATAATTCTACTATTTACTTATATATTCTGTCAAGGCTGTATAACTGAGTCATTTTCACTAAATTATTTATATCTTGAGTTACAGAATTCCAAATTAAGATCCGTGAATTTTCTATGAAACTAGACTCACATATCTTCTTGCCATAAAATTTTTAGAATTTTTTATTTAAAATAAGTACAGTTTATTCTTTAAAATCACCCCTGTTCTGTTGTCTGATAGTTCCAACCACTCTTTACTAAAATTTAATTATCTTTTTGTACAGAATTCAAATGATATTATAGTTTGTTTCTTATAAAAATAGACACATTAAGGAATCTAACCATATAAATTGTGTCCCAAAATTATTTTTTTAAAATTTTTAATAATTTTTCCAATTCAAAACAGGGGATCTCGAAATCACTCTGAACCAGTCTCACAAAAATCTAAATATCTCAAAATACAGAATTTCTTTGCTTTCTCTGTTCTTTCATATGAAAATAGACTCAATAAGCTTTAATTGCATATCTCACTCAACTTCTAATTCCATTTCTACCGTTTTTGGTGTTTTTTTTTTCAAAGTTACTCTACTGCTGCTGTCCCAAAACTATTTTTCTTATAACTAATTTTACAATTTAATCCTAATTAAGTTTACTTATTTTCTTAACTTAATTCATGCTTTGTTTCTACTTAAATTCCTTCCATATTCAATTTGACTATCTAATATTCATAATAAAACTCTAATTTATAATTTCTTCTAAATTAATCCCTATAACACAAAACTTATAGCTTATTTTACAATTTAATCCTTTTACTAATTCTAACTTAAATTTCATTCAATTTAATCCCTAATTCATATTTTTCTTCAACATCAAATATACTTGAAAACCTATAAACTCTCAAAATATCAACTTAGTTTCATCAAAATCTTGCTTTAAAGCTTCTAAAACATCAAAATTAAGAGAATAGGACTTGATTGCCTTACCAATTAAACTTCAAGCTTTAAAATTGTAGCATCCTGAATTAGGGGTGGTTCGCTATTTTATTATTTTAATTAATTTATTATTTTCACATGCTTGAAGAAGGGGAATGCTATGCTCATTTGACTTGTCTTCGGGTCTAGTCGTAACCCCGGGTTAGGTCGGGCTTAGGGTTAAAGATTTTCTTTTAGTGCATGAGAAGAAAAGGCTAAGTGAGGAAGCTTTATATATATAATTTGGGGCGTATCATGACACAAGGATAGCAGCTGGTGAAATGGCTTGGGGCGCTAGGTGCAAGGAGGCTTCAGGAGGTTAAGGGTTCAAGCCTGGGTGATAGCATGGAGTGTTTTATTTTTGCGTTAAAAGGGGGTTCGGGCTTGGAAGGTTAAAATATTAAATGATGCGGTTAGTGGACATGGAAGTCAGGGTAGTAAAGTGCATGGGGGCATGATGAGCAGTTGCGACCTGAAGGACGCGTGTTCGAGTAACATGGAGCGCTTTTGGAGATGTTTTATTTTGGCTTTTGGCATTGGAGGTAGGGAGCATACGAAGGAGTGCTTAAAGGGAACGTGCGGTGATCTATGACACAAATGATGCCTTGGTAAAGTGGCGCGGGTCGTGTAGGCGATTTCGGCAGAGTGGTCTTGTGTTCGAAACCCGAGGGTGGCGCATGAATGTTTTATTTTTCTGTTTTTGGCATTAATGCGCGCGGGAGCCAAGGACCAAGTGTTTAAAAGAAATTTCCAACGTATTTATATCAGGAAAGGCGCAGTGGCAGAGTGGCAGAAGGCGTGGGAAGTCTTCTCCAGGTCTCGGGTTCGAGACCTGGCAGCAGCTTGGAGGGATTATTTTACTTTTCCCTTATGGCCGGCGTGTTTTTAGTGGCTGCATGGGGCTTTTAAACGCATGAAAAGTGCTTGATGGGGTGTTGTTTTATTTTGTTTTGTTTATTATTTCCAAAGGCTGCATGAAGTATGGAGTAAGTTTATATTATTTTATTTTGTTTTATTATTTTTATGTTATAGGAAATGGGATTAAAAGATGGGGAGTTTTATTTTATTGGAAGTATGGGTTAGATGGAATAAAAGATGGGGAATTTATTAATGAATTTTTGTCTAATTCAAAGGTAATGATCGGCCTTGAGGAAAGCAAAAGCATGGCCGAATGTCTTCAATTGTTTTTGACCTTCCTTACACATTTTTTTTTTGCTTGGCCAAAAATCCTTTGTTTTGTTCTTCTTTTCTTGCCTTTGATCATGGCCGAATGAAGCTTAATTTGGGGGCTATCATGGGCGGTTTTGAGTAGAGCAAGAGGGTGCCGAAAATTTCTCCTTTTTTCTCTCCTTGATTTCTTTTGGAATAGCCAACAAATCAATCCGTCCTTCTTGCAAAGCTTGGCCGAAACTCCCCCATCCTATCACCATGGCCGAATCCTCATGAACCTCTTCTATCCAATTTTTTTTTCTTTTAGCTCTTTGCATGGTACTTTAAAGGAACCCCAAAGACGAATTCATCTTCTCCTTGTGGCCGACTTCTCCACCATCGTTTGAAGGACCTAGCCGAATCCCTTGGTAAGTGAACTATCCCTTAACATTCGATTTTGACCCACTCTCTTTGTGTATGTCGAAAGCATTGAGGCTAAACCTTGATAAGGATGGCCGAATGGTTCTTGAGACATTAAGAGTTTTGCTCTCTTGTGTGTAGTGACGTTAAGGGTGCATTGAAGGAGTGGTTTCCCGGGTTTTCGATTCATCTTGGTAAGAAAAAGGTAGTTCGGCCAAGGGCCATTTTATCAAAGAATCTATGCTTGAAAGTCGAAGGCTATTGAGACCCATTTTGGTTGTTGACCGATTGTAGGGAGAGAAGCAGTCTCATATACGTTGCATGGAGGGTTGTTTTTGGAAGGCAAGTGGTAAGGATGATGTAGTTATGCGTGACCTCATCTTTCGGGATTTATTTGTGTGGCCGAATGGCCTTGATTAATGACCCTTTGGTGTTGGCCGAATATAGGGCAAAGAGATCTAGAGTGGTAGATCGATTCTTCGGATTTTTCGTGGTTGGGTAGTTCGGGATTCGCTTAGACTTACGGTTAATTAAGTGTGTAAACTCTTACACACTTCATTAGTATAGATTGTTATTATGATGATATTTATAACCTCTCATGTAGTAACTTTGCCTTGTGGGCATAAGCTTGGTTTTCGGGTAAGTCCCCTATTACTCGATCTATGATATATGCTGTGTACGCCATCATATGCTGTTAAATGCTATGCTATATATGAATGCATGATATATGGGATCATGATACTTGTTATGTGAGCATGATGATGGTGGGACTGATGAGAGGAGGAAGATGATCTCTATGGACTGTCACCAGTGGTTTGGTACCACACGATGGGTTGGCCCCATCATTTGATATTTGTGACTTCGGTCACCAGTGGTTTGGCACCACATATTGATATTTGTGACTAAGTCCCAGTGGTTTGGCACCACCAGTGGTTTGGCACCACATATTGATATTGTGACTTCGGTCACCAGTGGTTTGGCACCACCAGTGGTTTGGTACCACATGTGATATTGTGACCTATGGTCATAGTGGTTTGGTACCACACGATGGGTTGGCCCCATCATTTGATATTTGTGACTTCGGTCACCAGTGGTTTGGTACCACACGGGGTAGAAAAAGGAGCATGGATGGCTAGGTTGGGATGCATAATTACATGTATTACTAATATCTGTGTATGAGTTGTATTTTCGGGTTGGGGATTTATACACACTGAGTCTTGGTGACTCACCCCTTCCCATATCATCTTGCAGGTGAGTAGATCGCGGAGATGGAGCCGGGGAGGACTCGAGGCGGCCATGCTTGTCCGTGGACTTGAAATCTTATTTTGCCCCGTTTTAAGTTTATTATTTACTAAATTTCGATTGGGTTGTAATATGGCCGCTTATTATTATTTTGGATGTTTAATTAGTTGTTTTTACTTTATGACTGATGAACTTATGAACTGTTAAGCAAATCGGTTAGAAGTAATGTTTTTCAAAATTATACTCGTACTCGTTTTCAAAGATGTTACCATCGGGTAACAAAATTTTCTAAGTTAACGATAACTCTGATGTTTCTAAAAATTTAAATTTTCAAATGGTTTCAACTCAATCGTGTTTATCAAATCAACCCATCCGAGTTTTAGCAAAATACCGTTTTATAACTTCAGCAAATTTTCAGATTTCCACTATTAATCCGAATCCTTCAAAACGTTTTACTTCGTGACATACCAGATCCGGTCTAGGCTCGTGGGCCGGGTTTGGGGTGTTACATTTTGGTATCAGAGCCCGGTTCAAAAACTCGGCTGTGAGGGCCCAAGGCCCAAAAATGTTTCTTGGTAAGTCTCTGTGAACTATTATGAAAATGGTTTTGTTTTGAACAACATGGCATCGAGTCTCCGGCACCAATCCGCTCGGGTAAGTATTACTAAACCCTGTGTGAATGATTATCTGTAAAAGGGGTAGGAATGGAATGTAGATAGTATGAAAGGTATGTGAACCCTAGGACTAGATTACCCCAACAATCGCATAAGATTTTAATTGCCTTAATAAACAAACCTATGACTAAGCCGCCGAGTTAGGGTGTGGTAACCCTTGTACGCATGTCTAGGATTGGATCCGGAAGAGCTTGGTATTTAAGCGGTCTTAGCGACTCACCTCCTCTTCGCGGGAATCCTACCTGGTGCGTAGCTTCGGTTCACCCTAACCGTGAGGACTTGTTCATGGGCTAAACCCGATTATTAAAACCCGAAGGGGAACTAGCCGTATTTTTATAAAAACTCTAGTTTTAAAACTCTTAAAAACTACCCTTTTTACTTGTGAGGACTATTTTATGAAAATTTTTTGAAAAAAAAAATTTCGATTTATGAAAAATTACAAAAATACCCCTAGTGGTAAAAATTTACGAAAATGCCCCTGGTTTCTAAATTATTAAGCTACCCCCAAATTTAAAAAAATTTTCTTATTTTACCAACACACCTAAAACCTTAATTTGCAAATATAAAAAATACCATGATTTTGGAAAATTACGAAATTGCCCCCTAACTTACAAAATTACTAAATTGACCCTGATTTTTAAAAAAATTTCTGCAATGCTGCCAATTTGGAAAACAAATTCTCAAAAAGAACCCTCAAGTTTGCAAATTTTTCAAGATTTACAAATTTACCCCAGTTTATTACCAAAATACCTCTGTAGGGCAAATGACGAGATTACCCCCGGGATAGAATTTGGGCAAAAAGATGATGGAATAAGTGAATGTGTGTCTTTGAATTAGAATAGAAGACTTGAAACTTGTTTGATCGAAGGAACAACTTCTAAACTTCATTCATAAAATTTCTTCACTAATAATCAGTGAAACTTTGACTAACTCATAAAACTTTTTAAGACAGATCGCGCAATAAGAAATGAGTTCTAGAGGTCGCGGCCGTCGAGGACGCGGTAGAGGCCGGATGGCTGTGTCAGAACCAGTTAGGTCAGGCCAAGGATCGGATAATGAGATACCACCTCCACCACCACCCCCAACTTTTGGTGTTGGACATCAGGATCAGACGGGGGGTGAGTCGGTATCGCAGGCTATGCTGCATGTTCTAGAGATGATGGCTGGGACCGGTAGAGGTACAGGAGCTCTGAAGTCTGTACTCGAGCGACTCCGATCCAACGGAGCTGAGGTATTCCGGGGTGTGTCGAGCGTGGCACCCAGTGCAGCGGAATATTGGTTAGAATCGACTGAGAGGATCATGGACGATCTCGATTTAACGAATGAGGAGAAGCTGAAAGGAGCATTGTCGCTTCTAAAGGATGAGTCATACCAGTGGTGGCTCACGGTTCGGGATGGTGCTACGGCAGATGGCCTTACTTGGGAGTACTTCAAAGCTGCTTGTCAGAAGAAGTATGTGGGCACCAGCTACACTGATGCTCAGAGGAAAGCTTTTCTGGGATTGGTACAAGGAAATAAGTTGGTATCTGAGTATGAGGCAGAATTCTTGAGGCTGAGCCGCTATACTCGGGGAATTGTGTCAACTGAGCATGATCGTTGTGTCCACTTTGAAGACGGACTTAGGGATGATTTAAGGTTGTTGATTACTCCACAACAGGTGCGTGAGTTTGCTGTTCTGGTAGAGAAGGCTAAGGTAGCCGAAGGGGTCAAGGAGTCTGTGAGAGAGAACTATGATAGGAACAAGCAGAAAAGAGGTTTTGGGTCGTCTGGATCGGGTAATAATGCACAAAAAAGGGCTAGGCAGAGTGGGCCGAATCAGGCAGGAAGGCCCATGGCTACTAATCAGAGACCGGCTCAGTGTAATCATTGTGGGAAGTCACATTGGGGAAGTTGTTGGACCGGTGACAGAGGTTGCTTTGAATGTGGATCTTTGGATCACCATGTAAGGGATTGTCCTCGAAAGCTAGCTAAGAATCAGCCAGAGGGTCAGAACCGTACTCAGGCTAGAAATATGGGACCACCGCAGAGGGGTCGTGGTAATGGTAGAGGAGGAAATGGTTCTAATCGGGGTCGCGGAATTCCGGGCAGAGATACATGCAACACAGAGGCAAGGCAGCCTGGGTTAGTCTACGCAGCGAGGCGTCGCGAGGAGGGTGACGCACCGGACGTCATAACCGGTACGTTCCTAATTTTTGGTCTTCCTTATGTTGCATTAATTGATGTGGGTTCGACGCATTCATACGTTGCTAGTAGTGTGATAGAGACTATGAACTTGGACTTTAAGACTGCTTCTAGGGAGATGACTGTAATTAGCCCTCTAGGACACTCTGTAGTAGTGAACAAGCTATATAGAGATGTACCCCTAGAACTCCAAGGGGTAGTGTTTGTGGCTGATCTGATGGAACTGCCGTTTGGGGAGTTCGATCTAATTCTTGGAATGGACTGGCTGGTTAAGTATCAGGCAAGGTTGGATTGCGCTGCTAAGCGCATGGTTCTAAAGACGGCTAAGGGTGATGAAGTGGTCATGATAGGTAATAGAAGAGATTATCTATCCAATGTGGTGTCTGCCTTGAAGGCTGAGAAAATGGTCAGAAAAGGTTGTGAGGCGTTGTTGGTTCGAATCTGTGCCTTGGAGGCTAAGGAGTCAGCAGTTGAGAAGGTCTGAACTGTAGGGGAATTCGCTGATGTGTTTCCAGAAAAACTCCCGGGTCTGCCTCCAGATCGGGAAGTTGAGTTCGGTATAGACTTGTTGCCCGGAACGGCACCTGTGTCTATAGCACCCTACCGAATGGCACCAAAGGAGTTGGTGGAGCTGAAGGCTCAAATTCAGGAGCTCTTGGATAGAGGGTTTATTCGACCAAGTATATCTCCGTGGGGAGCACCTGTGCTATTTGTCAAAAAGAAGGATGGTACGATGCGGATGTGTATAGACTATCGACAGTTGAACAAGCTGACGATAAAGAACCGGTATCCCTTACCCAGGATTGATGATTTGTTCGATCAACTCAAGGGTGCATCGGTTTTCTCTAAGATTGACCTTAGGTCGGGGTATCATCAGCTGAAGGTGAAGGAGGCTGATATCCATAAGACGGCATTCCGTACTCGTTATGGGCACTACGAGTTTCTGGTAATGCCTTTTAGTTTGACGAATGCACCAGCCGCGTTTATGGACTTGATGAACCGGGTCTTCCAACCCTATCTGGATCGGTTCGTCGTGGTGTTTATAGACGACATTTTGGTGTACTCGAAGTCTGAAGAAGAGCATGACGCACACCTCCATATGGTTCTGCAAGTTCTAAGGGAGAAACAGTTGTACGCCAAATTCAGCAAGTGCGAGTTCTGGCTTAAGGAGGTAACTTTCCTAGGGCATGTTGTTTCAGCTGAGGGGATCAGAGTGGATCCTAGCAAGATCGAGGCAGTGTTGGAGTGGAAACCACCAAAGTCGGTTACGAAAGTCCGAAGTTTTCTGGGGTTGGCTGGATATTACAGAAGATTCGTGGAAAATTTCTCCTTAATCGCAGCCCCGTTGACCAAGTTGTTGAGAAAAGGAGTTCCATTTGTGTGGTCTGAAAAGCAGCAAGAGGGTTTCGACAAACTCAAGAAGATTCTGACGGAAGCTCCAGTTTTGGTACAGCCTGAGGCAGGGAAGTTGTTCACGGTTTATTGTGATGCGTCCCATACTGGTTTGGGATGTGTGTTGATGCAGGAAGGGAAAGTAGTGGCCTATGCATCCCGTCAGCTAAGACCGCATGAGGTTAACTATTCGACTCACGACTTGGAGTTAGCGGCGGTAGTCTTCGCTTTGAAAATATGGAGGCATTACTTGTATGGGGAAAAGTCGATAGTCTACACGGATCACAAAAGTTTGAGGTATCTCTTGACTCAGAAGGACTTAAATTTGAGGCAGCGCCGATGGATTGAACTGTTGAAGGACTACGACTGTTCAATTGAGTACTATCCAGGCAAGGCTAACGTGGTGGCTGATGCGTTGAGCCGGAAGGTCGTGACAGACTTAAGGGTGATGTTTGCTCATCTCAGTCTATACGACGATGGAAGTCTTTTGGCAGAGCTGTAAGTTAAGCCAACTTGGATCGAGGAGATTAAGGAAAAGCAATTAGGGGATGGCAGTTTAAATGCGCGGAGGTTGCAAGTTCAAGATGGTGGTTTGGAAGGGTATAGTTTGACTGGTGATGGTATGTTGTGTTTTCAAGGGCGGCCTTGTATGCCGAAGGATGTGGAATTGAGGCAAAGAATTCTTCAGGATGCACATAGCAGCCCATACGCTATGCATCCTAGAGGTAGCAAGATGTATGGAGATTTGCGGAAGCAGTTCTGGTGGACGGGGTTGCAGCGTGAGGTAACTGAATTCGTGGGAAGGTGTCTGACGTGTCAGCAGGTAAAGGCTGAGCATCAGTTGCCATTAGGGTTACTTCAACCAGTGAAGATTCCTCAGTGGAAATGGGAGAGGATCACTATGGACTTCGTCAGTGGGCTACCCCTCACGCCCAGCAAGAAGGACGCAGTTTGGGTGATTGTGGACCGTCTGACCAAGTCAGCTCACTTCATACCGGTAAGGGTGGATTATTCTCTTCAGAGGCTAGCAAAATTGTATGTGGCTGAGATAGTAAGATTGCATGGTGTGCCAGTATCAATCATCTCAGATAGGGATCCGAGGTTTACGTCAAGGTTCTGGAAAGCGTTGCATCAGGCTTTGGGTACACGATTGGATTTCAGTACAGCATTCCATCCACAGTCTGGCGGGTAGTCGGAAAGGGTCATACAGATTTTAGAAGATATGCTAAGAGGTTGTGTTTTGGATTTCAATGGTAGTTGGGAAGAGTATCTACCGTTGGCAGAATTCGCTATAATAATAGTTATCAAGCGAGTATCCAAATGGCACCATATGAAGCACTGTATGGACGAAGATGCCGTACTCCTACGTGTTGGGCGGAGTTGGGTGAACGACAAGTTTTAGGTCCAGAGTTGGTGACAGAGAATGAAGAGAAAGTGAAGGTGATTCGGGCTCGTCTCAAGGAAGCGACGGATAGGCAGAAGTCCTACGCTGATCTTAAGCGCAAGGAAATGGAGTATGCAGTAGGAGATAAAGTTTTTCTGAAAGTGTCGCCTTGGAAAAAGGTATTAAGATTTGGGTGAAAAGGGAAGCTAAGCCCAAGGTTCATCGGCCCATATACAGTAGTAAAGCGAGTGGGACCGGTAGCTTATCAGCTCGAGCTACCTACAGAGTTGAGTCTGATTCATGACGTCTTTCACGTGTCGATGCTTAGACGGTATCGGTCAGATCCATCACATGTTGTGCCAGTGGTAGAGATTGAGGTAAACTCGGACTTATCTTTCGAGGAGGAGCCAGTTCAGATCTTGGATCGAGATGTCAAGGTTCTACGTAGGAAGTCAGTACCTTTGGTGAAAGTGCTATGGCGGAACCATGGTGTAGAAGAAGCTACGTGGGAACCCGAGGATGTGATGCGGCAGCAATACCCCCAACTCTTCTGATCCAGGTAATTTCGAGGACGAAATTATTTTAAGGGGGGTAGAACTGTAGCATCCTGAATTAGGGGTGGTTCGCTATTTTATTATTTTAATTATTTTATTATTTTCACATGCTTGAAGAAGGGGAATGCTATGCTCATTTGACTTGTCTTCGGGTCTAGTCGTAACCCCGGGTTAGGTCGGGCTTAGGGTTAAAGATTTTCTTTTAGTGCATGAGAAGAAAAGGCTAAGTGAGGAAGCTTTATATATATAATTTGGGGCGTATCATGACACAAGGATAGCAGCTGGTGAAATGGCTTGGGGCGCTAGGTGCAAGGAGGCTTCAGGAGGTTAAGGGTTCGAGCCTGGGTGATAGCATGGAGTGTTTTATCTTTGCGTTAAAAGGGGGTTCGGGCTTAGAAGGTTAAAATATTAAATGATGCGGTTAGTGGACATGGAAGTCAGGGTAGTAAAGTGGCATGGGGGCGTGATGAGCAGTTGCGACCTCAAGGAGCGTGTTCGAGTAACATGGAGCGCTTTTGGGGATGTTTTATTTTGGCTTTTGGCATTGGAGGTAGGGAGCATACGAAGGAGTGCTTAAAGGGAACGTGCGGCGATCTATGACACAAATGATGCCTTGGTAAAGTGGCGCGGGTCGTGTAGGCGATTTCGGCAGAGGGGTCTTGTGTTCGAAACCCGAGGGTGGCGCATGAATGTTTTATTTTTCTGTTTTTGGCATTAATGCGCGCGGGAGCCAAGGACCAAGTGTTTAAAAGAAATTTCCAACGCATTTATATCAGGAAAGGCGCAGTGGCAGAGTGGCAGAAGGCGTGGGAGGTCTTCTCCAGGTCTCGGGTTCGAGACCTGGCAGCAGCTTGGAGGGATTATTTTACTTTTCCCTTATGGCCGGCGTGTTTTTAGTGGCTGCATGGGGCTTTTAAACGCATGAAAAGTGCTTGATGGGGTGTTGTTTTATTTTGTTTTGTTTATTATTTCCAAAGGCTGCATGAAGTATGGAGTAAGTTTATATTATTTTATTTTGTTTTATTATTTTTATGTTATAGGAAATGGGATTAAACTATGGGGAGTTTTATTTTATTGGAAGTATGGGTTAGATGGAATAAAAGATGGGGAATTTATTAATGAATTTTTGTCTAATTCAAAGGTGATGATCGGCCTTGAGGAAAGCAAAAGCATGGTCGAATGTCTTCAATTGTTTTTGACCTTCCTTACACATTTTTTTTTTGGCTTGGCCAAAAATCTTTTGTTTTGTTCTTCTTTTCTTGCCTTTGATCATGGCCGAATGAAGCTTACTTTGGGGGCTATCATGGGCGGTTTTGAGTAGAGCAAGAGGGTGCCGAAAATTTCTCCTTTTTCTCTCCTTGATTTCTTTTGGAATAGCCAACAAATCAATCCGTCCTTCTTGCAAAGCTTGGCCGAAACTCCCCCATCCTATCACCATGGCCGAATCCTCATGAACCTCTTCTATCCATTTTTTTTCTTTTAGCTCTTTGCATGGTACTTTAAAGGAACCCCAAAGACGAATTCATCTTCTCCTTGTGGCCGACTTCTCCACCATCGTTTGAAGGACCTAGCCGAATCCCTTGGTAAGTGAACTCTCCCTTAACATTCGATTTTGACCCACTCTCTTTGTGTATGTCGAAAGCATTGAGGCTAAACCTTGATAAGGATGGCCGAATGGTTCTTGAGACATTAAGAGTTTTGCTCTCTTGTGTGTAGTGACATTAAGGGTGCATTGAAGGAGTGGTTTCCCGGGTTTTCGATTCATCTTGGTAAGAAAAAGGTAGTTCGGCCAAGGGCCATTTTATCAAAGAATCTATGCTTGAAAGTCGAAGGCTATTGAGACCCATTTTGGTTGTTGACCGATTGTAGGGAGAGAAGCAGGCTCATATACGTTACATGGAGGGTTGTTTTTGGAAGGCAAGTGGTAAGGATGATGCAGTTATGCGTGACCTCATCTTTCGGGATTTATTTGTGTGGCCGAATGGCCTTGATTAATGACCCTTTGGTGTTGGCCGAATATAGGGCAAAGAGATCTAGAGTGGTAGATCGATTCTTCGGATTTTTCGTGGTTGGGTAGTTCGGGATTCGCTTAGACTTACGGTTAATCAGGTGTGTAAACTCTTACACACTTCATTAGTATAGATTGTTATTATGATGATATTTATAACCTCTCATGTAGTAACTTTGCCTTGTGGGCATAAGCTTGGTTTTCGGGTAAGTCCCCTATTACTCGATCTATGATATATGTTGTGTACGCCATCATATGTTGTTAAATGCTATGCTATATATGAATGCATGATATATGGGATCATGATACTTGTTATGTGAGCATGATGATGGTGGGATTGATGAGAGGAGGAAGATGATCTCTATGGACTATCACCAGTGGTTTGGTACCACACGATGGGTTGGCCCCATCATTTGATATTTGTGACTTCGGTCACCAGTGGTTTGGCACCACATATTGATATTTGTGACTAAGTCCCAGTGGTTTGGCACCACCAGTGGTTTGGCACCACATATTAATATTGTGACTTCGGTCACCAGTGGTTTGGCACCACCAGTGGTTTGGTACCACATGTGATATTGTGACCTATGGTCATAGTGGTTTGGTACCACACGATGGGTTGGCCCCATCATTTGATATTTGTGACTTCGGTCACCAGTGGTTTGGTACCACACGGGGTAGAAAAAGGAGCATGGATGGCTAGGTTGGGATGCATAATTGCATGTATTACTAATATCTGTGTATGAGTTGTATTTTTGGGTTGGGGATTTATACACACTGAGTCTTGGTGACTCACCCCTTCCCATATCATCTTGCAGGTGAGTAGATCGCGGAGATGGAGCCGGGGAGGACTCGAGGCGGCCATGCTTGTCCGTGGACTTGAAATCTTATTTTGCCCCGTTTTAAGTTTATTATTTACTAAATTTCGATTGGGTTGTAATATGGCCGCTTATTATTATTTTGGATGTTTAATTAGTTGTTTTTACTTTATGACTGATGAACTTATGAACTGTTAAGCAAATCGGTTAGAAGTAATGTTTTTCAAAATTATACTCATACTCGTTTTCAAATATGTTACCATCGGGTAACAAAATTTTCTAAGTTAACGATAACTCTGATGTTTCTAAAAATTTAAATTTTCAAATGGTTTCAACTCAATCGTGTTTATCAAATCAACCCATCCGAGTTTTAGCAAAATACCGTTTTATAACTTCAGCAAATTTTCAGATTTCCACTATTAATCCGAATCCTTCAAAACGTTTTACTCCGTGACATACCAGATCCGGTCTAGGCTCGTGGGCCGGGTTTGGGGTATTACAAAAACGTTAGTTTTTCCTTTTCTTTTTCTTTCTTTCTTTCCTTTCCCCTATTTCGAAAGCTTCTGTTTTTTCTCTCCTTTCTTTTTCTTTTGTTTCTTTTATTATTTCATTTACTTTATTTTATATTTAGGTTAATTAATAATTATAGAATATCTATTTTAATAACAAATATAATTAATACATTTGTACCATATCATAACCTTACATTTGTCTTAATCTAACTAATTTATCAATTATAAAAATCTTTTAATACAATAATGTAATTAATAAATATCTTTTACTTAAAATTTAAGAAAATATACAATTATATTACAAATATACAAATACATATATTACACATGTATTTTATCATATCCACACAATTGGCATATTTTGATTTATTTAATAATATAATATCATTATAATTTATTATCATAAATTCATATAGTATAAAATATATTAAAATATCATTAATTATATAATTAAAACAAATAAAATCTTAGATTTTATTCCTTTTATGCCGCCTCAAATATGCTAAATGGCTTAATTGTCATTTTAGCCCCTTTTTACTTTCTTTTAATCTATAATTAGACTTTCACTCTTTATTCAATTTGATCCTTTTTCCTAATTACTTTAAATTAAGCTAAATTCACTAAATAAAAATCTAACTAAACACACTACTAGACTCATAATTACTCCTAATAATTATTTACTAACTCGGTTTACTAAGACGGAGGCCCGATAACACACTTTTTCGGTGCCCACGGATTTTGGGTCGTTACTTTCACTTTGTAAAAGTTGTTTATCTATCAACCTTTCATATTCTACCATAAATTTCAAAATTTCAGCATATTCATCCATGGAAAAATTTTCATACTTTGATAACTTTGCAAATTAATCCCCAAAATAGTTAGATTAAGTTGTCCCGGTCTAAAAAATATAAAAATTACTAAAAACAGGACTTGAATACTTACCTAATTTGACCAAGAAAGCTTGCTTTCTCTTTCTTAGGGTTTCCATGCAAAATATTTGGGGAAGATGATGATAAATGAATATTTTCATCTTTTTATTATTTATCATCTTTATTTTTCATCTTTTCAATTTTGTCCTTTTCTTTAATTTTATTTTCCATGGATGAATCATCATCCTTAACAACTAAGTATTTTTAATGGTCTAATTACCATATAAGGACCTCCAATTTAAAATTCTATAGCTATTTAATCCCTTTATCTATTAGAACTCAACTTTTACACTTGGTGCAATTTGGTCCTTTATCAAATTAAACATGTAATTGATAAAATTTCTTTACGAAATTTTCACACAATATTATTATCATACTGTAGATCATAAAATAGTATTAAAATAGTTTTTCTTTCTGGACTCGAAATTGTGGTCCCGAAACCACTGTTTCGATTTTACCGAAAACGGGTTGTTACAACACTAAATAAGAAATAAATCTGAAAGAGAGTGAGAGAGAGAGAGAGGGGGGCTTGAAGCTTATTTATTTTTTCTTTAATGATTTACTGGGTTTGCTTTTGGTTACTTGTTTTGGGGATTCTAACTTAGGGAAGGAGGTAAAGCAGAGAGAAGGGAGAATAAAATGTCAAAAAATCGTGGTTGTCGAAGCGGCCAAAGATGGTAGAATGTGTGTGGCAACTTTAAAATTTTTTGTAGATCTACGGTATTAAAAGTTGATTTAGAGAAAACTAACAAAAGAATCGAAAAAAAGGATGTTGAAATCATCCAAATCTAAATTTTGAGAAAGAAAAGTCGGTAGATGATGGCGACACATGATGGTTGGTGTGGCGGTGCATGGTAGTGAAGGTGGTTTCCTGGAAAAAAAAAAATCAACGTTCCATCTTTTTCAAAGTGTAAGGGAGAAAGCATTTGAGGGAGAGAAAGAAAAAGTAAAAAAAATATAAGAAAAAATAGCTTATATATAATTAAAATTTACTATATTTATTAAATATTTTACTATTTTATTAGAGTAATATACATATTACATATATTAAATAATAATTATATTAAAACATGATTAAATTATTTAATATTATTTTTATTAAATACCTAAAATCAGAAGTTTTTTATATATATATATTCATTTTAAATTGCGAAGAAATCAAGTAGAATTGTTTTTTATATAACAATAACTAAAGGTAAATCTCTTGAATTGTAGCCTAATTAATTTATTTCAATCACTAAATTTTGGTAATTGAATTTCTTAATAAATACTGTGAATAATTCATTTGTTTCCATTTGCAGTGTATTATTTGTAATCTCTTCAATCCAATCTAAACGTTAGGCCTGAATTCGAGAGATTACATCAACCACCAGAATGATCCAAAAAGCTATCGGAGTTTTCAAAGCAGTCATTTTAAAAACATTTAAATTAGAAGAAAACTTAGTTAATTTTTAGATAAACTTATGAACTAATAAAAACCGATTAAGTATTACATTTTTCTTGTACTAGTGGTTTCCTTTGAAAACTTAGCTAATTCCTAATTTGTTTATTACTCAAAATTTAGTTATAACCTAGCAGCGGAAAGTTATATTCAATTTAGTTTTAATTATATTAAAACATAATTATTTAATGCATAACCAAATCCAATTCCATGTTCATTATCCTAAATTCAAATTAAAAATTCATGCATGCGAAATAAACCCTAAACATGAGTCTCATGCCACAATATAAATAAAATAGTATAATTTCGAAATAACAGGTATTATAAAAATAAGCCTAATAATACTTTCATATAAATAAAATGTTTCTGAGTCCTCTGTATGCTGTGTCCGCGCCCTAATTTGATGGGTTATCTGTAAAGAAGAAAATAAAAGGGGAGTGAGCTATGAAGCTCAGTGTGAGCTCCACGACAAGGAAATCAATGCAAACGGTCAATAAAACATACTAAATAACATAGCATAAAATGAGCACTATCAATTATCATTTCAGATTTCACAATTTATGTATGCACGTGTTTATGTATGGCAATGCAATTTCAATCTATCAAAATAAAGATCCTACCTGACTCCGCTACACACCACGATGGGAGTTCCCATGAACTCCAACAACTTTATACATCGGGTTGTGGTTTAACCACCAATGGTTTGCAAATAAATTGTCAATGGTTGTGGACACAACAAAATTTGCAAATGAGAATTGTTACTGGGCTGTGGATGCATAGCAAAATAATGCAGATAAAATTTTCAACTGGCCGTGGATGCGCAACACACTTGCAGGTAATAGCTGCTAATACGTTATGGATGCACAACATATTTGCAGTTAATAGGAAAAACACTTGTCACATCTCAAAAATTGGTTTAGTAGAAATTGAGTTAGTAAACTAAGAGTGGTCACACCTTATTATAAAATAAATGTTGTAGGAGTTGTGGTAAGTAATTAATTTGACCTAGTGGTTAAGTGTTTTGGATGCATGCTTGAGGACCTGTATTTGATTCCCTTCCTTTGAACTTTTGATTATTTCTATCCCTATATCTAGTTTGATGCGCCTAGATTATTTTTAATTTCCGTAAGTTTGACAACAAGAATGAGTCTGCTAGTTTAGTGGTAAAGACTTGCATTTCTTGTGCTCCCAAGATTGAATCCCGTTGTGCCCAAAATTGAGTTAATTTTTGCTTCTTCCTTGTCGTGTCGCCCATGCTGTTAGGTTTTCGGTTAAATTCAAATTCTAAGCAAATTGATAAAGTTAGCAACTAAATCTGATTAGGTGGGATTTATGTTGATTTAATTTTAAAATGTTAAAGCATTATCCCCTAGAAATCCTCCTAGTGTTGTATCCCTCTCTCTCCCGCTCTCCATCTTTTTGTTCTTTTCAGTTTTGCTACTGAAATTCTCTCTGTCGTCCTCTCTTCTATGCTTTTTTCCCTTTTCTTTTGTTTTCATCTATCCATATTCTTTTCCTTTTTGTCGTCCCTTTTCTTCATCTTGTGGGTTATAGATTCTCACATCAATTCCAACCAAATCCTCAATTAAGCCATAGAGTTGTTTTGACTCATCCGTAGTATCTAAAACGTAAGTATTTTAAAGAGTGAGTTTGATTTTATATTTAGATCTTTATTTTCGTTGTTGGACAAAGTGTTCATGCATTTGAAGGATTCGTTACCAACAAATCAAATCAATCACGAATTCAAGAAGTGGCTAGTTAATAAGTGGTTCAAGTATTTGTGACGAAGAGCTGATACATTTTAGATTGGTGATTTTGGATCGTTGGTTTAAGGTGTCTGTTTTATTTCGTGTGATAAGTAGATAACATGTTTTGATTTTTGATTAATTTATTAATGTGAAAACTATTACAAGTATCATAAAGTGGTCGAATATGCTAAAGGATTTTTGTGTTGCAAGAAGGTAAGTATTCTATTTAAATATGTTAAATTATTGTTGATAAGTTATGTTTTGTTCTAATTCTAATGGTATAGGACATTATGGCTATTTTGATTAAATTGATTTTTTATTATTAAAATCTGACATATCTGTTCTGCAAAGCATGAAATCTCAAGCCTACCGATTCCTATTAAATATATGATTACATGTGCAACATGCTTACTGTTCTAATTCTGTATTTGCATGCCATGTCATATTACATGGGGTTGGGACGATATGGTGGCATTGTCCACAATTATCTGTTGGTGTGTTTTGGATGGACGAGCTCTGGGGAACTATATTTGACATGTAGCGGAGTTGGGTAGGAAATTTCTGAAAAATTTGCATTATCATAAACATGCATACTGAAATTTGCAAATTTAAAATTTGTAAGTTCTTTATAATAAATTGTTCTATTTGATATGTTAATTGTTTGTATACTTGCTTAATATTTGTTTGTATACTTGTTCGGGAGCTCGAATTGGTTTTCTTGCATAAGATCATTTTAAGTAATTATTAATTAAAATTTATGGACTTTTTGACTGTCGGACTAATTTTCGGATATTTATTTTGGTTTTGGGTTTTGTTGAGTTTTTAGTTAATTAGTTAAAATTTTTTGCATGATTTCTAGTAATTAGAATAAATGTTTGATTTTCAAAATTAAACAAGTTAAAGATTTTCCGCTGCAAAATAAAATGAGCAATCTAGTTTTCTGAAAAAATAAGTGAGTTAACAATACATCTATTATTTCAACTCAATAGTAAAGAACAAATGTGTTAAAGAAACCCCTATTGTATAATGGTTTGTTTTTGCAACTAATAAGTGAAAAAAGAGTTTTTTTTTTTTTCAGAATTTACTTTTATAAAAAAGCAAGTAGAAGTTTCAGATAGCAACAATAAAAAAATTTTAGAAGTTAATGTAACTTTCAAGATCTGGCCATAACGTCTAAGTCGGATTTGGGGTGTTATAACACTACCGATGGCTGTGAGTGCATAACAAGTTTGCAGATAAACTGTTGATGGCTATGGTTTGCACAACAAAATATGTAGATAAATTGCCAATCTTCCTCCGTGCATATTGTCCTACCCTGCAATGCAGTATGACATGCTTATAACAGATCAATACGGTAGCAATTAATATGCTTATAGTAGTTCTATCTGTCGTAACCATTTTTTGAAAAACAGGAATCGACTTGGTTTTGAAAGTAAGAAACGGGAGTCGCCACCGATCTTTTATTAGGTGTGATCGGATCACCTTTGTTTTAATAAAATATTTTGATTTACTAAAACAACATTTTTGGTCTACGAAGATTTGAGAAAATAGGTTAGGGAGTCGGTTACACGCGAGGAAGGGTTAGCACCCTCGTCATGCCCAAAATTGGTACCGAATTGATTAATTAATGTCCCAATGTCGAAAGTTGAAAATTCTGAAAAGAATTTAAAAATTTGATTTCTTTTGGAAATATTTGAACTTTCTCGGATTTAATATCGAGATTTTCTTGTTCCGAAGGAATAAAATATCACATCCAATACATAGGACACGATGATTTTAATCTTCAAACCCAAGATCGTCCCTTAATTCCCGAGACTCGCGCACTAAAATATCAAAAGGATATTCGATTGTTTGGCCAAGCGGGAAACCGAAGCCCAACACATAGGGCACGACTTTCCGAATTTCACAATCATAGAATATTGCCTTATTTTTTTTTAAGGATTTTCGGTTTTTGAATAATAGCGAATACAACATGTAAAGGCATACATTTATTTTGTTTCGAAGTAAAATACAACGATCTAAGTTGAAAAAAATAAGTTAAAGTTTAATGCGCAATATGATGGCGTGAAATAAAAATATATAACGAGCATGGAATAATAACGCATGAATACAATACAATACGAGTGAATGACAATAACGCAAAATGTGAGAAATAAGCGAAATAAAGAAATGCACAATGGCAATAATCAAGCAATATACATTATTTTAATATCAGCATTAATAAATAAATAAAACAATGAAGTAAGTAATATAAAAAACCAATAATACACAAAACAATCTATATTAATCTAAGATATATAATATACATGAAAATAAAAATATAAATAATTTATATATGAAAATATATGAAAGTGTTTGAAACGAGCAAAAATATAAAATAGGGTCTTCATGGGAAATAAAATACATATAAATAGATTTAAAATATAAAAATATATACATTCATAAATAAATTTGAAAGAAGATATACATGCATAAAATAATATGGACTCAATAATATAAACATAGAATAAAATAATTTTAACAAAAATTTAGTGCATGCATGTGAAAGTAACGTATAGGAATATTTCAATTCGAACATCACACCAATATTTAACAAAGAGATATAAAGAAATAACTATTTAATTAAACAAAATAGGAATATATAAATGGAGATATAAAGACGACAAGTTCAAAAGGGAAAAAAAAATTCAAGATAATGTGTTAAGACAATTCTAGAAAAGATGGATAATAAATAAACTCAAAAGAGCCAAAGAATTAGAACAAAGAGACTTAATTGAAATAAAAATAAAATCAAAAGGAATAATTTTTAAACAAATGAAACTATGAAAACATAATTAAAGATTTGAACAAAATGCGCGTAAATAAATGGGGATTAAAAGTGAAATTAAACCAAAATCCCGCGCACACCCCGTAAACGAGGACTACTTTGGAATGGCACACAAATTATAAGGATAAATTAAAAATATGCCAGGAATAAAGATTAGGCCTAATCGAACGCCAGTGAAAAGGGGGAGGACCAAGCGCACAAATATCTCTTGGAAGGGATATGTACAGTGTCCTTGCACCCACACGACGTCGTCTTCTTCAAAGTCTTAAAACCCTTTTTGTTTTGTTTCAATCTTAGTTCAGAGAGAGAGAAAAAAAACTGAGACTTTGAAGCTTCTCCTCTCCCCTCTCAACCTCTAACGATTGAGTCTCCTCTGCCCCCTATTGTACCACCGTCGCAAACGGTGGCCAACGGCGCGTGGGAAAGAAGGTTTCAGTCCCGTGCGATGACCTTTTGTCAAAGGCCCGACCTTAAGTGCCCCCTGACGGAGGGAAAGAACCCTTTATTCCCCTCTTCGGGCCGAGATCTGGCAACAGAGAAGGTAGCCGACGACGTTGCGGTCGCGAAGGTTCGGTAAATGCCCCCTTTTCTTTCTCTTTTTTGATTTCGTTTCTAGAGCTTTTTTTTAGGTCAAAAAATAAATAAAAGTCAATAACAGTAAATAATAAAGAATGAAGATGAAATCACCCTTTAACTTTCTTTCCTTGCGTTTGATTTCTCAATGGGTAATAGAGTACAAGAGTTTTCTTTCGATTCTTCTTTCGATTTCCAGTATTCGTAAAAAATGTCCCTTTCTGGATTCTCCCTCGCCCCTCATTACATTGACTTTGAATGACTTTATAGCCGAGGGATGCAGTCTCTCACTATTATTTAACTACATCTTCCATACTTCCTTGTTCCTGGTTGTTTCCTGCCTCTATTGCTGTGTCTTTTCTTGTCATTTTGTTTTCCTGTTTGCAGGTAGTGGGCGAGGTGCGCGGGCGCTTAGTCGAGGCGCATGGGCGTTGGGTGTCGTCCGAGGCAGGGGTTGCTGGTCAGTGGAGAGACACGAAGGCCGAGGCGCATGATGGCAGGAGCGTGTGGATCCAAAAGGCGAGCGTGGGAGTGGAAGCGGCGCGCGTGTAGGGGACGCGCGGGGCAGATGAAGGGCCATTGGCGGCGCTTGGAAACAGAAACCCCAGGGTTTCTGATGAGTTCGGGGTCTTGGGCCTTGGGTTTATTGGGCTGATATTTTTGTTTGGGTTTTGGGGTTACTAGGCTGTAATTAGGCTTTGCAAATTTGGGCTTGTAAAATGGACATTTGGGCTATTCAAGGGACTATTTTTATATTATTATTATTTTTGGTTTTTTTTAATGGGCTTGGTTTAATCGGCCCGGACAAAATTTGGGTATTACACTATCCAACAACAATTAATATGCTTATAACAAATTTGTCCGATGTACTGTTAGTCCAACCAGTCACATTTATGTCTCTATCTTCTAAGAGTCATATACCCAAGACAATGTATCTCTCCATTTGGACTTGATAGACAACATATTAGTCTTTCAATCAATTTGCTCAATTTCAATTAGACTAAGGATGTGCTTAAATTATCTACTAATAAAAATTGTTTTCTCGCACTATAATCCAACAAGGTAATACCGCTTAATATTAGTTTAAATGTTAGATAACCAGTGAGCCAATATTTGTTTTCATTTTAATTTGCATGCAAAAACTGTAACGACCTAGTTTTCAACGATGTTGTAAAATTCGATTTTAGATGAAATTAATTGAGTTGAGTTAGTAAATAACTAAAATAGAACAATTACGAGTACAGATCAGAAAGGTTGAGTTATTAAATGTTATTGAATTAAATCAGGTATTAAAAATAGTATAGGGATTAAATTGTAAAAACAACCACTATTAAATTTTAATTTAGGAAAAGGGAGAAGGACCTAGTTAGAAATTAAACTAAGGACTAAATGATAATTAGACCAAGTTAGTTGTTAGTGGGATGACATGATTAAATTCATCCGCCATCATCATTATGAATTATATTAAGTAATGGTTTTTGTTAATTAACTAAAGGAGATTAATTAAATTTAATTACAATTCTAATCTAAGTATATATATGTGGTATAAGTGGGAGAGAGAAGGTTACCTTCTCTACCCAGTCTTGCTGTCCAAACTAAAGGAAGAAAAGAAAGATTTTTCCTTTTCTTCCACCATTGCCGTAACTTCAATTGGGAAAGATAGGTGAGTTATACTTTTAATTTTTGTATAATTATTGATTAATAAAGTTTGCAAATCTTGATATAACTTGAATTCATGCATGAACCTAGTTAAATTAAGTGATGGAAAAATATGTTAGAAATGTGGTAGGTGATATTGAATCAAGCTTAGATTAATTGATAAATTATGTTTTATTTAGGACTAAATTGTAAGGGATAAAAATTTTGTGGTTGATAGTAAAATAATAGTGTTAGAAGGTCCCCTGTACTATATTTATTAACCCAAATTTAAATTTGATCGGGTGAAATACGAGTGTCTCAAATATTAACGTTAATAAAGATTAAATTGAATAAATTGAAAGTTGTTAAGAAATTATATTATAGATTAAAAGGATGAGGCCCCTAGTAAGGAAATATAAATTCGAATTTTGTTTCGATACAAAATATTGAAATATATAAGCATTTTGGATATAGAAACTAAAAAAAAATGTAAATTGTAAGGCCCTGAAAATAGGTCTAGTAGTTTCAGGTAAATTTATTGGGTTCCGAGTGAAAAGATTAGGAGTTAATCGGGGTTATCAGTAATTTTTCTATTAGTTTAGTTAGCTTTATTTCATTTAAAAAAATCGGGAAATAATGTTCCGAAAAATAAAAATATTTTTTAAAAAATAATTTTATAGCTTTAAATAATTTTTGGGTAAAATAAATATTTTGGGTCAAATTAGAATTGAAAAATAAATTAAAATGGGGGTTTAATTGAGAGAATTTAAAATATTAATTACATAGGACCATTTTGCAAAATAAGGGAAATGTTTGAGTGGTTTTATGGCAAATTACTCATATTTTTTGAATTTTGGAGGGAAATGATTACTTTGTAAAACAAGAGAATTGTGGGAGCAATTTCCCCAATTTTTGAAAATTATGAGTTCTTTAGCTCAAAAACACTGCAACCCCTCACTTCACACACAATTTTCACCCAATTTCTAAGCATTTTCTCTCGTTTTTCTTTTTCATTTTCAAAGTCCACATATCAAATATTAGATCTCACATTTTATTTTCTCCAAATTCTCTCATTCTTCAGAAAAGAATTTCAAAGTTGGGAAAAAAACTCATCTAATTTCTTCAAAGATCTTGATCTAATCTTCAATATTGATGACTCTAGATCGATTGAAGGTAATTTCTCAACTCTAAATTTTAAAGTTGTTTTTAATCATTATTTTTGATTTAAATCGATTAAAATGGTTTATCAAATCTTGATCACTTCTCAATTGAACATGAAATTCATCAATGGTGAATTCATAGTTTTGAGTTTGAATTCAAGTTTAAATGGATATCTAAGTTCAAATCATGTTTATTAAGAGGTTTTGATCGGAAAACAAAAGATTAAACATGTTTGATTGATCAATTTTGACAAATCCGTTTTTAACTAAGAACATGAGTTGATTTTCCGGAAAATTATGAAACAGTTTGTTTGATAAAATTGATGCTTAGGTTTTGTGTTGATAGATATAAATGATAATAGTTTATTTTTATTAAATCAATTTGTTCAAAAAATTACAAGTACTTAGATGAAATCACTATACTAAGGTCACTGGATCCCAACAGCTGGACTGATTGACCCTCAAACTAGAAATTTATTAACTTAACGTCAGGTGACTAAAAATTTTTAATTTCAAAAACTTTGGTGACTAAATAAGATTATTTTTTAGAATTAAGATTAAATTGATATAATGTCTAAATATTGAAGGATTAAATTTATTTTTAAGCCAATAAGAAAATGTCATGTTAGACTTCATTTATTAACTTAACGTCAGGTGACTAAAAAATTTAATTCAAAAACTTTGGTGACTAAATAAAAAAAATTATAGTTGGGTGACCAAAATAAAAACACTATCATAGTTGAATAATTATTTGTGTAATTTACCCTAAATTTTAATTAAATTAAGCTTAGTATCAATATTAATATTTAAGACTAACTTAGTATCAATATTAATATTTAAGATTCTTATCGAGTTTGTGTCACCCTTCAATCAAATTTGAAGTCAATGGAAAATTTATCAAAAACTCCTTATTTTTACAAAATGCTTTGTCTTTTTATATAAATTTTAGAAACATATACGTGCATGTGCATGATCAAAATCAAACCCAAACATTATAATTTTTAACAACTTAATTTCACCATTGTAGCTAAAGTCATTTGATTATTATATCATTTTTTTGAGTAAATTATTTTGTTAATCACTTTAAATAATGATTGTTTCTAAATAATTTGGTGATCGTTGTACCGATTACTCTACGGTTAAATCTATCTCATCCACTGTTTCGCTGATTTTTTAAATCTTTTATACTTTCTTTTTTTCCCTTATTATTTTTTCTTTCTCGCTCAATTTTTTATTCTTTCCATTCGCTTTCTTTACCACCAGGTTCACCTCTGTCACCATTCGCATTATCCATTGTCTATCCCACCAACAGCAAGCTTACACATTCCCCTCTCTGGCCTTTTCTCTCGACTTCCAATCCCTCACCACCATCATTATATTTAGCATAATCCATCCTCTTCAACACTACATCATTTTCATCATCCAACACTCTTATCCTTACCATTGTTGCCTCCACCCCCATCTTCCTCAGCATTAAACCTAGAAGCATCTATTAAAGTACCACACTAAAACACTCAAAACCCAAACTATAAACAATCACCTATACCAAAAACCCAACACACGAAAAATTCAACTAACATAATAAAAAAAAAAAAGAATTGTTCCCTATTATTTCAAAGAAGCTAAACCAAACATGCAAAAAATAAAGAAAAAAGTCAGTATTCAACAAAAAAGGAAAAAGGAAATGAGAAAGAAAAAAGAAACGGACTTATCTCGGTTTGAGTTCAGGTTTAAAGCTTTGAGATTTCATTTGACAATCTGAAAGGTGATGGGAGTGTATTAGTCCAAGGAGAGCCACAAAATTGAATAATTGAGGTGATAAATCAAGACAAGAAAAATTCAAAACTGACTTAGTATTTTCGTGACTTTCATGTGGGTTTTGAGAAGATTTGAACAACAAGATCGAAACAGAAAGGAAATATGGGTTGTGGGAGCTTTTTCAACTAGTAGCAATACTAGAGTGCGATGGTTAAGGATGAGATGAGAGGAAAAAAAGGAAAAAAAGGAAAAAATAATAAAGATTAAAGAAAGGGAAAATAAATTTTAAAAAATAAAAAATAAAAAATAAATTTAACTGAAGAAGAGATGAATTTAAACGATGATGAAATTAACAAAATAAAAATAAAGTCATCAAAATAAGAAAAACTAAAATACTACTGAGGTGGTTTACTTCAGTTTAAAAAAAAAAAAATAACCCTCTTGGCGGACTAATGAAAGTGGCGCCATTGCCTGAACGGATTTACGGGCTTCTTATGGTTACGGGTAAAGAGAAGTGACATTGTTATGGCATATAATTATGGGGTTAAAAAGTAGTTAATTTCTGTTTAAACTGTTGAGCTAATTATGTTGCACAAAACTGCACATTTTGGGGGAGGGGTACTTTAATGAATAGGCTGCCTTTTGGCGTTAGAGTTTGTAAAAAGCGTTAAAGAAAGATGGAATTAGAGAATAAGGTCAAGGTTTCAGTCTTTCTTTAATCGTAATCATGCATTCTTTATTCAATTTTCGTTCTTTTTAAGGGGAAACTTCTTTTTTGCAATTCAATTTCCCCCCCACCTCCGGAAAATGTTTACTTTAGTAAGGAAGACTCGCAAAGACAAACGTCTTTCTTTATTTCATGCGTCTCTGACGTTTTTCTTAATAAAATAATGTACAAGTGCCTCAGTAGTTAGCTTAAGCCGCCCTGCCTTATTTCTTTTATATATATATATATATATATATATATATTATGGAAACAACCTTGAACCCTCCATTTCCTACTGAATTCAACTGGCTTGCTGGACGACGATACTCAAATTCCCAGAAGAACACTGTCATGTCCTAGTCCCTGTAGTCCTAGTCCCTGTAGCCTAGAGGTATCTTTCAATCTTAGCTGCTCTCGTTCTTGTTGTGTTTGTTGCGGGATATGAAAGACGAATCTGAGTGCTTGGGTTTCATAATTGCTAGTAATGGAACAAGTTTCATAGTTTATCTTGAATTACATGTTTGATATGCTTCATATTTTGTACACATATACCCTTTATGAAAAGATGGGGATGGTTGCTGAAACTTGAAACTTTGATTTTTAATCCCATTTTCCTTGTATGAGTTACAGTCTTATAGACTTGGTTCTGAAACATTATAAATTAAAATGTTTTGTATTACTTTATGCCCGGATGTGGTTTTAGTTGGGACCATAGTTACCCATTTGTTATTCTCATTTTCTGTATGATTTCTGTTGGGATGTATATGGGATTACCATTTGCCACAAATTTGTTAAATGTTGAAGCTGTTTCTTTTAATGCAGATAGTACATTGTTGAAGAGCAAGGACTGTGTAGTAAGTAAAAACAACTAGGCACAAAATTTCCTTTTACATTTCTTATTTTCTATCATGAGAAGGAGAAGATGAGTTGAGTAAATGTCTAAGCAAACTTTTCTTTTCTCCCTCTCTTTCAGGTGGCTGCTGGTGATGGCATTTGAACCCTTGGTTTGGTATTGTCATCCAGTGGCAAATACGGCTTGGACAAAAGTGGTTGATGGTGCTTTTGGTGTATACACATCTTGTGCCATCAACTCCATGGTGATTTCCATTTCTCATTTGGTTTTACTGGGCTTGTGCTGTTATCGGATATTTCTGATAAAGAAGAATTCCAAAGTTCACAGGTTTTCTTTGAGTTCAAAATGCTATAGTTGTATACTTGGTTTGTTGGCTGGTTGTTGTACCATCGAGCCGCTACTAAGATTGTTGATGGGTATTTCTATCTTTAATTTGAATGGAGAGACTGGTCTTGCTCCCTATGAGGTGAGTTTCTGTTCAAACTTGTAGGCGGTGCTGTACTTGTTTGTAGCCTTTCTGGCTTGGACTTTATCTTCTAGTATAACACCATATAATCAAGAATATTTTACTAAACTTTAGTGGAATAGGTTCTTTATTTCTAAGTTTAAATTTTCGAGGACCTTTATAGCTACTATTATGGCTAAAAAACCAGACCACTGGTATACTTGTACTGAATTTGTTTTCTGATTTCATCTAATTTAATTTACTTGATTCCTGGTGATTCTTAGATGTTACCATTAGTTCTCGGAATTCAATTTGGTTATCTACTATGTGCAATGCTGCAGCTTGCTCAAACTTGTATGTGCTTTGTAATTTACTCCCTTACAGGCAACTTCTTTGATCATTGAGGCTACTGCTTGGTGCTCTGTGCTTATTATGATAAGGTTGGAAACAAAAAGTTACATCTGTGAGTTTCGGTGGTATGTGCGTTTTGGCATTGTTTATGTTCTTCTGGGCAATGTTGTGCTACTCAATCTCATTCTGCCCGTGAAGGATTTATTCCGCAGGCTAGATTCCTCACGTTCATCTATTTAAACTTTATCTGTTTGGGCCCTGAGTAGATAAAATATACTGTACTTAAATATGTCGCTAGGACACTCACAATTACAAGTTTGTTTGCTCATGCAGCTATGCCATATATTTGAGCATCAGTACCTTTTTCTGCAAGGTTTGTTCTGTATATTTTCCTTAAATCCTACTGTATTTTTCCCAATGTCTCCATAAAATATTTGTTTTCCTGCTTTTATATTTGCCTTGATGCCAGTTAACCACTTACATGTCTCTTTAGGTTGACATGACTTGGCATCGATTTAGGCAACCTCCTTTTTTTTCTTCGTTACATTCTTTCCACTTACTATACTAAAAAGATAATATATTGACAAAATATGTTTGGTCTTAAAACCGAAGTGGAGAGATCATTACTAGTGTTTTGTCCAGATTGCTCCCAAATTTATTTAGGCCTTTATAACCTCTTGGGTTTGAAGTAACTAAGTTCAAGCTCCAGATCAAATGCCAATACTTTCTAGTGCGATCTAAAATTAAATTAGGTGGGACAGAAAACCTGGGCCCTTTATTTAAATGCTTTTAGTGCTTTTGTTTTCAAGTAATTTTAAAGCAGTTTCATTTACTTGTGCTTATTTTCTGATGCAGATTTTATTTGGGATTCTTTTACTTGTTTATTTTCCCAATCTCAATCCCTGTCCGGGATATATTTTGGTACAAAATGAGTCATATGATGATGAAGAATATAAACCACTTTCTGGAAGAGAGCAAATTTGCCCTGAGAGGCATGCCAACTTTATTTCAAGTAAGTACTCCGATGGACTGGTGATGGTACTGCAATTCTGAGAAAAGTTAAAATAGCAGCAGGCTTGCTAGTTATCTGTTGAAAAGCTCCATTTTGATGGAACTATAACTAACTAGGTAATGACTGGGTTGGACTGTGAAAGAGCAACCTGTGTTTTGGGATGCTTTACATTGCGAAATGGATATAATTAATATGTATACATGCATATATATATATATATATATATATATATATATACATATTCTTTACCAGTAGCCTGGTATCCTTGGGCCATGTTGCTCAGAATCAGAAGTGTTGGAGCTGGGTAGGTGTCCGACACTGGTGCATTCCATATTTCTAGATTTTCCCTTTTATATGGTGGGTTGAGGCCCCATACCATGTCCACTTGACGAGTTGGATAAGTGTCTAACAAGAAGATTGAAGAGTGCATAATAGTCCTTGGTATTTCTTTTAGGTTATTTCACTTGTGTACTAAGACAGACAGTTGGGTTGAGGCCCCATACCATGTTCACTTTTCTCCACCTGTCTATATCCAAAGAGCGCCATATATCAGGTTACAGTTACTGGGGTTACTAGGAAAGAGTTGGGTCGTGTTGAGTTGAGTTTTAACTGTAAGCATTGCAACATCAGTTCTGTCCGAATGTTTGGTAAGGGATGCTTACTACAATCTTATGAGTTTTTGAAACTTTGCTGCTTTATGCTATGGCAGGAATTTCTTTTGGATGGATTACTCCCCTCTTGCAGCAAGGTTATAGAAGTCCTATCACTGAATATGATGTTTGGAAGTTAGATACATGGGATCAGACTGAAACGTTGATTCAAAAGTCAGGATTTCTGTTGCTTCCCTTGCATTTTCTTCCATGCACAGCTACCTGATGATAACAATTTTTATTTTGCAGGTTCCATACATGTTGGGCCAAAGAAACCCAAAGATCTAAGCCATGGCTTTTGAGAGCTTTGAATAATAGTTTAGGAAGAAGGTTTGTTAGCTGAATCATTTCGTTTTTCTTTTTCCTCTATAGTTGTAATGAAAACTTATCCATCCTGAGGACTTCTCTATCAAGTATAAATTTCATATTGTCTCATATATTCTGAGTCACTGAAACTCTTGTTTTTAAATGAGTAATGCAGGTTCTGGTGGGGAGGTGTTATCAAGGTAATGAGCATTCCTCTCACACGTTTCTAGTAATGACAATAGAAGACAAATAAGAATTTACGGAGATTGAAAGTGAAGATTAATGTGTTGTATATATACCTCAGAGGTCAGACAATTTATGCAGGCTACATAGGTTGAAATAAGTAAAGAAATTAAGAAAATTAAATCAAAATTGTCAGAATAGATAATTCCGTGTGAGCAGTTTATGGCATTGGGTAAGGCCAATGGAAATTTAAATTTATTTCCGTAGTTAGAGCTCTAGATAATTTTCCTTTTTTTCTGTAAACAAAATCAATTTTAATCCTTATTTTTCAGGGATTCTTATTTCAATTAGGTATGGGTCTCCATGTATATATTTAGTAGGGTTGTAATCTGAAATTGTCCTCTTTGGGTACCCATAAATCAATTGGTATCCATTCTGCAGGGTGCACTCTTTGTGTGTGACAGTGTGAAGATGTTGGTTTGACATTTTTGGAGTCACACCTCAGGTTGAGAAAACCTCAAGGGATTTGTGGGTACCCAAAAACGACAATTTTGGTTTGTGTCTGATGATGTGGCCCAGTTGGCTGGGTTGGGTTATGACATAAAAAGGTGTCTTTTAATGTCACAACCCAGCCTCATTAGTTAGACAGTTTTGTGAATGCATAATCTAGAACTTTCCTCTTTGGGTATCTGTAGGTCTCTTAAGGTTTTGGCACCCTTGTAGCTCCATAAATTCGAACCTGCATCCCCACACACAAAGGAAAGTACTATGTAGAACAGATACCAAATCTTTCTGTTCTGTAGAGTGCACTCGCTGTATGTGAGGATGTCGGTTGGAATCTGTGGAGGAGCACTTGAGGGTGGCAGAACCTTGAGGGACCTGTGGATGCCTAAAGAGGACAATTCCTGATTATGCATTCACGACAAGGTCTGATTGGTCTGGCTAGGTCGTGACAATGTGTCTTTAGTATATTAATCTTGAGGTATAATGCCAGATAATCTCATTTTCTCAAGGTGTATTTGATCAAGCTTTTTTGTTCTTTTGCTTAAATTTAAAATTCTTTATATTTAATCTCTTGGTGAGTCCATTGTGGACCGTTCACATTTTTTCAATGAAGTGTCACTTTCATATGGGGTTTTAACATTTCATGAAGATTTGATTGTTTGGTAAAGAATCTGAAACATACTTTTGAATGCAAGCTTATAGATTCATATTTGAACATCACAGGTTGTGTTTATCCTTTGTCAGTATACAGGGCCTATTTTAGTAAACCATCTCTTACAGGTTAGTTTATTTTCTCAAGGAGTATTTGATTGAGCTTTTTATTCTTTTTCTATTGATTTGCCAATCCTTGTGTTCCATGATGATATTCAGATTTAAAGAAATTGGAGAAATTTTAAATAATAACAATAAAACAATAATTTCTTTCACTAGCCACAGAAAATTTTGTGGTAGTCAAATCCTTTAACTGACCAATTTTAGAGATGATGCCTTGTGTTAAATTTGTAATTCTCTTGTTAAAATTTGCAGTCAATACAACAAGGTGATCCTGCCTGGTTTGGTTACACCTATGCCTTCTTGATGTTTCTTGGAGTGGTATGATCCCTATTCCGTGTTTCCTTATTGTGACTTCTAGTTTAAGAAAATGTTCCTTATCTTGACTTCTGGTTCAATACAAATCAAATCATTCAGTTTGAGATTTTCTTTTGTACAAATTAATTCATAACATAATATGATATCTGCGCTATGGATTATGTTTTTTCAACAGTTTCTGAATCTCAGTGGTGGTTTTCACCTACTGAATGGTCGTTGGGCTTTTCAAAATTGACATTCATTTTGTCTGTTATTTGAATAGGTGTTGGTAACATTGCTTTTATCCATATATTTTTTGAAAACTATTCCATTTTTTTATTTCTTTTCATTCCACGCAAATGCTGTTACATCCATAAGGTCAAGTAATTCCTTGTGCAAAATAGGTTTTTAGTTTGCTCTTTCAGCCAAAGATAAAAAATTGTGGCTTCTGTTACCTCTTCCTGTAATTGATAAGAATTTAATCAACGAAATGATTCCTTGGAAAGCTGCTGCTGTGGTTCTGATGTTTTGACTTGTTTCACCTCATGTCAGTTATGTGTTATACTACTTGAGGCTCAGTATGTGCAGAATATCTGGCGTGTTGGTTTTCGTCTACGGTCTACTCTGGTAACATGTTTCTTCATCCTAGAATAGATAAAACCTAGCATGGAGCTATTTTGAAGGTGTTAAATTATGCCTCCTTTGCCTTTCAATTATAGCACTATTGCTTTAGTTGGAAGACATTTGGCCTTTCAGTTATTCATTTCAATTCAGTGGTCTATATATACACTCATTCCACACTCTCATAATATATACTTCAGTATTTTCATGTAAGCCCCTAGAATAGGAAGTTAATGTATGAGATTCATGTCCTTATATTTTACTACTTTTGTAGGTGGCAGCTATATTTCACAAATCTTTGAGATTGACTCATGAGGTTCGCAAGAATTTCCCATCTGGGAGGATAACAAATATGATCACAACAGATGTAAACGCAATTCAGGTATGACTCTTGTTTAATTTATGTGAAAATGCTAATGTTCATAGATGCCAAAATGTACATTATGCATTCAGAATCAGAACCCACCATGAAGACAGAAGATAGCATATTGGTATATATCTTGAAATATTTTTGAATTATGCCTTTTTATTTCTTGATGATGATCCTTTGATTGTAATTCAGAAGAAAGAAAAGATTGTTGTTGAACCAATTTTCACAGTAATTACTACTATCAATATCTGTCAAACTGAAATTTGACATTTTGGAACATCAAATGAAGTACTACACCTTCTAAACATGGGATATATTGGGCACTTTTCTTCAAAAACAAAATTTATAATGTGAAAAATATGTTAAAATCTGACACCTCCTATCATAACTTGATTTTTCCTGATTGACCTAAAAACGAGAAACATAATATATGGGAACTTTTAAACTGTTGCAGGTTATGCATAAAATTTGTGAGTTGCAATTGATGCACTTATTCTTTCTTTATTTTTTATTTAATCTTTTGGTTTCAACTAGAAGTGATAAGACCATAATCTTGTGTTTATCTCTTCATGGAAGTTAGAGGATTGATTTGAACTGTTATTACTTTGTTCAGCAAGTATGCCAACAGCTTCATATATTTTGGTCTGCTCCGTTTAGTATTATTAATGCCATGGTTCTTCTTTATCAACAACTCGGTGTTGCTGCACTTCTCGGATCCCTAATACTAGCTCTCATCGTCCCACTTCAGGTAATTTTTGTAGAGAACTGATCTCACTGGAATTAATTCAATTGTGAAAATACTTCTACAGTCTCCTAATTATACAGAGTTTTGATCCTATCAAACAAGGGAAACTTATCGAAAACTAGCATCCTACAAAATTGGAATTCTTATCTGGCATATGTAAATGTCTATACACCTACCCAATTGCTAATTTTATTTTATATAATCACCTATTCCCTTTGTCTTGTTCTTTAATCACTTCTTTAGATTCTGTGGCTATTCACGCTACTATTCAAGAGGCCTTGAGTTATTTCGATTGGCGAGATGCAATGATCTAGGAAATAAATGCATTAGATGCAAATGATATTTGGGACTTGACTGATTTTCCTCTTAGAAAAGAGTTGTTGGATGCAAGTGGGTATTTACAATTAAGGTTAATCTTGATTTGTAGCTATTCATGACTGGCCGTTACACCAGATGGATACTAAAAAAATGATTTCTTTCGTAAAGATCTGAAAGAAGAAGTTTATATGGAGTAACCACCAAGATTTGTTGCTCATAGGGAGTATAGGAAAGTTTATCTTTGAAGAAACCCTTGTATGACTTAAAACAAATTCCTTGGGCATGGTTTGGAAAGTTCAGTAGTTTGGATTGAACATAAGTAGAAATGACCATCTAGTTGTTTCCTATGACCTCCAGACTTTAGTCAATTGCAGAGCTTCAGTCCTTGAATCTGGCAGTGTTGGTAACAATAGCAAATCCATCTACCACTGGTTTCTCCAACATAACACCCTTTTTTCCTTCTTCATTCTAAATGATAGATATTTCCTCATCAAGAAGGCAATCCTTTTCCATGAACCATTTTAGGGTTGCAACATCCTTACTACAGCTTATATATATTTAATGGTATTGATCCATTTCCTGCTATAAACCTTGTAAGAGGATCAAATATTCCATAACAAATCGATTCCCTTATTTGGTTGTTGAAAATTTTGCCTTAACTTCATAGATTTGGGCAGCATCATTAACCTTGGTGTCATGGAATGAATTTGAAGGCAACGGTCCACACAACGGTCATGTTTAAATTTCTGTTAATTTTTGTTATTAGCATAATTGTTGTAAAATGCAACATTTAGTTTAATGTTTTAATGAAACGACATGTTCAGAGGGGGTTCTAGTGTGGTTTGAAACGGTCTTATTTCGGGAGTGTTTGTTGTTTAATGAAAACGGTGCATTTTTGAACAGTTGTTTGTTTGTTTGAGAGGCTGTTACCCACCCTAAAAGCATCAATCAAGGGTAGGGGAAGGCAGTTAGTGAATGAATACAGTTTTCTCTCTTCTCTTTTTTATTTCTCTCAACTTCTTCTTCTTATCGTTCTGTTTTCTCCTACTCTCAAAAATTCTTACGTGGAAAAGGTATCAAAGCTTCGGTCGGTCCTCATGGAAAATGGTGGAGTCACCACCAGGCCACAAAAGGAGATGGGGATGCTACAACACGAGCTCTCTCAGTTACAGTTGGAGTTTAATCAGACTGCTACTAAGATCGACTTACGTTTAAAGGATTTTCATGAAGATGTCAAAGGTGAGATTTGAACTGAGCTATAGTCTCTCTTTGAGCATATTTTGGTCATAATTCTTCTGTTAGTGTAGCTGGAATGGCTCAAGACAAGGGCAAGGGCATTTTGGAGGCCCACCTCCTGGATTCCATTGCAAGGAGCAACTGGAAGTGTCACCTATGCCAAATCTAGGACACATGGGTACTCCTTGTGTTAGTCTCATGGATCCGGTTAACAAGCCTTTTAGATTAGACCGTCCACGGTTTGGTGGGACGAATTTTCGAGGCTGGTGGTCCAAGTTAGAGCTATTCTTTGAAGTTGAAAGTGTGGGGGAGTAGGCCAAGGTTAGAATGGTAATGCTGCAGTTAGAGGGTAAAGCTCTAGATTGACATAATTTCTTTGTGCAAAGGTAGGGAGGGTTGCATCATCTGACTTGGGAGATATATGCTTGAGGGTTGAAGGAACGTTTTGGGTCTGGCTCCTTAGACCTTATGTCAGAGCTGGTTTCGCTCAAGCAACAAGGGATAGTGGACCAATTTCACGATAGGTTTGTAAGTCTACTTAACTAGCTACACTTACCTAAGGTTTATGCATTAAGTATCTTCACTTGCAATTTGAAACCTGAAGTGGGACAATACCTAAGGTTGTTTAAGCCTCAAACACTAGTAGAGGGTATCAGTTAGCTAGACAGGTTAAATGTATTATAATGGGGTCTCCAAAGAAAAGTCTAAATGTAGGTGGGAGAATAGGACAGCTTAAACCTCTATTTCTTGGACCTAAGATGCATCGCCACTCTAATAATTCATAGGATTGAGTGGACATTCCAATAGTAACTTGGGACAAAAGACTTATGCCGAATCCCTCTCTCAGGCTGAAATAGAGGAGGGAAGGAAGAAAGGGCTTTGTTTTTGGTGTGCTTCTAAATATAAACCAGGTCACAAGTGCACCAAGTCACAACTTTACCAGTTGATTGTAGAACCATATCCAAAACATGAAAGTGATAGTAGAAGTCCAGCATCTGAGGATTTCAAGACTGTCTTGAGCAATTGGAAGTAGTGGAACAAGAGTTTGAACCTTCTTCCCCGATTTTGTCCTTACATGCCCTTTAAGGCTCTCAAGGGCATAATACCGTGCGATTTGCAGCCTGTATTGGCCACTTAGATGCTATTGTTCTGGTTGATTCAGGTAGTACACATGATTTCTTGGATTCCAAACTGGTCAGGATGTTGAATACCAGTGGAGCAATCTAGCCAACTTCATGTTATGGTGGCTAATGGAGATAGGTTGACTACTCAGGGATTATGTCGAGCTATGGAAGGCACAAGGATATAGTTTCACTATTGACTTCATGGTTACTAGTGAAGGAATGTGACCTTGTGTTGGGCATTCAGTGGTTGTTATCCCTAGGCTCAATCATGTGGAACTTCTCATCATTGACTATGTAAGAATTGTACTCTAAGGCATTATCCCTGGTGCTTTGCAAATTATGTCTGGTGGACAGTTATCTAAATGTTTCAATATGGTAGGTCAAAGGCCTTGTCCTATGCTACTTGCAACTTGTGCTCAGACAACATTGACTGTCTCCTACACAGACGCTTTCAGATATGTTGGCACTTCTTGCAGACTTTGATGATGTGTTTTGGACACCAAAAGAACTACCCCCACCTCGACTAAAAGATCACAGAATCCCTTTACTTGATGAGAAAAATGTGGTTAAGGTGAGACCCTACAATTATCCAACAATGTGAAAGGCAGAAATTAAGAAGCTCATACATGAGATGTTGCAAGCTGGGATAATTCGAGATAGCAATAGCCCTTTTTGCATCACCAGTAGTAATGGTGAAGAAAAAAAGATGGCAGTTGGAGGTTGTGCATAGACTACAAGTAGCTCAACCAACTGACCATCAAGGATAAATTTTCCATACCTGTAATCGAAGAGCTCCTAGATGGCCAAGCCAATTACTTTCCCAAGTTGGATTTGAGGCCTAGCTACCCTCCAATCCGGATGTGGGAGAGAGACATCCATAAAATAGCATTAAGGACACATGAAGGGCATTATGAATTCATGGTCATGCCCTTTGGCCTGACCTATGCCCCTTCTAGCTTTCAATCCTTGATGAATATTGTCTTCAAATAGTTGCTAAATAGATCAATTTTGGTGTTTTCCGATGACATCTTGGTATATTCTAAAAGTTGGTCAGATCATATGACACATGTGAAAGAAGTGTTGCAAATTTTGAGAGCCAACCAGTTGGTTGCAAAAAAGAGTAAGTGCAAGTTTGGCAATACTCAAATTGAATATTTAGGACATTATTTTTTAAGGAACAGTTAGCATGGATCAATCTAAGGTTGAAGGAGTCCTCAATTGGCCTACTCTATAGTCTGTTAAAAATCTATGGGGTTTTTTTTTTTCTTATCGGCTACTACACGAGGTTTATCAAAGTGTATGGGCTCATGGCTAAACCTCTCACTACTTTATTAAAAAAAGATGTCCCATGGTAGTGGACTAATCTCACACATGGGCTTTTCAGCAACTTAAGGAAGCAATTTGCCAAGCTCCAATGCTAGTTTTACCCGATTTTCAGGAGACATTCTGTGTAGAGACTGATGCTTGTAGGCAAGGTGTTGGGGTAGTATTGCAGCAAAAAGGAAGACCTGTGGCTTTCTTTAGTAAGGCTCTGGGAATTAGACATCAAGCCTTGTTCATATATGACAAGAAAATGCTAACCGTAATGCTAGCAGTGAAGAAGTGGCATCCCTATGTGGTAGGAAGGCACTTTTAGATCAAGATTGATCATCAGAGCTTGATATTCTTGTCTGATCAACAAGTAATCACTTCTTATCAGCAATAGTGGGTAGCTAAGATGTTAGGGTATGACTACTCTATTTCTTATAGGAGAGGGGCTCAAAATATTGGGGCTAATTCACTTTTTAGGAAGGCTCATGAATAGGAACACTAGCTTTTCCGGTGTGTTGGTACTATGCAACTCTCTTGGTCTGAAGTGTGGGGCCAAATCATTGATTCATGTGTGAGTGATACCAAACTTCAGCAATTGATTCAGGAGCTCCAACAACAGTTTGAACTCCATCTCAAGTATTCATGGGATGGTATTATTCTAAGAAGGAAAGGAAAGGAAATTGTGGGCAACAATAGCAGTCTTAAGAGGACTATTTTTTATCTTTGTCATAGAGGATCATTAGGTGGCCACTCTGGTGTGCATGCTTCAAGGCATAAGATATATATCCTATTGTATTGAAAGGGTCTTTCCAAAGATGTGAATCTGTGGGTTAGTGGATGTGTTACCTAACAAAGGTGCAAAAGTGATCAGCTAGCATCACCAAGGTTATTGCAACTTCTCCCTATACTAGACAGGGTTTGGGCAGCCATTAGTATGGATTCTGTGGAGGGCTTACTTGCATCTAAGGGCAAGTCCACAATCCTGGTGGTGGTAGATCGATTGATTAAATACGATCATTTCTTGGCTTTAGCACACCCCTTTAATGCATTAACAGTGGCACAAGAGTATCAAAATCAGGTATACAAGCTACATGGCATGCCAGAATCAATTGTTTCAGATAGAGATAAAGTATTCCTTAGCCAATTCTAGCAGGAGCTTTTCAAACAACTTGGGATCAAGCTGCATTTATCCACGACCTATCACCTCCAAACCAATAGTCAAACTGAGATTTTGAACAAATGTTTAGAGGGGTATCTTCGGTGCATGACAGAGAGACCCTCGGACTGGGTGCATTGGTTGCTACTAGCAGAATGGTGGTACAACACTACCCACCACTCAACTATCAAATCCATTCCCTATGAATCTCTCTATGGACAGGAGCCTCCACTACACTTGCCCTACCTAGTAGGGTCTTCTAAAGTGGAAAAGGTGGTAAGAAGCCTTCAACATAGGGAAACCATGAGGAAGTTGCTTAGGTTTCATTTGAAACGGGCTCAAGAGAGAATGAAACAAATGGCTGATAAAAAAAGGCCATGCAGGGAATTTCAGGTTGAAGATTTGGTGTACCTGTGACTTCAACCTTACAGACAACATTCGACGAGAAAGCTTAGGAATCTGAAGTTGTCACCTAAAGTATTTTGGGCCTTATCCAGTAGAAGCCAAAATTGGGAAAGTATCTTACAGACTGATGTTGCCTAAGGGAGCTCGAATACATTCCACTTCTCATGTCTCACAATTAAAAAAACATATTGGATCAGCTATAAGTTCACTAGTGTTACTTCCAACAGGAGCAAATGGTTCTTTCTTGAAAGAACTAATGAAAGTACTCGAGAGGAGAATGGTAAGGAAAGGATATCAAACTGTTATAGAATTCTTAGTTGAATGGGCTGACACCTTCCCAGAAGATACTACTTGGGAGAATTAGAGTGACCTCAAGCAGAAGTATCCATCTTTTGATCCTTGAGCACAATATCAGGTTCGAGGGAGGGATATTTGTCATGGAATGAATTTTAGGGCAATGGTTAACACAACGGTCATGTATAAATTTCTGCTAATTTCTGTTATTAGCATAATGGTTGTAAAATGCAATGTTTAGTTTAATGTTTTTATGAAACGGAGCGTTTAGAGAGGGGTCTAGTGTGGTTTGAAATGGCCTCGTTTTGGAAGTGTTTGTTGTTTAATGATAACGGTGCATTTTTTAACAGCTGTCTGTTCATTTGAGAGGCCGTTACCTACCCTAAAAGCACCAATCAATGGAAGGGGAAGGTAGTTAGTGAATATATACAATTTTCTCTCTTATTCTTTCTTTCTAATTGAACAAAATTTAGAGAGAAGATTGTTATTTTATTTTAATTAGGTTACAGATATTTATAGGTAGAACTAAGTACAAATAAGGAATCAATCCCTAGAAATCAATAATTTCCTAAGAATTAGAGATTAATATTAGATCCTACTATACAAGGTAATTCCTAGGACTAAGGCAAGTATTCTGTCCTTAATCTTAGGGATTCTAACACTCCCCCTCAAGCTGGAGTGTAGATATTTATCAAACCCAGCTTGCTAATGAGTTCCTTAAACATGTTTCTGTTCAAGCTTTTAGTTAGCATGTTTGCAACTTGTTGCCTGGTAGGTAGGTAGGTGATGCACACTTCTCCTGAGTCAATTTGTTCCTTGATGAAGTGGCAATCTATCTCTACATGTTTGGTGCGATCGTGGTGAACAGGGTTATGAGCTATACTGACAGTTGCTTGGTTGTCATAATACATCTTTATAGGTCTAGTATAGAGCACTTTTAGTTCTCCTATTAGTCGTTGTATCCAGATTCCTTCGCATATGCCATGGGATAGCGCTCGATACTCTACTTCTGCGCTACTGCATGCTACAACAAGTTATTTTTTGCTTTTCCATGTCACAAGATTGCCCCACACATAGCTACAACAACCACTTGTAGAACGTCTGTCATTGACAGACCCTGCCCAATCTGCATCAGTGTAAATGTCCACACTTCGGCTGGCAGTTTTCTTGTAGTGTAGGCCTTTACCAGGGGTCCCCTTTAGATATCTTAGAATTCTGTAAGTAGCTTCTAAGTGCTTTTCTCTTGGAGCATGCATATATTGGCTGATAACACTCACACCAAATGCTATGTCTGGACGGGTGTGAGATAGGTAGATGAGTTTTCCTACCAGTCGTTGATATCTTTCCCTGTCGACTTCTCCATCTTTATCAGTTCCCAATTTAAGATTGAATTCCATGGGAGTTTCGGCTGGTTTACACCCCAACATCCCAACCTTAAATAATAGATCAAGGATATACTTTCTTTGAAAGATGGAAATCCCTGTTTTAGACCTTGCTACTTCCATTCCAAGGAAGTACTTAAGGTTCCCTAAGTCCTTAAGTTCGAATTCAGCACTAAGAAATTCTTTTAGACTTTCAATTTTGCTTGAATCATCCTCAGTTAATATTATATCATCCACATAAACAATAAGGATGCATCATTTCCCACCTTTCGAATACTTGTAAAACATGGTATGATCTGCCTGCCACTGGGTGTAGCTCCTACTGATCATAGCCTTGGCAAAGCGACTGAACCACGCCTTTGGAGACTGTTTCAGCCCATATAAGAATTTCTTCAACTTGCATACTTGGCCCTTGCTTTCTTCAAACCGGGGTGGGAAATCCATGTACACTTCCTCATTTAACTCTCCATTGAGGAATGCATTTTTTACATCCAATTGAGTCAAAGACCAGTCCATGTTGACAGCTAGGGATAGAAGAACTCGAATGGTGTTTAGTTTGGCAATCGGTGCGAACGTCTCATTGTAGTCTAGGCCATAGGTTTGGGTGAAATCCTTAGCAACGAGCCGAGCCTTATGTCGATCAATGCTGCCATCAGGTTTAAACTTTGTGGTGAAGATCCATTTGCATCCTACAGTTTTTTTCCCATTAGGTAAATCCGAGACTTCCCAAGTTTCATTTGCCTTGAGAGCCCTCATTTCTTCTATCACAGCTTTCCTCCATTCAACAGATTCAAGAGCCTCCTCTATATTTTTGGTGTTTCTACAGAATCAATTTTAGATACAAAAGCTCTATAAGACTTAGATAAGCTTCCATAGGACACAAACCAGAAAATAGGGTGTTGAGTGCAGCTTGTTGTGCCCTTTCGAACAGCAATTGGAAGGTAGATGGATGGCGATAGATGTGGGACTTCTGTTTCGGAACAATCCTTGGTTGAGGATAAACTTGGCACTGCTGTATCAGCTTCTGGAGAACGCTGTCGTCGAGAATAAACTTGTTCTGGAGCCTATTCTTGCTGCCTCTCTGGATCAGGTGGCTACCCTATTTCTATTTCTTGTTGCACAGGGGAACCACTTTCTAAATCTGGAACTACAATAACACCCTGATTTGTAGGCTTAGCAATGGTGGTAGGATCAGGAGGTATAATGAGGAGGGTGTTAAGAGTCTCATCTTCATTGAGAGTCTCCCCCTGAAGATGAGCTGCTGTAAAGTATGGTTCATTCTTAAAAAAGGTGACATCCCGAGATATAAACAGTCGACGAAAGGTAGGTGAATAACACTTATAGCCTTTTTGCGTTGGAGAATAACCAATGAAAGCACAAGTATGGGCTTGAGGATCAAGTTTGGATTGATTTGGTTGGTGATTATGGACAAAAGCTTTACAACCGAAGATTTTGGGTGGAAGATTGGGAACGCGAAATAAGGGAAAAGCCTTTTGAAAGATATTTATAGGTGTTTGAAAATTTAGAACTTTTGATGGTAGTCAGTTTATGAGATAACAGGCTGTTAGGATAGCTTCTCCCCACATATATTTTGGGACCCCCATGGTGAACATTAGTGCACGAACCACAGCAAGGAGATGACGATTTTTTCTCTCGGAAATCCCATTTTGTTGAGGAGTGTCAGGACAAGAACTTTGGTGTATGATGCCTTGTTCCGCAAGATAAGGACTCAGGACAGAATTAAAATATTCTCTCCCATTGTCAGTACGGAGAGTATGTATGGTAGAGTTAAACTGGGTTCGAATCATTGAATGAAAGTTTTGGAAAACTTTAGGTGTTTCTGATTTTTCTTTGAGAAGATAAACCCAACAAATCCTAGTATGGTCATCAATGAAAGTTATGAACCACCTGGCCCCTGTAATATTTTTCACTCGGCTGGCTCCCCATAAGTCATTATGAATTAAAGAGAATGGTTGGGACTGGTTATAGGGTTTTAATAGGTATGGTACACAGGTGTGTTTGGATAATTGGTAGATTTCACATTTTAAGGAATCAACATTTTTATTTCTAAATAACAGTGGAATGTGTTTCTTCAAGTACAAGAAGTTCGGATGTCCTAATCTACGGTGCCATAACATAACTGTATCTTCCTTGGAGATAGATAGAGCCAACCCTTCTTGTCTACCGTCTTTATTCCAAATATAGAGACCATAATCAACTTTAGCAGTGCCAATCATCCTCCCCGATTTCTGTTCCTGTACCACACAACCAGTTGCAGAAAATTTAGCAAGGACACTTTCATCCTTAGTTAGTTTACTGATTGAAAGTAAATTGCAGGATAGGTTTGGAACATGTAACACTTCATCAAGAGAAAAATTCTTTGTTAATTGTATTTTTCCAACACCAGCCACAGGTGAGTAAGAGTCATCAGCAATGCGGATTCGGGACTGATTATGATAGGGTGTATAGGTGTGAAACAAGGTAGAGTTACCTGTCATATGATCGGAGGCACCAGAATCGAGTATCCAAGAAGATTGATTGTTAGGTTCAAAAGTACTGTTGAGGGCAATACCTTGAGTCGCTAGGGATCCTTAAGCAGTGGTAGTGCTAGTATCTTATGAAGAGCCTCAAGTTGATTTTTGGTTAGACGAACATCAAGAGTTTCATCTGCAGCAGTGGAGGTGTTAGAGGATACTAGTGCAGCCTTATTGTCCTTCTGATTTTTTTTCGGATAACCATATAGTTTGAAGCATCTTTCCTTTGTATGTCCTACACGGTTACAGTGGCTGCACCATGGCCTGGTTGAGCCTGAATCATTCCCAGCACATGGCTTTTGTGGTTGTGGGCCTCTGGAGATAAAGGTCGAGTATTCAGTGGGACGGTGACCAGCAGTTGTTACAGGTTTAGATTCTTTTAAATCCCCCAACATGTCAAGTTGACGCTTTTCTTCTCTTCTAACTTCTACAAATGCTTCACCAATGGTTGATAGAGAGGTTCTGCCCAGAATTCGACCACGAACCTCATCAAGTTCTCGGTTCAGTCCTGCCAGAAACTCATAGAGACGTTCCTTGTTGAGGTGAGTCATAAACTTGGTGTGTTCCTTGCCTTCTCCCCAGTCTGCCTCATAGTACATGTCCAGTTCCTGCCACAAAATTTTCAGGTTATTGTAGTACTGAACTACTTCAAGTGTTCCTTGTCAGATATCCTTCAATTTCAGTTTGATCTCAAATACTTGGGAGGCATTTCCAAGATTCGAGTAATTTTCTTTGATTGCATCCCACATATCTTTTGCAGTTTTGAAGAAGAGGTAGGTGCGACTAATATAGCCTTCCATTGAATTGATTAACCAAGCCATTACAATCGAGTTGTTGAGTTCCCAGGTGCCATAAGTTGGGCCTGTTGTGGCTGGTCGTGGGAAGTCTCCATTAATATACCCTAGTTTTCCACGACCACGGATCACCATAATGACCGATTGGGACCACTGTAGGAAATTTTTCCCATCTAGCCGATGGTTAGTGATTATAAGAGAGGAATTAAGGTCCCCTTGAGGAGTTCCTTGATTGGTGTTTGGAATCATTTGTGAGGTTTCAATCTCAGATGTAGTGTCGATAATGTCACTCATGGGAAGGAATAAAACAAGAGACAAGATAGATTGAAGAAATAGGACGTTTGGAACGAGAGATTAGAGAAATCGGAAAAAATTTCAAAGGCTCTGACACCATGAACAAAACTTTATAGAGAAGATTGTTATTTTATTTTAATTAGGTTACAGATATTTATAGGTAAAACTAAGTACAAATAAGGAATCAATCCCTTGAAATCAGTAATTTCCTAAGAATTAGAAATTAATATTAGATCCTACTATACAAGGTAATTCCTAGGACTAAGGCAAGTATTCTGTCTTTAATCTTAGGGATTCTAACACTAATTTCTCCCAACTTCTTCTTATTCCTATCATTCTATTTTCTCCTACTCTCAAAAATTCTTACGTGACACTTGGAATATGTTTGCTGAATGGCATCTCAAATCTCCTTGGTAGAGGAAATGAACATACATGTATAACTAATCATTGGAAGCATTGAATCCCATAACCAAGACATCACATGGAATCTTGTTCATCCATGCCTCTGATTTAGGGTCTTCTTTCGGAGGACCAACAAGTGACTTTGTTTCCCTCAGACCTTCAAGAATGTATGAACTAGTTGTGTCCATTTCAAATAATCCTTACTGTTCAATCAAATCGGTTGGATGTTTTGTAAATCTCCAACTCTAGTGATTAAAGCAACCGTGTTTTAAATCACGGTAGTTTCTACGATAAGACTGATTTTGGTTGAGTCTGACATGATAGGGAAAGAAAGGACTTGGGAATAGAATAGGAGAAGCAAGAATTCGACCAAGAAAAAAAAACTCTTCTTAGTAAGGAACCAAAAACATCTGATACCATGGAATGAACAAGAGAAGCAAGATTTCAACCAGGAAAAGAAAACACTTCATAGGAAAGAACCAAAAACATCTAATACCATAGAATAAACATGAGAAGCAAGGATTCGACCAGAAAAAAACACTTCTTAGGAAAGAACCAAAAACATTTGATACCATGTGGAGAATTGGTTTCACTGGAATTAATTTTTTATCCTATCAAAGTAGGAAAATTATTAGTAACTAGCATCCTAAAAAATTAAAATACTTATCTCTGATATACAGTCCACCAAAACAAAAGCACTCACAGATGTTACCACATTATTCGACAATTTCATTTTCTTAGCAAAGTTAGAATTTACTTGATAAGTTGATGCTAGTCATTGGAATGATGTTCTGCCAACTTAATTGTAGTTTAAACCCTGTCCATGAAGTTTACTGATAACCAACCTCCATAACTCATGCAGTCTACTTCTATTGGAGAGAAAAAAGAAAGAGAGCAAAAGAGCATCAAAGAATGACATAGTTAGAAAAACCAAATTATTAGATTAAATGTTGTCTCACTGAGAAATCTGCCAGCAAGGCAAGCAAAATGATTTTAAATTGGGAAATCATTTTCCATGTTAATGATCCTCTGATAACTATAGTCACTGAAGATGAAATAATTTAAACCATCTATCTGATGATTGATCATGTGTTAACTGATTTCTCTGTTTTACACATGGAGACAGACTGTTGTGGTTAGCAAAATGCAAAAGATGACTAAGCAAAGACTAGAGTGGACTGACAGGAGAATCAATCTTACGAATGAAATTCTATCTGCTGTGGACATTGTGAAGTATGGTCAAATTCAGAAAGCACTTCCTTAGGTTTCACTATATTATCTTGATATTTGACAGTGATTACTGATCTGTGCTTGATAATTTTTCAGATTTTATGCATGGGAGAAATGCTTTCAGTCTAGAGTTCACAATATACGGAATGATGAGCTATTATGGCTTCAGAGAGCTCAACTACTATCTGCTGTATGATATTTGAATTATAATATTGCTTCTGAGTGTCTGTGTGTTTTTTATTGAACATTCCAAAACATAAAATGATGTTTCTAGTTGGCATGCGAAAATTATCTTTCACCAATAGATGCACTTGCTTTTGCACTGGAAAATGCGGTTATTGGTCATCAAACATAATCCTGGACATGCAATGCTTTCATCATTTGATATATTTTCTTTTCCAAGGGAAATGTGATTATGGCAGCCAGTGGCCACCACCATAATATTTGAACCTCCATTTTAAGCAAGTTTCCGGGAATAGGTGGCCTATCTTGTGACTACAAATCCATGATTTATAAACTAGATGTTATAGTATGTATGTCAGTTATGCAAGTTGCATGCCATGTAAACACACTTTAATGCTTATTTATCTATGTAGCTAATCTTAAATTGCTCTTGTTGCGGCAGCTATTCATGCTGCTAGTCTTCAGGCTACAAAAACTATGATTGTTTTACCATATTTTGTTTTAATAAGTTGCCTTTTGTTGCAGTTTAACAGGTTCATATTGAACAGCATACCAGTTTTTGTAACAGTAGTTTCATTTGGGATGTTCACTTTGCTTGGTGGGGATCTGACACCAGCAAGGGCATTCACATCACTTTCATTGTTTGCATTGCTACGAATTCCTCTGGAATGTCTTCCTAATTTGTTAAGTCAGGTTTAACTTTCTTCACCGCTTACATCATTATATTTAGCATAATTGAATTGGCTTACAGCTATATATTCTTCATTGCTGAAATCTTATTGAAGGGGAAACTTTTATAGTTTGTTTCTCAGGTATTTATTTTTCGTTTATTGATAATTGAGTTTCATGTGGTAAACTTTTTGTACCTTCATTAGTTGTTCTGATTTATCAAAGTACTTAACAATCAACCTGTTGGCCAGACAATAAAACTGGTTTGTCACTCATCAACTTGATAGATGGCAAAGAAAATTTATGATTTTACGGCCATGAATGAGAAACAAGCTTAAAAGGTGTATGTATTTAGTTTTTGGTTGATCACTATTTGCAATGTAATTGCTACAATTTTCAAGCTTCGCCAGTCATTAAGCTTAATGGAGTTATTAAATAGCTTCTATTGGATTCTTGACGGTCTAATACTTGGTTTTTAGGTTGCAAAGGCAAATATATCGTTGCAACGTCTTGAGGAGCTTTTCTTAGCTGAAGAGAGAGTTCTAGCACCAAATCCACCTCCTGAGCCAGGGCTTCCAGCCATCTCAATTAAGAATGGAAACTTTTCATGGGATTTAAAGGTCATTTCAAAGTTCGGTTCTTGTTTCCATACCTCTCAAATTATGAGTCAAGTGCTTTCTAGACTGGAACTCTGTATTTAATATTGCTTGTGAAGGGTTTTACTAATCATCAGTGGATAAATATGGTTTGTCTCATGCTCTGTAAGTGAATGGAAAGACGGAAAGCAAGTTGACTTGTTAGATATTATGTTCTGTCTGAAGGGATCAACTGTAGAATTATAGCTTTGGATATACTACATAGGACATGATAATTCAGAAATAGCAATAGCACCTTAGTGATTTACCATGCACTACTTCCTGCTTTATAGTGAGGAAGATCTCGTGCACTTATTAACCTCAACATTGTTAATATTGCAAGAAGCTACTGTTCTGGATAAAGACAATTTGGATTTTTTTTTTTTTCTTTTTTCAGGCAGAGAAGCCCACTTTATCAAATATCAATATAGATGTACCGGTTGGCAGCTTATTCGCAATTGTTGGTGGAACTGGAGAAGGAAAAACATCCCTTATATCGGCTATTCTAGGGGAGCTTCCTCCAGATGCAAATTCAAGTGTCGTTATAAGAGGGACTGTTGCTTATGTTCCTCAAGTTTCATGGATTTTTAATGCTACTGTAAGTTGCAGTGTTGCTTATGTTCATTATTGGTGTTTACTTTCATTTCAAATTTCTACAGCTTCCAATATTCTTTGACTAAGAAATTTTCCTTTCTACTAGCATGCTTGCTTATGAACTTAAAATTTATTTTCACAGGTTCGTGACAACATTTTGTTTGGGTCTAGCTTTCAACTAGAACGGTATTGGAAGACAATTGATGTGACAGCTCTACAGCAGGATCTTGACATCCTTCCTGTTATGTGGATTTAAAACATCTTGTAATTTCTTTTTCTATTATGGAATGTCTCCTTAACTATTTAACATTGTCCTTCAGGATCATGACCTCACTGAGATCGGTGAAAGAGGTGTGAATATAAGTGGTGGGCAGAAACAGAGAGTTTCCATGGCTAGAGCTGTCTATTCCAATTCAGATGTGTACATATTTGATGACCCTTTAAGTGCCCTGGATGCTCATGTTGCAGAACAGGTAACTTGTTTATTCTGATAAATGCAATTTCTTTCACATTCTACATGGAAGTATGAAGGTTTGCATCAAACTAATATGAATCTAGGGCTTCTGTTGGATAAAGAAAACTAAGTTTTGAGGCTAAGTGTTCGGATTAATAAGGTCAAAAAGGTGGACATAGCCAAAGAATTTTAGTTTTTGTGTGAGATTTGATAGGTTTAGAAGTTGAGGTAAAGAAATGAGATTTACCTAGGTGAAGAAATAAGAGTAGCAGTGCTGAAATCTTATATGAGGATAGTTCTTTTTTTAGTGTAAAGATCACATAATATATATAGACTCCTAAGATTCCAGTGGGAAACTACAGATTTATAACTTCTTTTCCAGCAAGGTTGAGGAAGCTTTTGAATAAACTTGGCTTAAAATAGCTCCAAAGTCATAAATGAAAAATAACAGCAGCCCAAAGAATATATAAGCACAAATATTTCTCATATATTCTTTCCACAATTCCAGTTTCTTTCTAATGTATTTTCAACCTTTTGGATTTGAACATTCAACATTCTTTGATCTCAAAATAGATTTCTTGTGGTTATGCTATATGGTCTAATCTGAAGTCATTTGCAGGTTTTCAACAGGTGTATCAAGGAAGAATTAAAAGGAAAAACCAGAATACTAGTCACAAACCAGCTGCATTTTCTTCCACATGTAGACTACATCCTTCTTATCTCTAATGGTGTAATTAAAGAAGAGGGTACCTTTGAGGAAGTCTCCAGAAAAGGAAGGATATTTCAGAAGTTGATGGAAAATGCTGGGAAAATGGAAAGACGAGAAAGGAAGGGCGATGGAAGATACATAGACATGGAAAAATTAGAACCAAATTCCAATAAGATGGTTGAGAATGAGATAAATGACATTCTAAAAGATGCAAATGCTGCAAAGAGGAGGAAAGGCATGAAAGCTATACTTGTAAAGCAAGAAGAAAGGGAAACAGGTCTGGTCAGCTGGAATGTTCTTATGAGGTAATATTGGATAACACCCTATACTCATTAGTACACTAAACCTCATACTTTTCATATTAAATTTGATTTTAATAATTTCTTCCATCTTATTAAAGAAATAGAGAGGAAAAGGCTAAGGGAATGTTCTCTGTATTTTATGAAAACTGTCCTCCCTTTAAATAGACAATGGAGATAGAAAAAAGAATCAAATAAAATCTAATCAAATCCTAATAAAGGAAAAAAGAATCAGATACTGGAAATAAGAGACATAAAATGACACAATAAAGAAAAAAAAAATCTTAACACAGGTTTCCTAAAAATAAAAGATATGAGGTTGTCCATGTGTAGGCCCCTATTAAGCTACCAAATGATACAATGTTAAGTGGTGTTATCTCTCATCAATTAACTATTAGATTTCCTATGATTTTTTGTTTGAGTCGAGTTTCTCCACCTATTGACAATTGGTTTGAGGTTAGATGCTTAACATAATTCACATGTAAATCAACTGCACTTCACATCAATTCAACTTGAGATAGACATAGAACCTATTTTCTTTTACTGTTTTGCAGGTATAAGGCTGCTATAGGAGGCCTATGGGTGGTTATGATACTTTTTGCATTCTACTTTTCAACTGAAGTTCTTAGAATTTTAAGCAGCATGTGGTTACGCTTTTGGACAGATAGGAGTGCTTCAAAGAGTTATAAGCCTGAATTTTACATTCTCATTTATGCGCTTCTAGGATTTAGTCAGGTTGGTGCATCTTTATCTGCATCTAACAAGTGGTTTGTGTTGATATCTATTTATTCTCTGCTTATCTTATCAAGAAAGCTAAAAGCAATGGCTTTGCTTTCAATATGATTATTCAAAGAACAAGTTCTCTTTTTAAATGAGCAGTAATTTTGTAGGACATAACGTTTATATACTGTAAAATATGCAATGAATGCAGTGATATGGAGAAGAATTCCAAGAAGTCTTGACAGCATAACATGTTAGGCATTTTCTCTGGTCTGTCTGTCTTCCTGCCAGAACCAAAAATTGATTCATAAAGCATTAGCTGTTTCATCTTTTATTTTAGTGCTTATTACAATGAGTTACTTACCATTTTAATGGATTCAGGTAACCGTGACGCTGACAAACTCGTTTTGGCTTATTACTTCAAGTCTCGGTGCAGCCAGAAGATTGCATGATATGATGCTAAATTCCATCCTAAGAGCTCCAATGTTGTTTTTCCAGACTAATCCAATTGGGCGAGTAATCAATAGGTTTTCAAGAGATCTAGGTGATATAGATTGTGATGTTGCCACTTCTATGGATACGTTTATGAATCAGTTGTGGCAGCTTCTTTCAACTTTTACGCTGATAAGCATCGTGAGCATATTTTCATTTTGGGCCATAATGCCACTTCTCATCTTGTTTTATGCAGCCTATCTATATTATCAGGTATGCTACACAATTGTCAGTTATATATGGAAATTTAAGAAAAAAAAAAATACTTTTTAATTACCAGAGACCTATATTACCTGGACCCAGGGGTGTGTGCCTCGTATATGTGTATGCTCAATTTTTTTCTAAGTTTTTCCATATATTTTGAGGACCAGACCTCATACCATGTTTGAGTATTTTTTGGACGCTGGTACTTTGGGAAAATGAATGTCCAAATGTCATAGGTTGAAAGTTGAGACTTCTTTCCAGCATCATAATTTTCACTCAATTTGTAATCTGTAAATGCCATTTTATTTTCCTAGTTCAGTATGTATATAAGCAAGTATTCTACCTTAGTTTCTTGACATTGAAGTATTCTTTTCTACCTTAGTTTCTTGACATTGAAGTATTCTTTTCTGATTATTATCTTTCTTCTAGCACAGCTATTCTCTTCACAAATTTCAATGACCATTTGCTTTTGCAGAGCACATCTCGTGAAGTAAAACGCTTAGATTCTATTACCAGCTCACCTGTTTATGCACAATTTAGAGAAGCATTCGATGGCTTCTCATCCATTCGTGCATACAGAGCTTATGATCGGATTGCCAATGTTATTGGGAGGTCCATGGATAATAATATCAGATTCACTCTGGCAAATATTAGTTCAAATCATTGGTTGGCCATAAGATTAGCAACACTAGGAGGCCTCATTATTTGGTTAACAGCAACCATCGCTGTTCTGCAGAATGGAAGAGCAGAAAACAAGGCAGCATTTGCATCAACAATGGGTCTACTTCTCAGTTATACATTAAATATCACTAGGCTATTGAGTGGTGTTTTAAGACAGGCAAGCAAAGCCGAGAACAGGTTGAATGCTGTGGAACGTGTGGGTACATATATCAATTTGCCTCCAGAGGCTCCAGACGTAATCGAGAGCCACCGTCCTCCACCTGGTTGGCCATCATCTGGGTCAATTCAATTTGAGGATGTTGTCCTACGTTATAGACCTGAACTTCCACCGGTCTTGTGTGGATTGTCCTTTATTATTTCTCCAAGTGAGAAGCTAGGGATAGTTGGAAGAACTGGTGCGGGGAAATCCAGCGTGCTGAATGCTTTGTTTCGGATTGTAGAGCTGGAAAAAGGAAGAATCTTGATTGATGGTTGTGATCTTGCCAGATTTGGACTGACAGACGTGCGGAAGGTTCTTAGTATTATACCACAATCCCCTGTTCTTTTTTCTGGTAATCACTTTAACTTTTGAGTGTTCACAGCCAAGTGCTCGTATTAAGTTTTAAATTATTGTGCTTTTATGGCACAATATTTGCTAGAGAATATCATCCAACATTAAAGTTTCTCATCTTTATGGTCGTTTTTAATTTATCCAGGAACTGTGCGATTAAACTTGGATCCATTTAATGAGCACAATGATGATGACCTTTGGGAGGCTTTAGAAAGGGCACATTTGAAGGATGTCATCTTGAGGAACACTTTCCGTCTGGATGCAGAGGTATTAAATAGAAAAATAGTAAAAAATAAAAAGGAAATCAAGTGTTTATGCAAATATTTGCTTGAACTCTATGTCTATTAAGCTTTTAATGGTATTTAAAGTAGACTTTAATATGTATAACCTTTGTGAATGAAGAAACTTATGTATATATTATTCAAAGCAAGAAGTTAACTGTTGAAATAATTTTCTCATCGTCTGCCTCAAGGTTTTGGAGGGTGGGGAGAATTTTAGTGTTGGGCAGAGACAATTATTGTGTCTTGCCCGAGCATTGTTGCGAAGGTCAAAGATTCTGGTTCTTGATGAAGCAACTGCGGCAGTGGATGTTAAGACTGATGCTTTTATCCAGAAAACCATTCGTGAAGAATTCAAATCTTGCACCATGCTGATTATTGCTCAGAGACTAAATACTATCATTGACTGTGACCGGATTCTTGTACTTGATGCTGGTCAGGTGCTCCTTCTCGCTTATGTTATTCCTTCATATTTCTGGCTTCTTTTCCTTTCTGCAAAATCTCCATCTCATTTAATATATTGCTTGTAGCTATATGATATCTTCAAGGCAAAATTGACTCCATTGTGAGAGTGACTTGGGAAATATTTACCAACCATATAATTTACTGTGCTTGATTAAGTTGCCTTTGGATTGGGGAATAAAAACGAAGGTACTCATTACTGGTGACTAGATAACTTCTGATGTTGCTCTTTCAGGTTCTAGAACACAATACTCCAAAGGAACTCCTAGTTAACAGAGAAAGCGCATTCTCGAAAATGATTCAGTATACAGGGCCAGCAAATGCCGAATACTTACGTAGCTTAGTTCTTGAAGGTGAGGAAAAAGGGTTCAGTAAGGAACATGCCACGCGGTTAGATGGTCAGAACAGAGGGCAAGCTTCACCCCACTGGATTGCTGATGCACAGTCTGCCCTGCCTGTTAGCCTCACTTCTTCTCTAAATGATCTTCAAAGACTTGATACTGGAGATAGGGAAAATCACATATAATGACTTTGGTGAGTTCACTAAAGCCAGAGCCCAAGCTCAAGCTCAAGCCCAAGCCCAGAAAGAAGTTGATGTTGAAGTTGTAGTTACCAATGATCTTAAGTTGTAACACGAACCAATAGTTTCTATCCGGATGAGTCACAATCATTGTTAGGTACCCACACTTGCGGCCATGAATTTCTCGTATATGCTCACGAATTATTTGATTTGAATTACCCTCCAATTGATGACAATGGTGAGCTCGCATTTAGTCTACTTTTTTCCATCGAAAAGTGTTATGAAGAGAAGAATTGAGGATTACAACATTATAGTCATCGGATTTCAAAGTCATAGAGTCAATGCTAATGATTATGCATGCAAATGCATTAAATATAACTAGGAATGAATGTGATTGATTCGAGTAACCTATATACGAAAGAAACATATGTGGAAAATTTACAAATACAACAATCCACATACATGCGTTGCAACAAGGGTACCTAAAGATCATTCGAAATTGTATTCTAGTTTAATTTGTGATTCCATCATTGCATTGCTCGAATCAAATCTGCTCATGCTCGTTGTAGTTTTAATTCTCGAGATTCAAAGCAGATATCATTATTCCATCTCATACAAGAAAGCATGGTAGGTGAAGTAAAAGTTTACGAAGTGATTATATGATGACCGAGTGTATCGTACAACTAGCTAGATAGTTGGGGAGATATGGCTTAGAAACATGCTTTCGATATAATATTCGAAATGGAAATGATTCCACATATTCTGGTACTAATTTTTTTTGAAGGAACACATATATTTTGTAGCCTATTGTAGACATTCAAGCTGCTTATTGAAGTTTTTTAGACGACACATTCTATGGTAAGTACAAGAAGAAATTGTTGGTGGTTGTTTCTTAGGATTGGAATAAAACGTTGATCCACTTTTTCCTTGGTAGAGCAAGAAATGGAGGAGGCTTGGGCATTATTTCTAACGTGTATGTGATTTATATAGCTCGGAATATTAAGGGGTTATGTTTGATATCTGACGAAGCCGAATTTTGGCTATGATGTGAAATTCAGGGAATGTTTGGGGTAACCACAGGCATGTCATGTATTATATATTCGACATATCACCTATAACTTCATAGGGATTCCAAAATAAAAATTGATGTGACAACTAGTAAATGTAGGTACATACCATTAATTTCATAAATTTGAATATGTTGTGTGTAATATGTTATTATGGGATTGTAAATATATTATGTTGAATAGTGTATAAGTTAATTCATCCCAAATCCTATCAAAGGGTAAACCTTATCAAAGCAGTGGACGAAAAAGCATGAACATTAATGGAAAGCCTTTGATCAAAGTAATGTGTGCAATCACACAATGAAAGCTAATGATATAGGCATATGACATCTATCCTTGTAGAGTGTGTAAATGGGGTGTCGAAGAACACTCTTCATTTGTTAGTTTCGACAATAGTTAAAGAAAGCTACTAACGGTTTAACATAAGTTGGTATGGAAAAACTACTAACAAGATGGCAATTAAACACACCTTATGTGAGATTGTTATGAAGAGACTCACTAGTAATGAACATTTTGCTAATGAGTATAGCATTTCTTAATATGTAAGTATCTCACATTTCAGGTTAAGGAGAATAAACCCTCTGTATGCGTGGTATGACTTGGTTTTTATAAGGTCAATCTTGAAGCAGACTAGTGTGGTTGTGGGCATTTTTAGACAAAGAGGTACCTATGTTCACATGTTTATATTACCTGCTAGTGTCACAGGGCTAGAACTTTAGTTTGGCAAACCGCACAGCCTTAGGCAATTTCTTGGATTCAAATCCGCCTAAGTTATTTTTTCTCTCAAAAACTGAGAATTCATGCAGAAATTCTCTAAGGCACTAAAGTGAAGCAGAAGCAAACTCGAAAGAGAAAGAAACCACGAACGAACAGAAAAGCTAAAGGAAAATTAGCGCAAACCAAGTGTTTGAGTAAATGTTGTCAAAGTATTATTTAACTTAAGAATGAAGTGATTAAAAATGAAGAAGGATGACTCTATTTATAGTTAAGCTCCCCTAGATCCAACGACACAAATTGAATTATATCAATGGATGAGATTGGTTCCCATCTACAATAAGAGAGTCCTAATAGATTTAAATTCTATACATGTTTATCCTTTAGGATTTACAATAATTATCCAGGTAAAATACAATTTACTGAAGTGTTTACATTTTAACTAGGATCCAAGTAGATGTGCCTTGAGTCTCTTTCAAGCAATGGGTCAGTCTTGTTGGGCTGAATGACCCCAAGAGAACATAAAGCATCTGAAATGTGTGTATCAATTGTAGGCTCCTTTGTGCGACCCGTGACATTCTCCCTCACCTGTTCTCGCGACGCTTTCGTCACATCCTCGGTATGGAACTGGTCTATCTTTTCTTAGAACTTTCATAAAGCCTTGACTTGTAATACTTCCGCCAGATCACTCGATCATGATGCACTTGACATCACAGTCATAGGAGACATTTACCCCATTGGCGCTCATTCAAATTTTCCTCGATTTGGATCCTCTTGATCCTCATAAAAAGGCTTTAAGTATCCTAACATGGAACACCAAATGAACCTTAGTTTTTCTGGCAACTCTAGTTTGTAGGTCACTTGCCTACTCTCTTTAGAACTATGAAATGTCTCCCATACTATTGCACAAGCCCCTTGTCAAAGCCAATGTAGCGCAAAATCAAGTGCAATTTAGCAAGAACTGAGTCACCAACCTAAAACTGCATATCTCTGTAATTCTGATCAACCCACTTCTTGTTGCGCTTACTTGCCTTGTGTAGGAAAACTCTGGCTAAGTCATTCCGTTCTTTCCAATATTTAGCAAATTAATAAGTTGTTGGATTTGGTCCTGCATAATGGGCTGGAATAGCATTGGGTGTGAGTGGTTGTTCGATCACCTCCCTACGGGCTAACATTGAGAGTGTGTATATTGCTACAAAAGATAGGAAATTAGGTGGTGTCTGCAAGTGTATGGGTCAAATTGTAATATAGTTTGTTAGTACAATGAAGTATTGAGAGTACTTCGAGGGTCTTATCCAAGGGAGGTTAGCTTAAACTAATAATTACTTCTACACAAATAAATCTAAATAGTATTGTGTCGCCCCAAACCCGACCAGAATGAATCGACTCGAACCCGGAACATCATATTATCCACTTACATGACTCTCCATACCAATCACCAATCACCAATCACACCACAAACCACCCATCACACCAATAAAATACATGCATAGTCAAGTAATTTTAACCATACAAAGCCTAAAACATGCTTCATCTATCACAATACAACAAAATAATATCAAGGGTAAAAATGTCAATTTACAAAATATATGCAAAATACTCATAATTCATGAAATTAGTCAAAAAAGTGCCATGGGAATTTTATTTTAAACCATTTATGAAAAATCCAATTAAAAACGACAGTTAAAACTCATTCAATTTCAAAAGGAAGTTTAAGGACTAAAATGTAAATTATACAAAATATCCCGGTAAACTTTTTATGAAATTGAAGATAGCATTTTACAATTCAACATACAAAACCTTGTCATGTAAATTTCAAAACATTTCGTGGTGTTTAAGGCCTCCATTTGCATTGCTTAGAAATCAGGACTTAATTGCAAAGTTAAAAAAACATGCTTAGTTCATTCAACAACCATGTCGATACAACGCGAAAAATCATGTCATGATGTCTCCTGGAAGGGAACTCTCATCTCGAAGATGAGATAATAGCATCCTGATGACGGGTTCTCGTTGCAACACCGTTGAGGCTCGTCACAACGATAAAGTGCAGTATATTATAGAACATTTGCAGCTTTAGCATATGACACTTTGACACTCAAATGCACATAACCTTTCATGATTTCTTGCCAAAATACCTATTCTAACATGTCATATGGCATACATGGATCATATAAGTCATGTTCAATCACACAAGATCAGACATTAACATACTTTAGCATCCAATCCAATTCTTATACTAACATGTTTTTGTAAGTCTCAATTCAATTACTTAACATACCAAATTTACATATAAGGCAATTTAAAGTGCAATATAGGTACATACCTTGCCATTTGGCCATTTTGCATTTGTCCAAGCATTCAACAAGTCATTTAATCATTTCTAACCACAATTCTCTAAAGCACATGCATACTAACCAACATATAACCTAACCATTCATCTAGCATACTTCTTGCAACAAATCCAAGCAATCAAAACATCCAAAAACCAGTTATAAAAGTCTTTAAACAGTCTATGGAAAGTTCATTTACAAACCAGAACAAAAACTAAAGTCTAGTCCCTCAAATATGCACCCACATTACCATCCCTTATTAACCAAGAAACCATCTCACATGCACAATCAAGATGCTTTGCCTTGGGATCACAAGGTTGCTCACTTCTCTACTTCACTCAAGTTATTTCTCTGCAAAAATAAACATAAAAGAGTGTGAGCTTAAACAAGCTCAATGAGTGTTTAAGATGCGACAACAAATCACAAAAATAAGAGTTAAAAGCAAGCATCCTAAACGAATTTATCACTTAGTATTTTCAAAGATCATATCATGTTGATACATTGGCAACTTGTGAATATGAAAATGTATACAAACACCTCTAATTGGATACTTGGATCTCCATCACACCATAACTCAAAAGAGCTTACATGTCCCAAGTAAGTGTAGCATTAAGCTAACACTCTCTAACACACCGACAAATCCCAATGAATGGAGCAATGCTCTACATTTCCTTATCCCTCAAAACATGTCCCAATATCAAAGAATATATATGAGTAATAAAATCCATGCCAACTATATCTAATGTTTTCAAATTTTCACAAGGCCAATATATCATTTTCACATTTTTTTTCTGGTTTATGCACACTTACACATATATCACATTCACTTAACTTTTCACATATTCATATCATGCACACTCAAGTGCAAGAGCTTGCTCATTGAGCCACATACACTTTCATACTAGATGTGTGTGCATAAAACCAATTGTTCAAGGCATGTTTAGACATATACTCAACACACATATAATCATATCACACACTTAAGCATATTACAACTCATGTAGGCTTTATTTGCAAAATATCAAGCTCAAGTAAGAACACTTACTCTTGGGACTTAGATTAGCTTATTAGACCACCTAAGTCCCCTTTTAGCTCATCGATTTGTGCATTAAACATAGCACACCAGACCACTCACCTTGATCAAGCTTTGCTTCAAAGCCAAAACTCAAATAAGCTTTTGCTTGCCTTCGTCCTTGCTTATAGAAACTTCCAATCGAGTTAGCTCTTTACATACACATAAAACACAATTCAAAGGCATTACAGACAACAACAAACACAACTAAATCACTCTAAAATCATAGATCCGAGCCTCTCATTCACAATATCGAAAACTTAGCTAGTTTTGTCAAAATAGATGTTTAATCACTTAAATCTTGTTTTCTAAGCCTTAATTTCGATTTCAAACATCCTAAATATCATTTAATTTCATATTTAAACCATCAATTTTATCTAATTAAACGGATCTAATTTTTTTCTGGAAAATCAAGCTTATATGAACATTTGAAAGGGGGAAACCTTCAATTTATTTAAATTCCTTAAGGATTGGTTAAATTAAGATCAAATAACTTTTAATTAGATCAAAATGAGTTAGAAATCACTTTTAATTAGTAGCTTAGCTTAGCTTAGTATTACAAGATCTACCATTTTCAAGCTAAAAATTGGTTCAAATTCATTAAATCTTTGGAGATCTTGATTAAATCAATTAAAACTTGAATTGAAATAACAACTTGCTTAGTTTAATCATAAAACGTCAGAATGTTACCTTAATTTAACAAAAACAACGAGTTATGTGTCAAATTCGAGTTAGAACGTGTGAAGAACTTTAGAGAAATTGAGGAATAAAACTTGAATATTCTTTGAAATAAAAGGAGGAATTTGTGTTTGGAAAGCTTGAAAATAAAAAAAGGATGAATCAATTCTGAGAGAAAAGCTCTAATTTGGTGTTTGAGAAATTTTTGAATAAAGAGGGAAAATGAGAGGGAAAGGCACATGAGGGTTGTTAAATAGGCAACCAATTTTTTAAAAATTGGGTCATTATACCTTTAACCACCTCCAGTTTCTTCCTTTTTCAAATAGGTCCTTATTTTCAAATAAAACTTATTTTCTAAATTATTTTCAAATCTAACCTTGTTTTAAAAATCTATTTCAAGGAAATTAATTTTGGGACACCTAATTTTAATTCCTTACACCACGTTTGGTTCACTAGAATGGAATAGAGTTGTAATATAATAGGGATGTAATGGAATAGAGTTGTAATCAATAATTCAATTGTTTGGTTGAATGGAATAGAATAGAGCTGTAATAGTATTATTGTGTTTCGTTGAATGGAATAGAGATTGTAATAGCATATGAAAAAAGTTGAAATGACCAAAGCACCCTTAACAAAATTCTTTCAAGTAAATGATTATTGTTATTTTTTTTTAAATTTTAATTGGGTTATTATTACATATAATTTAATAAAAATAAAAATAAATAATTTAATCATATTTTAATATAATTATTAAATATAATTTGATAAAAATATATAATTTAATAATTATATTTTATTTTTGTAATAACATTTTTAATATAATTATGTTTTTAAAAGCATTATGTTTTTATTTTTGTAAAAATAATTATATTATATCCAACAATTACATTACAAGCACACATCACAGTCATCAATTTGTGTTATGCCACTCTAGAAACACTATGATGACACTCAGAAAATAACTAATAATTCATATTGAAGACTTCCTATTGATCGAGTCATTAGGTATCCGCTTGGCTGAATGAATGATTCGTATTGCCATTGTAATCGTGTCTGTTGTCTCCCCATTGTTGCTTTGTCGCGTAATCCATATTCACAATGATATAATTATTTAGACCAACAATGGAGATGTCTCCTTTAAAGTCCTCCAAATTTGCTAACTTTGCCTTGAACGAATAAAGATCAAGAAGGATGGTACTAAGGGATTATTGATTTCCAAATGCACCACTATGTTTCGTTTGTTGTGTGTTTGATTGTAACAACAAAGGGTTACCTGGGGAAATAGGTAGAGTATAACACAAGTCACCAACCGCCACTTTGGCATCTTGGAAGTTCAGATCATTAACGCAATTAAATTCTCCAGAGCCATTGGTGGGCTTGTTCTGCGACGGTTGATTGAGATCTATCGATGTTAGGATTCCTTGAAACAAAGTTCCATTTTGATTCTAGTTTGCAGGTTCCACGGCTGGCTGGATCTTCCTAGAACCATTGATCAGATTGTTCGATGTTTGAGAATGTCCAAGTTGAATTACACTAGAAGAAATCCCATGTAGGCTTAAAGTAGTTGAGGCGTTCAGTCTCCCAAACATTCCACCTGGTTGATAAGATGGCAGAAAAGCACTTCAAATCCTTCCAGGTCCAGTCAATGTGCAAAAATATCCAAAGCCATCCAGTGGACCCATGCGGAAGTAAGACAAATCTTTACTGCCTAATGCAACAACACTATTGAGTCCTAAGTAAAGCCTATATTTCTACAAGACAACAAAAGATAGTAAGCTTAAATACTGCACACTTTTATAAAAGCTCATATTTCAAGTATATGCAATTCTCCCATGTGTATGGCCCAGCCTAACTCTTCCAAAAGCTTGAATTGAAGTTTCAATAACTTCATTAACAATGTGCTAATCCTAACAAGGAGTAGAATGGTAACAAAACACTCTACTAAAACTAGCAGATCGCTTATTATACCCCGGTCAAAACGCTACAACCGGATATGGCGTGCCACGGAAAAGAATTTTTTTTTGAAACCGATTTGTCGACTTATTTTTAGATAGAAAACCGATGTAAGATTTTAGAGAAAACGTCGGTGTATTTTGTATCGTGTAAAACATGTTGAAACTTGGTTTGAAAACTTAGTGGTCACATTGTTACTCCGTATTGTTTACTGAGTCATTGCATAAAAATAAACAAATATTTCTTTAGCCTTTGAAAACAACCAATTCATAGTCTAATCAACATATTAAATAGAAACTTTAAAATCACCTAAGTAAAAGAACCCAAAATAAAACTTCAGCGGCCTTATTACATAACTGAAAAACCAAAATTTAAATAAAACAGCTAAATCCAATAGAAAACTTTGATATAAAACAAATGATGTGCATGGCCACCTTGAGTCCACTCCGGCTCCATATCCACGATCTAAGCCTGATCTGCAAAATATAACGGAAGGGGTGAGTCACCGAGACTCAGTGTATAAATCCCCATCCCAACAGAAATTATGCTCTTACACAAATTCATACAAAAATATGCAAGCCATGCAACCCATCCAACCTAAGTATCCATCCGAGTCTCCCAAGTTTACCCCTTGTGGTACCAAACCATTGGTGGTGCCAAACCACTGGTAACCGAAGTTACAAAAATAACATATGTGGTACCAAGCCACTGGTGGTGCCAAACCACTGAGACTTAGTCACAATTTTATAATATGTGGGGCCAACCCACTGTGTGATACCAAATCACTGGTGACAGTCTGATAGATCATACTTCCCCCTCCTCTCATCACCCATAACACATATTTATGGTAAAGACATCAGTATGATCATGCTTAACATACAAAATTATGTATACAGAATAACATGCTTTCATATATCACATTCATCGCAAATAATAATAACAACTTACCCGGCATCCACGCTTTTACCCACCAGGGGTATTTTAGTAACCATTGCCGTCATTCCGGCTTTTTAACAACACACAACATTAACATATTAAGTAAGAAAGTGTGTAAGAGTTACACACCTGGTTTTCGTACTAACGCTTTCCCTGCTTCTACGCTACTTTGGCGTTGGGTTTACAGATCTAACCCCTCCTACTGCTTGACTGTTAATATTATCCATAATAACTCCTTGGTCACTAAACCGAATGTAAACGGTGAGATCTAATTAATTAAATACTTATAACACTAAAATGCAACCTTACCTAAACTGTCGAATCCCGAAAGTCTTTAAGAAAACGTCACCACCAATCTACCATCACCTACCTTCGGCTTTTCCACCAAATCGGCACAGGAGACTTTTAATGAGACAGATTCGGCTACTAGAAGCAGGGAGGGAAATCGACAGGAATTAGAACAAATGATTCGGGTTAGATCTTAATGAAAAGAAAAGAGTGAAATTGCATAGAAACAAAATCCCAAAACTCACCAGATTAAAGAGGAGTATTCGGCTTACGGTGCACCTTCGGGAAAATAGAACCACCTTGAAGATTCGGCTGTGGGAAGGAGAGGGTATGATCAAAGGGAATTCGATTTATTAAAAGATTAATGGAGAGGAGAAAAGAGATAGGGAGTTTCGGCTAGAAGAGAAAAGCTAAGGCAAATGGAGAAAAAGAGTTTCGGCTAGATGTGTGAAAGAAAGAAAGAATGGCAGCAAAAAGATGATAACTTGGCTAATAATTTCGGCACAACACATACACCCACAGAGTTGGATATTCAGCCAACTCTCCCCCCTCCTGATAGCCTTTATCCTTCTATTATCACATCCATTATCCATATAATCCTTATCTTTCCTTCCTTTTATCATCTTTTATCACTTAAAATAAAGAGAATTAAAGCTCCTAAAATGTAGCTCATGTGCCGTCCACCCTTTCCCCCTTGAAGTGCCGAATTTTTGACCCACAAATTTGGGCCCCAAGCGGCTACACAAGGCCCAAACTCCTCCCCCTTGTAACGCCACCTACATGCCCACTTAAAGCACCTCCAAACTTTGGGCCACAAGCCCAACTTGCTACTAAACATAATTACTTAACTTAAATTATAAACTAACACTATTTATAAGCAATTTAACCCAGGTTTAAGCCCAAACCTGAGCCCAATACACACCTCAAGGCCTTAACCTACTATCTTAGCCATGCAACAAACCAAATGCACAGTCCCACAAAATCAGGATATTACATGTTATGTTTTCCATTGTGAGCCCTCAACATTCATTAGGACATTACATGTAGATGGCTTGCTACAAGTTCCCTTTTAAGGCCTTCAACATTCATAGGGTCAAGAACTTTCTTTGGAACACCCTTTAAATCATTTAAATAAAGAGAAAATGAAAAGTTAAAACTAAAATGAAGCTGGTATGTTGTGTCATAGTAAGAGACACTAATCTAAACAGCCTAAAACTCACTCTTAAGACCCAATTGGTTGACAGCTGAAACAAACTTCCAATGAACCTCTACAGACCAAACAACTAGAGGCTTTTCCTAGATTGAGGGATCCTCATCTTCGTGTTTGTTATCTTGATTCAATGCATTAATGTGATCTTTGAAGTCAGATTTGTTTTTTCTCACAACATGTTGCCATATGTTTTTTAGCTCCTCGATGTGAACTGGCTTCAATAAGTAGTCACAAGTGCCATGAGTAATCCCCTTCTTTACAAGCTTTTTATCGCCATGAGCTGACAACACTGGAATTTCATCAAGAATAATAAAATAGGGTAAATCATTCACAAAAACTTTTAATCCACTAATCAAATTTAGATCCAGAATAATTATGGGTTTATAAAACCATCAAACTACACCCAAATTTTTTTTCATTCATTCCACAAATAATTCAAAAGATAAAAGAGGGGAAAGAGAAAAATCAAATACGATTAATTTAGTTCCATTAAATGGAAAAAAAAGGTTAATACTTACTGATTATAGGTAGGTCCATTTCAAGCCCCACGAGTTCAAAAAGCTTAAAGGCATCCATGTCTAGCATGTTAACACTAGTAATAACCAAGTCATATATGTTCCTGTTTTCCCTAAAAAAAACATACATGATATGTCAAAAAGAAGCCCATGTCTTAGCATTGTTACAAGTCAAACCTAGCATTCTACAATTACAAATACCCTAATCTAAATGCTCACTTCAAAGCACAAGACACAGATCTTCCTAAAAGAAGAATTTATTTAATATTTTGAGAACAATAAATAAAACTTTGAATTGAAGATTGACAATAAACAGAATAGTAAACACGTAACTTGTGAGCAGAATCCAGAAGTAAATTTCAACCTTCGAGAAAAGAATAAAGAAAAATTTTCAAGACTATGCATTATGCATATATCAATTCAAAGAACTAAAATGCAAGGTTATCATCTTTTTCTTCTTGCTTCTTCTTCTTTTCTCTAGGAACAAAGCTTCCATAATTTTTGGCAATACAATCTGACTTTGTCTTTGCATATTGTATCCACTGTACCAAATTAATCATATAGTCAATCAAACTTAAGAATCATTGCAACTAAAACTGTATATAAATTAGGCCCGGAAAAAGAAATTGATTACAATCAAAAGTGATGCCCAGGATAAAGCAAGTTTGGTTCAAGCTGCAAATGGTGTTATTAATGAGTAGCAAAAGTCTTCTATGGTTGCAGAAGGAACAATAGCCCTAATTTATAGGAAAAAATAAAATGGCTCCTAAAATTTCAACAAAATGGGTTCTCAATAAATAATAGAATAACTCCAACAACATTAGTAAAAAACAAATTTCAATCAGTGGGTATAGTGTAACAGTAGAATCACAAAACAAATGCAACACAAACATCATTAAAAATCGAAATTAAACTTCAAATACTAAATCCATACTATAACTAAAAGTTGTGCCCAATATAGAACAAATAAGCAATTTAAACTTACAATTCTAACAAGATTGAGTGCCTTTTGTCCAAAGCCAGCTAACTCATTTCTTCCACAAGTGATGCTCGTTGTTTCCAGCCTTCTTCACTGGTTTCCTGCACCCTAAAAAATTTAGTAACTTTGGACTTCTAATTCAATATTTTGATAAACTAAGTTCAATCTTAGACCCACTTCTCAACAACTCTGGAAATGCTCAGTGATTGTTCACCCAGCTTTTATGAACATTTAACATAGGGAGTTCTGCAAAATTAAAACCCATGACCTAATGAAAAAGCTCTTCATTTTGAACCTAGAAAAAAAAATCAACCTTTTTCAATTACAAATATTCAGTAAAATAAGATGGCAATCTGGAAAAGGAAAATGAAACCTGAAAGTTTTTTTTGGACCATGTAGATAATGGATAACTCCTTGAATGAATACAACTATAAGCCATTAATTTACTTTTCTATTCAAGAGAAAGAAAAATAACTTACCATCAAAACAAGTAGGGCCTTGGTAAGCACCAGGCGATTTCAGTGATGGGTTGGAATCGCTTAGGAGTGGTAAACAAAGTGTGAGTCTTTGCCCTTCAATTTGATTTGCTTCCTTTCAGTTGAGCGTGAAATTGTTGATGGCCAAAGAAAAAAAAAAAAGTGAAATAGTTAAGAAATTTCAATCTAAGGGTGTTTTCAGGGGGGGAAAGAAGTTCATTCGATGGAGAGGCTGGAAAAACCAATTCAGCACCTTCTCCCCTGAATGGCAATTCAACGATTTTTAGAATGAAGCTATTATCTTGCCATTCGGCATTTTAAGCTTTCCAATGAGCCAAACCTCTACTTTATTGTAAAATCTAGAATCGTCCCATAATGGCTTTGCCATTACATTGAGCCAAAGGAAGTGTTAACCTTAATCTTTAATTCTAATTATTTTAATATTTTATTTTATTTTATTATCTAATCTAATTACGATTCTTGATTCACTAACTTTTGATTTTCTAACCCAATTTCACTAACCCGATTTTTGGGTTATGACAAGTACTAAATCAAAACCATTTTACGAGAGATCAAAATTGAAATAATAAATAGAAAATAAAAAGGCAAAAGAATTAAATAGAATAAAATCAGAATATGGAAGATCTATCAATAATAAAAACGATAGACTAACTCGCTTCAGTGTTCCTAGTTAACCTTTGATTTAGAGTTCTATTCAATCAACTAGTTATTAACCTAGCAAGGCCTTTTGGCATTCTACTAATCTAATGATTCAGCAAGCACTACTTATCTCTCTATGTCACAAGTCAGACTGGGTTGGGTTAAGGTTTTCACGGTAGACTATTCCGATTTCGAGTTCATATCTACCTAAATGACTTCCTAGGATAGTCAAGCCTAAGATTTAAGTTCATCATTTCCCAACCAACCAATTCGTTAAAAAACCCTAGAATAGTTATCAACTATTCCTACATCCGCTTATTAATCTCTCTACAGATTCAGTTACCTATAGACAAAATAAATGTAAACTCTAAATTGAATGTAAACATCATAATAATATTAACAAACAAATTAAAGAAAGAGAAATTAAATCCTTATTACAACTTGAAATACAAAAACTGAAATCTGTTGACAATTTTGAAGATCCACAATCCTTGCGAAGAACAATGAAAATAAGTTGAATGAAAAACTGAATAATAAAACCTAATTTGCGTAGAAAACTAAAAACTAAAAGTTAAGTAAAATTGTCTAAGTTTGAAGTCCCCTTCAATAGGATTATAATGTTGTCTATATAGAACCTTGCTTGACATGGTTCTTCAATGTTAAGCTATTCACAACTTCCTACTTCCTTCTGGGGACATGCAATACAAACGACTTGCTATATTCTGAATGATTTGCCAACCAAGTCTTCTTGTAAGACACCTTATGAACTGTGGCATGGAAAGAAACCCGCTTTAAATCACTTTATAATATGGGTTGTCCAGCACACATTCTGTAACACCCCTCACCCGTATTCGTCGCCAGATTAGGGTTAAGAGGTATTACTTTACTAATCCCCCAAATCAGCATATACATACATGTCATTTCAACATAGCAATATATATATACATCTCAATTTTCAATTTAACCTTTTTATATATCCGAATATACCCTTAAGAAAGTTTTACTAAAACATTTACGAGTATACATATATATATATATCACGATTCTATAACACCAATACACATAAAGGTAAATTTTATTCAAATAGTACAAATTACTATTCTTTTGGTAAGTAAACCATAATGGCCGAATATGCATCTTACGAAAATTCATTCTACTAATAAAGTACCAAACACTTTAAGCAATTAAACTCATATTCAACATTTCATGGGTATCATGACCGAATCAATGAAATGAATATACCATAATTTGATTATTATTGCCTTGCACTAATGGTCACATATATAGATTATTACATAGATATCCCATAACTTAACATATCATATAAGCATACATGTATATAAATACATACAAGTTTATCCAACATTCGAATATATTATGAACCTCACTCAAACCGTTTTTATACTCCAAACTTATACAAGCCATAGCAGAATATCCACAAATAAGTACTTATCAATTTGCTCGTTATTATATCACCTTTGATATATACATACACAAAATACAACTTATTTCATACATATCTAGTCACGCATATACATTCAAATAAGCATGCCAATATAATTAATCATTTCATTGCCATATATGTACCATATCCAACAAATTTCTAGAAACTCAATCTAAATTCAATTAAAGAAACATAGCCATCTTCGCATGGCATATGTATATATACATATAACCATCAATTGGTCAACTCAAGATGGTTTAGTCTATACATGCCATATACTTAAAGTTTATACACAAAAGAGATACCAAAATATCGTTGATAGTGTGATGAACTGCCAAAATGATCCCCGAGCTCAAGCCTTGACTTCAAAGATTCTATAAAACAATGAAACAAACACACCAAGTAAGCTATTATAGCTTAGTAAGTTTCAAGCATTTAACTCACATATAAACTTTATCAAGATCAAATAATTTATTTCATTCACAATCTCTTTGTCGAATAATCAACCATTCAAAGATAGATTTCATAACCACATTATATTCATGTATAAATATGTATATACTTTTACACCACCTTCACAAGAATAAAATGAAAAGCACATATTTCCTTTACTTACCAAAATCTCTATTTACAATTTAACCCATCTTCAATCGTAAAATATCATAAATAGTACATACCTTTAGTTACTTACCTTCCAACCTTAACTAATAGTGCATAGCATAATGATACACTTGCCTATTACTCATACCCACCTTAATAAAACGAGCCTAACATATATTATCAAACTTGTATCTTTGTTACCTGAATTTAATAACGTACAATTAATGCCAACCTTCCGTAACATATCGCACACATAGTGCCGTTACTTTAATAATTCGCACACATAGTGCCAACTTTCCGTAACGTATCGCACACATAGTGCCGTTACTTTAATAATTCGCACACACAGTGCCAACTTTCCGTAACGTATCACACACATAGTGCCGTTACTTTAATAATTCGCACAAATAGTGCCTTATAATCGATTTCGCACACTTAGTGCCCAGTGATATGCTCGCACACTCAGTGCCTTTCATAACCTGTTATTCATTCAGTTCCATACATACACAAACGAGAACCAATCCACTGAATCACATATAATTACATACACCAAGATATGTCCTTAATATTTTCTATCCAAATTTATAACACATTCGGTCAAGCCATTGTCATGCATCCAACTATTCCATTTAAAATCAATCACATTCTAGCTTGATATCTCAAATACTTAATTACATCATTAACATTAAAATGCCTTTTCATGCAATTATGCCCAAACTATAAACAACCTCACATTCTGCCAATTTACATCAAACATAAATACACATTCGGCAATGTATAATTTAACATACCTATCTCTTCTTAATAAAAGTTTATGTTATAAAATAAAATTCAATTTAACTCAATTGCTTAAAACTTACCTCAGATATCGACGGATTAAACTTCCCGGCTAGTCGTTCAACTTAGCTTTTCCCCTATCCAATCCTGTTTCCTTTTGTTCTTCATTTAAACAATTCCAATTAAACTCATTTAAATACATTTCCATTCAATTTAATCCATAAATACTTAATTTTGAAATTTACCATTTTACCCCTAGTATTTGCAACTTTTTCAAATTAGTCCTTAATGCACAACTCACAATTTATTCAAAATTTGAATATCTTCCATAAGGGCCGAATTTTCATCCTTCCATACCAAGCCTATACAACTCATTTCTTTGACTTTTTAACCTCTAAATTTTTTTTCTTTTTCAAATAAATCCTTAATTAACAACATTCATCAAAAACTCAAAAACAACAAATGTTCATCTAACATAAATCTTTCATTTAATGCTAAAAATCATCTCAGAGCTCAACCTATCTTCAATGGCACTTCACACATACATGATCAATGTACAAAATTGATGCATGGGGTTGATAGTAGAGCACACAACAATCACAAATTTATGAAATTTATCAAAATTCAAAGCTAAAACATACCTTAATTGAACCCTAGAAGTGCCGAAACCCATGGAACTCTTCCTCTCTTATTTTTCTTCTTAGTTTCGGTCAAATGAAGGAAAAAGATGAACATGCAATCCCCTTTTTCCTTTTTGTTTTATTATATTATTATTATTACATAATATATGTAGTTTTATCATTAATTATAATACATAAATATTAAAATATAATAAAACATACCAATTACTATTACATGCAAATGATGGACGGCACTAAGCCAAAATTTTGGCTAAATTGCACTTTTAATACTTCAATTAAAGAAGCCACTTTCAATTTAGTGTTTACACATTCAACCACCAATTTTTCATTATAAGCAATTTACTCCTCTTTCATAATTATGCACTAAAACAATCAAATTTTAATATGAAAATTTCACACACACTAATTCACACATACTAAACATTTAAAATAATAATAAATTTATTATTCCAATTCGGATTCGTGGTCCCGAAACCACCATTCCGATTAGGGTCGTAATTGGGCTGTTACAACTCTCCCCCCTTAAAGGATTTTTGTCCCCGAAAATCTTACCATTGAATAAGTGCAGGTAGCGTTCTTTCATTGATTCTTCGATTTTCCAGGTCACTTCCTCAACCCCGTGCTTATTCCACATAACCTTAACCAATGAGATTTTCTTATTTTGCAACTTTTTAACTTTACGAGCTAAGATGCGAATCGGTTCTTCCTCATAAGTCAAATCAGGCTGAATTTCAATCTCTGATGGACTGATCACATGAGAAGGATCGGATCTGTATCGTTGGAGCATTGACACGTGGAAGACATTATGAATCTTGTCTAACTCAATTGGCAACCTCAATCTATACGCAACCGGCTCTATACGCTCGATAACTTCATACGGCCCAATAAATCTCGGACTCAGCTTTCCTTTACGGCCAAATCTAAGTATCTTTTTCCACGGCGAGACTTTTAAAAATACTCGGCCGTCCACCTGAAACTCTATATCCTTGCGTTTCAAATCCGCATACGACTTCTGACGATCTGAGGCGGCTTTTAGACTTTCTCGAATTATTTTTACTTTCTGCTCAGTTTCTCTGATTAAATCAATCCCGTGTATCTTGCCTTCACTTAACTCTGTCCAATATAAAGGTGTACGACATTTTTGACTGTACAATGCTTCATAGGGTGCCATTTTAATACTTGATTGAAAGCTGTTGTTGTACGCAAATTCAATCAAAGGTAGGTATCGTTCCCACGTACCTTCAAACTCAAGTACGCAACATCTCAGCATATCCTCGAGTAGGATCACACGCTCGGATTGACCATCCGACTGAGGGTGAAAAGCTGTACTGAAATGTAACTTAGTACCTAAAGCATCCTACAGTTTCTTCCAAAACCGCGATGTAAACCTCGGATCTCTATCCGAAACAATAGAAATAGGTACTCAGTGCAATCGTACGATTTGTGATATGTACAACTCAGCCAACTTATCGAGTGAGAAATCCATACGTACCGAAATAAAATGAGCCGATTTCGTCAATCTATCAACAATAACCCAGATTGAATCTTTCTTACTCGGCGTCATCGGTAAACCCGATACAAAATCCATCGTGACTCGATCCCACTTCCACTCAGGTATCATAATCGGCTGAAGTAATCCCGATGGCACCTGATGCTCTGCTTTCACTTGTTGACATATTAAACACTTCGACACATAGTCTGAAATGTCTCGTTTCATACCATGCCACCAGTAATGCTGTCTCAGGTCGTTATACATTTTTGTGCTACCCGGATGAAATGACAATCTACTATTATGAGCTTCGTCACAAATCATTCGAATCAATTCAGGGTTCTTAGGCACACATATCTGATTCTTAAACCGTAGACATCCCTAATCTGAATCCGTACACGAGCCATATTTACACCTTTTTGCTTTTAAATCATCATCAACCGCTTGAGCTTCACGAATTGGTTGTATAAACAGTGGTCTATCCTTCAATTCTGCAATGATCACACCATCTCCGGTTATAGCTATATCCGCATCCATTGCGCGAAGAGCAAATAATGACTTCCGGCTAAGTGCATCAGCAACCACATTAGCCTTCCCCAGGTGATAGTCAATTACAAGCTCATAGTCTTTTAACAGTTCCAACCATCGTCACTGTCTCAAATTCAGAACCTTCTGAGTCATTAAATACTTTAAACTCTTGTGATCCGAATAGATGTGGCATTTCTCACCAAATAGATAATGGCACCATATTTTCAAAGCAAAGACTATAGCAGCCAACTCAAGGTCGTGCGTCGGATAATTTCTCTCGTGCGGTTTCAACTGTCTCGAAACGTAGGCTACAACTTTACCCTCCTGCATCAAAACACAACCCAGTCTATTTAAGGATGCATCGCTGTAAATAATAAACTCCTTACCCGACTCTGGCTGAACCAACACTGGAGCTTCCGTTAGCATAGTTTTTAGCTGATCAAAACTCTTCTGGCACTTATCTAACCATTCGAATTTAACATCTTTCTGTAGTAGCTTTGTCATCAGGGCTGCTATCATAGAAAACATTTTCACAAAACGTCTATAATACCCGGCAAGTCCCAGAAAGCTACGAACCTCCGTAACATTCTGCGGGGGTTTCCAATCAAGTATAGCCGAAACTTTACTCGAGTCAACCTGAATACCCGATGCTGAAATAACATGCCCCAAAAAGCTAACTTCATTCAACCAAAACTCACATTCGCTGAATTTTGCGTACAACTGTTTATCACGCAAAATCTGTAACATAAGTCGTAAATGCTCGGCATGCTCGGTTTTGTCGCACTAATAGATCAATATGTCATCTATGAATACAACCATAAACCGATCTAGATACGGACTGAATACCCGATTCATCAAATCCATGAAAACTGCAGGGGCATTAGTGAGTCCGAATGGTATCACTAAAAACTTGTAATGGCCGTATCTTGTCTGAAAAGCAGTCTTTGGTACATCCGAATCTCTCACTCGTAGCTGATAGTAACCTGACCTCAGATCGATTTTCGAAAATACCGAAGCTCCCTTAAGCTGATCAAATAGATCATCGATACGCGGTAAAGGATATTTATTCTTTACCGTCACTTTATTAAGTTGTCGATAATCGATGCACACCCTCAAAGTTCCATCCTTCTTTTTCACAAATAGGACTGGTGCACCCCAGGGAGAGAAACTCGGTCGAGCGAAACCTCTATCTGTTAATTCTTGGAACTGAGCCTTCAATTCATTTAATTCAATCAGTGCCATTCTATACAGAGCTATCAAAACTGGAGTTGTCCCTGGCACTAACTCAATACCAAACTCTATCTTCCGAATAGGTGGCAATCCCGACAATTCTTCCGAGAACACATCCGGATACTCACAAACAACCGGTACGAATTCAATCTTATTTTCTGTTACTTTGCTATCAATCACATATGCAAGATAAGCTTCGCAACCCTTTCTCAAATACTGTCGAGCCAACATCGAAGATATCACAGCTGGTAGCCCATTCAGATCCGTAGATTCAATTTGAATTATCTCATTATTCTGGCACCTCAAATCAATAGTCTTTCGTCTGCAATTCACTATCGCATCGTGTACTATTAACCAATCCATACCAAGGATAATATCGAACTCGTCAAATGGTAATAATATCAGATCAGCCATAAAACATGAGTCTCGAATCATCAAACGGCAATTCTTGCACACTTTATCAACTACTACACATCGACCCAGGGGGTTCGAAACCCAAATCACAAACTCAGTAGACTCAACAGGTAGAGTCTTACTGGATACTAATGTTTCACACACATATGAATGAGTTGAGCCGGGATCAATCAAAGCAATTACACTAGTATCAAAGAGAGTGAAAATACCAGTAATGACGTCTGGGATGAAGCCTCCTCTCTAGCACGGATAACATAAGCTCTAGCCGGTGCACGGGCCTCTGATCGAATAGCCCCATCTGAAGCCCCTCTCTGAGCACCACTCCTACCTCCCACATTACGAGATGGTCTACCTCTAGCTGCAGTGTTGCTCGATCTTGCACTCTGAGCACTACCCTTATCAGTGGCCTCCGGGCAATCCCGAACAAAATGATCCTGCGAACCGCACTTGTAACAAGTGCGATTATTAGATTTACCCCAACACTCGCCAAAATTTCGTCTACCCCACTGTTGAAACTCAGGCCTATTCGGCCGGGTATTGCCAACACTAGCAACTGATGTAGCCCGAGAACTCACTAGTGGTCGTTCTCATATAGAGATCCCTGTGTTAGGTTTAGACCGGCTACCTTCATTCTTGAACTTCTTTGTTGACATTTGAGAAAATTTACCCGCAGATCTTTTTCGGAAGTCTCTAGCTTCTGTCTCGGCCTTTCGCTTTTCTTTCCCTAGCTCCTCGACTTTACAAGCTCGCTCAACCAGTACTATGAACTCGTTTATTTCAAGTATGCCAACCAGAAGCTTTATATCTTCGTTTAGACCATCTTCGAATCTCCGGCACATAGCAGCCTCAGATGAAACACATTCACGAGTGTAGCGACTAAGTCTCACAAACTTGCGCTCGTATTCGGATACAGTCATACGACCCTACTTGAGCTCGAGAAATTCTTTACGTTTAGAGTCTATGAAGCGCTGACTTATATATTTTTTACGAAATTCCATCTGAAAGAAATCCCAAGTAACCCTCTCCTTCAGAACAACTGATACTAGACTATTCCACCAATAGTAAGCAAAATCCCGCAATAAGGATATGGCACACTTCAGGCACTCATCGGGTGTGCAAGACAGCTCTTCAAAAACATGAATGGTATTATCGAGCCAAAATTCAGCTCGTTCTACGTCATCATCATCTTCGGCTCTAAATTCTTGAGCCCCGTATTTTCTGATACGATCAACCGGAGGCTTGCTTACCCTCTCAGGATTTACAATCGAGAGTACCACCGATGCTACAGGGGGAGTATTCAAATTCAGGGGTGGTTGAACAGCTAGATTGGTTCATATATATGCTGACTAAACCAATCATTCATCATACTATAGAAGGCTTGTTTAACCCCCTCTTCGGGATTACTCGCAGCTGGTTGAGATCCCTCCGGCGCGGTCCCTTGCACGGGAACAGGCGCCACGCTCTCAACATCATCAGCTATAGCTCGCTCGGGATCGGGATCCATTTACTATATGTAAGAAATAAACACATTTCAATGTCAGAAGTCATCACGCTATCACATTATAAATCACCACACTATCACATTATAAACATGGCATGTATAGCTAAACTCATATGCGCTATGTTAGTCCGAGAACCCACTAAACCGTAGCTCTGATACCAATCAAATGTAATATCCCTCACCCGTATCTATCGTCAAATTAGGGTTAAGAGGTATTACTTTACTAATCCCCCAAATCATCATATACATACATGTCATTTCAACATAGCAATATATATATATACATCTCAATTTTCAATTTAACCTTTTTATATATCCGAATATACCCTTAAGAAAGTTTTACTAAAACATTTACGAGTATACATATATATATATATATATATATATCACGATTCTATAATACCAATACACATAAAGGTAAATTTTATTCAAATAGTACAAATTACTATTCATTTGGTAAGTAAACCACAATGGCCGAATATGTATCTTACGAAAATTCATTCTACTAATAAAGTACCAAACACTTTAAGCAATTAAACTCATATTGATCGCTGTGTCGAGTTTTAAATTTATAATGAATGAGATCGAACCTGGAAACTAACTCTGACAATGATTAAAGGCAAGTGTACCTATCGAACAGTAGTATAGCTTAGGCAAGACCGGATTGTCGAACCCAAAGGAACTAAAAGTACTAATACTAACTTTCTTTTTATTATTTGGCCTAAAATAAAGTGAAGTTTCTTTAATCTAAATTAACGACTACTAAGCTAAAGACGCGAAGACAAAAAGAACGAATTGGGAAATAACTTGAAGAAAAACTCAGTTGATCACGATGATACCCTCAGGAAGAATCCACCTAGACTTCACTTGTTATCTAACACTGAACCATACGATTTATTCACTTAGTTTGATCCGTAGGACTCCCTAACGTATATTAAACCCTCTCTCGAGGCGAATAACGTCTAACCCTAGGTTAATTAACGAAAATCTCTTTCTCGAATAATAAACCCCTAGAATACCAGTAAATAGATCTATGGACTCCCATTTTAGGTTTCACCCTAATTCAGAAAAATCTCGTCACCCTATCTCTAGGCGTGCGATCAACTTCGCTTAATTATGCTAGATCTATTCTTAAGCAGGGTCTATTCCTCCTCCACCTAAGCACATCAAATTTGGATTAAGCTCACATAATTAAGAACAACTAAGTACTTATCATATAATTCAGAAATCAATAACAAGATTCATCTAGGTTTCATCCCCTTCAGGTATCTGAAGGGTTTAGTTCATAACTAATAAAGAAAACATCTCAAGAGAAAAGATAAAACAAAATATAAGAAATCCCTAAAACTTCCTGAAGGAATTGAAGGAGAAATCTGCCGTTTTAAGTAGAATTCTGGCTTCTTGGGATGGATCAGCTGGCTAACTTCGAGTGATTCCCACAACTCTGACCTTTTCAACTTGGCTCCTTGACCTAGCTTGGTGGCCCCTCAAAGGTGGTACCTAGGGGGTATATATAGGCTCTTGGAATGCGATTCTTTCTCCCTAAGTACCCTTTTCCGACTAAAATTATTCATTGCCACGACAGGGACACGGCCATGTCACACGCCCGTGTGACGAATCTTTGAGCCGTGTTTGGATTTCTTAATTGAGGTACGGCCGTGTAAATTGGGGGTGAGGTCGTGTTCTAGATGCTCGACAAGGCATGGCCGTGTGATCTTTGAGCCAGGCCGTGTGGATTTCATGATATGGCCCATTTACTCCTTTTTGGGCCTGTTTTATGTTCTTTTCATCCTCGGGTCCTTTCCTGGGTATAAGACATGGAAAGAAAGGATTAATAGCACATTTTTACATGAATCAAGGAATAACTCATCCGAAAACATGCTAAATGTGGGATTAAAATATGTTACTATTATGATTTATCACATATTCAACATTTCATGGGTGTCATGACCAAATCAATGAAATGAATATACCATAATTTGATTATTATCGCCTAGCACTAATGGTCACATATATAGATTATCACATAGATATCCCATAACTTAACATATCATATAAGGATACATGTATATAAATACATACAAGTTTATCCAACATTTGAATATATTATGAACCTCACTCAAACCGTTTTTATACTCCAAACTTATACAAGCCATAGCCGAATATCCACAAATAAGTACTTATCAATTTGCTCGTTATTATATCACCTTTGATATATACATACACAAAATACAACTTATTTCATACATATCTAGTCATGTAGATACATTCAAATAAGCATGCCAATATAATTAATCATTTCATTGCCATATATGTACCATATCCAACAAATTTCTAGAAACTTGATCTAAATTCAATTAAGGAAACATAGCCATCTTCGCATGGCATATGTATATATACATATAACCATCAATTGGTCAACTCAAAACGGTTTAGTCTATACATGCCATATACTTAAAGTTTATACACAAAAGAGATACCAAAATATCGTTGATAGTGTGATGAACTGCCAAAATGATCCCCGAGCTCAAGCCTTGACTTCAAAGATTCTATAAAACAATGAAACAAACACACCAAGTAAGCTATTATAGCTTAGTAAGTTTCAAGCATTTAACTCACATATAAACTTTATCAAAATCAAATAATTTATTTCATTCACAATCTCTTTGTCGAATAATCAACCATTCAAAGAGATTTCATAACTACATTATATTCATGTATAAATATGTATATACTTTTACACCACCTTCACAAGAATAAAATGAACAGCACATATTTCCTTTACTTACCAAAATCTCTATTTACAATTTAACCCATCTTCAATCGTAAAATATCATAAATAGTGCATACCTTTAGTTACTTACCTTCCAACCTTAACTAATAGTGCATAGCATAATGATACACTTGCCTATTACTCATACCCACCTTAATAAAACGAGCCTAACATATATTATCAAACTTGTATCTTTGTTACCTGAATTTAATAACGTACAATTAATGACAACCTTCCGTAACGTATCGCACACATAGTGCCGTTACTTTAATAATTCGCACACATAGTGCCGTTACTTTAATAATTCGCACACATAGTGCCAACTTTCCATAACGTATCGCACACATAGTGCCGTTACTTTAATAATTCGCACACATAGTGCCAACTTTCCGTAACGTATCGCACAGATAGTGCCGTTACTTTAATAAATCGCACAAATAGTACCTTATAACCGATTTCGCACACTTAGTGCTCGGTGATATGCTCGCACACTCGGTACCTTTCATAACCTATTGTTTATTCAGTTCCATACATACACAAACGAGAACCAATCCACTGAATCACATATAATTACATACACTAAGATATGTCCTTAATATTTACTATCCAAATTTATAACACATTCGGTCAAGCCATTGTCATGCATCCAACTATTCCATTTAAAATCTATCACATTCTAGCTTGATATCTCAAATACTTAATTACATCATTAACATTAAAATGCCTTTTTCATGCAATTATGCCCAAACTATAAACAACCTCACATTCGGCCAATTTACATCAAACATAAATACACATTCGGCAATGTATAATTTAACATACCTATCTCCTCTTAATAAAAGTTTATATTATAAAATAAAATTTAATTTAACTCAATTGCTTAAAACTTACCTCAGATATGGACGGATTAAACTTCCCGGCTAGTCGTTCAACTTAGCTTTTCCCCTATCCAATCCTGTTTCCTTTTGTTCTTGATCTAAAAAATTCCAATTAAACTCATTTAAATACATTTCCATTCAATTTAATCCATAAATACTTAATTTTGAAATTTACCATTTTACCCCTAGTATTTGCAACTTTTTCAAATTAGTCCTTAATGCACAACTCACAATTTATTCAAAATTTGAATATCTTTCATAAGGGCCGAATTTTCATCCTTCCATACCAAGCCTATACAACTCATTTCTTTGACTTTTTAACCTCTAAAATTTTTTTCTTTTTCAAATAAATCCTTAATTAACAAAATTCATCAAAAACTCAAAAACAACAAATGTTCATCTAATATAAATCTTTAATTTAATGCTGAAAATGATCTCACAGCTCAACCTATCTTCAATGGCACTTCACACATACATGATCAATGTACAAAATTGATGCATGGGGTTGATAGTAGAGCACACAACAATCACAAATTTATGAAATTTATCAAAATTCAAAGCTAAAACATACCTTAATTGAACCCTAGAAGTGCCGAAACCCATGGAACTCTTCCTCTCTTATTTTTCTTCTTAGTTTCGGTCAAATGAAGGAAAAAGATGAACATGCAATCTCCTGTTTTCCTTTTTGTTTTATTATATTATTATTATTATTGCATAATATATTTAGTTTTATCATTAATTATAATACATAAATATTAAAATATAATAAAACATACCAATTAATATTACATGCAAATGATGGACGACACTAAGATAAATTTTTGGCTAAATTGCACTTTTAATACTTCAATTAAAGAAGCCACTTTCAATTTAGTGCTTACACATTCAACCACCAATTTTTCATTATAAGCAATTTACTCCTTTTTTATAATTATGCACTAAAACAATCAAATTTTAATATAAAAATTTCACACACACTAATTCACACATACTAAACATTTAAAATAATAATAAATTTATTATTCCGATTCGGATTCGTGGTCTCAAAACCACCGTTCTGATTAGAGTCATACTTGGGCTGTTACACATTCTGGATAAGCATACAAAGAAGTTGGATGTACGTACATAATTGTGCATGTTTGTAGGATATCCAAAAGGAACAAAGGGAGGATTATTCTAAATTCCGAAAGATGATACGATTAAAGTTTCTACTCTTGCTACTTTTCTCAAGGAAGCTACATGGATAACTTTAAGCCTCGAAGTAAAGTGGTACTCGAGGAACTTTCGAGAGTGGTAGAACAATCACCATGTTCAATTCTCAAGAAAGTTGTAGAAAGACTTACAAACAATCAACATCATAGGGGAATCTATCGTAGTTGGAAAGTTTCTAAGAAATAGGACTTATTGATATATGATGGTAGTATTTATAATACGGAAGCCAATCATGAGGATGATGTTCCACTCACTTACGAGGAGATTATGCAGGACATTGATTCCAAGATCTGGAAACAGGCATTGGATGCCGAGATGGATTCTATGAAATCCAATACGGTGTGGGAACTTGTATACTTACCGATTAGGATTAAACCCATAGGGTGTAACTGGATCTTTAAGAAGAAGAGAAATATTGAAAGGAAAGAGGAAACACATAAAGCTAGACCTGTAGGGAAAGGCTATAGATTGAAAGAAGGTATTGATTACGATAAGACATTTTCTCCGGTAGCCATGCTCAAGTCTATCCGCATACTCTTATCAATTTTTGCTGCTCTCGATTACGAGATTTGGCAAATGGATGTCAATACAGCATTCTTGAATGACTGTTTTAATGAGACCATTTACATGGCTCAACCCATTGGCTATGTTGTCAAAGGAAAGGAGCAGAAAGTTTGCAAACTGCTAAGATCCATTTATGAACTTAAGTAGTCATCCTGCTCATGGAATAAATATTTGATCAAACGATCAAGACTTTTGGATTTGAGCAAAACACTGATGAACCTTGTGTTTATAAGCGTATAAAGGACAGCAATGTGGTCTTCCTTATTTTGTATGTCGATGATATTCTACTTATCGGAAGCGATGTAGAAGAATTGTCATCGGTTAAACTGTGGTTAGCTCAACAGTTTAGCATGAAGGACTTGGGTGAAGCTAGTTATATTCTTGGAATTCAAATCCTTAGGGATCAAAAGAATAAAATGCTAGCACTATCTCAAGCTTCATACATCGATAAGGTACTGGAACGTTTTATAATGACCGATGCAAAATTAGGCGTTCATCTGACTGCATCAAGTTTTCATCTTTCTTAAGATGATTGTCCTAAGACAGTGAAAGAAAGTGAACATATGAGTAAGGTTCCATTTGCTTCGGCAGTTGGAATCCTTATGTATGCGATGCTTTGCACATGTCCAAATATTTGTTTCGCAGTAGGAATGGCTAGTCGATATTAGGCGAATCTAGGTCTCAGGCATCGACAAGCTGTAAAACATATAATAAGGTATCTTAAAAGAACTAGGGATTATATGCTTGAGTATTTTGGGGAGATATTACTCCTGTTGGATACACAGACTCAAACTTCCAAACCTACAAAGATTCGAGGAAATCAACTTCAGGAAATGTATTTGTTCTAGGCCGTAAAGCCATAGTATAAAGAAGTGTAAAACAAACTTGCACTGTTGACTCTACTATGAAGGCCAAGTATGTAGCTACTTCCGAGGCAATGAAATAAGCAATATAGGTTTGGAAGTTCTTAACCGAACTTGAAGTTATTCCTGGTATGGAAAAAGTTATAACATTGTTTTGTGATAACAGTGCTACAATAGCAAATACCAAGGAAATGAGAAGTCATAAGAGGACGAAACACATTAATCAGAAGTATCACTTGATATGAGAGGCAGTAGCCGAAAGAATTGTAGATGTGATGAAAGTAGCTTCTGAGAGTAACCTTGCAGATATGTTTACTAAGTCTCTTGTAACTAGGAGTTTTAACAAACACGTCAAGGATATGGGAATACGAAACATGACACATTTACTTCACTAGGGCAAGTGGGAGATTATTGGGAAATGTGCCTATATTGTAGTAAACATGTAACTATTTCCATTTATTTGAACGATTAATAAATAAATAAAGTTAATTTCACATTTCAATATTATGTCTTATATATTTTGCATGAATAGCAAAATTGTGACAAGAAAATATTAGTTCATTGATTGTCTAAAGTTCAAACTGAAGATAAATTGCATTGTAAAGAACGTATACATTGCGAGAAAGACAACTTACTTCAGTAGAAAGTCTAAACGAGTCTGTAATCCCATAAAAGAATCAAAGTGAGCATTTGATTCAAATAATGAGAAGGACTATTATGTCGTCTACAATTCCAATTGGGAGATGGCTAGTCTTGGCTATCGAAATAGTTGACTCTAAGAGTAGAGACATAGATGTATTCATTGGTAGAATGATATATTGGACTTGACCCAAAATGAATTAATTTTGAATCTGTTTGTGAATTAATTCACTTGTGACAGTTATGGAGTGATTTACCTAAATCCTGAGTTAGTCACTGACCATGCGTATGCAACTCATGTGCTTTGATATAAATGAAGGTTTATGCTCTAAACATGATCGAGCCTATAGCCGGTATGTTGGGTACATGGCTTGTGTATGACATGGCTTTACTAGCAACAGTGGAATCCATAGCTCAATTAATGAGTTAATGACATCCTCTTATTGGCATTGTGTGGATTGATAAATATGGAACGTGGCCAAGGGTTGCTTGTTCTCGAAAGAGTAATTTATCATAGTCATTTGTTGATAGTGATCATATTAATCATTAAGAAGACACAATGGTGAGAATGAGATAAAATAGGATTGTATTGAGTAAACAGATTTAACTTAAAGGAATAAAGGATATCATACGAGGGTAACACACGCATGACGAGGTCATTGGACAAAGCAGTTAGATGAATTGCTTTCGTAAAGAGTATACAATAAGGAGTTTTCAATCACGGTACTTCTTGTAGATTGACTCCACAATTAAGTAATTGCGAATTATTGGAACGATTCTTCTAGACATAATTGCAATCACTAGAGCCTAATTGTATATATCTGATTAGTTTCTCCGCTACCTCAACAGAAGCTCGATCGAACTGCATTTAAATCAGAAGAAAATTTTACGACTTTGTGAATAATTTAATTGAGCCGATTTATTCGATGTGCAATTAAATTAGGTGGTCGTGAGAATTGTTCAACTAGATAATTTAATTAAAGATTTTTCATGAAAAATTAATTTGAAAAATCCAAGTGATTTTTGAAAAAATTAATTTTGATCAAGTAAAATTAAATTAATAAATCAATTAAAATTAATATTATATTTTTGGAAGTTAATTTTCAAGTCAAATACTTAGCCCAATAGGTACTTGAACTTTAAAATTGGACCTGAGAACGTAAACTAGGCCTTAGATCCCAAAATCGAGACCAAGACCCAAAACTGGTCAAATCGGGCCTAATATGTGAAACCGGGCTGGCGGTCCAACCGGTGGCTAGACTGGACCAGTCGAGTCGTCATTGACCCAGACCGACACCTACATCACCAGACAGAACGGTATCGATGGCTGTGACAGCGGCGTCCCGGTGGTCGGCGGCTGTTGGTCATCAGTGGTTGAGCAGTGAAAGAGTTACACTCCTACTGGGCCTCTACCAAATATTTTGATTTCAGATTAATTATTCCAAAAATAATATTATTTTATTAGTCTAATATTAAATTTAATTTAATATTTATCTTAATAGTATTTTATTAATTTAATATTAAAGTGATTCTATTAATATTAAATTTAATTTAATGTTTATCTTGTAGATAAGCTGTAACATCCCAAAAACTAGGGGTTTGTCATATTTGTGTAATTGCATGTTATGCTGGTTCTGTGTGATGTTTAATGGAGTTTAGGGGCCCTAGGGAGGCCTGGGGTCGTGTGGGAACCTTGGTAAAAATTTTGCTTTTTGGGCACTTAAGGGGGGGGAGAGCTAGTGGAGGCAGGATTTAAGTGTAATTATTGGTATTGTGTTAACAAAAAGAGCAAGGTGGCCTAGTGGAGCTGCCGTCACTTGTGTAGCAAGGGAAGTGGGGTTCGAATCCCATGGCATGCAAATTGTGGGTTTATTTTTATGTTAAGGGAGAAGAAGAGGTGGAGTTGGAATGGGATTCTGCTAGGTGAAGGTTTGAAGTGGTCAAACCATTTGAATGGGTGATGGAGAGTGGATTGTGGAGCAAATCAAGGAGAGGATCGTGGGAGTTGGTGAGTGAAGGTGTTTGGCCGAAAGTGGGGAGGTGCTTAGGGAGCATAATCGGTTTTGGTTAGTAGGTGTGTGTGCCGAATTCTCTTTAGCTTCCTAGGCAATTTTAGCACATTCGGTCATTAGTGGGTAGGGACAGTGTCGTTTTCTTTAAGTGTTCATTTGAGAGAGAGTTTTATTCTTTTTGCTTTTTGGCTAAAGACATTTCGATTGCTTCCATTCTCTTTGCCACAACCTCTAGTGCTATTCTCTTTTTTTTCTCATTTTTCTTTCTTTCTTGGTGCACATTATAGCCGAACCTCCCTTCTACTCATTTACTTCTTCTCTTTTCTTTGATCGATAGCCACCCTACCTACTTTGATTCTTGTGGCCGGTTGCTTGGTGTTTTGCTTTTGGGGGGCCGAATCTTTTCTTCAGTCGACTTCTCTTTGATCTAAGGTAATGATAATTCTTTCTTTATTTATTTTCTTTCCTTTTCCCTCCTGTGTTCACATAGCCGAATGTGCCATTCCTATTTCTCCAAGTTGTTGTCTAACTCTTTCTTCTCTTCTCTCATCGTGGAACACGTATTTCGGTTCAAAACCATAGCCGAATCCTCTAAGGCCCTCTAGGTGCAAACCACTTTGGGACCTTCTACAATTATTGGTAAGTCCTTATGGCCGAAGAGGGAAAGTGGGTGGTCGTTTGCCATTTCAGGTTCATTCAGGCCGAAAGGCCATTTCTTTGTTACTCTAGAATCAACATCACTAACTCATGCTCTTTTTTAGGGACTCGATTTTGTGATCGGAGGAAGTGAACCGAACTCTTAAACGTGGCAAGGAGTTGCCGACGTTCTCGGTAAGTGGCTTGAATGGGGTTGTTGTTTTCAATCTAATTGATACGTCTTACTGAGATTAAGGCTAATGGTTTAAGTGTTTGGATTCATAGGTGCATAATCTTGAGGATTCAATCTACGCTCGTATCAGGTGTGTAATCTCACACCCTTTCGATTGTTTGCATATGTTACTTCGCGAATCGGCCAAAAGCCGAAAAGCTAGAAACTGACATCTGTGACCACTCGAGCGTGCGAACGCTCGTGATGGTAAAATGAGGCTCGAATAAAGACGGTAAGTCGCAGAGAGTGTCACGAGCACTCTTGCGAAAATGAGGTTGTAATGGGCCTAACCAAGCCGATCGAGCTTAACGGGCCCAATGGGCTTTTCGGCCTACACGGTCGAAATTTTTGAAAAATGGTCCAAGGGTAAGGATAGTTGCAAAATCTGCGAAACTGAGACCGAAAACGTGCGTAATGGGCCACACCAGCATGTGGGCCTGTTTGGGCCTAAAATGGATTTTTGGCCCATAGCTCCGTAGAGATCCCATAAGGATCCTGTGTCGCAAGAGACGACATTAGGCTTTCGAAAAGCCGTGAATAGATAAAATTGCCAAATTACCTTTAGTAGGTAAATTACCAAAATACCCTCGACGGGTAAATTACTGTTATACCCTCAAGGGTGGATTTAGCATGATAATATGTTTTTCGGTATATTTGCTATGTGGTACATTTTTGCATACATTAAATTATTATGTCACAACATGCTGCATGGGATTGGGATAATGATGATGATCGGGGAAGTGTAATCTAGTGGCTCTACCACAATCTGTATAGTGGCTATGCCACATGTATTCTGTTATTCTGGTGGCTTCGTCACAAATTCGGCGATGAGCAGCGTGACTGCCATCGAGGTGTGTAGGGGATGAAGGGTTGATTGTAGAAATCCCCACAGGTGTGTTGGGATGGTACGGGTGGTGTGTAGTGGATTGATTATTAGGTGGGGTTGGGTTCCATTGCATGTATTATCTGTTTTACCATGCTAATAGGGCTAAGGCCCAGTTTGATTCTGTATAGGCCTTAGGCCAGTTCGCTTCTGTTTGGGCTAAGGCCCAGTCTGCTTCTGTGGGCTCGGGCCCAGTTAATAATTGATTAGGGGATTACACATTGAGTTCTCGTAACTCACCCCTTTGCTTAATCTTGCAGGTGATCCCCAGCGTTGAGGATTTGGAGCTGTGAAGTACTTCGAGGTGGCCATACATCGAAACTTTAGTAAATTCCCATTTTACTTTCTTTTGAGTTAGTTTAAATTTGGGTTAATATTTTTGTAATAAGGCCATTGGTTTAATTTCTTTTAAGTTTTCCTTAATAACTGCTAGATTTATAAATACGTAGTTTTCTTTAAACGACAATAGGTGTTTTCAAAAATATCATATCTTCGTAATCTAATGAAATTGGTTTCTTTAATAATCAAAGTTTTCAAATAATGGTAATAACAACGTTTTTATGTTAACACCATAAAAGCAAATATGAATTTCAACAATAACAAAGCTCGAAGTTGCAAAAAATAATGCGAACTTCTTAACGAATACGCACTAGTTTTAGACAACCTCTCTATGTGACACGTCAGATCCGATCGTAACGCTTGGGCCGTGTTTGGGGTGTTATATAAGGATTCTATTATTTTAATAAGATTTAATATTAAATTTAATCTAATATTTATCTTGATAAGTATTATATTAATTTAATATTAAAGTGATTAAGTTTAATCATAGTTTGAACTCTCTAAACTCTCCCTATATAATGAGAGTTTGGGTCCTTATTTTCACGCACTTGAATTCAAGAAAAAGCTATAGAGAGAAAATTCTCTGAAGAGATTATTCCAGAAAATTTCTAGAGATATTTTTTTATTTACAACTTGTCCTAAAAGTTTAAAGAAATTGCAAAATTACCCCACTAGTAATTTTTGTGAAAAATTTTCTTATTCAAGGCGAGCCCACACTCAGTAGACGTGAGCTTGAGGAAAACGAAAAAGACTACTCAGTTGAAGCGCTAATCCTAGACAAATCGAAAAGGTAAATTTTTGATTAAGTGTTTATTATTTTAGATATCACAACAAAAATCTTGTTTTGGAAAAAATTTTAAAACTATGGTTTTTCCCTAAATTTATTTCCCGCTTCACTTTCATACCCATTTTTCCAACACTCTCATCATTGTTCCACCTATAATCAAATTCATCCATGATTAAATCAAATTGTCAACAAGGTAACTAAACGAAATAAAAAAATTACTCAAAGATAAAAGTGAAAAATGAGTACTCTAAAATAAAAATACTTAATGAATAAAAGTTAGAACACTATCTATACTAACGAATCAATTATAAAGCCAAATTAAGTTAGTTATTATAAAATTGATAAAAATAATGAAACATAAAATCGTATCTATGGTCTACAGAAGTTCCTACTTAGTTTATTATGTGCAAAAATAAAATTTAATCTACTGTCGAAACCTCCCTAGCAATGATACCAACAACTTGACCGCCTCTAGACGGGCTAGACTTAAGAGTGTGTATACTACTACAAAAGATAGGAAATTAGTCGGTGACCACAAGTGTACGGGTCAAATTGTAATATAGTTTATTAGTACAACGAAGTACTGAGCGTACTCCGAGGGTCGTACCCAAGGGAGATTTGCTTAAACTAATAATTACTTTTACACAAATAAATCTAAATAGTACTGAATCAAAACCATATTACAAGAGATCATAATTGAAAGAATAAAAAGAAAATAAAATAGGCAAAAGAATTAAATAGCACAAAATCACAAGATTGGAGATCTATCAAGAATAAAAATGGTAAACTAACTCGCTTCAGTGTTCCTAGTTAACCTCTAATTTAGGGTTCTATTCAATCAACTAGTCATTAACCTACAAGGACCTCTCAGCCTTCTACTAACTTAATGAGTCGGCAAGCACTACTTATCTCTCAATGTCACAAGTCAGACCAGGTTGGGTTAAGGTTTTCACATTAGACTATACCAATTTCGAGTTCATATCTACCTAAATGACTTCCTAGGATTGTCAAGCCTATGGTTTAAGTTCTTTCTTTCCCAACTAACTAATCTGCTAAGAAACCCTAAAACAATTATTAACTATTCCCACATCCACTTGTTAATCTCCCTACAATTTAGTTACCCATAGACATAATAAATTCAAACTCTAAATTGAATGTAAACATCATAATAATATTAACAAACAAAGTAAAGAAACAAAAATTAAATCCTGACTAAAAATTTAAGTGCAAAAATTGAAATCTGTTGATAGTGTTGAAGATCCACAATCATTGCTAAGAACAATGAAAATAACTTGAATGAAAAACTAAAAAATAAAACCTAATTTACAAAGAAAACTAAAAACTAAAAGTTAAGTAATATCGTCTAGGTTGAAGTCCCTTTGAATCTGGTTATAATGTTGTTTATATAGGCAAATAATCTAAAATACTAAAGTGCCCTTTTGTTTATAATGTCAATTAAGGTTTTAGGTTGTAAAATACCCTAATTGCCCTAAAAAATCTCATTCTGCTCCCTATGTTGCGACATCGAACTCCCCGTGTTGCAACATAGTGACCAGCTTGGAGTTCCTATGCCTTTGAATGGACTCCTGCATATTTACTAAGTATGTTAGCTCGCCATTAGGCCTCATCCGACCCCTAAGGTCAATAAAAGACTTAAAATGTACTTTTTATTGAATTTAACTAAACTAGGAAAACATAAATAAAACATACTTAAATTGCTTGTACTCAACCTCCTTGAGCTCAAAAACTAGTTTAATCTACTACATCAAATTATGATAGATCATATACCTTACCCTAATTCAACCTAATATGTAACAGCCCGTTTTTGGTCAAATCGAAACAGTGGTTTTGGGGCCACAAACCAAAAGTTAAAATAATTATTTTATTATTATTTTAATGTTTACATCATGATAATATGATTGTGTGAAATTTTCGTTAAGAAACTTTATTGTGTAAATGCTTAATTTGATAAAAAGGACTAAATCGCGTAAAGTGTAAAAGTTGTGTTCTATTAAATAAAGGTATTTAATAGATACAGAACCTTAAAGTTAAGGTCCTTAAGTGGTAATTAGACCATTTTAATTGCGAGTGGACTATTTTTGGCATTTATTAAGTGATTTTAATGGTTATTAAATAAGGGTTAAATAAGTAAATTAGTATTCAAGTAAATTAAATTAAAGAAAAATAAGAGATCATCTTGTTTCTTCATCATCTAACCAAATTAAGCAAAGAAAAACTCCATTAAAAGAGCTTCAAGTTTTGGCTAAGCTCCTCCTCTTGCATGGTAGTATTTTAGTTCGATTTTTGATGATTTATATGTTTTTGTAATCGTTGTAACTCAATCTAGCTAGTCTGTACCTTTAATTTCGAAATTGTTAAAGATTTTGAGAGTTGCATTGTTGAATTTATGTGTTCTTTGATGTTTAATGTTGAAATATGAAAGCTTGATCATAGTTTTACATGTTTTGTTAAGTGATTTTTGATGAAAATGCATAATAGGGATTAAATTGTGAAAAGTACAAATTGAGTGGTTGAAATGTGAAATAAATGAAATTTTTGGCTAGGGACCTATTTGTAATTCGGTCAAGCATGGGTTTTATTGAAATTATGTGAATTTTGTGTTTTGTGAAATAAGGACTAAATTGTAAAAGTTGTGAAATACTTGGGGCAAAAGTGTAAAGTGCTTTAAACTGTGATATGGACTAGATTGAAAGAATATGTGATTGAATAAGTTAATTTTGAATTCATACAGATCAAGAAAGAAAGAATTCAAACTTAGATCGGGGGAAAAGCAAGGTTATCGAGTAGTCGGTTCGTTTCGTCAAATCTGTACACGAGGTAAATTCGTATAACTGAACTTAAATGTGTATCTATTCATTTGATGGATTAAATTGAGATAGTATTTATTCTATTAGATAAATGTGGAGATATTAAATTAAATGCACGGTTTAAGTAAACGAGTTAATGAATAAGACCATAGCTGGGCTATGGCAAAATCGAACAACAAGACCATAACTGGGTTATGGCATGTGAATGAAAGACCACGGCAGGGCCTTGGCAATGTATGTGTAAGACCATAGTTGGACTATGGCATCTGAAAATCGATGTACTCGTATCGTAAGCATTTATAAACTCAAAGTGATTTGATAAGTGAATTGGTGAGAATAGATATGTATCAGTACAGGTATGTACGGAAAACTATTCTAGTAACGAGTTGATGGAAGTCGAGAATTTTATGTTAATTTAGTGATTGATGCTTTAATGCAATTTATGTTATCAATTTAGAAATGTTAATGAATGATGAAATTATTTTATATTTACATACGAACTTACTAAGCTTATAGCTTACTCTGTTTATTTGTTCCTATGTTCTATATTACTTCAAAGCTAGCTCGGATCCGGGGATCTCAGGGACTTCATCGCACTATCAGACATCTATTTGGTACTTTTGTGTCGTGTAAATATAGTATATGGCATGTATAGGCTTGTGTCATTTTGGTATGTTTGGTGGATATGTATTTAGGTCGTTTGGGTTGGCATAAGATGGTGAACATGATGATGTTTATAAATGTGCAAATGGTTCTATTTTGAGTTTGGTAAATTGACTTATGTTATGTGATTGAAGTTGATAATTTGGGAGTTATGTGTTTGTGAATTAATGCTTGATAATGCATGTTTGAAATGATTTAGTAAATTAAATTGTATATGTGAATTAGGATGTAATTAAATGGCAAGTTGTGACATATTTGTGACTTGCATGGTTGGAGATAGATATAGTAAGATTTTTGTATTGGTTAATGAATTTTGGCTGCTTATTTGTGCCTTGAAATGGTACCAATTGTACTTTTGTAGGTATGTGCAAAATGGGGTGGCAAATTGACCTTGCAAATGGCCTATTTTTGTCCACACTGGCGTGTGTCTCATCCGTGTGTGACACACGGTCATGTTACACGACCGTGTGTCCCTTGGTGTTGAAATTGAATTGAAGTCAGTATGCTCCACATAGTCTCACATACGGGCATGTGACTGGCCATGTGGTAGAAGTCACTATCATTGGTTGTGATTAAATTGTATTTGATATGACAAATTGTATATGAAATGTATGATTATAAATGTTGTAAATCTGGTAATGCTCCGTAACCCTATTCCGGCATTGATATGGGTGAGGGGTGTTACATTTATTGGTATCGGAGCTACGGTTTAGTCGATTCTAGGACAACGTAGCATGTGTGAGAGTCTAGCCATATGTGCCATATATACTCTTTGATAATGTGATGATTCCTAACAGCTTAAATTGTATTTTCGCATAGTAATAGATCCCGAACGAGCTGTAGTGGATGATGTTGAGAGTAATGCGCCAGCTCCCGCTTAGGGGACAGTGCCTTCCGAATCTAGACCCGTGTTGAGTAGTCATGAAAGTGAGGCTAAAAAAGCCTTTTTTCTAGATGATGAACGAATGGTTCACTCAATATGTTCGGACAAATCCGGCCGCTCAACAACCTCCACCCCCTCCTATTCCTCAAACTGTACCTGTAGCTCCTCAAAGAGTCGAGCTTTTAAGATTGAATAAGCCTCCAGTTGATAAGATCTGCAAACACGGGGCTGAAGAGTTTAAGGCTAATGTTGATGATGACCCTGAGAGAGCCGAGTTTTTGCTAGAAAATACTATCCGAGTGTTTGATGAACTTTCATGTACGCTAGTTGAATGCTTAAAGTGTGCTATTTCTCTTCTGAGAGACTCTGCGTATCAATGGTGGAATTCTTTAGTTTCAGTAGTGCCGAGAGAGCGAGTGACCTGGGAATTTTTTCAGACCGAGTTCCAAAAGAAATAAATCAGTCAACGGTTCCTTCATCAAAAGCATAAAGAATTTCTAGAATTGAAATAGGGCCGTATGATCGTAACTGAATATGAAATAGAATTTGTACAGTTGAGCAAGTATGCTCGAGAATATGTTTCTACCGAAGAGATAATGTGCAAGCGGTTTGTTGATGGGTTGAGTGAAGACATTAAACTTTTGGTCAGGATATTGGATTGAAAAGAATTCGTTGTGTTAGTCGAAAGTGCTTGCAAAGCTGAAGAACTGGGCCAAGAAAAGAGAAAGGCTGATTCGGAAGCTAGAGATTCGAAAAAGAGATTGATGAATAATCCCTATCACTCTTTATCAAAGAAATCCCAAGATACGTATAGTCAATCAAATGCACCAGTGGAGTACTCTAATAGAGATCGTGGGAAGCAATTTATGGGTTCAAAAACTCTAGCTATGTCAGTGGCAAGTGTGGGTAATGTTAGACCGAACAAACCTGAATGCGGACGATGTGGAAAATGACATTTTGGATAGTGTAGATTGAACGATAAAGCCTGTTTTAGATGTGGTTTGCACGAACACTTCATTCGAGTTTGTCCTTAGTTAGATGAGAAAGATAAATCTCAGAGTGCAAGACAAAGTAACACAACTGTGAAAGGAAGACCATTTCGTAATGTTAGAAATGTGAGTGGTGGTAGAGGTGCGACACGAGATACTGCTGTGAGATCCGAGGCCAGAGCACCTGCTAGAGCCTATGCTATTCGCACTGGTGAAGAAGCGTCATCTCCAAATGTTATCATCAGTACTTTCACTCTCTATGATACTAATATGATTGCATTGATAGATCCAGGATCAACTCATTCTTATATATGTATGAATTTAGTATCTAGTAAGACTTTGCCTGTAGAGTCTACTGAATTTATGATTAGAGTATCGAACCCCTTAGTCAAATGTGTTTTGGTTGACAAAGTCTGCAAGAATTGTCCGTTAATGTATTGGGATTTCTGTTTTCCGGCTAATCTGATGTTTTGCCATTTGATGAATTTGATGTGATTCTGGGTATGGATTGGCTAACGATGCATGATGCTATAGTGAATTATAGACGAAAGACAATTGAACTGAAATGTCAAAATAATGAGACTAACAGAATTGAATCTGATTATCTGAATAGTTTTCCAATTGTGATCTTATCTATGTTAGCCCAGAGATTTGTGAGAAAGGGGTGTGAAGCTTATTTTGCTTATATACTTGATACGAAAGTGACAAAAACAAAGATTGAATTAATACCAGTTGTGTGCGAGTATCCAGATGTATTTCCCGAAGAGTTACCAGGTTTACCACCTATTAGAGAGGTTGAGTTTGGTATTGAATTAGTTCCGGGAACAATGCCGATATCGATAGCTCCGTACAGAATGGCTCCATCAGAGTTAAAAGAATTGAAAGCTCAATTGCAAGATTTGACAGATAGAGGTTTTGCTAGACTGCGTTTCTCTCCTTATGGTGCACCGGTGTTATTTCTAAAAAAGAAATATGGCACGATGAGAATGTGTATAGACTATCGACAGCTCAACAAAGTGACGATCAAGAATAAATACCATTTTCCACGAATAGATGATTTGTTTGATCAGTTAAAAGGGGCAACAGTATTTTCGAAAATTGATTTGAGATTGGGTTATTACCAGTTGCGAGTTAAAGACTTAAATGTGCCAAAGACTGCATTTAGAACAAGGTACGGACACTACGAATTTGTTGTTATGCCTTTCGGACTAACAAATGCACCTAGTGTTTTTATGGACTTGATGAACCAGATTTTTAGGCCGTACTTAGACTGATTCGTAGTTGTATTTATTACTGACATTTTGATTTACTCTTGTAATGAATTTGAGCATGCCGAGCATTTGAGAATCGTGTTACAAAATTTGAGAGATAAACAGTTGTTTGCAAAGTTTAGCAAATGTGAGTTTTGGCTACAAGAGATTGGTTTTCTGGGAAATATAGTTTCAGCCGCGGGTATCCGAGTTGACCCGAGCAAAATTTCTGATATTATAGATTGGAAACCTTCGAGAAATGTATCCGGAGTCCGTAGTTTTTTGGGACTAGCCGTCTATTATAGACGATTTGTGAAAGGCTTCTCGATGATTGCGACTTTGATGACACGATTGCTTCAAAAAGATGTTAAATTTGAGTGGTCAGAAAACTGTCAGCAAAGCTTCGAGCAGTTGAAAGCATTATTGACAGAGGCAGCAGAGTTAGTTCAGCCTGATTCGGGTAAAGAATTCGTAGTTTTCAGTGATGTATCGTTAAATGGCCTGGGTTTTGTTTTGATGCAAGAAGGCAAAGTTATAGCTTATGCCTTGAGACAGTTGAAGCCACATGAGAGAATTATCTAATGCACGATCTAGAGTTAGCTGCGATAGTGTTCGCATTGAAAATTTGGCGTCATTACTTGTTTGGTGGGAAATGCCATATTTATACCAATCACAAAAGCCTGAAATATTTGATGACTCAGACATATTTGAATTTCCGAGAGCGGAGATGGTTACAATTGCTAAAAGACTATGAGTTAGTGATTGACTATCATCCGGGGAAAGCGAACATAGTTGCTGATGCTTTGAGCTGAAAGTCTTTATTTGCTTTACGTGCTTTGAACACACAATTAGCTTTGTCTGACGACGGTTCGATAGTAGCCGAGTTGAAAGTGAGACCGTTATTTCTACAGCAGATTTGTGAGGCTCAAAAATTTGATAATGAATTGCAAGCAAAACGAGCTCAGTGTGAGTCGACTTCTGATTCAGAGTTTCGAATAGGGCTCGGTGATTGTTTGATGTTTCGTGATAGAATATGTGTACCAAGAAATTCTGAGCTCACTCGGAAGATTCTAAATGAAGCACACAATAGTTGTTTATCAGTACATCCGGGAAGCACAAAAATGTATAACGATTTGAAATAGCTTTATTGGTGGCACGGCATGGAACGAGTTATCTCAGAATTTGTTTCAAAATGTTTGATTTGTCAACAAGTAACAGCTGAGCATCAAGTGTTGTCAGGTTTATTACAGCCTATTATGATTCCTAAGTGGAAGTGGGATAGAGTAACAATGGATTTCGTATCGGGTTTGCCCTTATCTCTGAAAAAGAAATATGTGATCTGGGTTGTTGTTGACAGATTGACGAAATAAGCTCATTTCATTCTGGTACGTACATATTTCTCGTTTAATAAATTAGCTAAGTTGTATATTTTCGAAATTGAGAGATTACATGGTGCTCCCCTATCTATTGTTACGAATAGAGATCCGAGGCTGACATCGAGATTTTGGAAGAAATTACAAGAAGCTTTGGGTATGAAGCTGCATTTTAGCACTGCGTTTCACCTGCAAATGGATGGTCAATCCGAACGAGTTATTCAGATACTTGAGGATATGTTGCGTTATTGCATTCTTGAGTTTGAAGGTAGCTGGGAGAAATATATACCACTGATTGAATTTGCTTACATTGATAGCTTCCAATCAAGTATAAAGATAGCACCATACGAAGCTTTATACGGTCGTAAATGTAGAACACCATTGTACTAGACTGAGCTTAGTGAGAATAAGATTCACGGGGTTGATCTGATCAGAGAAACAGAAGAAAAAGTAAAAGTAATTCGCGATAGTTTGAAAGCAGTTTCAGATCGACAAAAATCATATGCAGACTTGAAACAAAAAGATATTGAGTTCCAGATCGGGGATAAAGTGTTTTTGAAAGTGTCGCCGTGGAAAAAGATATTGCGGTTTGGTCGGAAAGGGAAATTGAGTCCGCGATTCATCAGACCCTATGAAATTACTGAGCGAGTTGGGCCAGTGGCATATCAGCTGTCCTTACTGTCTGAGTTAGAAAAGATACATAAAGTGTTTCATGTGTCGATGCTTCGACAATACCGATCCGACCCTTCACATGTCATTTCCCCGACTGAGATTCAAATTCAGTCTGATATGTCATATGCTAAAATACCGATTCAAATTTTAGCTCGTGAAATAAAAGAGATGAGAAATAAGAGAATCATATTAGTGAAAGTATTATGGCATCAACACGGGATTGAAGAAGCTACATCAGAACCCGAGGATGCTATGAGAAAACAATACCCCAACCTATTCACTAGTAAGATTTTCGGGGACAAAAATCCCTAAAGTAGAAAGTTTAACAGCCTGTTTTTGGTCAAATCAGAATAGTGGTTTCGAAACCACAAATCCAAAGTTGAAATAATTATTTTATTATTCTTTTAATGTCTACAGCATGATAATATGATTTTGTGAAATTTTCGTTAAGAAATATTATTATGTAAATGCTTAATTTGATAAAAAGGATTAAATCATGTAAAGTGTAAAAGTTGTGTTCTATTAGCTAAAGGTATTTAATAGCAATAGAACCTTAAAGTTAAAATCCTTAAGTGGTAATTGTGAGTGGACAATTTTGGGCATTTCTTAAGTGATTTTAATGGTTATTAAATAAGGATTAAATAAGTAAATTAGTATTAAAGTAAATTAAATTAAAGAAAAATAAGAGATCATCTTGTTTCTTCATCATCTAACCAAATTAAGCAAAGAAAAACTCCATTAAAAGAGCTTCAAGTTTCGGCTAAGCTCCTCCTCTTGCATGGTATGTATTTTAGTTCGATTTTTGATGATTTATATGTTTTTGTAATCGTTGTAGCTCAATCTAGCTAGCCCGTACCTTTAATTTCGAAATTGTTAAAGATTTTGAGAGTTGCATTGTTGAATTTATGTGTTCTTTGATGTTTAATGTTGAAATATGAAAGCTTGATCATAGTTTTACATGTTTTGTTAAGTGATTTTTGATGAAAATGCATAATAGGGATTAAATTGTGAAAAGTGCAAATTGAGTGGTTGAAATGTGAAATAAATGAAAGTTTTGGGCTACTAGGGACCTATTTGTAATTCGGCCAAGCATGGGTTTTATTGAAATTATGTGAATTTTGTGTTTTGTGAAATAAGGACTAAATTGTAAAAGTTGTGAAATACTTGGGGCAAAAGTGTAAAAGTGCTTTAAACTGTGATATGGACTAGATTGAAAGAATATGTGATTGAATAAGTTAATTTTGAATTCATACAGATCAAGAAAGAAAGAATTCAAACTTAGATCGGGGGAAAAGAAAGGTTATCGAGTAGTTGGTTCGTTTCGTCAAATCTGTACACGAGGTAAATTCGTATAACTGAACTTAAATGTGTATCTATTCATTTGATGGATTAAATTGAGATAGTATTTATTCTATTAGATAAATGTGGAGATATTAAATTAAATGCACGGTTTAAGTAAACGAGTTGATGAATATGACCATAACTGGGCTTTGGCAAAATCGAATAATAAGACCATAATCGGGTTATGACATGTGAATGAAAGACCACGGCAAGGCCTTAGCAATGTATGTGTAAGACCATAGTTGGACTATGGCATCGGAAAATTGACGTACTTGTATCGTATGCATTTATAAACTCAAAGTGATTTGGTAAGTGAATTGATGAGAATAGATATGTATCAGTACAGGTATATACGGAAAACTATTCTAGTAACGAGCTGATGGAAGTCAAGAATTTTATGTTAATTTAGTGATTGATGCTTTAATGCAATTTATGTTATCAATTTAGAAATGTTAATAAATGATGAGATTATTTTATATTTACATACGAACTTACTAAGCTTATAGCTTACTCTGTTTATTTGTTCCTATGTTTTATAGTATTTCAAAGCTAGCTCGGATTCGGGGATCGTCAGGGACTTCATCGCACTATCGGACATCTATTTGGTACTTTTGAGTCATGTAAATATGGTATATGACATGTATAGGCTTGTGTCATTTTGGTATGTTTGGTGGATATGTATTTAGGCCATTTGGGTTGGCATAAGATGATGAACATGATGATGTTTATAAATGTGCAAATGGTTCTATTTTGAGTTTGGTAAATTGACTTATGTTATGTGATTGAAGTTGATAATTTGGAAGTTATGTGCTTGTGAATTAATGCTTGATAATGCATGTTTGAAATGAATTAGCAAATTGAATTGTATATGTGAATTAGGTATGTAATTAAATGGCAAGTTGTGACATATTTGTGACTTGCATAGTTGGAGATAGATATAGTAAGATTTATGTATTGGTTAACGACTTTTGGCTGCATATTTGTGCCTTGAAATGGTACCAATTGTACTTTTGTAGGTATGTGCAAAATGGGGTGGCAAATTGGCCTTGCAAATGGCCTATTTTGTCCACACGGGCAGAGACATGGGCGTGTGTCTCAGCCGTGTGTGAACACGGTCATGTTACACAGTCGTGTGTCACCTGGTGTTGAAATTGAATTGAAGTTAGTATGCTTCACACAGTCTCACATATGGGCATGTGACTGGCCGTGTGGTACAAGCCAGTATACCCCCTAAATGGCATACGGGCTTGTGACTTGGCCTTGTTGCATAAGTTAGTATACCCTATAGGTTTGGCACGGCCTAACACACGGCCTGGCACACGGGCGTGTGTGGCCACTTCGAAGGGCACACGGGCTGGACACACGGGCGTGTGGTTGGCCGTGTAACTGATGGGCTCGAAAGTAACTAATATCTCGACAAAGGCAAGCGCACCTATCGAACAGTAGTATAGTTGTGGTGAGTTCGGAATATCGTATCCTCAAGGACTAAAATTACTAGTAATAACTATCTTTTTATTTTCTAGCCTAATAATTTAGGAGATTTATTTTTAATCTAAAATTTATCTAACTAATTGACTAATTATGAACGCGACAGAGAATGAAGAGAATAATCGAATGAATAAACACAATACCCAAGGAAGAATCCACCTAGACTTCACTTATTATTCTAACTCTGAATTAAATGATTTATTCACTTGACTTGATCCGTAGAAATCCCTAAATTATATTAATATCTCTTTCGAGACTAAGAACAACTGACTCTAGGTTGATTAATTGAAATCTCTTTCTGGTTAAAACCCCTATTGTCGCATTAACTCGATCCATGGATTCCCTTATTAGATTTGACTCTAATCCGGCAGATTTATGTCATCCAATTTCTAGGGTTGCAATCAACTCCGCTTAATTATGTTGGATCTTCTCTTAAACAAGGACTTTTGCTCCACTGGATAAGCACATTAAACTTGAATTAATATTCCTGTAAACATCAAAACACGGATTAAGAACACATAATTAAGAACAAAATCAAGTATTTATCACGTAATTCAAATGTATTAAATAATAAGATTCATCTAGGTTTCATCCTCCCTAGGTATTTAGGGAGTTTAGTTCATAACGTAAAAGGAAAACATCATAGAATTAAGAAAATAAAAAGACATAAAAAACCCAAAAACTTCTAAAGAACTTGATGGAGATCTTCAATCTTAGAGCGAATCTGCCTTCTAGATGATTCCGACGGCTTCTTTCGAATAATTTCTTCGATCTACTTCCCGTGTTCCTTTAGGTTTTCCTCTGATGTGTATTTATAGACTTTAGAAGGCTCAAAAACCCTAAAAATTGGCTTTTTCCACGTGAAAATAAAGCAGGGTACGACAGTGACACGGGCGTGTGATCAACCCGTGTGAGGAGGCCTAGGCCGTGTGGGAATTTGCATGGCTCTCTATCGACACGAGCTGGTACATGGGCATGTGTCCAGTCCGTGTGGTTCACACAGGCATGTGTTCAGCCCGTGTGGTGCGGGCTTTGGCTGAGTGGATCCTTAAGATGGCTCGTTTTATCCGATTTTGGCCCGTTTTTCATTCCTTTCGCTCCCCTATGCTCTCCTAAGTATAGAAACTTGAATTTAAAGGATTAGGAGCATCGAATTCACCAAATTCTATAAATAAACATCCAAAAACAAGCTAAGCATGGGATTAAAATGTGTTACTTTTATGGTTTATAAGTAACCCAAGTCAGTATGTATGCCCTGTTTCAACACAGGCGTGTTTGGAGCTGTGTGAGGCACACAGCCTATTCACACGGGCGTGTGACCCCTATATGGTTGAAATTTTTTCTAAGTTTCTTAAAATTTTACGAGTTACTGGTTTAATCCCGAACCATTTCTAATGAATGATTAAGGCCTCGTGGGCTCGAGTAAGGGACACTATCATTGGTTGTGATTGAACTGTATTTGATATGACAAATTGTATATGAAATGTATGATTATAAATGTTGTAAATCTGGTAATGCTCCGTATCCCTATTCCAGCTTTGAAATGTATGATTATAAACTACCATGTTTACGATATGGATTTCTCTAAACTCACATTGCGTGAGGTTTTCCCATCATCGCCTTGGGACACACAGAGAACCCAGACGATAAATTTGGCTTATCTGCCCTTTCCAAAATGTTCCATGACCATGGACTTTTCTTTAGAATTTTCATGTCAGAATTCATGTTTACTGTCCCGGTGGACTTTATCGAATACCACTGTAGTGACAAAACTTACATTACAACCTCTCCACACTCAAATACACCCCATTCCAAAACATTTTTAGTCTCACATCACATATCCAATATAAACAGTATTCAGGTAGGATAACTCATTTTCTTAACCAAATCATACTTCAACACATGCTTCATACGCATCAATACAATCGCATCACATAGTATTCATTCTAAGCACACACATATAGTTGCTCATACACCAATACACAAAATTCATCATATTCTACACTTAGAAGAACCTATATCAGGAATTGATCAGCCGCAATTCGTTGTAGCAAATTAAACTAGTTTTTATACTTAAGGAGCTTAAATAGGAGCACATTTTTTATGTTTTATTTAGTTTTTCAATCTTAGTCTTCATTTAATAAAAAGTGTAATTGAGTCATTTTATGACCTTAGGGTCCAAAGGATGCCTAAGGGAAGACTAACGTACTTAATAAGTATGCAGGACACCATTCAAAGGCATGAGGTGTAACAGCCCTAACCCGAAACCGTCGCTGGAATAGGGTTAAGAGGCATTACTGAACAACCATAATAATTCACATCCATTCCACAACATAAAGTCAATCATCAATCAAATACATTCAAATATGAGCATATAGTCCCTTATCTAGGTCTACAAGACCATAAACACATGTTAGAATGAGGTCGGGACCAAACTGAACACTTACGAAATTTTTTTCAGAAATCCAAACATTCTTCAACACTGTTGAGGTCACACGCCCGTGTGTCATGGCCGTGTGATAATATGCTAACTACTGACTTGGTCACACGACCATCAGGTACGCCTGTATGCCATGGCCGTGTAACCTGTCCAGGCACACTTTGAAGTGGTCCTTGAACCACACGATGGTGATACACGCCCGTGTCCCTTAACCAAATATGCAAAATAGGCTATTGGCAAGGCCAACATGCCACTCACACTTGGGTCAACCCTACAATCAATATACCAATTCATTTCATGTACTATTGGCAACCAAAAACATCTCAAATGATCAACATATCATCTTATTCAATCTCACTTCTAATCATTCTACTTATAACCAAATTTTACAACTAAACATATGCATTACCAAGCATGATACATCTATAACATCACTAACTTACAATAGCATCAATGCATCACTAAGTGATCACTGCAAATCAGAGTTTTCAATATTTATAAAAGAATGATCAAACCTGGAGACTAACTCTGACAATGATATTAAGGCAAGTGTACCTATCGAACAGTAGTATAGCTTAGGCAAGACCGATTATCGAACCCAAAGGAACTAAAAGTATTAATACTCACTTTCTTTTTATTATTTAACTTTAAAGTTAGAGTGAAGATTACTTTAAACTAAAGTGACGACAACTAAACTAAGGACACAAAGACAAGAAAACAAATTGGAGAATAACTTTGAAGGAAAACTCAGTTGATTTCAACGATACCTTCGGGAAGAATCCACCTAGACTTCACTTATTATCTAACCTTAAATTATTGATTTCTTTTACTTAGCTTGATACGTGAGACTCCCTAACCTATATTAAACCCTCTCTCGAGTTGAATAACGTCTAACCCTAGGTTAATTAGTGGAACTCTCGTTCGCTTATAATAACCCCCTAGGGTAGCAGTAAATCGATCAATGGACTCCCATATTAGGTTTCACCCTAATCCGGCAAAATCTCGTAACCCTATCTCTAGACATTCGATCAACTCTGCTTAATTATGTTAGATCTCCTCTTAGGCAGGGTCTATTCCTCCTCCACCTAAGCACATTAGATTTGGATTAAGCAACATAATTAAGAACAAACTAAGTAATTTATCATATATCTTAAGAACCAAATAATAAAATCCATCTAGGTTTCATCCCCTTTAGGTATCTGAGGGATTTAGTTCATAATGAATAAGCAAAATATCGCAAGAGAAAAGATAAAACAAAACATAAGAAAACCCTAAAACCCCCTGAAGGAATTGAAGGAGAATTCTGTCGTCTTGAGTATAACTCCGGCTTCTTGGGATGGATCAACTGGCTATCCTCGCGTTATTCCCTAACTTTGACCTTCTCGGCTTAGCTCCTTGGCCTCGCTTTCGCCCCTTTTCAAAGGTGGTACTTTGAGGATATTTATAGGCTCTTGGGTTACGATTCTTTCTCCCTAAGTATCCTTTTCTGACTAAAATTTCTCTTTCCAGCGACAGAGGCACGGCCATGGCACACGCCCGTGTGGATCGAGACCTGACCGTGTTCGGATTTCTCTTGAGGCACGGCCATGTGTAACGGAGTTGAGGCCGTGCTCTAGCTGTTCGTCGAGGCACGGCCGTGTGTGCTTTGGGCCAGGCCGTGTCAATTTCGTGCTAAGGCCCATTTACTCCATTTTAGGCCCGTTTTGTGTTCTTTTCATCCTTGGGTGCTTTCCTGGGTATAAGACATGAAAAGAAAGGATTAAAAGCACCTTTTTATATAAAACAAGGAATAAATCATCCAAAAGCATATTAAATGTGGGATTAAAATATGTTACTTTTACGGTTTATCAAATACCCCCACACTTAAGCTTTTGCTTGTCCTCAAGCAAAATTCTCAACTCACAATTAAAACGAACTTTCCATGATCTATAATTCTTATCAACCATGTCTTATCCTAATTCATAGGGAATTCATACATGGATAATTTGATTCAAAGCATCCTAAAGATTCAAACGAGATAAGTCATAATTTTGTACCTCGAAACATAGGTGTCTTCCCTCTTTTAAATAGCTACCTTTTTAATCCAAAATCGACAAGGATTGATATCCTCACTTAGGATTCACTCAAATCACTCTAAAGTGTTTAAGGTTCAGAAAAAGATCGCTCATAAGTCGAACTTGAAAAGTTAATCCCATAGGCTTGCCTGAAAATCAAATCTCCACCACTGTAATATGAGATGACAAACATATCAAAAGGTCTTTGTTAGGGTTGTAACGGGGCTAGGGTAAAAGGTGTGGTCATAGGCTGAAATTAGAGGGTTAGAATCGAGATTGAATTGACAAGTACCTATCTAAAATTTTTCCAAAACTTCATTAACTGAAAAGTAATAATTCTACTAATACGAGCTTTTTCTTTTTGAAAACAAACTTTGATTGTGTAAGCTCTCTTTTCACACTACTAATATTGAATACTTTGAGTTTTTTTTAATTAAGAACAAACTAACGATACATGATAAATTTAACTATCAGAATAATAAACTTCGGTAACTGATCAAATTAAGTCTCAATTAAGGGGTAGTCAAAAGAAAGGGTGATAACAAATATAAGGGTTTTGGGTTAATATTAGTAGGTAAATCAATAAAAAGGGTTTGTTAGGATCAACGGGGTTCACTAGGGGTTAATTGTAAAGGTGGGATATTTGATGGAATTAGTGGGTTAAAACCTAGGTGCCTTTGTCATCTCTGTATATCAAATCATAATTGTGGTCTCGATATGTAAAAATGAGGCAAGTTCTAGAATAAAAGTTCATGGTTGACATACTCATAATCAAAAACTGAGCACGAAAAAGAATGTATGCTCTATAAGGTTCAAATACTCACCAAAATTATAGGTGTTTTGACATCATCCCTATGAATTATAAATTTCAAGGTAGTATTTAAATTTAGGTCGACAGCCTAGCAAAAAAATTTTTAATTCCTGAAAAATAGACTTATCATACTTGATTCTCTAGTATTCTTTAAATTAAACATCAATGTATAATTAACTATGACTTATTTTAAAACATGTCAATAATCATCACAAATCATCAGAAATTTCATCTTAATTAGTAATATGACAACTTTGTATAAAAACAAGACTAAATCAGGGATTTGAGAATAATGAAAAAAGTTTGGCACTTTTATTCCACTTTTACCTTCAGGGATCGAGGTAGATAAAGCAAAAAGTTAGGTCTTTTTACCCCCACACTTAAGATGTACATTGTCCTCAATGTACAAAGATAGATAATGACAATTATATTTAAAATCAAAAGGGAGGGGATAGAATACTCCCTGGGTTTTACGACGAGATCCTTGAAGAGGGCAGGGGTCGTGGAGGTTATGGTGGAGGGGTGGAGGGTGTGGCAAATACGGCGAAGGCGTCGGTATGGTGGCGGTGCTGGTTCCCGAGCTCTGCACTAGATGAAGAAATTGGGGAACTCATGAAGGATTAGTTAGGGGCTATTGAAACATAATATAAATAAACTAAAGATGAAATTAAAGAAAAGCAAGCTAAAGCGAAGGAGACTAAGAAGAAAACTGAAATGATAAGAAAATACTAATGGACTATGAAGTCCTTATTAAAGGATGGTTCGCAAGGTGGGAATCAATGCTAAGATTGGGGATGTGGTGGCGATGGCGAGAGTAGTGAGGTTATCGTGGTGGTCAGTGTGATTCCCTAACAGCCTGGCGAACCTGACATTAAGAAACTAAAAGAAAATTAAACGAAAAGAGCAGTAGAGAAGCTTAGATGAGGAAAATAAAGGAGAAGAGCAGGAAATTGAAACAAGAGAGAAAGCAAAAATAAGACTAATTGGTCTCAAAGACCCTTGGCTTGGTGTTGAGACGAAGCTGCCGGCATGAACTCATGTTGATCGTTCTTTGTTAAGGAGTCTACACGTAGCTTCTTCCGCTTCTTAGGCATGGTGTTGCTTTGCTCAATGATCTAGAGTCTTAAAGAGTCTGAGATGGATGAGAGTGAAAAGGAGAGAAAATAAAGATGAAATCAGATGGAGGGAAGGGGAAGAGGTGAGGGGGTTTAAATATAAGTTCAAATTTTTTGCTCCCCCACGGCCGTGGTCACAGGGTGTGTCGATTTACACGGCCACCTCACACGGCCGTGTTTATAGAGGGTGTTGTCACCCTATGCCCGTACTTGATCCTCCCATGCCCGTGGTTGTGAAGTTTTTCTTTTTACACGGTCGTTCTGCACGGGCGTGTTTCCCCCGTGTTCGATAAGTCAGTAGCTTCACACAGTTGCCAGCACGAGCGTGTTCTGTCTGTGGTGTGCAAGTCAGTAGCTTCACATGGTTTTGGGCACGGCCGTGCCCTATCTGTCGGTGCCCGTGGGGAGGGTTGTTGGATCCGTGACATTGGGGAGGGTGGTTGGATTGACTGCACATCCTCTGTCCTGTCAGTGTGGCAGTTTAGGTGGTCCACCCGGCCACGGACACGGCCGTGTGTAAGGCCATGTGGCCTGGAAATCTGCACTTTTAGTTAGTTTTTAAAAAAAGAAAAGATAGAGGAAAAAGGAAAAGATCAATAAAAATAAATGTAAAAAGAAATGTTGTTAATATTCGGGTTGCCTCCCGAGAAGCACTTGTTTATAGTCTTAAGCTAGACTTTTCTTCGTTATTTGGGAATTTTAGGGAGGTTTAAAGGGTTGAATATCTTCCCTCGTACTTACGGTTTTATTCTCTTGACAAAGTTGAAGTCGAGAAGCGTTTACTTTGAAAGTGACGAATATTGGATTGCTTACCTCGACTATTCCGTTTGGGAAGATATCATGTACCTTGAGAAGGATTTCTCCCTTTTCCTTCAGGTCTGTGGTAGTGATTTGGGGATCAGTTTTGTCTAACAGTACTTGGTCTCCTATTTTGAAGTGATTCAATGTCCCCATGAGCTCTTCTTGTGGTTCCTGGGGTTTTACTTCGTGTGAATCTAGCTCTCCTTTGATCTCTGTCTTCTGCTTTTCCAAATTGTCGACCCTAATGCTTTGTTCCTCATGTAACTTTACTTTGTCGATATGAGCCGGCTCAGAACTTAGGCCTTGTGATGTTTCCTGTGATGAAGATTGAATAATATGATTATCAACTGAAATGGCTTTCTTACCTTCATCGACTGTTGTCCTGGCCGAGTCGAGAGCTTGGAGATTGATCGATTCATCTCCTACACGAAGTATGAGCTCACCTGTAGCAACATCAATTTTAGTCCTGGCAGTTGCTAGGAATGGTCTTCCTAAAATTAAGGGGATTGAATTATCCTCATCTATGTCTAAGACAACAAAGTCTACTGGTAAAACAAATTTATCGATTTTGACAAGAACATCTTCAATAATGCCCCTAGGAATTCTAACAGTTTTATCAACTAATTGAATACTCATCCTAGTTTGTTTGGGCTTCCCTAGACCTAGTCGTTTAAATAGTGAGTAAGGCATGACGTTTATGCTTGCCCCTAGATCAGCTAACGCATTATCAATACGTAAACTACCAATTAAACATGGAATTGTAAAACTCCCTGGATCTTTTAGTTTCTATGGTAGTCTGTTTTGCAGCATCGCCGAGCATGTTGCGTTTAGTTCCACGTGGTGCTCTTCATCTATTTTGCGTTTGTTGGTCAAGAGCTGTCTTAAAAATTTTCTCGAATCTGGCATCTGAAAAAGAGCTTCAGGAAGAGGTAAGTTAATATGTAATTTCTTTAAAAGTTTAAGAAACTTACCGAACTGTTCCTATGAATCGTCTCTTTTTATGGCTTCGTGATAAGGTATGCAAGGTTGATACTCTTTAATTACCAGTTTTGGCTTCTCTTGTGGTACCTCTATTTTACTTTCGTCTACCTTCTTTTCCAGTATTGGATCAGGTTCAGCTAATCCGTTACTGTCCTGAGCTATGATTCCTTGAATTTGCTCCTTAGGATTAACTTCAGTGTTACTTGGTAGATGTCCTTGCAGTCGTTCTGACATTAGTTTTGTGAGTTGTTCTACTGCATTAGTCACTTCCTTGACTGATTTAGCAATTTCATTGATTCGTCTCTCGTTGCTTTTGACTGCTCTATTAGTTTCTTGGAGATGTTCCTCGAGGGTTGGTTTCTTTTCTTATGGATAGGGCTAATTTCATAGGTTTTGAGGAGGTTGTTGCCTTTGATTTCCTTGGTTTCCTTGTCCTCCCCATGAAAAATTTGGGTGGTTCCTCCAACCTGGATTGTAAGTATTACTATAAGGATTATTATTAGATCGGAAATTATTACCTATATAGTTCATTTGTTCATCTTCTGCTCCCGGTTGGTAGGGTGGGTACTCAGGATTCGCCACTGTTCCACTTGCGTCGCACTGCATGACTGGATGTACCTGTGAAGAACACAAATTATCAAGCTTTTTATTCATCATCTCTAGCTGTGTTGATAGCATGGTCATGGCATCAATGTTGAAAACTCCTGTCGATTTTGTCAGTTTGGTCCTTGAAGCTTGCCACTAATAATTGTTTAATGATATTTCCTCAATAAACTCGTAGGCTGCTTCTGGAGTTTTGTTGTTCAGCGTTCCACAGGCGGCTGTATCTATCAGTTGTCTTGTTGAGGGGTTTACACCGTTTTAAAAGGTTTGGACTTGTAGCCACAAGGGTAGGCCATGGTGTGGGCACCTTCTCAAGAGATCTTTGAATCTCTCCCATGCGTCGTATAGCGTCTCTAAATCTATCTGCGCAAAAGAAGAGATATCATTCCGTAATTTGGCCGTTTTGGCCGGTGGAAAATATTTCATAAAAAACTTTTCGATCATCTGATCCCATGTAGTGATTGACCCTCGTTGTAATGAGTTTAACCACTGTTTGGCTTTATTTCTCAATGAAAAAGGGAATAACCGAATACATATGGCATCATCAGAAACACCATTTATTTTGAAAGTATCACAGAACTCTAAAAAGTTAGCTATGTGCGTGTTTGGATCTTCGTCCTGCAAACCATCAAATTGAACAAACTGTTGAATCATTTTTATTGTGTTAGGCTTTAATTCAAAATTGTTAGCAGTTATAGCAGGCCTAACAATACTAGATTTTGCTCCTGTTAAATGTGGTTTCGAATAATCGAACATTGTGCGTGGAGCATTGTTTTCCCCCACATCACGTGGTGGTGGGTTGTTTTCGTCCATCCCTTCAGTACGATTGGATCTGTTTTCTTCCTCTCTCTCTCTGTATAATCTAGGGCTCGACTGGTTTCCCTACGATTCCTTCGAGCGGTCGCTTCAATATCACTGTCGTATGCCAAAGGTCCTCTCGGGTTCCTTCTAGTCATAAACTAGAGGTACCTGCTAGAAAAAGAAAGAAAGAAGTTTTTAGTAAAAAGAAAAACAGAAGAAAAAAGTTTTTAGTAAAAAGAAAAACAGAAAACAAATAGAAACGAAAATGAAAAATAAATTGCGAAAAAATAGAAATTAGGGCTAAAGTAATAAAAATAGAGTTTTCTTAATATTTTAGTTCCCCGGCAACGGCGCCAAAAACTTGATCGCTGCAAATCAGAGTTTTAAATATTTATAAAAGAATGATCAAACCTGGAGACTAACTCTGACAATGATATTAAGGCAAGTGTACCTATCGAACAGTAGTATAGCTTAGGCAAGACCGGCTATCGAACCCAAAGGAACTAAAAGTGTTAATACTCATTTTCTTTTTATTATTTAGCTTTAAAGTTAGAGTGAAGACTACTTTAAACTAAAGTGACGACAACTAAACTACGGACACAATGACAAGAAAACAAATTGGAGAATAAATTTGAAGGAAAACTCAGTTGATTTCAACGATACTTTCGGGAAGAATCCACCTAGACTTCACTTATTATCTAACCTTAAATTATATGATTTCTTTTACTTAGCTTGATCCGTGAGACTCCCTAACCTATATTAAACCCTCTCTCGAGTTGAATAACGTCTAACCCTAGCTTAATTAGTGGAACTCTCGTTCGCTTATAATAATCCCCTAGAATAGCAGTAAATTGATCAATGGACTCCCATATTAGGTTTCACCCTAATCCGACAAAATCTCGCAACTCTATCTCTAGGCATTCGATCAACTCCGCTTAATTATGTTAGATCTCCTCTTAGGTAGGGTCTATTCCTCCTCCACCTAAGCACATTAGATTTGGATTAAGCAATATAATTAAGAACAAACTAAGTAATTTATCATATATCTTAAGAATCAAATAATAAAATCCATCTAGGTTTCATCCCCTTTAGGTATCTGAGGGGTTTAGTTCATAATGAATAAGCAAAACATCGCAAGAGAAAAGATAAAACAAAACATAAAAAAACCCTAAAATCCCCTAAAGGAATTGAAAGAGAATTCTGCCATCTTGAGTATAACTCCGGCTTCTTGGGATGGATCAACTGGCTATCCTCGCGTTATTCCCTAACTTTGACCTTCTCGGCTTGGCTCCTTGGCCTTGCTTTCGCCCCTTTTCAAAAGTGGTACTTGGGAGATATTTATAGGCTCTTGGATTGCGATTCTTTTTCCCTAAGTATCATTTTCCGACTAAAATTTCTCTTTCCAGCGACAGAGGCACGGCCATGGCACACGCCCGTGTGGATCGAGACCTGACCGTGTTCGGATTTCTCTTGAAGCACAACCGTGTGTGACGGAGTTGAGGCCATGCTCTAGGTGTTCGTCGAGGCACGGCCATGTGTACTTTGGGCTAGGCCGTGTCAATTTCGTGCTAAGGCCCATTTACTCCTTTTTAGGCCCGTTTTGTGTTCTTTTCATCCTTGGGTGCTTTCCTGGGTATAAGACATGAAAAGAAAGGATTAAAAGCACCTTTTTATATAAAACAAGGAATAAATCATCCAAAAGCATATTAAATGTGGGATTAAAATATGTTACTTTTACGGTTTATCACTAAGCTTACCTTTTAATAGACATTCTTATTGCCAACAAAACATACCAAAACATACATCGCATACCAAATTCATATATGCATAATTCCAACATTTATCTAGCCACCTCCCATAGCCATTCACACATGTCAATTGTATTTCAAAACAACTAGCCTATACATGCCATATTTAATATACACATCTTCAAAAGTACCAACATAGATTGCCGATAGTGTGATAGAGAATGCTGACGATCCCCGGATCCGAGCTAGCTTTACTGATACTGCAAGGTAGAGAAACAAATCACACAGTAAGCTTTCCAAAGCTTAGTAAGTTCGAAATACAATACAATTAATTCATTGAACCAAATCAATGTACACATTAAACCATCACATAGATAATTTATCAATGTCACAAAAATTCAACCATATCCAATACTCACATAGCATTCCATTCAACTATTTTAAATTTCATCAACCACATAGGTATCATACATACCTTTTCCAACACATAGTTAGTCACCAACCATGCTACTCACCACTCGACTTTACATTTACACCAACCTTTGTTATTCTCTTGCTTTATTCGCACACTTAGTGCCAACTTATAGACAAACATAATTTTCATCGCACACTTAGTGCCAATACATTAAACTGAGCTTATATCGGTATCGCACACACAGTGCCAATTCAATAAGCCGAAGCTTCTATCATCTCGCACACACAGTGCCAATCATCTCTATCTCGTTTCTAATTCCGCACACTTAGTTCCCTCTAATTCAATCCAGCACATAGCATTTCTAATCTCATAGTTATATAGATAATCATTTAATTCACATCACATAGAACATAAATTAACAACTTGTACTATATCCGAACTTACCTCGGATGTCGAAATACCAAAACGGTCGATTAATCGAGCACTTTATCTTTGCCTCGATCTAGATCCAAACCTCTCCTTTCTTGGTCTTAATTTGGATCAAAAGCTAACTAAACCTAGCTTATTCTTTCTTCTTTTTCTTTGCTAATTTTCGGCACAAAAGATGATAAGAATGGCTTATTTTTAGCCTTTTGTTTTATTAATCTTATGTTATTAATCCACTTACAAAAATAACCTTTCATTAAACATATAAAACATATATATATATATGATATGGTCATTCATGTCTTTTAACCATCCACTATCTAAATATTGGCATATTTGCCTCATAAGGCATCCACATTATAAAGTCAACAACAATTAAACACTCAACAATCAGCACACAACATTTTACACTTTTTGCCATTAAGTCCTTTTTCATAATTTGACACACAATAGATAAAATTACCACACAGGATTCTCACACAGGCTACATCACATATATTAAACACCAAAAATAATATTAAAATATTATTTTGACCTCGGATTTGTGGTCTTTAAACCACAGTTCCGACTAAGGTCTAAACCAGGATGTTACAACTCTCCCCCTTAGGGATTTTCATCTCCGAAAATCTTACCAATGAATAGGTGTGGATATTGCTCTCTCATAATATTCTCAGGCTCCCACGTAGCCTCTTCAACTTCGTGCTTGTGCCACAACACTTTCACTAAGGAAATTCTTTTTTTTCTTAACTATTTGGTCTCTCGTGCCAAAATTCGAATCGGTTCCTCACTATACGACAAGTCTAACTGAATTTCAACTTCAGTAGGAGCAATCACATGAGACGAATCAGATCTGTATCGTCTAAGCATCGATACATGAAACACATTATGAATCTTTTCTAACTCAGATGGCAACATCAATTTATAAGCCACCGGCCCAACTCTCTCTATGATTTTATACTGTTCAATGAACCTCGGACTTAACTTGCCTTTCCGGCCAAATCGAAGTATTTTCTTCCACGGAGACACTTTCAAAAACACTTTATCGCCAACTTCGAATTCAATATCTTTTTGTTTCAAGTCTACATAAGACTTCTGATGATCTGAGGCCACATTCAAACTGTCACGAATCATTTTCACTTTCTGTTTAGCTTCTTTAATAAGATCAACCCTGTAAATCTTATTCTCACTTAACTCAGTCCAATACAATGGAGTTTGACATTTTCGACCATAAAGAGCCTCATACGGTGTCATTTTGATACTAGATTGAAAACTATTATTGTATGCAAACTTAATCAAAAAAAAATGTGTTTCCCACGTACTTTCAAACTCAAGTATACAGCATCTCAACATATCTTCGATAACCTGAATGATCCGCTCGGACTGACCATCCGTTTGTGGATGAAATGCGGTACTAAAATGTAACTTTGTGCCCAAAGCCTCTTGCAATTTCTTCCAAAACCACGAGGTAAATCTCGGATCTCTGTCAGACACTATAGATAGTGGCACCCCGTGCAATCTCACAATCTCAGCAATGAACAATTCAGCCAATCTGTCGAGTGAATAATCTGTTCTCACCGGAACAAAATGAGCAGATTTCGTCAATCTGTCAACTATCACCCAGATTGCATCTTTCTTTCCCGAAGATAAAGGCAATCCAGACACAAAGTCCATCATAATTCTCTCCCACTTCCACTCAGGAATCATGATCAGCTGTAACAAACCAGACGGAACTTGATGTTCAGCTTTAACTTGCTAACAAATTAAACATTTCGACACAAAGTTAGATATGTCCCGTTTCATACCATGCCACCAATAAAACTATTTCAAATCATTATACATTTTCGTACTCCCCGGGTGAACAGTCAAACGACTATTGTGAGCTTCATTCAAAATCATCTGAATCAAATCTGAATTTCTAGGAACACAAATCTGATCTCTAAATCTCAGACAATCATCACTATCAACTCGAAATTCTGAATCAACATTCGATTCACACTGAGTTCGTTTAGCCATTATTTCAACATCACTTTTCTGGGCATTACAAATCTGATGTACAAACATCGGCTTTACTTTCAACTCGGCCAAAACTGCACTATCATCACACAGATCTATCTGAGTACTCATAGCTTGCAAGGCACATAATGATTTTCGACTCAAGGCATCAGCTATAACATTATCTTTACCCTGGTGGTAATCTATCACAAGCTCGTAGTCTTTCAACAATTCTAACCATCTTTTCTGTAGCAAATTTAATTCTTTTTGAGTCATCAAGTATTTCAAACTATTGTGATCTGTAAAAATATGAAATTTCTCACCAAATAAGTAGTGACGCTAAATCTTCAATGCAAACACAATTGCTGCCAATTCAAGGTCGTACATCGGATACACTACAGCAATTTAGACTTTTAGCGGTGTTTTTTTAGGCCTTTAGCGGCATTTTTAAGCGCCACTAAAAGTCTTTGCGGCGCTTTTAGAAACGCCACAAAAAACGCCGCTAAAAGAGGTGCCGCAAAATTTAGCGGCATTTATGAGAAAAAAACGCCGCTAAAAGCCATGACTTTTAACGGCGCTTTTCACACAAACGCCGCTAAAAACATGAGTATTAGCGGCGCTTTTCCCACAAATGCCGCTAAAAACTAAGACTTTTAGCGACGTTTTCCCACAAACGCCGCTAAAAAAACATGACCTTTAGCGGCGCTTTTAGCAAAAACGCCGCTAAATATCATAAAAATAAAAATAAATATTATTATACTTTTAGCGACGCTTGTTTTCAAAAACGCCGCTAAAAGTCATGAAAAATAAAAAAAAATATAATATTATAGAAACACCAAAAATCCAATTTAAAAATGTATAATTTAATTTGAAGACATTAAAATGAAAATTATAGAAGAATACATATTTCTATAATTGAATCTCAATATTTGAGACCCTTTCCACTATCCTTTTAAGTGAAGGCTACAAAATTCATCAAAATGTGGTAGGCACAACAAGCCAAACTACATAGTTCTAACAATTCACTTTCCCTTGAGCATCATCTCACCAACATCAAGAGTATTTTATTTATTTGTTTATTGACCAACTCTGACTAAAGATACTGTGGTAGATCAAGTGTGAAGCATAATTAAAGCAGCATCAAACATTACTTCAATTTTAATAAAAAACAAATTGGTATTACATGGTTCCAAGTTGCATAATGCAATACACCCACTAATAAGTATATTAAACATGAATTAAAAAAAGGTAAACAAGATAACAGTAAACAAGCATATGCCAGGCAATGTTACTGCCTTGAAAAGAACAAAAATTATAGACAAAATTGCCAAAAAACCTTAACTGAGAAAACTCCCTATGAAACTTATAAACAAACAAATGAAAGAAAATAGATATTCTCTTTCTCCACTTTCAAACTTGCATCAGAATCAATATTTTTTTTATTTTAACTCCTAAATTTAAAAAAAAAAAAGAGTAAGAACTATAGATAAAACAAAGGTTTAAACTAGAGATAGCATCCAAAGCAATTACAGGTTTTGGGAGTGAAAGAACAGAAACCAAAGGGTCTGTTTGGAATGTTGCAATTGATAGCATAGCAACAAGGAGAAGGTAAGCAAGCACCTTTTGCTCCACCACAGCATGTACAAACAGTACATATCTGGAAACTCCCCAACTTTCTTCTGCTTTCATTGAACAACAACATCTTCTCTTCCACCAATGGGAACATTTCTGAAGACACATTTACCTTCAAACAAACAAACCAACTATGAATCCACAAAAAAAAAGTTCAAAATCTTTGAGATGGAAAGGAAAAGGGATCTATGCATTCAAATGCAAGGTTTTTTGTAACTTACTTGGGCCATGCATGTAGCTTCATTGTAATTGAAGACAAAAGCTGAAAAGAAGAGAAACAAGAGAAAAAGAGTGACCCCATAACCAGATTTCATGTTTGGGTCTTAAAATTTAAGTTTTAAGAAAAACCCCATAACCATAACTTGAGCATGGAGAAAGAATCTCCATTATGAATTCCACCTACAAAATTTAGGGTGATCAAGTCATCAATAAGTCGTGAATATATTTTTTTATCATGTTAAATTCTTTAAACAGGTTTATTTCTTTTCTTGAGATAAAGAGCAGCCAATAGAAGAAACATTTTAATAATTGAGCAGAAATAAATTCCTTACCAGTGCAGGAAAAGCACCAATGGCTTGTACTACGGTACGCATAAACAACAAAGGAAGAGGAATCTGCTCAACCTATTGGGAAAAACATTCATCATCTATATTCAGATAGAGACAGTAGTAAATTTGGTGATTAAAACATAAAGAAGTGGTATAGTATAGACCAACTGCTTTATTAAAGAAGAATCACAATAATATAAAATGTGTAGAATGTAAATAGTGAAAACTAGGATCGTAATTACAGCCCACCAATAAGAGAGAGCACACATGAGGTAACAGATTACAGCATTAATAACTCCAGTGCCTAGGAATATATATGAGATCAAAAGACCTTCAATCTAGTCCACGTAAATCACATACAAGTTTGATCATCCTATCTGTCTCTAAATGTGGACAACGATTGCCTAGGAATATATACGAGTTCAAAAGTCCTTCAATGAAGCTTTACTCTTTAGGATATGATAGTAGAAAAACTAAAAACCAAGAGGCATATCAACTTAATAAAGTCATGTGACTGTAAAATTAGTAATAAAACCACAGTTGACATGGCACACATGGATATATTTAAGACAGTTTTTTTTTATGCATTTCCAAGGACACACTGCAACAGCGACATAAAAATCTGAAACAGGTAAGAAAAACAAAATTACCTGACAAACTTGAACTAATTGATAGTATGCAATAACACCAACGCTCATTTTAATCTTCCCAACTTCCTTAACTGCACGATATCTCTTTATGGTTGCTGCAATGTACATTCTCAAACCTCTCCAACCAAAATTTTATCAATATCCAACGACTCTAAGTTAAATGAACTGAATCCGCTTCCAATTCCAAATTCAATTGAAATTCACCTACAACAATATAATAATTCCTTATTAAATATGACATAAAAAGACAATGCACATTAGGATTTAAACTACATTTTTATTCAGCAAATTTATAACATAAGCAATTAATCGTCACCCCAACCGAATTATAACAAGTGGAATTAAAATTCATAGAAGTTCTAGATTCACAAAACTTACCCAAAATAAATTACAGTATGATAAGAAAGAAAACAACCATTAGAACACGATAAACCAAAGACCACGGCATTTTGTTTATCTTCAGTTCAACCCCCAAACTGATTAATAAATTCTAGCCTGCAACCAAAAGAAAAAAAGAATTAGCACTAATTTAAAAATATCGAAATAGCATTTAAATCAAGGGATCTTCAATAAAATTAAATCAACTAAACAAAGGGCTCAATAATAATTCAAGCTCAGTGGATCTAAGAATCATAAAGGAAAAAGACAATGAATGAAGTTCTATTTAGTAGCTGATACAAATCTAAGAGAAATCAAAAAGAAAAATAAACATTAAAAATAGTTGAATTTAAAAAGAAAAAAGAAGCTCACTTTCCATCAAAAGAAAACATTATTTTTTTAAAAAAATAGTAAATTTCTCAGTAAAACTAAAAAATAAATTGCAAAGGGAATGGAAGAAAGAACACGGAGAGAAACATACAAACTAGCTAAAAAAAAAAAGCTATATTACTTAAGCCACAATATTATGATAGCTCAAAATAAGGAAAAAAATCTGGCAAAAAAATAAGATTAAAATCCTTACAAAATAAATCGAAGGATTGGAGTGGAAGCAGCCAAAAAAGAAGGGATAGGGGAAAATGACTTCTACAATTCATAGTATTCCACTTCTTGTTCAAGCATTGGCAAGGAATGAGAACATTCACAAATAAAACCTAGAAATTTTATAACAGAAAGTATTGAAAAATCAAAAGAAGTGACCCATATTAAATTAAATATATAAGGAAACAGTGAATAAATTTTAGACTGATCAAGGAATCGTTAATCAAATTTTGGTTTCTGGAATTTTTTTGGAAAATAGACGGAGAATCGGGGGAAAAAATAAAGAAAGAAGAAGAAGGTTACCGCGTCTGCCATGACTGATCCGATGAACGAGCAACGAAGCGAAACCAGATTTTGATCTTTGATGGGCGACTTTAAAATAGGCTTAAAAAACAGCGACCAGTTATTTCTCTCCAGTTCGTTCCATTACCAATAATAAGCTCCTCTGTTATTATTATTATTATTAACCGAAAAAAATGAAAGAAGATGATACATAAAAAAAAAGTAGAATGAATTAAGAATATACAGTTCCAAAATCGTAGACGAAGCTTCCTTGATGCTTTCCTCTTTCCTTTCACTGGGGAAAGTTTTAGTAATTGGGGGGAAATTTGGGGGGGGGGGGAATTAAGAATTTTGGGGTATATAGAACGGGGAAGGTTGAGAGCAAAATGTCTATCCTTTTGTGGCGTTTATAAAAAAAACGCCACTAAAAAAGCTAACAAGGCAGAGTCATTTTAATTAAAGTGAAATAATTTTTTTGTGGCGTTTTTTTATAAAAACGCCGCTATTAAAAACGTCGCTAATACTTACCTTTTGCGGCGTTTAAAAAAAACGCCGCTAATATTTTTGATACTAATGTATATTTAAAAATTCAATCCAATTTTTCTTTATTTTAAAGTTTAAGTAATATTTAAAAGAATTAGATAAAATTTGAAATCTTTAAAATTTAAAATTATTTAATATAAAATTAAATAACAATCACTCGTATACCCAAAAAAACTTTAAATTATTTTAAATAATATTGTTTTAATTTTTTTATTTAAATAAATATTTTTTTTAAAATTTAAGTAATATTTAAAATAATTAGATAATTTTTTAAATCTTTAAAATTATTTAAAATTTGAAATATTTAAAAATTAAATTTATTTAATATATAAATTAAAAAAATCAGTCATATACCTAAAAAATTTTAAAATTATTTTAAATAATAGTATTTTAATTTTTTCATTTAAATAAATAATTTTTTAAAATTTAAGTAATATTTAAAAATAATTAGATAAAGTTTGAAATCTTTAAAATTATTTTAAATAATATTATTTTAATTTTTATCATTTTTAACATATATTTTTCTATGTTTTTACTTTCAAATTTTTTCTACGTATTGAAAAGAATATATGATGGGCACTTGGATGATGGGTGAGAATATAGAGAGCAAAATGGCGCAGTTTAGTTTAAAGTAAAAGGATTTTCTACGACGTTTTTATCAAACCCTAAACCTTAAAACCCTAAGTCCTAAACCCAAACCTCAAACCTCAAATCCATAAACCCTAAAACTAAAACCTTAAACCTTAAAACCATAAACCCTAAAACCATAGACATTAAACCTTAAATCCTTAAACCCTAAAATCTTAAATCTTGAACTATTGAACTCGAAACCCTAGTCAGCCCATACAAACGACTAAAGTACCCTTAATTATAACCTTAAACCTTAACTTGTTTTGATAAGTTTTGAATATTATATAATATTTCTTTCAATATTTTAATAAATTTAAATAACATTTTCAATTTACTAATTAATTTTGTTTCTCTACAGATGCATGGGTTACAATTTTTTTTAATTTTAATATATATAAAGCTTATCTATTATCTTTTAAATAATGTAAAATATAATTATAATTTAAATATGTATATATATATATAAGAAATTAAATATGCTATAAGTCCTTATATTCTTCATAAATTTGGAATTTGGTCAATATGCTTTTATTTTTAGGAATTTAATCTCTTTGCTTTTCATATTTGAAAATTTAGGTTCAATTATTAACACCTATGAAACACTAACACATCCCCCTTAAACCCTAAACTATATATATATGCTAAACTATAAACCCTAAACTATAATGATAATTAATTTAATATTTTAAAATTAATATATCTCCTTTTCGATTATATAATAAATTATTTAACATATAAATTTAAAAACAATCAGTCATATATATCCAAAAAAAACTAAAATTATTTGCGACTTTTAGCGGCGTTTTCCCAGAAGCGCCGCTAATGCTCAGACTTTTAGCGGCGTTTTTTTGAAAGCGCTGCTAATGCTCAGTCTTTTAGCGGCGCTTTTTCAAAAGCGCCGCTAATGCTCAGACTTTTAGCGGTGTTTTTACGAAAGCGCCGGCAATGCTCAGACTTTTAGCGGCTTTTTTTTAAAGCGCCGATAATGCTCAGTGTTTTAGCGGCGTTTTTCCAAAAGCGCTGCTAATGCTCAGACTTTTAGCGGCGTTTTACGAATAAACGCCGCTATATATCATTTTTAGCGGCCTTTTTTAAATAAATGCCGCAATTGCTCATTTTTTAGCGGCGTTTTCCTTCAAACGCCGCTAATGTATAATTTTTGCGGCGTTTTTCTCTAAAACGCCACTAAAAACGCTGCTAAAAGTTAGTTTTGTTGTAGTGATAGTTCTTTTCATGTGGCTTTAACTGCCTCAAAACATAAGCAATAACTTTGCCTTCTTGCATCAGCACACAGCCCAAACCATTCAATGATGCATCACTGTAGACTATAAATTCTTTACCCGATTCAGGTTGAACCAACACTGGCGCCTCTGTCTTCAATTGCTCAAAACTCTGATGGTACTTTTCTGACCACTCAAATTTAACATCTTTTTGTAGCAACTTCGTCAACAGAGTCGCAATCATCGAGAAGCCTTTCACAAACCGTCTATAATATCCCGCTAGTCCCAGAAAATGACAGACTTCAGACACATTTCTCGGAGGCTTCCATTCCAAAATAGCTGAGATCTTACTCGGATAAACTTGTATTCCCGCAGCTGATACAATATGTCCCAGGAAACCAACCTCACGCAATCAAAATTCACATTTGCCAAACTTAGCATACAACTGTTTCTCACGCAGAGTTTGTAGCACAATTCTCAAATGCTCGGCATAGGTGGAAGCCTTGTCACATGAGTAGATCAAAATATTATCAATGAACACCACAACAAAACGATCCAAATACGGTCTGAATATATGATTCATCAGATCCATAAACACTGCAGGAGCATTTGTTAGTCCGAAAGGCATCACTAAGAATTCGTAATGTCTGTACCTCGTTCTGAAAGCAGTTTTCAGCACATCGGATTCTTTAACTCTCAACTGATAGTAGCTCGATCTCAAATCTATCTTAGAAAACACTGTAGCTCCTCTCAACTAATCAAACAAATCATCGATATGAGGCAACGGATATTTATTCTTTATCGTCACTTTGTTCAATTGCCGGTAATCAATACACATTCTCATAGTACTATCTTTCTTTTTTACAACTAATACAGGAGCACCCCAGGGCGAGAAACTCGGTCGTGCAAATCCTCTATTAGTCAGCTCTTGCAATTGAGACTTCAACTCTTTCAATTCTGTTGGTGCCATTCTATACGGAGCTATCAAAATAGGAGTAGTCCCCAGCACTAATTCAATACCGAATTCAACTTCCCGATTTGGAGGTAATCCCGGTAGTTCTTCAAGAAACACATCTGGAAACTCACAAACCACAAGCACAGATTCAACTTTCTTTTCTGACACTTTTGTATTAATCACATATGCCAAATAGGCTTCGCAACCCTTTCTCACATAGTTCATAGCTTTCATCGTAGATACAAAAGTTGGTACTCCTTTCATATCACTGGATTCAATTCGAATTATTTCACCGTTCTGACTTCTCAATTCAATACTCTATCTTTTACAATTCACAATAGCATTATGCAAAGTGAGCCAATACATACCCAGAATTATATCAAATTCATCGAATGGTAGCGGCATCAAATTAGTCGGAAAACATAAAACCCGAAACATCAATGGACAATTTTTGCACACTTTATCCACTAAGACACTTGCCTAAGGGGTTCGATACTCTAATCATAAATTCAGTAGACTCAACAGGTAGAGTCTTACATGATACTAGATTCACACACACATACGAATGAGTAGATCCTGGGTCTATCAATGCAATCACATCAGTATCAAACAGGGTAAAAGTACCAGTGATGACGTCTAGAGATGACACTTCCTCTCGTGCTCGTATAGCATAGGCTCGGGCAGGTCTCTCACCTCCGATCTCACAACTGTATCGGTAGTCCCTATCTGGCTTCCACTCACATTTTCGGTGTTTCTGGGTGGTCTACCCCTAACCGTCACATTACTCGATCTCACATTCTGAATATTTTCTTCCTCAACCATCTTTGGGCAATCTCGAATGAAGTGATCTCGTGATCCACATTTATAGCAAACTCTATTGTTGTACTTGCCCCAACATTCTCCCACATGTCATCTTCTACATTGTCTGCACTCAGGTTTGTTACTTTTGGCACTACCAACACTTGATTCTATTGGAGCTTGAGTTCTCGGACCAACACTTAGTCTTGCAAGGTCTCTATTCGGATGTCCAAATGAAGTATTTGATCGGTTGCTTGTATCTCTAAACCCCTTCGTCGAAGGTTGAGAAAACTAACTCATCGATCTTTTTCTTTCATCACGAGCCTCAGAATCAGCTTTCTTCTTTTCTTTACTGAGCTCCTCAGCTTTGTATGCTCTTTCGACTAACACAACAAATTCATTTATATCAAGTATCCCAACCAACAACTTAATATCTTCATTCAGCCCTTCTTTGAAGTATTTACACATAGTAGCTTCGGTCGAAACACATTCTCGTGCATACTGGCTCAATCTCACAAATTTTCGCTCGTACTCAGTAACTGACAAATGTCCATGTTTTAGCTCTAGAAACTCTTTACTTTTCTGATCAATGAATCGTTGAATGATATACTTTTTTCTGAACTCAACTTGAAAGAAATCCCAGATGATTCTCTCTCTCGGAACCACAGATGTCAACGTCTTCCACCAGTTATAAGTCGTATCTCTCAACAAAGAAACTGCACACTTAAAACACTCATCAGGAGTCAACGACATCTCATCAAATAGCCAAATTGTATTCTCGAGCCAAAACTCGGCCCGCTCAGCATCGTCATCAGTTGTAGCCCTAAATTCTTCGACCTCGTACTTACGAATCTTATCCACAGCAGGTTTATTCAGTCGAATCGGATCTACAACTTGTGGCACAACAGCTACTTGTGGGGGTAGAGGTTGTGGAGCAACCAGATTCGTTCGAACGAACTCCGAAAACCACTCACTCATCATTCGGAAGAAGGCTTGCTTAGCCTCTCCTCCCTCACCACTATCATTCGGCCTAGAGGTGGTCGGCACTGTCCCTTGAGCGGGAGCAGGCGCATTACTCTCTACATTGCTAGCAACTGCTCGATCGGGATCCATTATTATATGAAAACACATTTATAATTGTTAGGATTTAACACACTATCGCAATTTCATATATGGCATGTATAGCTAAACTCACACACGCTATGTTAGTCTGAGAATCGACTAAACCGTAGCTCTGATACCAATAAAATGTAACAACCCTAGCCCGAAACCGTCACCAAAATAGGGTTAAGAGGTGTTACTGAACAACCATAATAATTCACATCCATTTCATGACACAAATTCAATCATCAATCAAATACATTCAAATACGAGCATATAATCCTTTATCTAAGTCTACAAGACCATAAACACATGTTAGAATGAGGTCGGGACTAAACTGAACACTTACAAAAATTTTTTCGGAAATCCAAACATTCTTCAACACTGTTGAGGTCACACACCCGTGCAGTCAGGACGTGTGCCTCACACGGCTACCAGACACACCCAGATGTCCAGGCCGTGCCAAAATAGAGCATACATACTAACTTGTTCACACGGCTACCAGACATGCCCGTGTGTCATGGCCATGTGATAATATGCTAACTACTGACTTGGTCACACGGCCATCAGGCACGCCCGTATGCCACGACCGTGTAACCTGTCCAGACACACTTTGAAGTGGTCCTTAAACCACACAGTGGTGATACACGCCCGTGCCCCTTAACCAAATATGCAAAATAGGCTATTTGTAAGGCCAACATGCCACCCACACTTGGGTCAAGGGTCAACCCTATAATCAATATACCAATTCATTTCATGTACTATTGGCAACCAAAAACATGTCAAATGATCAACATATCATCTTATTCAATCTCACTTCTAACCATATCTACTTATAATCAAATTTCACAACTAAACATATACATTACCAAGCATGATACATCCATAACATCACTAAGTTATAATAGCATCAATCCATCACTAAGCTTACCTTTTAATAGACATTCTTATTGCCAACAAAACATACCAAAACATACTTCACATACCAAATTCATATATGCATAATTCCAACATTTATCTAGCCACCTCTCATGGCCATTTACACATCTCAATTGTATTTCAAAACAACTAGCCTATACATGCCATATTCAATATACACATCTTCAAAAGTACCAACATAGATTGCCGATAGTGTGATAGAGAATGCTGACGATCCTCGGATCCGAGCTAGCTTTACTGATATTGCAAGGCAGAGAAACAAATCCACAGTAAGCTTTCCAAAGCTTAGTAAGTTCGAAATACAATACAATTAATTCGTTGAACCAAATCAATGTACACATTAAACCATCACATAGATAATTTATCAATGTCACACAAATTCAACCATATCCAATACTCACATAGCATTCCATTCAACTACTTTAAATTTTATCAACCACATAGGTATCATACATACCTTTTCCAACACATAGTTAGTCACCGACCATGCTACTCACCACTCGACTTTACATTTCGATCAACCTTTGTTATTCTCTTGCTTTATTTGCACACTTAGTGCCAACTTATAGACAAACATAATTGTCATCGCACACTTAGTGCCAATACATTAAACCGAGCTTATGTCGGTATCGCACACACAGTGCTAATTCAATAAGCCGAAGCTTCTATCATCTAGCACACACAGTGCCAATCATCTCTATCCCATTTCTAATTTCGCACCCTTAGTGCCCTCTAATTCAATCCAGCACATAGCATTTATAATCTCATAGTTATATAGATAATCATTCAATTCACATCACATAGAACATAAATTAACAACTTGTACTATATCTGAACTTACCTTGGACGTCGAAATATCGAAACGGTTGATTAATCGAGCACTTTATCTTTGCCTTTATCTCGATCCGAAACTCTCCTCTCTTGGTCTTAATTTGGAGCAAAAGCTAACCGAACCTAGCTTATTCTTTCTTTTTTTTTCTTTGCTAATTTTCGGCACAAAAGATGATAAGAATGGCTTATTTTTAGGCCTTTGTTTTATTAATCTTATGTTATTAATCCATTTACAAAAATAACCTTTCATTTAACATATAAAACATATATATAACAAGGTCATTCATGTCTTTTAACCATCCACTATCTAAATATTGGCATATTTGCCTCATAAGGCCTCCACATTATAAAGTCAACAACAATTAAACACTCAACAATCAGCACACAACATTTTACACTTTATGCGATTACGTCATTTTTCATAATTTGACACACAGTCGATAAAATTACCACACAGGATTCTCACACAGGCTATATCATATATATTAAACACCAAAAATAATACTAAAATATTATTCTGACCTCGGATTTGTGGTCTCGAAACTACTGTTCTGACTAGGGTCTAAATCGGGCTGTTACATGGGGACTCAAGGTTGGTCACAATGTTGCAACATGAGGAGTCCAATGTCGCAACATAATGAACAGAGTGCCAAATACCAAGTCTGCCTTTGGTGTAGCGACATATCTAGTGGATGTCGCGACACATGTAACATCCTGGTTTAGACCCTAGTGGGAACAGTGGTTCGAGACCACAAATCTGAGGTCGTAAAAATATTTTAATGATATTTTCTGTGTGAATGATATGTGACATTGTCTGCGTGAAAATTTTGTGTTATAATTTGATCGTTTGTGTGTCGAATTAAGACAAAGGACTTAATCGAGTATAGAGTAAAAGCTATGTGCTGAATTATAAGTACCTAAGTGTTGATGTCTTTATATTGTGGAGGCCTTATGAGGCAAATATGCCAATATTTAGATAGTGGATGGTTAAATAACTTATAAACCATAATGTTAATTTGTCCTATATGATAATAAAAAGGTTAGATATGTCATTCATGTATTAAAATGTTATAATATGATAAAACATAAAAGAAAAATGGTTATTTTATTAACTCATTTTTGACTGAAAACAAGAGGAAGAAGAAAGGGTTTTATTCTTTTGATTTTCACCACTTGCAAGCCAAATTTAAGACCGAGAGAGGAGAGATTCTGATCGAGATCGAGGCAAAGAGAAAGTGCTTGATTAATCGACCGTGTCGGTATTTTGACATCCGAGGTAAGTTCGGATATAATACATGTTATTAACATATGTTTTTGTATTATGAAATGAATGTGTATATGTGTATGAAATTAAGATGCTATGTGCAAGGTTTAATTAAGGGCACTAAGTGTGCGATATTAAAATCGAAACAGAAATGAATGGCACTGTGTGTGCGATGTTATGAAAGCTTCGGCTTATAAAATTAGCACTGTGTTTGCGTTACCGAGATAAGTCGGTTGAAAGATTAGGCACTAAGTGTGCGATGACTAATATGTACCGACCATGTATATAGCACTGAGTGTGCGATTAAGTTGAATGAGTATCAAAGGATGATCAACAAGTAATATTGAGCATTGAGTAGCTTGGAAATTGAATAACTATGTGTTAGCTAAGGTATGTCTTGAACCTTTGTGGTTGATGAGTTTATAGATAAAGCTATAGATGGATGAATGAGTATCATGGCTAGGGATGATATAGTATGGATAAGAGAGAAATGATCTATGTGATGGTTATTAATTATATTGGTTTGGTTTAATGACATGATTATATTGTATATCGAACTTACTAAGCTTTGGAAAGCTTACTGTGTGATTTGTTTCTCTGCTTTGCAGTGTCAGTAAAGCTAGCTCAGATCTGGGGATCGTCAGCATCTCAGTCACACTATCTGCTATCTATTTTGGGGTATTTTAGAAAGATGTGCATAGTTAAAATATGGCATGTATAGGCTGGTCATTTGAATCATGTTTGATATTTGTAAGTAGCCATAAGATGTGGCTAGATATGTGCTAGTTTTAGCATGAATGGTTTTGGTATATTTGATGCATCTTTTGGCATAGATTGTGAGTTGAGAAATTGACTTATGAATGGAAATCTTTGTGATGGTAAATGCTAATATGATTTAATGAAATTGGGAAAGAATGATGTTTAGTATTGAATGTGTTTAAGTTGTATATGTTAGTTTATGAGTTGATATGTTTGAAAATGAGATTGTATGAATTGATAGATAGATCATATGATAGGAAATGGTTGCCAAATTGTGTGTATAAAGATGTTTATATGTGCTTATAGGATTGACCTTAAGTGGGTGGCATTTTGGCCTTGCAAATGGTCTATAATGTCACACGGTCATGGCACACGGGCGTGCCTAATGACCGTGGGTGTTTGGCAGGATCTAAACCAGCAGCACACGGCCTCGACACGGGCGTGTCAACTAGCCGTGGGGTACAAGTCAGTAGCTAGCCTAAGAGCACACGACCATGGCACACAGGCATGCTTGGTGGCCGTGGTGGAGAAGTCAGAATATGGCTTAAGAAGGCACGACCATGGCATACGGGCGTGTTTGGTCGCCGTGGAGGATAAGTCAGTATAGTCCGCGGGGAGGACACATGGGTGTGTCTAATAGTAGTGGAAGGCACACGGCCTACTCCCACGGGCGTGTATCCCCTGAAACTTAGAAAAGTTTTATATGTCCAAGAATTTCTCTGTGTGTTTGGTTTAGTCCTGACCCCTCTTTAACATGTGATGAAGGTCTCATAGACTTTGATAAGGGACAACATGATTGTAAATGAATGTGATTGAAGATGATAGACTTTATGTTGTAAATTTAGATGTTAAATGTTCTGATTGATCGGTAATACCTCTTAACCCTATTTCGAAGATGGTCTCGGGTTAGGGGTGTTACAACACACCCTTGAAGCTGAGCCTGAGCCTAAGCCAAGCAAATTACCTTCAGTGTCGCGACACAAGCGGTGGGTGCCGTGACATCGACCCTGTACATGAAAGCATTAATAAACTGAGGGCGTTTTGGTCCACACAATGAAAATTAATGTAAAAATGTTAGCCGACCTAAGGCTAAGGACGACGACCAACCCTAACATTATAAATAGGCTCATTAAACATTTAAGAATGGACCTCTTCTGTAACTTAAAATTTTTCTTTCAATTTAGTTTTCAATTTTTATTTCTTTTTAGACTTAGGATTTATTTCAGTTTGTTTTCGTTCATGACGTTTAGAGAATCTGATTTATGGATATAACCAAACACTTTGTAGATTTCTGCTCTTCAATCAATCAATACAATTAGGATTTCTTCTTAAACTTTTATTCTTGATTCATTATTCATGTTTACTTTCTTTATCAAGTTTATATTGTTTATGAGACCCATGAAAAACTAATCTTTTTATAGGGGATTAGTGAGTGGAGGTGTGATTAATTAATGTCTATGTAGGGTTTTCTTAGGGAATCAATTTTTTGGGATAGGAAAAACCTAAACCCTAGGCTTGACAACCCTAAGAAGTCATCTAGGTGGAAATTAACCCAAAATTGGTATTGTCTATCTGTGAAGCCCTTACCTCAATCCAGTCTGAATTGTGAGGTCGACAGATAAGTAGTTCTTAGGAACTTGTTAGTTTAGTGGAAGATCGAGAGGTCCTGCTAGGGTAACAACTAGTTGATTGTGTAAAAACCAAAAATAGGAATTAGTTATGACTACTGAAGCGAGCTAATCACTCATACTTAGATTTGGTTGAGTTACACATTAGTTTTTCGTTTTCATTATTTTATGCATACTTTATTCTTTTCTTACAAAACCTAAATTCTTTTCTTTATGTTTTGTCGTAATATAATTTATCTAAATTACTAATAAGATCTATTTACGTTAGTTTAATATTACTTTAGTACTCGCCTCCGTTGGGTATGATCCTTGGAGAACTTACTGACTCCGTTGTAAAATCTATATTACAACATGACCTGTAGACTTGCAGACGTCGCCTCAGTTTTATATCTTTAGTTGCAGTATTCACACTCTGGACGTTAGTATGTCAGGTGGCGGTTAGGAATACATACTTATTTTCCAACAATCATTCATGTACTTATTCACCATTTTTGGAACATCGATCACAAGAGACTTATCTAGAAAGACTTGTAGGAGTCAATATTAGAGACTCACTTGATACTCACCTACCGCAGCTACTAGTTCTAAATTCAAACATCCAGTTCAAACCAATAGCAACAATTGCTTAAAGAACATGAATTTACTATTAAACCCATTTACGCATAGACTGCTAACATTTCTTTTATAGAAAATCCTCATGTAAGGCTTCTTATTTGTAACTTACTACCCATATACTTCATAACATCCTTACTCTTAACATGCAAAGTTACCAAACTTACCAGGAGATGGAAAATCTCTGTATTTTCCAAGAATCCTTAGCTTCTAGCTTACATAAGAAGAGCAACCAGCAAATAACATTTAATACTTAAGAAAAAGAAAATATTAAAGAGTTATTCTAAAGGAAAAAGAAACCCTCTCTCAAAGCCTTCTCACACATATATATTGTAACACCCCAAAACTCGGCCTAGACGTTACGGTCGAATCTAGAGGAATTACATTAGTTTGTTTAAAATAAAAGAAAACCTAGAATTTGAAATCTAGTTTCAAAAACCATGTGATTCCAAATTATATTATTTTTGAATACTCTTACATGTTATTCAGAAAAACACACGTGCAAAACATATTTATTTTTCGGAAAAGAACTTAATTTAACATTTAATTTTGCAGCAGAAATTTTTAGAGTTTTAATTTGGTAAATCGTACGATTTTGCAGTTTAAAGTTAAAAACACCAAAAAGTGACGAACAAAACAAAACCTGAAAATAAAGTCTAAAAACAAATTTACAGTCCAAAATATTTAAAAACATAAACTATCTTATTAAATTAATTGAGAAAATAATTCGAGCTCCAACACACCGTCTGATCCTAAATTTGCTGATTACCTGAAAGGTCAAATATAGAAAGGTGAGCTAACAAGCTCAGTGTGTAACAAAACTTAAATAGAAACACAAATAACATAATAAACAGATCTAAATATTATAGAGAAATTCATCAAAACATAATAAACATATCAACATATTACAGAGAAATTCATCAAACTCAAATGGAAAAATTTTGCATGTATGATTATGTCACTGCAGTGTTTTCAGAAAACAAAATGCATATTTTTAGAAAACTTCCTACCCAACTTCGCTACACACCAAATTAGAGTTCCCCAGAACTCTTCCATCCAAAAACACACCAACAGATAATTGTAGACAATGCCACCAGAGTTGCAGTTAAAACTACCAGATCAGATATATGTGGTCAAGCCACTATATTGCAGCCAAGTTGCCAGAATAGATATATGTGATCGAGCCATTAAAATTGCTGTCAAATTGCCAAAATAAAAATGTGGTTAAATCACCAGATAGTGCAGATCAATAAACTGCCAAAACTTCCTCCTTACAATATTATCCCAACCCCATGCAATGTGAAATGGCATGTAAATACAGAATCTAAATGAAAAGGATGCAAGACATGCAGTTGTACAATAACAGAAATCAAAAGGCATAAAAATTCCACGCTTTTGCATAACAATTGTGTCACAAATTCAACAAAAGCAAATTGATTTCGCCATAATGTCACATGCATGGTCATATAACAGATTTAGAGATATACTAAATAACATAATTAGACATCATACGCTCATATACAAACTTAGCAAAACAAAACATACCATCAGAATTATCAATATACAGATCATGCATATATGTTTCACGTACATTTTCCACATTACGTAAAGTATCAAATTATCAAATATCATGTTTTCAAGTCCTATTTGTACATTATGGACTGTACAGAGTGGCTAAATACTCATCATAGATAGATCTGGCCATAGGGGAAATTTCTCAAAAATGGGCTCGCACGGCCTAACACACGCTTGTGTAGTCCACATGGCCCAATTAACCCAAACCGTATGACACACACAGTCTGTCACGCAGCCGTGTGACATCAATAGTAGGTTTTTAAGGATCACGCCAGACACTATTTTTCGAGTTTTCCACTACACACCTATTTTTTTTCTAATGCTAACACCACTGCAGGGATTCTAGTACCTAAACCAACATTTGGAAATCGATTAATTAATACGAATTACTAAGAATTCACTCACAAATTCGGCCACAACCAATTAACTTTAGATCTTAAACAAAAATTCAAATAAGCCTTTCGGCATTCCAAAACTTACCCAAAACATAACAATAGTCCCTGAAACCTCTTAACTCGCCAGAAATACATCTTGTGAACTACAACCCTCACCTATCAGATTTATTGAATCAATTAGAAAGTGGATTATCGAATCATTAACTCATCCACCTTGAATGCAAAAATGATATTAATCGAATAAATAAAGAAGATACATACAATAGTACTTACACCGGGACAACACTACTTGATAGCTGAAATCAGAGCTTTAAAAATTTATAAAATGAATGATCAAACCTGGAAACTAACTCTGACAACGATTAAAGGCAAGTGTACCTATCGAACAGTAGTATAGCTTAGGCAAGACCGAATTGTCGAACCTAAAGGAACTAAAAGTACTAATACTAACTTTCTTTTTATTATTTAGCCTAAAATAAAGTGAAGTTTCTTTAATCTAAATCAACGACTACTAAGCTAAAGACGCGAAGACAAGAAGAACTAATTGAGAAATAACTTGAAGGAAAACTCAGTTGATCACGACGATACCCTCAGGAAGAATCCACCTAGGCTTCACTTGTTATCTAACACTGAACCATACGATTTATTCACTTAGTTTGATCCGTAGGACTCCCTAACGTATATTAAACCCTCTCTCGAGGCGAATAACGTCTAACCCTAGGTTAATTAGTGGAACTCTCGTTCTCTTATAATAACCCCTAGAATAGCAGTAAATCAATCTATGGACTCCCATATTAGGTTTCACCCTAATCCGGCAAATCTCGTAACCCTATCTCTAGGCGTTCGATCAACTTCGCTTAATTATGCTAGATCTACTCTTAAGCAGGGTCTATTCCTCCTCCACCTAAGCACATCATATTTGGATTAAGCATGCATAATTAAGAATAAACTAAGTATTTATCATATAATTCAGGAAACAATAACAAGATTCATCTAGGTTTCATCCCCTTTAGGTATCTGAGGGGTTTAGTTCATAACAAATAAAGAAAACATCTCAAGAGAAAAGATAAAACAAAACATAAGAAATCCCTAAAACTCCCTGAAGGAACTAAAGGAGAAATCCGTCGTCTTGATTAGAATTATGGCTTCTTGGGATGGATCAACCGGCTAACTCGAGCGATCCCCACAATTCTGACCTTTCCGCCTTGGCTCCTTGGCCTAGCTTGACCCCCTTCAAAGGTGGTACTTAGGGGTTATTTATGCTCTTGGAATGCGATTCTTTCTCCCTAAGTATCCTTTTTCGACTGAAATTGTCTAAGTCTATGACAGGGGCACGACCATGTCACACGCCCGTGAGACTCGTCTTCAGGCCGTGTTTAGATTTCTAAGTTGAGGCACGGCCGTGTAAATTGGGGTGAGGCCGTGTTCTAGATGCATGACAAGGCACGGCCGTGTGCTTTTTCGTGATATGGCCCATTTACTCCGTTTTGTGTTCTTTTCATCCTCGGGTGCTTTCCTGGGTATAAGACATGAAAAGAAAGGATTAAGAGCACCTTTTTACATAAATTGAGGAGTAAATCATCCAAAAACAAGCTAAATGTGGGATTAAAATATGTTATAATTACGGTTTATCAAATACCCCCACACTTAAGCTTTTGCTTGTCCTCAAGCAAAATTCTCAACATACAATTAAAACGAACTTTCCATAACTCACAATTCCTATCAACAATGTCTCATCATAGTTCATAGATAATTTATACATGGATAATTCAATTCAAAGAGTCTTAAAGATTCAAACAAGATAAGTCATTCATTTGTATTTCGAAAACATAGGTGTCTCCCCTTATCTGAATAATTACCTTTAATTCGAAATTGACAAGAGTTGACATCCTCACTATAGATCACTCAAATCACTCAAAGTGTTTAAGGTTTATAAAAAGAAGCACTCATACGTCGAACCTGAAAAGTTAATCCCATAGGCTTACCTGAAAATCAAATCTCCACCACTGTAAAATGAGATGATAAACAGATCAAAAGGTCTTTGTTAGGGTTGTAACGGGGTTAGGGTTAAGGTGTGGATAAAGGTTGAAATTAGAAGGTTAGAATCGAGATTGAATTGACAAGTACCTACCTAATGAATACTGAAATAATATTTACATCAACTGATAATAGTAATCCTAACAATACGAGCTTTTCTTTCGGAATATAAACTTTAACTGTATAAGCTCACCACTAATACTGGATATACTTCGATTTTTTCTTTTTCGTTTTTTCTAGGAACAAACTAATAATGATGAATTCAATTCATAGCATAATATGATTCGGTAACTAATCAAATCATATCTCGATTAAAGGGTAGTCAAAAGAAATGGTGATAACAAATACAAAGGGGTTTTTGGGTTATTAATAGGCGAGTCAATAAAAAGGGTTGTTAGGATCAACGGGGTTCACTAGGGGTTAATTTATGGAGGTAGGCTATTTTAGTGGAGTGAGTGGGTTACATCCTAGGTGCCTTTATCATCTCTGTATATCAAATCATAAATGTGGTCTCAACATGTATAAACGAGGCAAGTTCTAGAATAACAGTTCAAAGTTGACACACTCATAATCAAAAAGTGAGTACGAAAAAGAATATGTGCTCTATAAGGCTCAAAATCTCACAAAAATTATGGGTGTTTTGACATCAATCTCATAAATTTCAAATTTCAAAGCAATATTCAAATTTAGGTTGACAACCTAGCAAAAATTTTTATTCTGAAAAATAGACTTATCATGCTTGATTTTCTAGTATCTTAAAATTCAATCATCAATGTACAATTATCAATGACTTAATCTAAAACATGTCAATAAAAATCATAAATCATCAGAAATTTCATCCTAATTAGTAATATGAAAAATTTACTTAAAAACAAGACTAAATTTAGGGATTTGAGAATAATGAAAAAAGTTTGGCCGGATTTGGGAATAATGTAAAAAGTTGGGCCCTTCTTTAAATAAATATTCACCCCCCACACTTAAGATATACATTGCCCTCAATGTACAAAGATAGATATAACATTTATGGGATAAATCAAAAGAGAAGAGGAAAGAATACTCCCTAAATTTTGGAGGATGGTAGAGGTCGTGGTGTGTATGCTTGAAGGGGTCGGTCTAGATGACGGACCTGTGCTAGATGATGAAATTGGAGAGTTCGTAAAGGATTAGCCAGGGATTATTAAGACATAATTAAAATAACCTAAATATATAATTTAAGACAAGAAAGAAAGAGGAAAGGAGATTAAGAAGGAAAATAAAAATAAAAGGAAAGGTGGATGGACCGGAGAGTCCTTATTGATGGATGGTTCGCGAGGTGGGTGTAACTTCTAGGGCTGCGGAGGTGCTGGCGGTGGCGGAAGTGGCGTGATTCCCTAGCAGCCTGGCGAACCTGACAATAAGAAACTAAAATAAGTTAAACTAAACTAAGCATAAGTTTTTCAAAGAGAAGGAAATTGAAGCAAAAGAGAAAAGAAAAATAAAAACTAATTGGTCTCAAAGACCCTTGGCTTGGTGTTGAGACGAAGCTGCCGGCATGAACTCATGTTGATCGTTCTTCTTTGAGAAGGCTATGGTTGGCCTTTTTCACTTCTTCGACATAATGTTGGATGGCTCAAGGATCTAGAAGCTTATTATAAAGAGGAAAAAATCTGAGAGAGAGAAAGGAGAAAAGAAAAGAAAGAAGAAATCAGATGGGAAGAAGGGGAAGGGCTGTGGGGTTTAAATAGAAATTCAAATTTGCCACGTTCTCACGCTCATGGACCTAGGGCGTGTCAATTTACATGGTCGTCTCGCGCGGCACGGCCGTGTGTTTGTGCGTGTTGAATCTCCATGGTCGTTCTTCTGCTAACCACGCCCGTGTATGTGAAGTCAGTATGTTAGCACGATTGGGAGGCACGGGTGTGTTCTACCCGTGGTCGACAAGTTAGTAACCTCGCACGGTCATGGGGAACGGGCGTGTTCTGCCCGTGGTGTGCAAGTCAGTAGCTTCACACGGCTTAAAGGCACTGGTGTGCCACTTTTACGGAGCCCGTTGGGGTAGTGGTTGGATCCGTGACGTCGAAAAGTGGTTGGGTCTGATTCGTACGGGCTCTGATAAGTCAGTACGGAGATTCTGGTGGTCCACACGGTCACGGACAAGGCTGTTTGTAAGACCGTGCGACCTTGAAATTCTGTACTTTTGGTTAGTTTAAAAGAAAAAAAAAATAAGGGAAATAAAGAAACTGAAAATAAAATTGAAAGAAAATAATGTTAGTGCTCGGGTTGCCTCCCGAGAAGCGCTCGTTTATAGGCTTAAGCTAGACTTTTCTTTGTAATTGTAAAAATCAGGTAGGTTTAAAGGTTTGAATATCTTCCCTCATGCTTACAGTTCTGTTTTCTTGATCAAGTTTAAGATGAGAAGCGTTTACCTTAAAAGTGTCGAATGTTGGATTGCTCACCTCGACTATTCCGTGGGGGAAGATATCGTGTACCTTAAGAGGAGTTTCTCTCTTTGTTTTCAGGTCTGCTATGATGATGTGAGGATCTGTGTAGTCTAACAGTACCTGATCTCCTATTTTGAAGTGATTTGATGTTCCTACGAGCTTTTCTGGTGGTTCCTCTGGTTTTACTTCGTGTGGTTCTGGTTCTTCTTTGATGTGTGTCTTCTGCTCTTCTAATTTTTCGACCCTAAGGCTTTATTCCTTATGTAATTCCTCTTTGTCGAATTGAAGTTTTAGCTCAAGGTTATATCCTTGTGGTGTTTCCTGCGATGAAAGTTGCACAAATTGATTATCAAATAAATTTTCTTTCTTACCTCCATCGATTGTTGTCCTGGCCGAATCAAGGCCTTGAAGACTGATTGATTCGTCACCTACACAAAGTATGAGTTCGCCTGTGGCAACATCAATTTTAGTCTTTGCAGTTGCTAAGAAGGGTCATCCTAAAATTAAGGGAATTGAATTATCCTCATCCATGTCTAAAACAACAAAATCTACTGGGAAAATAAATTTATCAATTTTGACAAGAACATCTTCGATAATGCCCCTAGGAATTCTAACAGTTTTATCAGCTAATTGTATACTCATCCTAGTTTGCTTGGGCTTCCCTAGACCTAGTCGTTTAAACAATGTATAAGGCATGACATTTATGCTTGCCCCTAAATCAGCTAACGCATTATCAATAGTTAAACTACCAATTAAACATGGAATAGTAAAACTCCCTGGGTCTTTTAGCTTCTGCGGTAGTTTTTTCTGTAACATTGCTGAGCGTGCTGCGTTTAATTCCACATGGTGCTCTTCATCTATTTTGCGTTTGTTTGTCAAGAGTTGTCTTAAAAATTTCCTCGAGTCTGGCATCTGAAAAAGAGCTTCAAGAAGAGGTAAGTTAATATGTAATTTCTTTAAAAGTTTAAGAAACTTACCGAACTGTTCCTCTAAATCGTCTCTTTTCATTGCTTCGGGGTAAGATATACGAGGTTGGTACTCTTTGATTACCGATTTCAGCTTTTCTTGTGTTACCTCTATTTTACCTTCGTCTACCTCTTGGTTTGGTTCGTCTAACCCTTTACTGTCGTGATCTGTGATGGCTTGAATTTGCTCTTTAGGGTTAATCTTGGTGTTACTTGGTAGACGTCCTTGCGGTCGTTCAGACATTAGTTTTGCGAGTTGCTCGACTGCATTGTGACTTCCTTGACTGACTTAGTGAGTCCACTAACTCGGTTCTCCTTGTTTTTAATTGTTCTTTCAGTTTCATGGAAACGGTTTTCCGTGTTTGCCATAAATTTTGTCAGCATCTCTTCGAGGCTTGGCTTCTTCTCTTGCGGATAGGGCTGATTTTGGAAGTTTTGAGGAGGTTGTTGCCTTTGGTTTCCTTGATTCCCTTGTCCTCTCCACGAAAAATTTGGGTGGTTCCTCCAACCTGGATTGTAAGTATTACTATAGGGATTATTATTAGATCTGAAATTATTACCTATGTAATTCATCTGTTCGCTTTCTGCTTCCTATTGGTAGGGTGGGTACTCAGGATTCGCCACAGTTCCACTTGCGTCGCACTGCATGACTGGGTGTACCTGCGAAGAACACAAACTATCAATATTTTTATTTATCATCTCTATCTGTGTTGATAGTGTGGTTATTGCATCGAGGTTGTAAACTCCGACTGATTTTGTCGGTTTCGTCCTCGTAATCTGCCACTGATAATTATTCAGTGACATCTCTTCAATGAACTCGTAGGCTGCTTCATGAGTTCTATTGTTCAGAGTTCCACCGGCTACTGAATCGATTAGTTGTCTCGCTGAGGGGTTTACACCGTTATAGAATGTTTAGACTTGTAGCCACAAGGGTAGACCGTGGTGTGGACACCTTCTTAAGAGATCCTTGTATCTCTCCCATGCGTCGTATAATGTCTCTAGATCCATCTGCACAAAAGAAGATATATCATTCCGTAATTTGGCCATTTTGGCCAGTGGGAAATATTTCAATAAAAACTTTTCGGTCACTTGTTCCCATGTAGTGATTGATCCTCGTGGTAACGAGTTTAACCACTGTTTGGCTTTATTCCTTAATGAAAAAGGGAATAACCAAAGACATATGGCATCATCAGAAACGCTATTTATTTTGAAGGTATCACAGAACTCTAAAAAATTAGCTATATGCGTGTTTGGATCTTCGTCCTGCAAACCATCAAATTGAACAAATTGTTGAATCATTTGTATTGTGTTAGGCTTTAATTCAAAATTGTTAGCAGCTATAGCAGGCCTAACAATACTGGATCCTGCTCCTGTTAAATGCGGTTTAGCATAATCAAACATGGTACGTGGAGCATTATTTTCCCCCACTTCTGGTGGTGGTGGGTTATTCTCGTCCATCCCTTCAGTAGGATTGGATCTGTCTTCTTGATCTTCCTCTGTGTAATTTAGGGCTCGCCTAATTTCTCTGCGAGTCCTACGAACGGTAACTTCGATTTCACTATCGTATACCAAAGGTCCTGTCGGGTTCCTTCTAATCATAAACTAGAGGTACCTGTCAGAAAAAGAAGAAAAAAGAAAATTTAGAAAAAATTAAAATTTAACCTAAAAAGATAAAAATAAAAACAAATTGTGAAAAATAAAAATAATGGCTCAAGTAATAAAAATAGAGCGTTCTTAATATTTTAGTTCCCCGGCACCGGCGCCAAAAACTTGATCACTGAAATCAGAGCTTTAAAAATTTATAAAACGAATGATCAAACTTGGAAACTAACTCTGACAACGATTAAAGGCAAGTGTACCTATCGAACAGTAGTATAGCTTAGACAAGACCGGATTGTCGAACCCAAAGGAACTAAAAGTACTAATACTAACTTTCTTTTTATTATTTAGCCTAAAATAAAGTGAAGTTTCTTTAATCTAAATTAACAACTACTAAGCTAAAGACGCGAAGACAAGAAGAACGAATTGAGAAATAACTTGAAGGAAAACTCAGTTGATCACGACGATACCCTCAGGAAGAATCCACCTAGACTTCACTTGTTATCTAACACTGAACCATACGGTTTATTCACTTAGTTTGATCCGTAGGACTCCCTAACGTATATTAAACCCTCTCTAGAGGCGAATAACGTCTAACCCTAGGTTAATTAGTGGAACTCTCGTTCTCTTATAATAACCCTCTAGAATAGTAGTAAATCAATCTATGGACTCCCATATTAGGTTTCACCCTAATCCGGCAAAATCTCGTAACCCTATCACTAGGCGTTCGATCAACTTCGCTTAATTATGCTAGATCTACTCTTAAGCAGGGTCTATTCCTCCTCCACCTAAGCACATCAGATTTGGATTAAGCATGCATAATTAAGAACAAACTAAGTATTTATCATATAATTTAGGAAACAATAACAAGATTCATCTAGGTTTCATTCCCTTCAGGTATCTGAGGGGTTTAGTTCATAACAAATAAAGAAAACATCTCAAGAGAAAAGATAAAACAAAACATAAGAAATCCCTAAAACTCCCTGAAGGAACTAAAGGAGAAATCCGCCGTCTTGATTAGAATTCCGGCTTCTTGGGATGGGATTAACCGGCTAACTCAAGCGATTCCCACAATTCTGACCTTTCCGGCTTGGCTCCTTGGCCTAGCTTGACCCCATTCAAAGGTGGTACTTAGGGGTTATTTATAGGCTCTTGGAATACGATTCTTTCTCCCTAAGTATCCTTTTTCGACTGAAATTGTCTAAGTCCACGATAGAGGCACAACCATGTCACACGCCCGTGCGACTCGTCTTCAGGCCGTGTTCGAATTTCTAAGTTGAGGCACGGCCGTGTAAGTCGGGGTGAGGCCATGTTCTAGATGCATGACAAGGCACGACCATGTGCTTTTTTGTGATATGGCCCATTTACTCCGTTTTGTGTTCTTTTCATCCTCGGGTGCTTTCCTGGGTATAAGACATGAATAGAAAGGATTAAGAGCACCTTTTTACATAAATTTAGGGGTAAATCATCCAAAAACAAGCTAAATGTGGGGTTAAAATATGTTATAATTACGGTTTATCACTACTCTCCCCTTCTTAATAACACGACACCACAATGTTGATGGCAATATAGAGGCAAGATATCAATTTAACAAAACCAAAAAGAACTAAGGCAAGGGCACGATCTCCAAAGAAGTATGATAAAGAGACAAGCGAGAGAAAAAAAGAGAAGAGTGATAGGGAATAGAAACAATGATTGAAAGAAATTCTTAGCAATTTCAAGGAGTTAAAAATCAAAAGAAACAAATAGGGAATGTGGGAATGTGGGACGACAAGCAAGGAGGTTGTTGAGATAATTACTATTTTAAAAAATAAAGATAAATATTACTAAATCCAACCAACTCCTAATTATACTATCCAATTACTAGAAATTTAAATCGATCCAACAAACCAATACTAGGGTGGCCGACGATGGAAAATAAAAAATAAAAGTAAATTTCGCTTTAGACACAACGAAACTCGAACTTGGGACCATTCGATCAGTTAAAGCCTTACCACTGAACCAGTGGGCTTATTCTTGCTAACAGTTGGGCAAAATTAATTTTTAAGCCAGACATTCAAAGATAGAGGTTTAGGCAAAAATAGCAAAAATGTAAAGAAAAGGATGTGACCACTCTTAACACAAGCACAACATCTAACCACTGAACCAGATTAATTCCCTTGACAAAATTTCCACAATCTTAACTCAAAAACAGGACGTGACCACTTTTAGTTTCACTAACCCCATTTTTACTAACCTCGTTTTTGGGATGTGATATATATAATTTACTTCTGTGTAGTGGCATTTGACAAGTGTTAAGAAATTTAGAATATGCCTTTCCTAATAGCCAACAGAATCCAGAAGAAACATAAATGAAAGTCTTTTCCATATGCTATTTGACTAGTCAAGTTTAATTGGTTTATAACCAGATTTAGTTACCAAGACTTGCTCTTCATAATGCTTGAACAATTAAATGTACTATACCTTTGGCAGTAACCTATACAAGGCCTACTTTTCTTTTATTGAATTCTTTCTTTTACTGAAGAACACATCAAAGACTAAATCCTGATATATTTTCATGGGCGGATACTCACTTCGTCAAAACATTAATTCGCCAAAAGCTACAATTTGGCAACCTAGCTACCAGATGCGCCAGAACAGACAACTTCATGTCTACACGTCTTCAATTCGGATCATCCAGATTTGGGGTGTGACACAATACAACTATTAAATAAGCATTTTAGTTCATTTGCATAACAAAACATAATACCAAAGTCGAATACATATATAACCATTTCCATCTTATACCATATACTAACCAAGCTATGTTCAATTTTCTAACATAAAAAATTCAATTCAGATCCAATCCTTACATTTCAACTATTTCATTTCTTTTTAATTATCGTTTTCATTTTTATTTTCGCCTAAAGAACTAAATTAAATTGAAGTTGGATATCAGACTTGTATGATCACAAAAGCTGTCATATAAAAAATTGGCTCACACAAGCCTTCCGTTTAGGTTCGATGATTGCTACAGAAGCTTTCAAAGAATTTGCAAGACATGCTGGACCTCAAATCATCATATAAACCGTTGATCAAACATCCATTTTCCTTTTTGGAACCCTAATGGCATGCCATTTTTATCCTAATCATTTACTAAGTTCACACGGGCACCGTTACCGTTATCATATTATTTCAAACGCTGTAGTCGTTTACACACTTTTCATACTTCAAATAGTAATCCATATACATTTTAAAACTTGTAACATCATTACATACATGTCATTCAATCATATAACAATTTCACATCCATTCAATACCACGTATCTATTCTTATTTGTCATCTATCTCATATTTTACAATTTAGTCCGTTTGATGCCAAAAAAATTATATACATAACAATTCAAACTAAAATGCAAAACCATACAATACAAATATATCATGAATTAATAAAGTAAGTCTCAAATGAACTTACCTGGCAATGACAAAAACAAATAAAACATCAAGGACTTATACATAATTTTGCCTTTTCCTCGATTATCCTCTATTTAATTCAATTCCCAATCTATACGATAATTTCATTTCAATTTATCAACTCCAATTACCTTATAGTATTCTATTATAAGCATAAGTTAGTTCGATTTCACTTTTTAAAGGTTTCCTAAAATTTTGCATTTTATTCAATTTAGTCCCTAAAACCAAAATTTTCATAACTTTCAAATTTGAGTCTCAATTTTGAAATTGATATTAATTAAATCCTTTTATAACCCTATATTGTCTATATTTACAAAAAATTTAACATAAATTTTGAAATTTATGCACTTTAGTCCCTATGTTAAAAAACTAACAATTAAAATTTACAAATTAGTCCTTTTTCACTTCTAAGCTTGAAATCTAAAAAATTAACACCAATTGCATCAATTAATCAACAATGAAAACTTTAACAGTTTTGAAAAACAATGAAAACTTTTAACAGTTTTGAAAAATAATATACGGATTAAATCGAAATTTCACAATTTAAAAAATATATATAAAATTGATGAAAAACGGAATAAATTAAGCTTACCATGTAAGGATAAAAAGATTGAACTCCAAGCTCTCCTCCTTTTAAGTTTCGACTAAAATAAAGATGAGTGGAAGAAGAAATGGCTTTCTTTTCTTTAGTTTTATGATATAACATATGTTTTATCACATTTAGTTATAAATTATATTATAATATAATAATTTTACATAAACAAAAGCCACCTAACTGTCCTCTATAATTTCCATTTAAAACATTAGTTTAATTACTATTTTTGTTTTTTAGTAATTAAAAAATTTATAGTTATATATTTTTTAACTTTTACAATTTAATTTTTTTACCATAATTATTATCAATTCAATAAAATTATTAAACCATAATTTAATATATTACTAAACTAGACTTGTAAATATTAAATAATAATATTTATGGACTCGAATATTAAAAATAGGATTTCAAAATCACCGTTTCCGACACTACTGAAAAACGGATTGTTAATAGACTACAAATGACACTTAAATTTAGAATTTTGACTTTTGATAATTAATTTTTATAGATAGATTATTTGCAACAAATATAGAAGTTATCTTAATATTTTTTATGATTATAATATTAAGGTGGAGGAATGATAGAGTTTAAATTTATGTCAGAAGGAAAATCTAACCACTACTCTATAAAAATCATAGGAGAAATTATATTAATTATATTAATACATTTAGAAACTAGATTATGTATAAAGATTAATTTTTGGAAGATAATATTTTCTTACGAGGAAAGTGCATGTTAACTTGTTTTTTAATGAGCCTTTTGTATGATTATTTTCATTATAGTTCTTGAAGAGGAAGGTATTTTTAAGTAGAAATTGTATATAATTCTAATAAAAATAGAAGGTAATTCGTGATTATGTGAGTTGGTATTAGTGCTTGTATTGTTTAGGTGTAATAATTTATTTTTTTTGTTTTTTAACTCTTAAATTTGTATTTTTAAATCATCTAAAATAAATGTAAAAATTAACTTTGTTGATATGGCAAGTGTAGATAGTCACATAGATGATATGTCAGCATTTAATTATTTTTTTAAATTTAAAAATATTTTTTATATTTTTTATACATTTTAAATACTTTTAATGATTTGTTACAGCAACGTATAAAATAAAATTTTTAAAAATAACCTGTAAAACCTTTGTTAGTTTTAAAATTATTATATTTTAAAATATATTTTGTAACAATTTTATTTATATATTTCGATTCTCTTAAACATTTTGCAACCAGTCAAAAGCTTTTCTAGAAAGACCAAAAAAAAAAAAAGAAAAAGAAATTGTCAATGAGAATATTTATATCCAATAAAATTTCCTGAATCAACCTTTATATTATTAAGTAAAGTTTAACTATAATTTCATCTAATTAACTAATAGATGGAAAAACATGTAGTAATTATTAAGGATTATGTTAAGAGGAAAACATGAAGAACTGAAGATTCAATTCAAGTCATAAATATTTGGTTTTGATATTTACCTGACTACAAAAGACTACAAAAAAAGAAAAAGGGGGCTACAAATTTTTATAATTTGAAGTTTCCTCTTCGCTTCTGTTCAGAGTTGTTTCTTCAGATTTAATTATTATATAAAGAAAAGGGAAAAAACCGCCTCCTTATATATTTACTTATAACGTTAAAATAAAATACAAATATAATCACAGATCTCTTCCTGCTGCAGCATTGCTTGGCTGGTTTTCTAGTTTATATCTTTTGATGGTTGGCCATTTCTTTTTTGGATCTGAATAAAAAGAATTAGATCTATTAGATATATGCTTTGAAATAAAAATCCAAAAATGGACAATGGAGATTTAGAAGGTGGCGGCGGAGACTTAGCCTTTCATGGAAAAGGCGGCCGCAAATATAGCCCGGTCGGGGCTCACGATCGCGCCGTTCTCGAGATGTCTTCCATGGATCCCGGATCTTCCTCCGATTCCAAATCTTGTGTCAGGTAATAACCCCTTTTCTTTCTCTTTTACTGATATTTTTTTTCGTTTATCATACTCTATAGTTATCTATTATATTGGCAGGAAAAATAACGCAGGAACGCTAGGGAACTTGGATTCTGATGGAAGGGAAGGTTCGAATCCTGAAAATGGAGGAGCCAATGGTCCTTACCAGGAACATAAGCTGGAATTGTTTGGTTTTGATTCTCTTGTGAGTATTCTTGGTCTTAAAAGGTAAGTTTTCGTTAATGCTTACTCTCTGATTTTGTGCTCAATAATTGAAAGATGTTTGCTTCGTGTTAGTACTTGCTGATTAATGTTTGAAAGTATAATTGCCTAATGACTAATTTTCGGTTGCTGGACAAGTTTCCTTTACATCTGAATTTTTTGAACTTAAAATTATTATCTGCGTTTGACTTGTTTTCCAGTATGACAGGAGAGCAAGCTCCTGCACTCTCGAGCCCTAGAGATGGTGAAGATGTTTCCATCACCAGTGGGCAACCAAAGGTAAGCGCTCCTTTCACTTTAGCTTGATTGATTACTCTTATGGTATCCTTCTTTAGTTGGCATTGTGTTTCATCTTCAATGTCAATGTTGTTTTGTTGAGCGAAAGAAAACAAGCTGTGATACATTGATAAAATAAGAATCCTTTGAGGAATACTGGTGATACTATGGATTTGCGATATTACCCTGTTATTAGCTTTTTAGTACTTTTCTGTTTTCTAGTATAGAGAATTGTTGAAAAAACTAATTTGATTTCCTTCCTTCTAGGCGTATATGTCAATCATGTCCAAGTTTTGATGGAGTATTTAGAAATTAATTTATGTGGAATGTTGAAGCTAGGAATGGTACCCTTGCTTAATTTCCTTCAATTACTGCTTGCCTGTCAATTATGTTTGTCTCAGTTGAAATACTAGCAAGCATTGTTTAATTTTGTTTATTCCTTGTCCTCTTTCTTAACAAAACATAGTAAACTGTACCTTTCGTCCTACTCATGCTGTTCCATGCTCTGTGCTTATATCATGCAGCCTTCTGCTGTCAAAATGGGTACAATGATGGGGGTATTTGTCCCATGCTTGCAAAGTATTTTGGGTATTATCTACTATATCCGGTTTTCTTGGTAAGTCAGTAACTCTTTTGATATTTATTTTGTCTTATCATGTATATACAACAGTGTTGTCGGGGACTAGAATCCTTATATTACCTCAGGTGCAAGGCGCGAAAAAGGCGCTAGCCTGAGTAAAGTAAAGGTCAATATGTTTATGTGCAAGTTTCTATTTGTGTGTGTATACATATGTATATATATGCAATATGGCTTAAAATATATAATAAACACAAAAGTATAATCTAGTTTACTAAACACGCAATTTTTTTGTTAGTCAATATGCATGATTTTCTTGTGGTTCATGTCTGTTCAATACTCAAATACAGATTTTGAAACTATCCTTTTACCTACTGGTAAAAGTATATCTAATGAAAGAAGTGAGAACAAAAGAAATCAAAGAGAGCTTTAATTAGGTGGCCTTTTTTATACCTTTTGCCTTCCAAAAAAAGGTGCGCCTAGGCGCACTAGGCATGTGCCTGATCAAATGGGTGTTGCCCAAAAGGGGCTGAGATGCTTTTATTATCTAGTGCAGTTGTGCCTAGGCGCATCCCTTGACAACACCGATGTGCAGAAGTGCATGTGCAAATGTAAATTGAATGCATTCTTTGTTTCTAATTAATGGTGCTGGATTTAAATTTTAAGCTGAGCTTCTTTTGCAAGAAATGAATTTCACAGGACATTGTTATGTTTTATTTTATTAATGCTGTACAGATATATATATATCCATGAGCCCTTTTGTGTTGTCTAATAAAAGGGTTTCCGTTAGGAAAAAAAAAGCCTATTCTGATTTTGTGCCCTTGAACTGTAACATATTGCAGGATTGTTGGCATGGGTGGCATTGGTGATGCACTGCTGCTGGTATCACTTTGTGGTCTTTGTACTTTCTTGACAGGAATATCATTGAGTGCTATTGCAACCAATGGTGCAATGAAGGTACACATGCTTTATAGTTATATATCCTTGACAGTCATTTTTCATATCTCATGTGACTCTCATATCTTAGAGATTGTGATGTCTTAGGCAAATGAATTACTTTGGAGTTGGATTCTGGTGTTCTTATCTTGATTTTGGAGATTTCTTTCACTAAATAATTTTGTGCCGGGAATCTAGCGACTTTCTTGTTAATTATTTCTTGTTATTTACTACTAGGGTGGTGGTCCATATTATCTCATTGGTCGCGCCCTTGGTCCTGAGGTTGGAGTTAGCATTGGATTATGTTTCTTTCTTGGCAATGCAGTTGCAGGAGCTCTGTGAGTGTATATTCTGGTTCTTTGCTTTTTTATTTTTATGATACTATTTCCTGCATGGCTCACAGTGAGTTCTGCTACCTTGATAACTTAATGTGTTATGTATTTAACAACATTTTACTCATGCTAATACTGGTAACTTCTTTGTGCTTTTGGTTATGGCTGTAGTTATGTGTTGGGAGCTGTAGAAACCTTTCTAAAAGCTCTTCCTTCTGCTGGGATTTTTACTGGTAAGGTTGACTGCTGTCAACAGCACAGTTGCTGATAACTTAGTTCTGTACCGTTTTTACTGGTTATTGGTAGTAATAGTCACAGTACAGATTCAAATGTATTGAAAAGAACTTTATACCAATTCATTTCTAATATCACCTTGCTTGCAATGCAGAGACCACTACAAAGGTCAATGGCACGGTCTCAGAACCAATACAAAGTATAAGTACACACGACTTGCAAATTTATGGGATTGTTGTGACTATAATACTTTGCTTTATTGTGTTTGGTGGGGTGAAAATGATCAATAGGGTTGCCCCTGCTTTCCTTATACCTGTTTTATTCTCGATATTTTGCATATTCATTGGGATTTTTCTGGCTAAGAAGGATGATCCTGCACGTGAGTGTTCTTTCTCTCTCTCTCTCTCTATATATATATATATAACATAACAGTGGCATATTTCTTGTTGCAAGCTCTATGTTATTGCTCAAAGTCAATCTAAGTGAAACATGTTGCTTGTGATGCTTGATACAGCTGGAATTACGGGCTTGAGTTTAGAAAGCTTTAAAGATAACTGGAGTTCAGATTATAAGAATACAAATAATGCTGGGATCCCTGACACTGAAGGAAATGTGCACTGGAACTTTCAGTAAGAATCTTCAAGGCTCCTACCTTTGTAATTACTAGAGTTAAATTTTGATAAAGTGCTCGTGTTCCGATTGTTCATGATCAAAGGATAAGGCATTATCTCTGGAGGACAATTTTAGACAAACGTCTTGGTTCTCTTGATTATGTTCAATTCCTGTTGTTGATCCTACAGATAAAGCACCAATAAGTACACTTTCACCTAATTGTATTGAAACTTGTTTGATAATGGAGTTTGGAGGAAACAGATCCTAAGCTTAATTGGTGGCCATACTGCTGTTCCAAATCTCTTTCTCCACCTAACTACCCAAAGAAGGAAAATGTTGTTCCCCTGCCATCAAGTTTTGATATTCATTAACCAACATTTTGTCTCAAGCTTGATGTGATGGATTCTTTTCTTTCATATAGTTTCTAACTGATTTTTATTTCTATGTTTCTTCAGTGCTTTGGTCGGTCTATTTTTCCCCGCTGTGACAGGAATCATGGCTGGTTCAAATCGATCCGCCTCACTTAAAGACACCCAGCGTTCTATCCCCATCGGGACGTTGGCTGCCACACTTACTACTACTGGACTCTATTTAGTTTCCGTCTTGCTTTTTGGAGCTGTAGCCACCAGAGACAAGCTTTTGACTGACAGGTATCATATTTTCTTTTTCTCACTAAAGTTCTCCATGGATTCTGCCGGCAACATTTCTCCTTTGCATTCTTTTCTTTAGGAGTTAAGGTATTGTCATAATGCTAAACCACTTTTGATGCAGGCTACTTACGGCTACAATTGCTTGGCCTTTTCCAGCTATCATTCATATCGGAATTATTCTTTCAACTTTAGGTGCAGCGCTTCAAAGCTTGACGGGTGCCCCTCGCCTTCTCGCAGCAATAAGCAATGATGATATTCTTCCTGTTCTCAATTACTTCAAAGTTGCAGAAGGGAGTGAGCCTTATATGGCTACCCTTTTTACTGCCTTTATCTGTATGGGTTGTGTGATTATCGGGAACCTGGATCTTATCACACCAACTGTAACCATGTTTTTCCTTCTATGCTATTCTGGTGTGAACTTGTCCTGCTTCCTTCTAGATCTTCTAGATGCTCCCAGTTGGCGTCCTCGATGGAAATTTCATCACTGGAGCTTCTCTCTCCTTGGAGCATCACTTTGTATTGGTAGGCCGAATTGCATCCATTGTATTTAACAATTTGTACCCCTTCTAGTTGGAAAAAGAAAAATCCTGTATATTAGCATGCATTTGGCTAATTATAATTTCATTGGAAAGTAATGGTCACAGCTGTTTTGTTTGCTGCAGTGATCATGTTCTTGATCTCATGGTCATTCACTGTAGTGTCTCTGGCCCTTGCAAGCCTGATATATTATTATGTGAGCATTAAAGGAAAAGCTGGGGACTGGGGGGATGGTTTCAAAAGTGCTTATTTTCAACTAGCTCTTCGCAGCCTTAGATCTTTAGGAGGTACGTCATACATTATGCATATCTTTACCAATTGCATTTCTGTATGTATATGCATGCTCTACTTGTATTTTATGCATATAGACACGAGTATTGCGTCTTGTGTTCCTGTTGACCTATCGTTTTCTTTGCAGCAAACCAAGTTCATCCAAAGAATTGGTATCCCATTCCTCTTATATTCTGCCGGCCTTGGGGTAAGCTGCCAGAAAATGTACCTTGCCATCCAAAACTTGCCGACTTTGCTAACTGCATGAAGAAGAAAGGCCGTGGAATGTCCATATTTATCAATATACTAGATGGGGACTATCATGAACGTGCTGAAGATGCCAAGGCTGCCTGCAAACAGCTTGATACCTACATTAACTACAAGAACTGTGAAGGTGTTGCAGAAATAGTTGTGGCACCCAATATGAGTGAAGGCTTCCGTGGAGTCGTGCAGACAATGGGTCTCGGCAACCTTAAGCCCAATATTGTAGTGATGCGATACCCAGAAATATGGCGTCGTGAGAACCTAAAAGAAATCCCAGGCAGATTTGTTGGTATAATTAACGACTGTATTGTTGCAAATAAGGCAGTTGTCATTGTCAAGGGCCTGGATGAATGGCCCAATGAGTATCAAAGGCAATATGGTACCATTGATTTGTATTGGATTGTGAGAGATGGTGGTCTCATGCTTCTTCTGTCACAGCTTCTTCTTACGAAAGAGAGCTTCGAGAGCTGTAAGATTCAGGTCTTCTGCATTGCGGAAGAGGATACCGATGCAGAGGGCCTCAAGGCTGATGTGAAGAAGTTTCTATATGATCTTCGGATGCAGGCTGAAGTGTTTGTTATAGCGATCAAGTCATGGGATGTACAACCAGAGAATGGATCTCAGCCAGATGAGTCAAAAGAGGCATTTACCGCTGCTCAGCAACGGGTGGCTGATTACTTGACAGAAATAAAGGAAACAGCAAAGAAAGAAGGGACCCCATTGATGGCTGATGGAAAGCCTGTAATTGTGAATGAGCAACAAGTGGAGAAGTTTCTATATACAACTTTGAAGCTGAATTCAACGATATTAAGATATTCTAGAATGGCTGCGGTTGTGCTTGTAAGCTTGCCGTCACCTCCTGTGAGCCACCCAGCATACTGCTATATGGAATACATGGATTTGTTGGTCGATAATTTGCCCAGACTTTTGATGGTCAGAGGGTATCGTAGAGATGTTGTAACTTTATTCACATAGTTTCTGGTTTGATTATTCAATGGAGACCGTATTTGTGTTACTGTGCATATAGGCTTTGCCCTCTGTTCCCATGTTGTCAAAGTGTTGCATTCATTCTTTTTCTGCCATTCTGACTAATGGCATTATTTTATTTTGTTTACTTTCTTTTCTTTAAAAATAATAGTAGTTTATTATAATATTAATATAAGGCTTAATTCACTATTGGGTCCTCAAAGTGTACTTATTTTTCCATTTTGGTATTTAAACTTTATTTTGTCTCAATTTGATACCTGAAATATCCTTCTGTTATGGTTTTTAGTCCAAAAGTTTATTGACTTTAAAATATAATTTTTTTCAATCAATTAGAGAATGTCACATAGTGGTCTTCATATTTTCATAAAAAATATTACTTAAATTATTTTTTACTTAAAAATATATTTATTAACATTTAATTTAATTAATAAGAATTATTTTAGTTCATTTTTTCTCACCTTCTCTCTTCCTCTCTCCACCATCTTCTTCCCCACTCTTTCTTTCCAATACAAACTACCATAGCTAAATTTTTTTGTCTCCATTACCACATGCATATTCTTACCATAATTTTAACACTACACCAACAAAAAAAAATATATAAAAAATCATCAAACCAAATTTCGATCTAAGTAAGAATGGATCTTTTGGGTATTGTTTGGTCAATCTAAATAATGAAAGAGAAGTTTATAAAGAGGGGAAGAATATATTGAAACTTGAAAAGGATTTGACGGCGAGAAACACTTAAATTTGGTGTTAAAGTTTCGATATTTATTTATAGATTTACAAAAATCTAGTGTTCTTCTGAAAAAATTAATGTTGAAAATGAAAAGAGGGGATGTAAAACAAGAGAATGATGAATTTGGACTCAAACGAGAATAGGTAAGTGGTAACCGATGGTGGAACATGGTGGCCATTGACGCCGTAATTTGGAAAAAAATTTAATTAAAGGAGATTGTAAACAATTTTGAGATTGTTTTTGTTTAGATTATTGTGAAAAAAATATAAGAAAACTTAATTCTTCTCTTTTCTCACATGATGAACATCCAAAAAATTTGTTAGATTTTTAGGGTTAAAAACATTTAATTATTTTATGGAATTAATGAATTTTTATTTTTATACTTTTTTATTATATATTTTTTGAATCTTTTTATATAATTATTTCTATTTTTATATATTTTTAATTAAAAACACCATATGACATAGAATTAGGTTGGAAAATTGGGTTGCTCTACTTTATAGCAAGTTTTGGTTCTTTTCCTCTATTTTTCTTCCATTTCTTTGATTGATTTGGTTGTTTCAGTTTTCTTTTAGTTTTTTTGTTTCACTGTTTACAATTTCTGGGATTGGGTTAGAGGATGACAGATGTGGAAGGAAATTTTGCTGATTTATCTCTTGAAGATGAGGAGGAGGTGGTGGTGCAATTGGCTTCAGAGAGATTAGATCTAGGGGCCTCTTTTGAAAATTATTTTGTGGGCTCTTTTTTGATAACGAGTGGTTAATTTTCAATCAATGCGAGCGATGTTGGCAAATGTTTGGCATCCGATCGGGGGGCATTTCTATCTCGGATCTAAATAAAGGCAAATTTCTTTTTCGATTATATCATAAGGTGGATACGGATCGTATCAAGGCTGGCGGTCCCTAGAATTTTAACTCTCATCTTCTAGTAATGTGCAGATTAAGAGATGGGGATGATCCTAAAACTGTGCCATTGTTTAATGTGGATTTTTGGGTCTTAGTTCAAGATTTACCACATGGATTTATGTCTGAGTTAGTGGCAAAATAGATGAGAAATTTCATAGGGGTGTTTCTTGAGTATGTTGTGAAAGTTGTTTCTTCGGGGTATAAAAGAATAATGAGGGTTAGAGTCAAATTCGACATTCAGAAACCGCTGAAGCGAAAGAAGAAGACTGTCTTACCAAAATGGGACACAGACTTATGTGAGTTTTGCGTGCGAAAAGCTCACGTTGTTTTGTTTTCTTTGTGGCATACTAAGGCATGGTGAAAGTTTTTGTCTTGTTAGAATTTTGCAAAAGAAGCAAGATTTCATACTAGGATGGGATATTTCCTTACGTGCTCCAACTAGGCAGGCGATGGCGCCAAAAAGTGTATGGCTGAGGGAGGAGGATATGTTCGGTGTGGCTAATTTTGGGGCTACCAATTCCACAAATGAGAAGATAAATGAGGGTACTCTCCCATAGTGGTTATGTTGATTTCTAACCCTGCAACCAAGACAGTACAATCATTGGCTCATATGAACTTAGTGAGATTCAGTGAAACAATGTAATAATCATATTTCGAAGTTCTTAAGAGACAAAAAAATTTTAAGTAGAGATTTCAACTCCCTGTATATTCTTAGCCTTCTATAAATTTTGTTGGTGAGGTCAATTCCTTGCCCTACTCCACAGCTCACCATTGGTGGACTTTATTCATTGTTTTAGACACAAGTACGTTCTCCACGACAATGGTTCTCGATGGTACTGACATGATTTTGCCTCATTCCAATTTCCCTTTTACCTTAACCAGCTCAGCATTCACAATTCGGACTATGTGGATAAGCCATCTGAGTGGATGCCCTACCGCCGTGGTAGTTTTGCACTATACCATTTTGCCCTGGCTAATTGTTTGTCTTGCTCCTAGTTGTCAGAACGATTGATGTTATCAAATAAATCCTTATCAAGACATACTCTCTCTTGCCTTTTGGTGGAATTTCCATCCAAATAGCCTTTGACAGACTTCTATGTGGCCTACTTTGCGTTACATATTCCTAGTTAACTTACTCACCTATTGATAAGTGTCCTAGCATCCTCCACCACCTGACCGTCCAGGTGACCATTATCTCTGCATGGACCTTGACGAAATTACCATTCACTAGATATCCCTTTCTACCCAAGGATCTTTAGTTTTTGGTCCCGCTAGAACATCTCACGATCATTACCAATTCTGGTTTATTAACCAAAACCTGTGGACTCATACCCGTAGATATTTGACAATCCCGCTTACTGCATTCTCAAGTGCACCATTTCCATCCAATCATGCTTAACTTTGTGGGAGCCATACAACAATCTTCTTTTCCTCATCCTGTTAGTTTCCAGGTTTATAATCTTAATGGATATTTACTCATTGCTATAGTCGAGCTATGGTCTTACACATCAGAATTGCCTATGTTTAACATCCTAGTAGACTCTTTCGATTGGCATAGTGTAACACCCCTAATCCATATCCTTCACCGGATCAGGGTTACAGAACATTACCAGAGTTTACAGATCAAATACAATTAATTCATATCATTTACTATTCATATCCGAAATCAATCATCCTGTCCCTTAAATGGGCCCTTGAGGCTCAAAATATGCATTTAAAACAAGTTAGAACTAAACTGGAAACTCAGAGAATTTTTCGCAAAATTTTAAAATTTTTCCTAGGTGCAAGGGACACATGCCCATGTGACCAGGCTGTGTGGCTCACATGGCCAAGAGACACGCCCGTGTCCTAGGCCATGTGGACATTCGAAATAGGGGCACACGGTCATGTCCCAACTCGTGTCCATTTTAGGTTGCTTACTGACTTGGGTCACACGGCCAAGTTACACACCCGTGTGCTAGGCCGTGTATAGGTGCAGGGGTCACACAGCCAAACCACACGCCCATGTGCCAGGCCGTGTGAAAAATCCTGAGCATTCTGTTTTGAAATTTCAAGATGCAGGGGACACACTGCCAAAATACATGTTCATGTGCTAGGCCGTGTGTCACACACGGCTGAGACACACGCCCGTGTCTCTACCCGTGTGGACAAAAATAGGCCATTTCCAAAGCCACTTTTCTCACCCAAATTTGCCTTACACTTACATTAACACTTCAACACATTCCCAAGCCAATTCAAAACATTTAAACCAAGCCAAATCCAAGTCTTATGAATTGTATATTACCTCATATAACCAAGTATACAAACTTACTTACTTACCTACTTGATCAAATATTCATATGCATAATCCATACTCACTGCACTTCAATCTTTTTACCATACACAATAACTAGATAAAAACACACATATATACATCAATCATCACTAGCCATTCCAATGGCTAATTACAACCAAATATTTATATGTTAGCATTTGGCTAAATTAACCTATACATGCCATTATACCAAAATAAAGTTTGCTATTTATACCAAAACAAGCTGAAGGATAGTGTGATGTTGCTCCAACCCACGTTCAAACTTTACGAGCTTCCAAGTACTATAAAATAAAAGAAATAAAATAGAGTAAGCATTTAATGCTTAGTAAGTTCGTATAACGGAAAATCAACTTACCAATCATCTACATTTAAGGTAAGCATACAAATTCATCCAAAGAAATTTGGCAATTTTACTAAACACATATAACCTCAAGAAACTTGTTAGTCATGTATTTCATGTAAACATCAAGAATCAAGTATGAGCTCATCATGTAACAACTTTCATATACATAAGCTTTCTACATACATGTATTTATCAATCCAAGTATCCAAGAACATGTACATATCATATCTTTGTATTTCAAGTATTTCTCATAGTAATTCATCTTGAATTCATATCATTTCATATTGGAATCTTACCCGTTGAATCTTTTAAAATATCGATGGATACAAGAGTAGTACACATGAAGTGTACAAACTTGTAAATCGTCAATTCATATTCGAGAGTGCTCATTAGAGCACATAATCGAGAACCCCTCTCTTGAGCCATATAATGGGAAGCTCATGTGGGCCATGTAATGGGAAGAGCTCTCCCAAATTTCACGACTACTGCTCCATGCAGAGCTCTCCCAAATTTTCCTCTTATTCCGAACAACCAAAGAAGACGACATAGAAGAGAAGAAATTTGCAAACATAATTAAGAATAATTCCTTTAGTAGGAATATTCCTTCTCACCCAAATTTGTAACTCCTCTTCCACAGCCTCCTTAGCTCAAATAACCATCCATCGGCAATCATTGTATCTCCCATTATGGAAACAACCGATTCCATCTTAACCAAACCAGATTCGAAACTCAACTAATTGCTCAACAGTCACAAATTTTCCAAAATTTTCCAATAGAGTCGCCAACTTCTGTTTTTATTCAATTTGTCCTCGTCTCTTCTTTAAATTCGGGTCCTTAATGAAAATCGAGTGTGACATTTAGCGCCTCCAAATATTGAGAGTCAACTTGCTCAAGTCTTTCAAGCAATACAGGGTAAACTTATAATTGGTATTCCAAGTAATAACAAGTAATACAAAAAATGAATAAATACTCAAAAAGTAATTGTATTATAGAATTAGGAGCAATTTAATCTCTATCAAAACAAACTAATCAATCTAGTCTTACCCTATTAAAAAATGAGCAAAAAAGAACAATTGATAATAACATTAATTATTCCCATTAAAAAAACCATTATGCAATTGTCTATTTAGTCTCTGTCAAATTAAATAGAGTAACTTAGTTCATATATTATTTAAAAGTGAACAAATAAGAATAATTGAATATGCCATTTATTGTTACGTTTGTAAAAAGTGATGTGGTGGAAAGAACAAAAGAAAAAATATAGTAGTGACAAATATTTACATGTGTATATCCTCAATTGGTTGAATTTTAAAAATAAAAAATAAAAAAATATTAATTATTCAAAAACTAATAAATGTTTCCAAAATGAAAAAAAAAGTAGAATATTTAAAAATAATTATTGTCACTCAAATTGTATTTATTTGCTTAATTTGGGGCTAAATTGTAATAGAAATTAAATTGTTTCTTGTAGTCTATTAATAGAAATAATTAACACTATCATTGATTATTTTTATCTCCTCAGAGAGGGAGAGATTTTTTTTTCAAAAAAAGAGATTAAATTTCTCTGTATATTTTGAGAAAGATTGCTGGGAAATATTATAAGAAATTAAAATAACTGAATCACGAGAGTAGTGGCATGTGCATTGATACGAGCAGGTTAATTTAAAGCGTCAGTGTGATTAAAACAAAGGTAAAAATAGTGAAATTAGTTTCGTAGAGAAATAATGTAATATTTTAAATATGTATAAATAAAGATTTAAATTATATCATATACAAGTAAATGATCTAACTTAAAAATTAAACTTTATTAGTTATAAGAGTCAAATCTAAAACATACAAATAAAATAAATCTAACCTAAAATATTGATTCGAAATTCACCCAAATTAATCAGATATATAGATTGACTCGACGCTAAGCTAAACATTCCACATGTTGGACCTACACCCTATGAAGTGGGCAAAAAGCATAGAAGCACGCGGATTGAGGGAGATCACGTGGAGAGGACCAAGCTAAACGCTGAAAGAAGCTGAGCTGTACAAACTCCAAAACCAAGCGTCGAACAGTCTTAAATCTAGAGCAGAATATACCGCCAAACAAACCCCTAAGCATTCTCGTCCCCTTTCCCTGTATTCCCTGCGTCCTAGCGCAGCAAAGAACCTTCCTTCTCCAAATTGACCATACCCACGGACAAAGTATTTATCTTCTCGAACCACATACACAGATCAGCTATGGCGAATTCGGAGAACGAAAAGATACTGAGAAAAATGGCCGATGCCTTCAAGGAACTTGCCGCTACGGTAAACTCGCAAACGCCTGATATGGAGGTGGCCCCTTTTTCACGCGCATGTTCTTTCGTTTCTCCTCTCTTTGGTTGTTTGGGCATAGCCTTCAAGTTCGCGGAAATGGATTACGTTGCAAAGGTGCGAATTTTCCATGATTCCTTCAATCTAAACTGCTTGATTCATTAAATTTAAATAAATTGAATTCCTATCTATAATCATTGGTTTTGGTGTAACAGGTTGGTGATCTTGCAGAGGCGTCAAAGTCTATTGCAACGCTAAACGCAATACTTGATAGAGATATAGAAGGGAATTGTGTGAGAAAAGCTGGGAGCCATACAAGAAACCTTTTGAGAGTGAAACGTGGGCTTGACATGGTCAGGGTACTCTTTGAACAAATTCTGGCTACAGAGTAAGAACTAAGAACCTCAATACGTATACTCAATTGAAACTAAATTGTTAAGCTGTTTCCAATTTGTTATAACTCAATTGTGCTGCTAATGACCTTACTATCCACAATAATGACCTTGAGCAATAGTTGGTCATCCCTTTATCTTCACGTTTTCTTTCAGATATATAGATGGATGAATCTAGAACATTGGTAGCGAAGAGTTTAACTTGGGGTCTAATATAGCCTTTTTAATTCAATTCTTTTTCTTGTGTTATTAATGCTCTAATTTTTTTTTTTTTTTTTGTACAAGTGACTCTCAAGCTCTCATTTTGTATAACTTGGGTTGTAGATTTTTCTTTGGATAGTGGTAGATATCAGTTTTCTGTCTATCAAGAAGGCTTTACACTACTTTGGAACTTAGCTCTGCATTATAGAGCATCGTTCTATGGTAATATTACCATGGCATGCACCATTTTTAGGGTGTGACACTAGGACATCCCATAAGTAAAGTAATCCTAGGAATCTTGCCACATTTTTCGGGATTAGCTCTGTGGCTTGTCATGAATTTACATATCTTGGCTAGCTGCTCCAGATTATCTTTGTTATAGGTCATGCAATCTATATATTGTGCTACATTTCTGGCAAGTTTGGAGTGCTGAGTAGTGAGTACTATTTTCGAAGAACATTGTCATTAGGGTGTGCCAAGTGAACCAGGTCACATGTCTCTTCTGTGTTCTGTAATATTATTGCATCTAATTAATTAGGACTGGCTTAGTTGATTATCATTGTTTTCAATGAGCTCCCGATAAAACCACTTTTTAGTTAGTCTTTACTATAAACCATGTTACAGGGAATAGAAGCATATGCCTTTTCTATAATATTCTGTCAGAGCTTCTATCATTTGCTGCAGGCTTTATACATAATTTTTCTAGAAACTTTTTCTCTTTTGAGAGAAGTTTTACTAGATCTTTGGAGCCACTTTGTGTTTCTTTAGAATTCTAAGCGGAATGATCAAGCAAAGTTCTATTGTTAAGTTCCGACAATAGTAGCTGATGCTCCTTTGAATGCTAATTTGCCTGGTATATCAGCATTGTTGTGTAGTGACCTCTATGGTTAAATGTATAGGGATATCTCATTTGGAGGTACAAAACAAGCAAGTGATGGTCAAGACTTGCAGATATAAACAGCCTGATTAAATTTGAAGTTGAAGTTGTTGAATGAGATTTTAGTAGGGATGTAAATGATTAGAGTGTTCGATGAATGGTTCATAAACAATTCAGTTTCTCTTTGTTTATGTTTGTTTATCAAGCTAAATAAACAAACATGAAGGAAATTTTGAGGCTTGTTTATTAAACAACCGAAAACAAATAAAGCTTGTTCAGTTCATTTATATTCATGAACAAGCTCGTTTATGTTTGCTTAAAGCTTGTTTAATAAATTATTTAAAACTAGTTTATTGTTCGGTTATTATATAATTAATAATAGTATTGTTTTTGTGCTTATTTTATTTATTATGTAATTATTAATATTATATTTGACTTGTTCAGTTCATTTATATTCATGAACAAGCTCGTTTATGTTTTGCTTAAAGCTTGTTTAATAAATTATTTAAAACTAGTTTATTGTTTGATTATTATATAATTAATAGTATTATTGTTTTTGTTCTTATTTTATTTATAATGTAATTATTAATATTATATTTGATTATTTTATATCTAACAGTTAAGATATATGTTTATTTGTTGTCTCTTTGTTTATTACTCATTAACATTGTTCATGAACACGTTTGTTAAACTTAAAAGAGTGAAGATGAACATATATAATCAAGTAAACAAATATGAATATAATTTTGAAATTCTTAATGAATACCAATTGAACACTAACAAGCTTAGATATAAATAAACTAACATGAATAGAAGTCTGTTCGTTCATGCTTGGTTCATTTATGGTCCTAAATTTTAGAACTCATCAAATCTTTCCTTGGCAGGGGGGATTCCTTAAAAGATCCAGCTTCCAAGGCCTATGCGCAGGTATTTGCACCCCACCACGGCTGGGCAATCAGGAAAGCTGTAGCTGCTGGGATGTATGCCCTCCCTACAAAGGCACAGCTAATGAAGAAACTAAATGAAGATGGTAAGTGGATGTATGATTTTGCTTTAGTTATCAAACAACTCTTAAGTAATGAACTTCTTGCAAATATTTACTTCGGTTTCGATTAGCTCATGGTTGAAAATGGTGCATCCATTGGAACGTGGTTTGGTGGCACAAAGCAAAACCTGTCTAACATAGACATACAAAACCTGTCTGCATTCTCCAGGGATATGTTTAACAATTTCATTACAGATTTGTACAAGGATACAGTTCAACCTTTAGCTTAGGGGTTGGTTTGCATCAACATGTATTCTTCAGGATTGGATGAAGATGTGTCTTTGTTCATGTTTGGAAAATCATAGTTTGAATTTGTATCAGTTGAACTATTGCATAGCCTTGAAGTTTCATGTCATGAATGTCTTCATCTCATAAGGGAAATGGCCTTTCAGTGATTTCTTCACCTGAGAGAAGTGAAAAATCAGAAAAATGAATGTGAGCTTTTGTTTAAAAGTATTGACATGCATTGATATTAATTCTTTACTTCCTTTTCTTGCAGAAGCATCGGCGAGGATTCAAATGCAACACTATGTTGCAGCATCCAGTCCTGTTATTTTGTACATTGACAAACTCTTCCTTTCAAGAGAATTGGGTATAGATTGGTAAAAGAAGGAGCAACTGTATTAACAGATATCTGTTTATTGTGATAATGTCAATAAAGCAAAATAAACTGGTTGTTAAGGCGTGTTAATTATTCCATTTTTTGCTCTCTTTTGCCTTTTTCCCACTTTCGCAGAACACTGTCTAATATTGTTGTACAAATCTTATTAAACTTATCCATGGTGAAACTGGAAGCAGAAACATGATGTTAGTTGTTAGTCTCATATGAACTGATCTTTTATAGCACCTGTTTTATTCGGATCGGATCATGTTGCTTTCTGGTTTAGCATGTACTCTCTTTTTTTTTTCTTCTGATAGCGGAACAAGTATCCAAAACACTGCCTGGAACTGCAAAAAGGGGGAAAAAAAAAAAAACAGATAACAGACACTACATGATTATGGTTCCTTGAGCTGCTTGTCTTGCCTAATCCGTCCAGTTGCTGGTGTCATTGCTGGTGTTTTGTTGGAAGATCACATTGCTGCATAATTTGCTAATGCTCGACAAGATAAGATCATACTTCCAATGCGCTGTCCCCTTGTCTCCCTGCAAAACCATTTGTAACAATTTATCAGCTGGCTTGCATGGCAGATAAATGGCGTTCAGCCTTTTTACTAATAGAGAACCTATAGTAGTAGGTAAAGTTTCAAAAAGAGAGTAATAGCTCAAACTAGTATTTCTCTTATCTTTGAAATGGAACGCCGAACCATATCCTTTTTTATTTGTCCTTTCTTCCATGGCATGTAAACTTGATGATGGTTAAAATGCATTGTGAAGTTCGGGTGAGCCTTCTTTCCTACCAGGTTGTTTGTATCATGGGCATGTATTTCCCCTTTAAATTTCTTGCTCCACTGACATGCTAATTCTTTTGCTTTATAAATAGCTGCCATAGGGTTAACCTTCTGTTTCTCAAACACTGAAGTCAAATGCACCATAATAGACTCGCAGTTTGCTCTGGTATGTTACACTCCTTTTCAGTTGTCCAATTATGGTGGATCATACTCACGTTCTGTTAGGGTAGTTCTGATATTCACAAGCTGATATTAGATCCAAACCATGCTACTCGTGCGAGATTGCAGAAAAGAGAAGGTGGTCTGCTGACTCTTGCTCTTCATGACACGAGGAAGTGTGCAAGTTGACAGTCTATATCCGTTTCCCTATCTCATGAGTACAAGGAAGATCATTGGAAGAAAGAGGATAATCTTGAAAGGCAAATCATAATCTCCCCATTTGTAAGTAGGTGAAAAGCGGTTTTTGACAGTGTACTTCCCTGATAAGTGGTACTGCCGAAAAGCTCTTATCATTCCCGCCATAGAGAACACCTTATCCTTCATCATGTCATGGCTCGTTTCTATTGGTTCGATCTCTTCCAGATTTTGCCCCTTCATACTGTCATAAGGTTCCTTGTAGGGACTAAACTTTGATTGCTATTGATATCATTATGCTCCTTTTTTTTTTTTTATTCTTAGAATCTCATTATGCTTCTTGAAAATCAATCTGCCCTCCTGAAATATAGATGTTTGCCACCCTAGATTCGGTGGTCTGTTCCCCTTGAACATAGATCCCTTCCAAACAGTATATCCTTTCATGTCCAAGATGCACTTGATTTATGTCTTTTGTATCGATGAAATTCTGTTTGTGCAGAACTTCCTTACCAATGTTTCTTTTGTGAGACAACTTTCTCAAGAAAGAGTGTCTCCAAGCTTGTTTAGCTAGGAGTGTGATTAAAATGCCTAATTGTAAGCACAAAAGAAGGCTAAAATACTAAGGAGGGATGAACTAGTTTTAAAAACTTTGAAAATTTAGAGAAAGATAGAGAAAATGACAAGTATTTATTGTTCAGTCTTCCTTGCCTACTTCCTCTCTTTTGGCTTTCCTTGCCAAGCTAATGAGAATGAAATATTTGTGCTTATAAGGCAAGATAGCACCTTTAATTCCTTTTAAGCTTTTTTTGCCCGAAAGAATTTGAACTCTAGAATGACAATAGTAAGAGAAAATTGCAAAGAAAAATTAACCTTTAGCGCTTGCTAACTTAAGCCCTTAATAGAACTTTGTTGATGCTTGGATCTAGAAAGGCAAAGATAATGGTGGAATTGGATGCTTCACCTTATTTGGTAGATGACGGAGTCATCGTAGAGGGTGTTCGAGTAAATGTGGTATTGAGGTCTGATCAAGAGGTTCAAGGAGAAGAGAGAGAAAGAGAATAAAGAAGTTCCCTTTTTAGTCAAAGTTAAAAGCTTTATAGCTTTAGCTCTAATCTTGAGGTATCACGTGTTACGTCTTTATCAATGGGTTAGGGAAAACTAGTAAAGTAGTTTGTCGTCATAAGTTTAACTAGGGTGGAGATTGATATGCTTTCAATCACTTAGATGGGATATGACAGATGAGATCAGAAGTGATAGTTAGCAAATGTGGTTCACATGAGCTTAAATGAATGCAAGTTAATTAGTGTTTTCGAAGGGTATGTCCAAAGGGTAAGTGGGGCTTTCTTAAGAAATAGATTCAAAAGGTGTGCTCAAGGGGTGAATGTATAACAATCTTTCTCAATCTAAAACAAGATTATATAGTAGCCTCTTTCGAGATATTGTCAAGTGTGAAGTTGTTGGAGGCGTTGGGTGAGAATTACTACATCGCATTTGAATTTCAAATTTTGAAATATTGGGGATTTGCAGGTGGGATATACATAGGATCCATGTTTTTTAGAGGCGTGCGCGTGTGAATACTTACATTTATGGTTATGCGTTACAGTGCATTATGAAAAAACACTACAAATAATTGCTTGGTATTTCAACGTTTCAACTCGCCGGGTGTCTAGTTCTCATTAGTGCTCGTCAAAATGTATTCTAGAATCTTCCTTTGATAGAAAGGTTTATAAAGTGATCGGCTTCATTAATGTTGCTTCTTACCAAAATAGAAATTTTTTTCTAAGTTTTCCAGTTTTTTGGACTTCGAGTGTTTCTAAGTTTTAAACTTTTCTATCTTCGTTTTGAGTTTGTACTTCACCAACGGAGTCAGACCAACATTAAAGGTAACTTTTAGTAAGTTTGTTTGTTCCATATTGCTTTTTAGGGTTTCTTTTAGTTGAGTATGGTTAGAGGAAATCGGGATGGAAAGGCTAGTAGTAGCGTGGGTAAAGGGGACCGACGAAAATCGAAGGCAAAGAGGCTGCAGAGAACCGTTTGTGATAGAATTGAGATGCGATAGTTGTTGCAATGTAAGGGCTTGTTGATGCATAACTATGAATTCGAGTTTAACATTCCTCAAAGAGAGAACGAATTAATCACTGTCAGCGGGCTAAAACACGACAGTGGGAAACTAGGGTTCTTTTTGCCCTTATATGCCTTGGAAGCTGGCTTTCACCTACCACATGAATTCATTTGCGCGGTTTTGAATTAATATAGAGTGGCCCCTAGGCAATTGTTTAGAGCCTCGTGGTGGATTTTGATTGGGTTTCTTATACTATGTCATTAGAGGGATGAGGTGCCCTATCTAAAGGTATTTCAAAATTTGTTCAACTTCACTTCGACAAACCATTATCGGTAGCATCCTAGGATGTTGTGTTTCAATAAATGGTAGGTATGAGGATTGGGCATCTACTACTGGGAAAGGGGAGCAAGTTGGGGTCAGATCGTTCCAAGTATATCTTGGTGGAGCACAAGTTCATCGATGACCTCACTATTCCAACCACGTGGTCATTGCCTCCAAGCGAGCTGTGTTTATCTGAGCCAAAATTGGTTGATAACTTTAAGACAACACAGTTCAATGCCCTTCGAAAGGGTAATCCCTTAGATGTCTCCAGGGTTGTCATGGTTAGAAAGATGTTTAAGCATTGTTTGATGGGTGTGAGCCCCAATGGGTACAGAGACAATGACTTCAATAGGGTTTTCAAAATGGGGCTCGAAGGATTCCACATCACTTGGAACCATGGCCTCACGATTGTGAAGAAGAGGTGACCCGATTATTCTTTGGAATAACCTAGGAGCACTAGTTGTACATTATGACATACAAGCTGTGTCCTGATTGTAAGTGGAGCACCAAGAAACAAAACTGAGGTGATGCTCTCCGAGAAGGAAGTAGGGATGGAATTGCCTTTGACGAGAGGTGGGTTGTAACAGGCCGTTTTTAGTCAAATTGGAAAGTGGTTTCGGAACCACAAATCTGAGGTCAAAATATTTATTTTATTAATTTATTAAATTTTACAGCATGATAGAATTATTGTGTGGAAGTTTCGTAAAGAAATTTTACTGTTTGAATGCTTAATTCGAGAAAAATGACTAAATCGCGTAAAATCTAAAATGCATGTTCTATTAGTTAAAGGTGTCAAATAGCTTTGAATTTTAATTATGGAGGCCTTAATTGGTAATTAAGCCATTTGAAAGGTTAGTGGACATTTATGTCCATGGTTTATGTGATATATTAATGTTTTATAATAAGGTTAATAGTGTAATTTAGTTATTTAAGTTAATTATAATAAAACAAATACAATTACATGTTATCATCTTCCTTACTAGCTGAAAATTTGAAGAAAGGAAGCCATACTTAGGGCTTAAGCATTCGGTCACTTTGTCTTTGAGCATGCAAGTCCATTTTAGCTCTGTTTTTAATGATTTTTACGTTTTTGAGATCGTTGCTTCGTATTTTAGCTAGCCCGTACCTTAGATTTTGAAATTGTTAAAGATTTGTCATTTTTCCATTGTTGAATGCTTGAGTAAATTGATGGTTGATGATGGATTTTGAATAGTTGTTGATAGTTAAACTAGTTTTGTAAAGTGATTTTTGACAAAAATGGATTAAATTGTGAAATTGTAAAATTATGTGGGTAAAAGTGTGATTAAAAAAAAGATATGGGCTGCTAGGGACTCCATTAAAATTCGGCTAGCATAGTTAAGGGTCTAATTGCATGAATTTTTATTTTTACGAGCTAAGGACATTGTAAAAATGTTAAAATAGTAGGGGCAAAGTGTAATTTTGCCATAAGGTGATTTTTGGGCTAAAATAAATGGAATGAATATTGAATGAGTTAATTTTGATATTATATAGATCAAGATAAGCCGAGATCGGAATTAGATCAGGGAAAAAGAAAAGTGGACTAATAGCCTATATTTGCTAGCCGAGCGATATGAGGTAAGTTCGTATAATTAGAATCGAACTTTTAAATACTTGTAATTATTTGAAATGAATGTATGTAATTGAGTAAATGATCCACTTGAAATTTGAATGCCTTATTGATATATTCTAATGGTTACCGAGCCCCGTTTGAACCGTAGGAATTCATAGGATATGAGTGACATGTCACTAGAGTTACTTTTTAGGTTGAGATCCTGCATGTGTTGCGGACTCACCGTAGCTCGTATAAGCTTACCGATGTATCAAATAGTAAGAGCTTACTGTTTTCAGCTCATTAGAGTTTATTGTTTCAGCTCAATAGAGCTTACTGCCCATCAGCTTAGGAGGAGCTTTCTGATCATAGCTCGAAAGAGCGAAAATGATAATGAATTGACGGATTACTTATTTATATGTTATGTATATCACCCGAGTATCCCTCGATAGTCTAATAGGTTCAACGGGCATAAATTCTGTTATTGGTTATGTGAAAAAGATATGTGTTATATAGATTAAGTAATGTTATTACGAATGAGTTACTATTATCGAATGAATTACTGTTTATATGATTGAGAATGAAATATTATAAATGATGTACATGATATATGTGAATTTGATATGATACAATGTATTGAGTATGAAATTGAGATAATGGATGATTACATGTACTTATATGACTAACTTGTTGATGAATGTTTGTTTATAGGCATTTGGCAAGTGAATTTGATATACTTTGTTTACTTATTTGATTATGTATAATGGTAAGCTTAATTTTGAATTATACAGGCTTACTAAGCTTTAAAGCTTACTTTATTTCTTTTCCATGTTTTGTAGAGGTTCGATAGCTCGCTCGATCCGGATAAAGTCAGATTTACGCATCACACTATCCAATTGTTGTTGGTACTTTTGAACTCTTAGTTATTGTAAATATGGCATGTATAGGCTAGTTATAAAGATGATAGTTATGGTTATTTAATATAGTGATTTTGGTACATGATGTGGTATAAGTTAAAGCCATGTGATTTGGCTTAACTTGGTGTAATGTTTTGGTTGTGTATAAGTGTTCAAATTTGGTATATTTTGGCAAGTAGTAGATAGAATGAAAATATGCAAATGTTGTCTTGATAAGTAATAGACTTATGAATGGAAAATGCATAATATAAATTAGGTATTTGAATACTATGTTGAATTGGTATAAAATGTGTTTGAAATGTTGTGGATTGGCTACCTATTGGGTTATGAAATGTTGCATAATACATTTCTGCAGGTATATGAAAATAGGGTGGCAAAATGATTTTGCAAATAGCTTATTTTTTTCCACACGGGTAATAACATGGGCGTGTGTCTCAGTTGTGTGCGACACACGGTCATGTTACACGGCCGTGTGTCCCCTGGTGTTGATATTAGAACCAAGAAAGTATGCTCCACACGGTCTCACACACGGGGGTGTGACTGGTCATGTGGTACAAGTCAATAGACCCCCTAATTGGCACATGGCCTAGCACACGGGTGTGTGACTTGACCGTGTTGCATAAGTCAGTATACCCTACAGTTTTGGCATGGCCTAGCACACGGCCTGGCACATGGGCGTGTGTGGCCACTTCGAAGGGCACATGGGCTAGACACACGAACGTGTGGTTAGCCATGTGACCTAATTCAGTATGTACCCCTGTTTTCACACGGCTGGAGACACGGGCGTGTTTGGTGGCCGTGTGAGACACCCGGCCTGGTCACACGAGCGTGTGTCCTCTGTATTGGGAAAAATTTTCAAAGTTTCATAGAAGTTTTATAAGTTATCGGTTGTCCCGAACTGCTTCTAAAGCATGTTTAAGGCCTCGTAGGCTATTGTAAGAGACAAATTGAATGATGATTGTATGAAATGGTTGAATGTATGAGAAAAGTACTGTCATATATGTTAAAAGTCTGGTAGTGCTCTGTAACCCTATTCCGATGTTGAATACGGGCGAGGGGTGTTACATGGGTTGATTGAAGGGGTAGGTGACGTTGTTGGCTTAGGGGGAGCTAGAGTTGCTCGGGTTGTTAATGCTTCTCAAGAGGTGGTGCATATTGATAAGGGGTCCAGTAATAGTTAGGGGCAATCCTAACACTTCTTTGTTGGTGATTACGAGGGTATTAACATTGTTATTGACATTTCTAAGTTGAGGAATTGGGTTTAAAGGAGGCAGGAGTGGTTCAATTGATACATGGAGGACTACCCCGTGGGCTTTTTATCTCATAATATCACTTCAATATATTTTTTCCATTATTATTATTGACATGCATATATAGGGATTTAACTACTTTGTTTGATTTTGTGTAGGTGAAATGGCTACCGACCCAAACAATGTTTCAAGCAATGAGGAGGCTGATGTTGAGCAGGCCTCACTCAACAGTTTGAACATTGGGGCTCATCAAAAGAGATCTTAAACAATTTAGGGAGGAGTGAGCTCAACTTAAAATACTCCGGCGAAAGGTTACCGTGCCTCGTTCTTGCTACTTTAGAGAGTTTGCTATGTTGTCTTGTTTCGATGGTCACAGAGACGGGTTGTTTCTGCTCCTATTTCTGCAAGTTCCGTTGATGTACCCTTTGACACAATAATTGGACCATGCGTTGCTACTCCTTAACAAGTGTTGCATTTTATACATGTCTGTACCCACTCTAGGTATGGCTTTGGTTCTTAATCTTTTGCCTTATTTTTCTTTGTTATCAATCTTTATATTGTTGGTACTTATGACCTAGTGTTTTAATACGCAGGTACATTTACCATGGTGCCACCTGCTAGGGTAAACCTTATTGCCAACAAAGTTGACATGTAAAGTGACGAAAAAGATGAATAAAAGATTAGTAAAAAATTAACCAATAAAAGAAATAATGATAAAATAACAGATTTAATCTCAGCGACTTTTGTTCTAGTCCTTAATTTTACATTGAAGTAGTGTTGGGTTTTTGACAAAGATGAATGAAGGTTAACAGAAGCTTGAGCAACAAAGCTGTATGTTTGCTGGAGAAAATAAACAGAATCGGGCTTGGAGAGCAAAAATGAAACACAAAGAAAATAGAGAGTATTTTTATGAAATTCAATGATTTCATTAACCACACGAAATAAGGGCATTGAGCCATTACAAATACCAGTTCATGAGCTGGTCAAAATGTCACTAACATCACCTAATCATCACCTACTACCACTAAGTACATTGAAACTTGAAAAATGAATCTTGTACACTTTAACAAAGCTGATTTAATAGCTTAAACACTACTTATACATTAAATACATCACCAACCAAGTTTAAAAACAAACTAGATTACATGACATCAACTGAACTAAGAAAACCTTGTTGTTACAACAAGCATACGTGCTGCAGCATGTTTGCATGTACTTTATCCGAAAATATTACAGTAAGCATACATGCTTCAACATGTTTACAAGCTGCATGCACTTTATCCGCATGACTTGGGCTGCATGGTCTGCTCCTTAGTTGCTTCATGGGCTGCATGCAGCCCAACTTTAACACCCCTCCTTGGTTTGCATATTGCATACTCCAATTTTGGCTCTTAAATCTTCAAATCTTGACACACTAAGGGGCTTAGTCAAAATATCAGCTAGTTGTTCTTCAGAACTGCAATGAATCAGTCTCACTTCTTGTGCTTTCTCCATCTCTCTATCAAAATGAAACTTGATCTTAAAGTGCTTTCTTCTTTCATGGAACACTGGATTCTTTGCAATTGCAACAGTAGATTGATTGTCACAATTGATCTCTGTTGCTTCCCTTTGGTGTTGATTTAAATCAGCCATGATTTTCCTTAGCCAAATGGCTTGGTTCACAGCTCCTGCAGCTGCCACATACTCTACTTCAGTAGTTGACTGAGCAACAACATTTTGCTTCTTCGAACTCCAGCAAAAGATGGCTGATCCAAGAGTAAAAACATACCCTGAGGTACTCTTCATGTCATCTATCGAACCAACCCAATCACTATCAGCATAACCAACCAATTTCATGATTTTAGCTTTGCTAAACATCATTCCATAGCTCAGTATACCTTTAATTTACCTGAGAACTCTTTTGGCAGCTTGAAAATGCTTCATATTGCAGCAATGCATGAATCTAGACAATAAACTTACTACAAACATGATGTCTGGTCTTGTTGTAGTGAGATATAGCAAACATCCAACCAAACTTCTATAGGTTGATTCAATAACCTGCTCAAAATCACCTTGGCTTGATAGTTTCTCTCAAATGGCAACTGGTGTGCTTGTTGCCTTGCAATTTTGCTTGGAGAATTTGCTCAGAATTTTGGAGACAAAAGCCTTCTGACTTAGAAAGATTCCATGCTGTGTTTGAGTCACTTCCATACTAAGGAAGTAAGACATTTGTCCCAAATCAGACATCTTAAACACTTGTTGTATTTTGCATTTGAAGTCTGTCAGCATTGCTTGATCTCCTCCTGTTACTAGTAGGTCATCAACATATAGGGATACTATCCGTTGAGTTTCACTACCTTACTTCTTTACATAAAAGGTAGGTTCACTGATGCTTCTTTCAAATCCAAGGCTAGCTAGGTAGCCATCGATCCTGTTATACCAGGCTCTTGGTGCCTGTTTCAAGCCATACAAGGCTTTCTTCAGTTTGTACACCTTGTCCTCTTCACCAATAACTTTGAAACCTTTAGGCTGCTCAACATAGATTTCATCATCAAGAAAATCATTTAGGAATGCTGATTTTACATCAAGCTGATGAATTTTCCACTGCATTTGTGCTGCTAAGGCAACTAGCAGCCTTACGGTGTCAAGCCTAGCCATTAGTGCAAAGGTCTCAAAGTAGTCAATGCCATACTTTTGGCTGAATCATTTTACTACCAACCTTGCTTTCAGCTTGTTCAAGCTTCCATCAGCATTGTGCTTGGCTCGAAACACCCACTTCACTCTAATGACCTTCTTGTTTGATGGTCTCTCAACTAGCTGCCAGGTCTAATTCTTCTCAATCATACTAATTTCATCAGCCATTGCCTGTTTCCAGCATTGTTGAGCTTCAGCCTCTCCAAAGCAGCTTGGTTCAACTGCAGCCACTTGAGCTCTTTCATAAATCTCAGCCAATGGTCTAGTGCCTCTGACTGGTTCATCATCAATGTCTATTTTAGGACCATTTTGATCAACTTTAGTATGATCTGTTACAAGATCTTCAGCAGTAGCCTCTGGCTCATTCTTGTCCCAATTCCAGGCTGATTTCTCATCGAATACAACATCTCTGCTCACAAGAATTTTGTTGCATGAAAGATCTAGGATTCTGTAGCCCTTTTTCACACTGCTATAGCCCACTAGGATACCGGGTTGAGCTTTCTTAGCCAACTTGTCCCTCTTGACAGTAGGAACATATGCATAACAGATGCAGCCAAAGACCCTCAGATGAGCCAGTGATGGTTTGAACCCAAACCAAGCTTCAAATGGAGTTTTTTGAACTAAAGCCTTCGTTGAGAGCCTGTTTTGGAGGTACAAAACAGTGTTAATTGCCTCAGCCCACAAGGTTTTGGGCAAATTCCTCTCAAACAATAAACATCTGGCCATATCCATCAAACTTCTGTTCTTTCTTTCACTAACACCATTCTGTTAAGGTGTGTAAGTGTTGGTGAGCTGGTGTTTAATGCCCATTTCATCACAAAAGGATTGAAAATGAGCTTAGGTGTACTCAGTTCCATTATCAGACATCAAAGTCTTGAGCTTGCATCTTGATTCTGTTTCTACTGCAGCCTTGAACTTCCAAAACACTGAGGCTACTTCATACTTATGCTGCAAGAAGTAGAGCCAGTAATACCTCGAGTAGTCATCAATGAAAAGGATAAAATACCAATTACCATTCAAATATAATGTCTTCATAGGGCCACACACATCAGTGTGGACTAGCTGCAATATTTCAGAGGCTCTCCAGGCTTTGTTTGAAGGAAATGGAAGCCTAACTTGTTTTCTTAGTTGGTAAACTTCACAAACCTCCTCTTTCTCAACTGAATCAGTAAAGTTTTCAACCAGGTCTTCTTTGGTTAGTTGAGCCATTGATTTGTAGTTAACATGGCCAAGCCTTTTGTGCCAAAACTTGGATTCATTTGAAACAGCTGTGTAGACATTATCTAAGTCTTTGTTCCAGTCAACAACAAAGCTTTTGTCAGCCATGGTCACTGACATGATTTTGGATCTACTTGAATTACTGATTAGGCATTCCTTGCCTTTGAACACCACTGAATAGCCCTTTTTTAGCAACTGAGCTATATTGAGCAGGTTTCTATCAATTTCATGCACAAACAAGACATTTGAAACAAGTTTGGTACCTGTAGGAGTGTCTATCAGCACATCTCCTTTGCCTTCAACTTTGATGAAGTGTCCATTTCCAACTTTCACCTTAGTTTTGAAGCTTCTGTCAATTGATTTGAAGATAGCAGTATTAGGAGTCATGTGGTTTGTGCAACCACTATCTATTAGCCATCCATTAACAACTTTTCTTTTGGCAGATGAGCAAGAGACTACAAAGACTTGCTCTTCTTGATCACTATATTCTTCTGCTACTTGAGCTTCAACTCTTGGCTATTGAGATTGTTTTTGTCTCTGCTTGCCTTTGTTTCTGCAGACTTTCTCAGCATGGCCCATCTTTTTGCAGAATTTGCACTGCACATCAAGCCTGAACCAACAAACTTCACCTGGATGACTTAGCCTTCTACAGTGTGGGCAGGGTGGATATCTTCTTGCACTGTCTGCTCTAGGCTTGGAAGGTACCTTCTTGATGCTCATCTAGTCTGCTAACTCTCCTTTGCTCTTGAGCATAAAGAGCATTGATCAGCTTTGTCAATGAGATGCTGGTTAGGTCCCTCGAGTCTTCAAGGGATGATATCTTTGCCTCATACCTTTCAGGCAAGGTTGAGATCACCTTCTCCACAATTCTTGCTTCACTGAACTATTCTCCAAGCAATCTAATGTTGTTTACCATAGCCATGATTCTGTCTAAGTATTGCTTCACTGTTTCTTCCTCCTTCATATTCAAGTTTTCAAAATCCTTTCTCAAATTCAGTAGCTGTTGCTGTCTTGTTCTTTCAGTCCCTTGGAACTCTTCCTTCAGCTTATCCCAGGCCTGCTTTGGTAACTCACAAGCCATGATCCTTGTAAAGATCACATCTGACACACTGTTTTGAATGCAAGACATAGCTTTATGCCTTTTGGTTCTTTCATCTGCATATTGTCTGATCTGAGCCACTATTGGATTGGCTCTTAGAGGTACTGGTTCAACATCTGAGTTGACAACCTCTCATAGGTCAAATGCTTGTAGGTAGGTCTTCATTTTTACTACCCAAATGTTGTAGCCTTCTCCATTGAAGGCAGGTGGTGCAACTGGTGAAAAACCTGAGGAAAACATGGTTTTAAGGATTGAAATATGATAGGTCCACTAAGAATTTAGCTTTGATACCAATTGTTGGGTTTTTGACAAAGATGAATGAAGGTTAACAGAAGCTTGAGCAACAATGCTGTATGTTTATTGGAGAAAATAAACAGAATCGGGCTTGGAGAGCAAAAATGAAACATAAAGAAAAGAGAGAGTATTTTTATGAAATTCAATGATTTCATTAACCACACGAAATAAGGGCATTGAGCCATTACAAATACCAGTTCATGAGCTGGTCAAAATGTCACTAACATCACCTAATCATCACTTACTACCACTAAGTATATTGAAACTTGAAAAATGAACTTGTACACTTTAACAAAGCTGATTTAATAGCTCAAACACTACCTAATTACATTAAATACATCACCAACCAAGTTTAAAAACAAACTAGATTACATGACATCAACTGAACTAAGAAAACCTTGTTGTTACAACAAACATACATGCTGCAGCATGTTTGCATGTACTTTATCTGGAAATATTACAGCAAGCATACGTGCTTCAGCATGTTTACAAGCTGCATGCACTTCATCCGCATGACTTGGGCTGCATGGTCTGCTCCTTAGCTGCTTCATGGGCTGCATGCAGATCAACTTTAACAAGTAAATCATTTCCTATCTATGTATATGTATATTACGAGTTAATTAAATATAAACTTACTTAGAACATAATTAAAACTCTTTATTATATTTAATATAAAATATATTAAAATCAATTTAAATATGAAATAATCTAAAAAAAATAAAAACATATATTATAATTTAAACCTAATATTTCATGATCTTGTAAGTCTCAATATTATCATTTCGATAATTAGGAATGACAATAGAGCAAGACAGGGGTGAATGTTGTTAAATCCACCACTACCTCACAGTTGGCACGTTTTACTTTACTACCCAACTCAATTAGAACATAATTAAAAACCTTTGTTATATTTTATATAAAATATATAAAAATCAATTTAAATCTGAACTAATCTAGAAAAATAAGCACATATTATAATTTAAACCTAAGATTTCATGATCTTGTAAGCCTTAATATTACCATTTCGATAATTAGGAATGGCAATAGAGCGGAATGGGAGTCGATGTTGCTAAATCCACCACCGTCCCACAGTTGGCACATTTCACTTTACTACCCACCCTGCTCCACAATGAATATATAATTTTGAAAACGACTATAATTTCTATGAAAGTTGGATACATCTATCTCCACCCCACCCCGTTCTGCTTTAATTTAATTTTGCTACTCATCTTTAATAATTTCAATATTTCTAACGTTGGATAAATATTTAAACATAAAATATATAATTTTTTATAATATATTATTACATTTTTGCTCTTTTAATGGATATATATATACAAGGATAAAATGATAATTTTATATAATGAAACTGGACGAGGCATGGCAAACAATTACTATAACTGCTCCCTACCCACAGTGTAAAAAAATATTTCACCCACTCCACTTAGACTTGTTCATGAGTTGGGCCACCTGTCCAGGCTCGAAGGCCCACCCAAAAAGTGGTAAAATTTAATGCTCGTTTTCTATATGGGTCAGACCTTGGGCAAGACCTTTTTTCATTCGAGTCCGGCTCGATCCGAATATAACCCAACCCAATAACAATTAAACCCATTACCCAAAACCTAAAAGAAAGTTTACCCAAATAACTGAACCCAAAATATAAAATTTTAAAATTTATATTTAATACAATAAATCATTTATTATATTTATTTATATTTTTTTAATATAATAAAACATTTATTATATTTATGGTAGTGTTTTTTAATATAAATACTTTTTAATGTGTTAGAAAATTTTCAATTTAGTCTTTTTTTTAGTGCATTATATTTAAAAAATTTAATTTTAAATAAAAATTAATTTAAAAAAATAAAATATGGGTGGGCAAATTAAGACTCATGTTTATTTTTCTTAAATTGAATCAAATTTGGGTAAAAATATAAGCTTATGTTTTAGGTCTAAGTTAAACCTGAGTCTAAATATCTTTTATGGCCCGACCTGACTTAATGTATATTCAAGTAACTTCATTATGATGGATTGGAGATAATTGGAGCGTTGGAATTTTAGTATTGTATGATATAATTTTTTACGCGGATATGTGAAAACTCACAAATAAAAATGATTTGAAGTTAGCAATTTTCCATCGATTCACTTTTAAACCAAACCCAACGTTCAAAGGTGAAAGCCCACCCTGTTTTGGAGAAACACTCTCACTTGGTAAAAGCATTTGATTTCTAACAATAAACCCTAAACCAACCCAAAAAACGAAAACACAAGCGCATCGACTATGGATGACGCGGAGGGAGGTCTCAGCTTCGATTTCGAGGGCGGTCTCGATGCCGGTCCTCCCGCCCCCACTGCCTCCATGCCTGTCGTCAATTCCGATCCTTCTGCTGCCAACAATACCAACAATTTTACCGCCCCTGGTGGTGTTCAGGCTTCGATAAATGATCCCGTCGCAAATCAAGGTGGTGGAGCTGGTCGAAGGAGCTTCCGTCAGACTGTTTGCCGGCATTGGCTCCGCAGTCTCTGCATGAAAGGTGATGCCTGTGGCTTCCTTCACCAGTACGACAAGTCCCGCATGCCCGTCTGCCGTTTTTTTCGGCTTTTTGGTGAGTGCCGGGAGCAAGATTGTGTGTACAAACACACCAACGAGGATATCAAAGAGTGTAACATGTGCGTTTTTCTTTTGGTTTTTGGCTTAATTATACTTGTATTTTCTTCTTTTACATTGAATCAATATCTAGCACCATTTTTTTATAGGATTTGGGTTAGCGGAACACTTAGATATAAGCTAAAATGGTGCTACTTTATATTGAATGTAACTTGCGAGATTGTCCTTCCTTTTATCTTCAATGAAATTTGTTAATAGCTTATAGAAATTGTGCTTTACATTGGTAAAACTAACTATAAGGTATGGTGGGTATTTTCTTTTGGACGTCACTGGGACATCCAAATCATTTTGTTTTCCTCGAATTCAGTAAAGAGCTTACCTTTCATGCACCCTAAAACAGACCCTGGAATTTCTTGAATATATTAGTACCAATTCTGTTTTATCATTAAGAATGTTTATTAATATGCAAAATTCCGCTGTTGCAGGTACAAGCTAGGTTTTTGTCCTAATGGTCCTGACTGCCGATATAGGCATGCAAAGCTCCCAGGACCTCCTCCTCCTGTGGAAGAAGTCCTGCAGAAGATTCAGCAATTAAGTGCTTACAATTATAACAACAAATTTTATCAACAGCGGAATGCTGGCTTCCCCCAACAAGCTGAAAAATCACAGATTCCACAAGCACAAAACAATGTAAACCAAGGAGCAGCTGGAAAACCTTCAGCAACTGAATCTACTAACGTGCAGCAGCAGCAGCAGCTGCAGCTGCAGCAGCAGCAACAACAAGTTCAACAACCGCAACAACAGGTCAGCCAGACCCAGATACAAAATGTCCCCAATGGTCAGTCTAACCAGGCGAACAGAACTGCTATACCTTTGCCTCAAGGAATATCTAGGTGTGTTCAGAGTCCTGGGGTCTTTAATTGAGTTCTGTAAATCATTAATTGTATTTTATTTTGAATACAGTTAAGATACATCTTTTATTCAATAATAATTGCCCAAAGGAATTGTCATTATCTATAAGGTGTAATTGGTATCATAAAACCTGAAATAGGTAGTTGTTCTTTTTATACACGTTTATACTGTATTATTCAAATTTGACAATTGAATGATTTACTATTCTTTTCTGCATTGTTTTCCTCTTTCAAGCTCTTGTATTCTTTATTTTGCAGGGGCATCTAAAAATATGTTGATGCCTGTAAACTTTTGGACTAGATAGTACAGTTAAGGGTTGAATAAATTTATCATTTTTCTTCTCCTTTTCTCTTCTGTCTTCAAAGAGAAATGAAGTTATTATAAACTAAACTTGTTGAAGCCTTAGATACAACGAACAACTTTCTTGTGGTGAAAAGGATTGAGAAATTTAATGTATTATCATTTTCTTTTTTTTAGAATTTCAAAATATTTTTATACAACTAGGCCATCTTGTTTACAAAGGCGTTATGTACTCTGGTATCAGTGTGTTTATTTCCTAGTTTTGTTGGTTTAGATCTGAAAGAAAACCAATCACCTTTTTTTTTTTCCTTCTATTCCAGTGGCATGCTTATTTTGCTGGATTTGATTATTAAGTTTACAACTTCTTGTCTTTTCAACTTTATATGCTATGGTGTGATCCAGTGAGAGAAATGACAGATTAGAGATTATATGAACAAGAAAGTGATTTACATGAACAATAGAGAAAGAAGGTTATTGTTGTAACCCTGTTGTCGAATGAATTAAAATGCTCTGTAGTAAGAACCTTAACTGTAGATCTATGCTTAAGTTTACGTAAAAATCTGTAAATAGTGAGTGTATTGGTTTTGCATTTGTCAATCTTTCCAACGTGTTTTCAACTAATATGTCTAAAAATCCTTAAGTATTAATTCAGCTTTATAACCGACGGTAAGCCATTGCCTTCTTATTATAATACTTTGTTCTTTGTTTAATGATTGATTGCTGTTGTGAAATTCCATCTTAACTGTTGCTGTGGTAGTCATCTACCTTATACCAAGCTGACAGATTCTGTTTGCTGTTCTATTATTTTCTGAATTTTACATTATTGGCAGTGTTATGTTTCATTACTGTGAAAAACTTGATTGTAATTGATTACTCTTAACAATGGCACCCTAGGTATTTTATTGTTAAAAGTTGCAACCGTGAAAATCTGGAACTATCTGTTCAACAAGGAGTATGGGCAACTCAAAGAAGCAATGAGGCTAAACTGAATGAAGCTTTTGATTCTGCTGAAAATGTGATTTTGGTCTTCTCCGTTAACCGTACACGGCATTTCCAGGTAGTTCAGAAATCTAATATCCTCCATCTATTCAATTTGAGAACCCATACCTTTGTGTTATTCTGAAATAACTTATTCTGTATCCTCTATATTCAATTTGAGAATTCATATTTGTGTTATTCTGAAATAACTTGTCATCCATAGGTCTTGCATTACTGTTTAGTCAGTCTTCAATAGATCATTATATAATCAATAGTCCAAAATGTTGCCTTTTTATGTTGTATGATGTCTTAGTTATTACATTGTCTTGTCTTACTAGGGTTGTGCCAAAATGACATCCAAAATTGGTGGATCTGTTGCTGGAGGCAACTGGAAATATGCTCATGGAACTGCACATTATGGACGTAATTTCTCGGTAAAATGGTTAAAGGTGTGTTTCTCTATCCCCCTCCCCCCTCTCTCCTTTTAAAATAAAATTTTCTATGAAGCTAAGTTTTAAGGAACTAAAAACATTAAAGATATTCTTAGCATGGAGGTAGTTTTGACAATTTGTGTTTATTAGATATAATATTGCTGCACTGGCTGATTGGTTTTGTGCCCTCTGTTAGATGCAATAATTTGAATTTTTTGGGCATGCATCCGCAAATTTTCTGAGATTCTGATGACTAACTGCTGCTTGATATGTAGTTATGTGAGCTGTCTTTCCACAAAACTCGGCATTTGAGGAACCCCTACAATGAGAACTTACCAGTGAAGGTATAATTCCAGCCTTTGAAGGTTAAGCCTTAACATTGATTGAGTATAACTTGGCAATAATTTTGTCATCTAAGTAGGTTAATACTCTGGTTTATATGAATTATTTATCTGCTTTTACCGTGTATAATTTAGCTTTAATATACTGTTTGCAATAGACAATATCACAATATTTTACCATGTGATGCTGTTGTTTTTGGTGTGATTATAGTTTAACCTTACTGCTGTACTTTGTGCACTTGCAGATAAGTAGAGATTGCCAGGAGTTAGAGCCTTCTGTTGGTGAGCAGTTGGCCTCCTTGCTTTATCTTGAGCCAGATAGTGAGCTTATGGTATGCTTATTCTATTTTATTTTTCTGAATTCTGAGCTATTTTATTTTTTGATACCTGAGTTTGAAAACAATAGAAATATAATTATTAGAAAAGTGTGGGAAAGTTGAAAATTAGGAATAAACAGAGAAGGAACCAAATCTTGTGTTTACTTGATTAGACGCTAATTAGTATGATCTTATTTACATACCCTAATATGAGGTCCTTGTATGGTATATGAGTAAGGGTTAAAGACTTGTGCAGGCTAATAGTGTCCTAATAAATCATATTATGCTGGTGGCAGTAGTGATAAGGTTTTGTGGACTCCAGAGTGTTTTGGGGAGTTGAGTTATCATGTTGTGCTTACTAGAGCAATGTATTTTTGTACTTGATATTCCGTGGGAAATTGGTTAGAAACTAACTGTTTGAGACACATTGCAGCTTGATAATAGTCTGTCGAAGTTAAATACTAGTATTGTTTTGAACTACTTAAAGAAGGTAACGCTGTTGAAACATCATGAATTTGTATGTTCTATTCAATTGTTTAATCCCCATGGTATACAGGCAATTTCACTGGCATTTTGTTTGGGTTATGGCATTGCTTTCATTTTGCCATGCTTTTGGTTGAGATAAATAGGATGCTGTATAAGGCTTACATTTTGACTTGCCCTTCATGTTATTAGATACCCACAATGAATGAATTTGTACGATGTATTCAATTGTTTAATCCCTTGGGATACAGGCAATTTCACTGGCAGCAGAATCAAAAAGAGAAGAAGAGAAAGCAAAGGGAGTCAAGTCAGATAATGCAGAGAACCCTGACATTGTTCCATTTGAGGACAATGAAGAAGAGGAAGAGGAAGAAAGTGAGGAAGAGGATGAAAGCTTTGGTGCTGCAGCTCAGGGCAGAGGAAGAGGCAGAGGAATCATGTGGCCCCCTCACATGCCACTAGCCCGTGGTGCCAGACCCATGCCTGGAATGCGAGGTTTTCCACCGATGATGATGGGTGGTGATGGCTTTTCTTATGGACCAGTTACAGCTGATGGTTTTGGGATGCCAGACCTTTTTGGTGCTCCTCGTCCTTTTGCACCGTATGGACCCAGGTTTTCTGGAGATTTTACAGGTCCTGCATCTGGCATGATGTTCCCAGGGCGACCTCCACAGCCTGGGGGAATGTTTCCATCTGGTGGAATCGGGATGATGATGGGTCCAGGGCGTGCACCATTTATGGGGGGTATGGGGCCCACAGGTAATAATCCTGCTCGAGGTGGCCGGCCCGTTGGCATGCCTCCTATGTTTCCCCTACCTCCAGCACCTGCCTCTCAGAACTCTGGCCGGGCTATTAAAAGAGATCAGAGGACACCAACCAATGACAGATCTAGTGCAGGATCAGAGCAGGGTAGAGGTCAGGAAATGGGTGGTCCAGGGGGTGGGTTGGAAGATGAGACACAGTATCAGCAAGAAGGACAAAAGGCTCACCATGAAGATCAGCTTGCTGCAGGAAACAGCTTCAGAAATGATGACAGTGAAAGTGAGGATGAGGCACCCAGGAGGTCAAGGCATGGGGAAGGGAAGAAGAAACGGAGAGGCTTGGAAGGAGATGTTGCGACTGCTTCTGATCACTAGATGCAATGCTTACGGTTCAGAGGATGTTAGAATCACTGCCTTGCTCTCAACCACGTTGTCTTGCTGCCATTGTTGAACATTTTTAAGCAACTGACTTTGCATGTGTAGATGGTTTCATCTCACAATTGACATATTGGAGAGCTGCAGAAAAACCTAGGTTTAGATTGTGTTTTGGTGCATTAGTTTTGCTCCAAACTGTGGAACTATATTGTTTATTGTGTATGATCATGCACCAGATCACGAGAAGGGTGAATACATATTGTCAAGAAAGGTATTTAGCCTACATGCTATATCTTATGTAAGATTTCATGTTGGAAGGTTTAGGACATGGAAGTGTAAAAGGAAAAGGAAAAGGAAAAGGCTTTTCATTGGAGTTGGATGCATGAAATTTAATGTTTCACGATTTATACCCATTTCAGCTTCCTTTTGTTCTTATTGCCATTGTTCTTTTTTTTTTCTTTCTTGGTGTTACTATTGGCATTGTTAATAATGCAAAATTTTGAAGCAATGCAGAATGTTTCTGAATTATTGGATCACATAATACATCGACAACACGACCAAAGATGCATGGAAACTTCCCTTTTTGAGCATGCCTCTCAAATAAAAAAGGGTAAACTACATCATAGGTCTCTTAGGTCTTTTTCTGTCACCCAATTATGATTTTTTATTACCTTACTATGGATTTGGCTCAATTTTGTCACCCAATAAATTTTTTAAAATTGATTTTTTTAAAAAAAAATTGATTACCTAGATTTGTCTCAATTTTGTCACCCAGAGTTTTTATAAATTGGACATCCAACTAAACAAGATTGTTTTTTTACATATTATACTAATTTAATCATAATTTTAAAAAATTAACCCTCAAAATTTATAAATGATCACAATTTGGTCCTAATTCTAAAAACTTCAAAGAAATATATAAAAATACATAAATATTTTTAAAAAATATAATAATAAATTAAAATTTTATATTATGTTGAATTTTCTTAAATTTTATATTAATATTAAATAAAAAACCCTTCTCCATCTGCCTATTCCCTTGGCGTTCAATCACTAAATTAATATAATATATAAAAATTGAGAGTTAAATTTGTTATTATACCAATTTTCCAACTATCATGTTACCCTCGAGATAGTGCAATTAACAAAAATGAAGAACAAAAAACAATCTCGATTAATTGGGTGACCAATTCAAAAAAAAATCATAGTTGGATAACAGAAAAATATAAAAACTCATGACTAGATTGTGATATAGTTTACCCATAAAAAAAAAAAAAGCCCCGGCAATGGCAACAACCATTATAATAGTAGTTTGATTCTTACAGCATAATTTAGTGAACAAAATTAGGGGTGTGGTTGCAAATGAAGATAATCAAAACTAGTTTAGAGAACAGATCTGCTTACACTGCAAATTATTATATTTTGAAGTACTGAATACACTATTTTCCAATAACAATATAATTTTGCAAATACTCAAGTTTTCCAATTATTGAATAATGCATTGCACACTCATCATACACTAATAATTGCACCAATCAATCAAGTCAACATTCTCTTGCAAGTATAATCGAACATAATCTGTAAAAGACTTTTGGATCTTTGATCTCCAGGCAATTTTAGAAGGCGAGCAACTTTGGAGAAGCCGGCATGGTGTATACGTAGCGAACCTACCTCCATTTCAGGTTTTAGCTCCTGCTTTGGAAGTTTTGGTCTTGATAAGGCCCATTGCATTGCCCATATGGCCAACGGGCGCATGTAAGTTAGAGACCTGTATTGATCATCTGTGTTCCAAGCTTCCGGAGTTTGAAATGAGTAACTGTAAACATATTAGCAACATGTTAGTGAGCAAATGATGAATATTAGAACAATAATCATCAATGTCTTGTTTCAAGAAGTAGATGCAGAAGCATGGAAAGTTTCCAGTGCAAGTATTTCAAAGGGTAAAAAATCCCTTCCAAGACATTGATCTAGTTTTTCAGCAGAGCTCGAAATTGATCATCTTACACATTTACAATCTTATTTTATGGTTTCAATGATAACAAGATGGAGTTCCCCTACATTACATCTAAGGATTATATTTGGAGTGGAGTAAAGTTTGTACTTGCCACCGTCCTAAAGTAAAAGGAAGTATCCAAAAAGACTAGACATTTGAAGAAATCGATAAAAAACTCCAATCTCAAATCTCAAGAAGGATTACTTTCTTCTGAGGTCTGAGCCATGGGAGAAAAAAAAAATCAACATCAAGAGGAAACTTTTACAATCTGTGAATTCCATTTGGTTTTAAATCCTTCAGTATCTGTTCTTATGTCAGTCAGACATTAGTGGGGAGGCTTTCCAAAAAAATCATATGTCAACTACAGAAAAAAGAAAAAAGAAACAAGAGAGAAGAAAAAGAAAGAAAAGCCATCTTACCCAAGTCCTTCTTCAGACCACACTGATTCAAAGATGCCACTTGCAGTATGAAATGCCATATCCACCAAATCTTCATGGATCATTGTGGCAGCCACCGCATATGTAACTCCAGACCATATTTCCCTTGCTTGCATGGATGACATATCAACTCTTCCATCAGGCAGCATCCCATTTACAGCTCCCCGCTTTCCACCTTTCACTTTTAAGACATTGTAGTTGTATACCTTCTCTAACACACTTCTTGCTTTGTCTTCATCGACTATTGGAAACAGACCACATGCCCTTGCATACCTACAAAGACATTGTAATTCATTACCACGTGAATAAAACAATATTAAGAAATTTTGTTGGGATGAAAAGGAACATGCAACAAGATTAACAAAAATAATAATTTCATGCCTACATTGGTCAAAATTTCAATTAGCTTGAGCAAATTGTGAAAATATTCATGCCTAGACCTAAAAACATCATGTGATAGATGCATGCCAATATCATCTTTTAAGGGTACTGCTTATATTTTCTAATCAGAAAAATAAATGAGAGAAAATCCTAGGTTCAGAATAAAGAAAATGCTTTTGAAATGAGAATTAAGAAACATAAAATTCTAACGAAAACATATTCTAGATTATTCCTGAAAGTAAATGCTGGACTAGAATTTAAGTTACATCCATCATTACAAACCATTGGCCAGCCAATTGATCAGCCTGAATAGATGAACTTGTGCGACTGCCACTGTTGTCATAATTGAAGTAAGAGCCATTCCACAATTTCTGATAGACGTCTTTTGCTTTCAGAAACTTGTACCAAAAATAATCTTCAGAACCCTTGTCTCCTACTTCATGTGCCAAGGCAGATGCAGCCTGTAAGGCTGCCACCCATAGCCCACCACTATAGGCACTTACACCAGATACAGACCACGTATCATATGTCTGATCAGGGAAGCCGTCATTCTCAATCATCCCATCACCATCCTTGTCAAATTGATCCATATAAGCCATTGCAACATAAACAGAGGGCCAAACGGCTTGCGCAAACTTTTTGTCACCTGTGGCAATGACATCCCTGTAAACTTGGAGAACAAATTTTGGATTCAAGTCTTTCCATCGATCAGTGTCATAAAGGCAGTAAGCATTTACTTCAAACCATGGGTCATCCATTCCAATATCATGTGGAACAGCTCCAAGAACCTTTCTTGGTACCAGTTGTCCATCATGTAAAAGTTTCATCTTACTAGGATCATGCATCATTACTGCAGCTGCAAAGTCTCTTTGGATGCTGAGTTGTAGTTTTGGAAATAACATGATTAGTGCAAAAGATGCATAAAAATGGACATCATAGGTGTTCCACATGTGATACTCAATTCCTTCAAGATAAAGGAATTGACCAATATTTTCCTCTCCTTCTTGAAGCAAATTTGTTCCTAAAGCCGAATTTGATGTAATTGGAGTGTGTATTTGCTCGAGTATAGAAGTCATCCTTCCCAAAATGTCAATGGCAGTATCATTTTTATGGGGAACACCAATTATGCTTTTCAATCCCAACTGGGATTTATCAAGGGAAAACTTCTTTCCTCCAATGCTTACTAAACTATGGACCGGAGATGACCCATCTGCAGTACAAACAAAAAGGGAAAGATTGGCACAAGTCATCTACAAGAAATCCAATTTTAACAATTGAGTTAATATCTAGGTACCTGTCCAAATCGTTCCCCCTGAATTAAGATAATAGAGCTCATTGAATAAAGTGACGGGGTACCTGTTGGATGAGTTCAAGAAAATTAGAGCCTGATAGCATGGGTAATTACAAATAATAAGACAAGAACTAACCATTCAGGAAGCCTCTTGTCTTCGAGTACAGGTCTTTGCCATGTTTCGATTTGTGATTCCCAACTGTTGTGCTCTATGTTTCAAGAAAATGAACATGCAAATGCAATAAGGACTATAAGCAACTGATTTGAGAAACTGGTAAACTTAAAATTTGAGGGCTTTTTCCATTAACAAATGTTATAAAGTCTAGAAAAATTTATTCTTATAATTTTAGAAACCATGATTAACATAATTAAAACAGAGAAATATTACCAAGAATAGCATCATGTGCAATATTTGCTGCAGCATCCCCATTAGATCCATAGAACTTCGTATAGCGCCTGTAAATAATACACTATTCAGCAAGCAAATAAGCTTTCAAATAGGGATATTTCTTCTACAAGTATGTAATCACAAACCTGTAATAAGTCTTTCCACCCATAAAGTTTATTTCAGGACAGTCCCATGCCAATGAAAAATTAACAGTACGTACAGCATCAGATGGAATTGTCACAGAAGCTGCAATGGCTGCCCCGATAGACGACCCTTGTTCTGAAGGCACTGATGCTTCAGTGGATTTTAAACGCTCAAAGGAGCCATGCTACAAAAACATTTTGAGATGTCTCAAGTTCAGTGAAATGATGATCAATGTTGACCCAGTAATTTTGCCCCCACGCTTAAGTAGCTCAGAGGCAATCTTTGTGAATAGTACACAAGGGATCTGAAGGGGAAAAAATCAACATACCTCTTTTATTTCTTGCCACATTTCTTTTGCAGTTATGCCTTGTGAGTTTCCAGATATCAAAAAGCTGGGGCACTCTGAAATACGAATGCCATCGGTTTCCTGGGCAGCGATTGCAAAAGTCACAGGAGGTTGTTCATCTGCAGTCCTGTAGCAGTAATACAAGGTGTTAATTATAGAAACCAAAAAGAAGCAATGCAAAAGCTAATAAACAGATCAAACCAAGTTGAAACATTTTTTATCTCCCAGCTTCACTGATGACCTTACATGTGATGTAAAAGGACACCGTGCACACCATCCTTCATCCTAGCAAAATCAGTTTGATATGTTAGTAGTATAAACCAAAATATGCTACAAAGATAAGAACATTCCGATAAAAGGAAACAAATTAATAAACAAGTAATATGTAGAATGAGTGAAACTGAAAATTAGCATACAGACACATCCGCGCACGCATCTATACAAGTCTGTGTGTGTATGCGGATGTGTGCATGTGCAGGTGTGTGAATACGTATATAAGCATGACATGCTTACATTATTTTTGAATTGGAGTGACGACCAGAAAATCCAGATACTCCTCCTACGGAATTCTGAGAAGATATACACAAAAATATGGCATGAATACTAGCTGCTAATGGTCAATTGAGGGATAAACACATTAAAAGGAAAATAGTTACTCACAGCCCAAGTGAAAAGCAACGTGACATCTGCATTGGTGTTTCCAGTATTATATAGCTGAACTATCAAAAATCAAACTGATCAATTCCAAAGCAAGTCGTCTTCACCATAGTAAAGAAAATTTTTAGAAGATCCATTCTCACTGTGAAAGTAAAAGCTGAAACGGGAAAGCTGCTTTCTTTGTAATTATCAGGAATAACAGGTGAAATTTGCCGACAAACAATTTTAAGTTCTGGGTCAGGTTCACCTGCATTTTAAGACAAGATTGTGACCACCCTATAAGATGGTACATCCAAGAATGTGGTCGTAAAAGAATAAAGGCAAAAGGTTCACCGCTTGGTAATGTGGATACCTTCATATACTGTCCAAGCCCTTGGGTATAAAGCATGATATGTAGAATTATTACCCCTCAGATTCCAGTCCCAGGAACCAATTCCAGAAACTGCATCTTCTCTTTAATGCACATAATATTCGTTATTGGTAAGATAACCTTCTCTTGTTCTTCCAATGTACCAAACAAAGCGTATTGCTCTCAAGCAATAATCAACAGCATGCATTTATTAAAGATAGAGATAAAAGAATATCTGCTTACTTGACTAGCTCAGAACTTTCCGGGCACAGTACACTGGAATACTTTTCGCCACTTGAGCGTGAAACAAAAACCTGCAAGAAACATTTAAAGTCCATTAACACAGATTATCAATGCCATGAATCTTACACATCATCCCCTACAATTAAAAGGGTAATGGTAATGACAGTTGAAAAAAAAAGTGGAGAAGGGGGCAACTTCTTAATCACAACTTCGGTTATCTTGCAGATACTTCTGCCAGAAAGTCATGTTCATCAACAACTAACAATGTCACAGACTCACAGATTTAAAGAAGCATAGCATAAAATGCTTGTTAGAAATTTCCCTATTTTTGACAAGCCAACTTTTGATAGAACATGCGTCTAGTTTAAATTATAGCTGCTGGCAATAGAAATGATGCAACACCAGTATATTCCTTTCTCTAGGCTGGCTAGGGATAACCGACTTACAGAAAACTGATTCGCTAAAACTGGTTTCTCTTCACATATTCTAGGAAATAGTTGCCAGCGCTGAAATTCACCTTTGTAACTTCTTCCAATGCTTCCGGCACTGAAAGTCATTATTGAGAAGTGGAACAAGAGGGATAAGAATATTAAAAGAGTTAGTTCTCAGGAAAAGAACAACAACAACAAGGCACATAAAGTGGGTAAATCTCAAAGAACATTATGTTGCTGCTAACATTTTTCAGACAAATTGTCATATTTGAAAATCCATAAAACAAATATGGATATGTGCTGCTTAAATGCATAAAAAATTCAAAGGTTAAAAAGTTTTTATTTGATTTGTAAAGTAATAAGCATAGGAATGGTTTAAGGAGACTTTACATCCCAAAGAAACATATGACCAATAAATTAATAAGCATTCATTCTTTAATGTTACGTATAGAAGTAAACTGAAATAAGAATTTTCAGCAAGTAAATGAAGACATACCCAACACCACCTAGAGGAATACCGTGAGAAGATGTGATATAGCGCTTGGCAAATGGGTCGATAATAACACCCCGCTTCAAAACAAACGTAAAGATGTGTCAGAAAACAGAACAGAAAAATTAAGTCAAATGGTAATATTTACCATTTATAACACATGAAGCTAAGAAGACGTAATTAAGTAGATCACCCTTCCTTTGGCTGAGCTTTCTCGGATCAGCTGCCACAGCCGAATACCTATGGGAGCCTATCAAAGCAAAACAATGGTTTGTGGATCAAATAATAAGAAAAGGTATGCATTTTCCAAATGCTTCTATCAAATGTGCATTATACTGTAAAGAATTTGTCTATATCTGGTTAAAACAAGGTCAAAACATAGTAATAATTGCCACCAGAAAATGCATTGATAAATGTTTGTCAAACTCTATCTTCTCCGTGTTCTTTTTATACCACTTCAAACCTACTTCATGTTTTAGTATCTCATACCAGGGTGTTATTATTTATTGGAGATTCTAGAAAGTATTGGCTGTAAGACACTTGACAAAACTAAACTCAAATTCTACCATGTTTGACATGGCGTGTCAACTTGGTTTTGGCAAATTTCAAGAGCTAAAATTCATTTACAATAAAATGTATTGGAAATCTTGTACATTTTGTTTAGATAATTTATATTAGGGTTAATATATACGGAGCTACCGGCACTACCTAAATTGTTTTTCGGACCTAATTGGTACCTAAATTTAGAAACTGTAACCATAAGCCAACTTGATACTATGTAACCATAAGCCAACTTGATATTTTCTTTTAGATACTAACACCGTTAAAATACGTTGACGTAGCATTGACGACCATTAGCATGGTGACATGTGGCAGCTTCACATTTTGACATGTGGCAAAAAACAAAAAAAATTATAATTTTTTATTTTCCCCAATTGTCAAAATGTGAGGCTGTCATGTGTCACCATGCTATTGGTCATCAATGTCACATCAGCGTACTTTAACAGCATTAGTCAAGTAGCTAAAAAAGTATCAAGGTGGCTTATAGTTTCCAAGTTTAGGTACTAATTAGGTCCAAAAAAAGTTTAGGTACCAAGTAGGTATAGATTGTCAAGTTCAGGTACCTCCTTATATATTAACCCTACTTGCATGATTCATCTCATATAAGCTCATTCTCTCAATCATAGTGTTATATATTTGACTACAGTAAAAATAAATGCTGTGCAATTTTGTAAACAAATTCTGATGCAGAGAGTTGGAATTCCATGCTTAACAGCCTATAACTGTAATAGGTGCTCACTCACAATTATATTGCCTATGTCCAAATCAGCTTAAGCTATCCTTTTGAAAATATCTCTTTAAGAGTGTTATGCATTTACATTTGAAACAACAAAAGTAAATTACACAATATACATGTCACGAGGTTTATGATTTGCAAAAACCATGAAAATTTTTGCTGTCTAAACATACCATCTGAAGCTTCTCTTGAAAAGTTAGAGTGAACATTGAAGGAACTCGTCCCTCACCATTTAGTTTTCGCCTCCAAGTCAGTGATGGCGGTTTCCCAGTGTCAACCTGAAGCAAAACAGGCAAAAGCATCAGAAATATAAATATGTACAAAAAAGCCTTCTAAGTAGCAAAATGCAAGTTGGAAGCCTATGACTATAGAAATCATTATCAGACACTGAATACAACTCTTAAACATAAAAGCAGTAGTGACATTGACAGTCATCAATGAGAGATTTATTGGATACAGCATCTTTCCTAGACTTTTAATATCATAAGCAATTAAGCATCCTTCATTCATATGATGAGTTACGAATGGTAGATGAAAACGGGGAGAGCTGCATGTTGGCTTCAACATCAAAAGACTAGGAAATGAATAAAAATTTAATTCATCAGACTTCATGATCTGGTTTGGCTGGATCATAAGCTTCTTTTTCTAATAAGGATCAGAAGCCTTTAGGTCTTGTATATGTGACTTTAACAACAATTATAACTTTTTTTATATCCACTTTTTATAGAAGGCTTCTAACTCGAACAAAATGAAGTCAAACCCTTCAAAAACAAGTAGAAAGAGGCCTTACCTGAATTCCATAAAGCAGAAGTGCAAATTATTAGCGCCCCAAAATTTAAACGTGACTCACCTTATTTATTGAATGATTAGATGTGTCTTTATCTTCTTCATCAAAACCATTATCCAGGATCTTTCTCTTAGACATCTTTCCTGAATATACATATAAGTGAATAGCAAATAAATCAGCTTAATTGCTTTCAAACAACTTGCAATAAGGACATCAGAACAATAAAACTATAAAATTTGAAAAAAGGGTTCTAATTCTGCATAGCTTCATACATATTTTTCCTTTCTCCACCCTTTTAGCAATTACAAAGAAGTACAAGTCTTTCAAAAGAATAAAACACAAAGTTAGAACTTACATATTAATAACTCCAGACAGCATTTACAATTATCATTCTCCACAACAAGAATGCCATGATAAGGCTTCAAGATACCTTTTACATTTTTTTGTTGAAATTTGGTTTCTACTGAATTTCAAATCCCCTCTTTTAGCTTTATTTCTAAATTTTATCCTAGATTCATCAGATTAAGAAATTAGATTTAAGATCCATAGACTCTAAAATGGTATACAGCAAAACCAATATTTCCAAGTTCATTGGAATTGATTCTGTTCAAACACATAATATGCTTAAAACTAACTGTAGGTAAATCAATATCCAATACCTTCATGCCTACATACATACATGCATACATAAAAGTAGTGAACGGCTAAAATTCCATATCGATTAATAACCTATTTCCCTGCAATCACTGATCATCTGCCTGGCCAATAGAACTTCAAAAACATTGACAATAGATAGATATACTGATAAAACTACGAATAAGCTTATAATATACATTATACGTGTAAAAGATCACGAAATAATACATGAGAAAAAAAAGTGAAGTCTCTAACCTGAGAAGCTTTGACCAGAACCTGAAATGGGTTATAGGAAAAGAAAGGATTGGTACAATGTTGAAACAAAGATCAAATGCTTGAATCCTCGAATTTATAGGAATGGGCTTATGAGATTTAGAGAAAACATGTTAAGATTAATCAAAAGACGTTGTTTTTGTATCCTGCCCCCCACATATTGTAAGCTGATCTTGTTGTCTTATAATTTATGCTATTTCAATTTAAGCCCCTTGACTTTTAGGTTTTTATTTTATGATCCTATATCTTTTTTTTAAGTTACAATTATAATCAATGTGACTCAGAAAATATTCAACCTTAATTAGGTTATAAAGTGCTACTACATTTTACTTTTCTAAAATTGTTTTGAAATTATTTTTTATTCCATTAACCAAATAATGTAAGTGGAAAGATTTCTGAGGTAATTAATCAAGTCCCTTTCTCTATCAACTAATCTCGAAGCGAAATTTAGCACGCAAGCTCTATTTTCTTAAAGAGTAACTTCGAATAAGAGGCTGGGGGTATTATTGAACAAGACTTGAATCAAGAGAAAACAAGTTAAAAATGAGATGAAAATTTCAAAGAAAATTATATAATCCAGTTATTATGCTTGTTTTTTACGCGGGAGGTATCTCAATATTAGATTCTTGCCATTGTCTTTTTCCTTACTAGTCGACTATAATCGGTTTCGAGTCCATTTCATAAGATTTTAGGGGTTTTTTCTTTTTGCCAAACATAAAATTTTAGTTTAATTTTTCAAATACTATTTTTTAACAAACTTTAAAATCCTTTCTTAATAATTACTTTAAAATATAATTTTCATAATTATTGTATCTTACATTTGAAATTAATAATATCTATTATTTTGCCAATAAAGAATTAGCTTAATTGTAAAATTGAGATAAATGAAACTTTGAATTTTCATTCAGAGTGAACTAAATCCAGATATATTAATTATTATAAATTAAATTTGATAATACATTTTAATGATTAATTCTAATTCTAACTATTTGAATTATATTGATGGTAAAATTGAAATTCAAGTCGATGAGTAGGAGGATAGGCCATTTGAAAGTTAGTTTTTTATGCATCACTGATGCGGTGGTCTTTTATAGCTTTTGGTAGTGGTTTTTTTTTATTAACTAAAATGCATCGTCAAGTTGTCCAAATGATAGCGAGCTTAGGATATAATTTTCAACGATTTGATCAAAGTGATGCATCTATAATTTGTTTCAGTTACTGTAAATTTGTTTTTTTTTTCTCTTTTGGGATTATTCTGCAGTCATGCCACTTGTGCATAAAATTGCAAATATCATGCATTCTAATGATCAATTCTAATTATAATTATTCAAAATATATTTTTTTATGCAAAAAAGTAGGCACAAGCTTAAACACTAGTTGGACACATTCTTAGTACTAAGACCCTCATCCTATCAACAAATAAGTAATGATTTAAGCTTTGTTGATGACAAGAAACCCAAAAGGCATATTAGTCATCGAACTTGCTAAATGATTTGTACATTGATTCCCTTCTTTAAACACATGCTTAATCACTGCCTCTCAATCCTTGTACCTTAGTTGCCACATCGATTTGATCGAGGCAAGGGTGCCCACCTTCTTAGTATGTTGTAACAATTGCACCACGACCAAGTTATCTAATTCCAATATAACCTTGCGAAATCCACAAGCCTAGGCCAATGATAAACATTCATAAACACCTGCAGTTTAGCTTAAATAACAGACGAGCAACCTGTTATACGCATAAATCCTTTGATCCACAATCCACTTGTAACACCCTATACCTAACCTGATCGATACGTCTGGATATCGAATGTCACAAACAAACCGAATAACTTATCAAGACTTCTAGACTGACTGGCTTAAATATTTTGACTCCATCAAATTACAAGATTTAATTTTAGTTATAATCTTCATTATTCGACTTTACAATTATTACAAATTGTTTACATTATCAAAACTGGCAGTATTTACAATTCTAACTTAAATTTATGAAAGTGATACATCTAATTTAATCCCTGAGGCGTAGCTTCTAGGAATGCCCCTTTATATGCATTATACGGCTACCACGCCCTTCGCACAAAGATGGGGTGTCCCTCAACGACTATATTAATTTGATCTTGCAACCAAAATAATATGGTCGTAGGTTTGGATGAAGTTAGTGAGTTTCTATGAAGGAGTGTAACAATGTTAAATCGAAATTCTTCAAAAGAAAAAAAATTTAAAGCATATATTTCAAACTCCTTGTTTATCCCTGGCCTTCCGTGGATTTTCATTGGCGTGGTCAACGCCTAGCCTTATTTCCCTAGCTCATCGCTGGGGGACTTATTATCTATCTTAGACGTAAGCATATTCTTTATGCTAAAGGTTTTCTGTGGTACTGGCCTAATTCCACCTTGTTCCTGTTCCCTTTATAAGTTACAAACTGAACTCTCGTCGTTATCCTTACCCTTGGTTATAAAGTTTGTGGCCTTCCCCTGATTGTCTCTATTTATGTTCCTGTAAAAATTCGGATCCTTACCTTGATTAATTCATCTGACACTATAATAGCCTTTAGGATTTTCCACCTCAACACATCCCCCTCAAACTCATAGAACTAAATGTATTGTCAAGCTACTGAATGGGTACCCCACCAACTCGGTGGGTTCGTACTTTACAATCTGGCCCGAAGCTACTTGTTCGCCTTGTTCCAAATCTTCTAAAAAATTAGGTTTAACGGTTAGTTTCTATCGATCCTTTCCCTCCATCACTTTTCGACGAACTGTCCGCCCAAGGTAGTCCTTGGCAAAATTTTTCCTTTGAATGTACCATGTGGTCCATCCGACATTACCTAATCCTAGTAAAACATTCTTCCTATTTGTAGATTCATGATGGGCTCTACCAATTAGTCTGTTCAAGCGATCATTATCTCTGAGTGGACCTTGGCGGACTTACTCGTCCCTGGCTTCCCTTTTTTACCCACGGATCCTTAGGTTTAGGTTCCGCTTGAGCATTTCATCATCATCATACTACTCTCCATGTGAGTCATACAACGTTATTCTTTTCCTTATCATGTCGACTTCTTGGTTCACTGATTTGGCAGACATTTATCCATTTCCATAGCGAGCTATGGTCTTACACCTCGTAATCCCATGTTTAATGTCCTAGCAGACCACCCTATGTTTACTATCTCGGTGAACTACCCTATGTTTATTGTCCCGATAGATTACCCCGTGTTTACTATCCTGGTAGTCTACCTAATGCTGCCATAGTCGAACTATGGTCTTACACATGTAACCCCATGTTTAACATCCTGGCGAACTCTATTGGTTGCCATAGCTGAGCTATGGCCTTACACCTTGAACTATGTCCACGGTGTCGCCCCGAAGGGCCTTACTGCTGTTAAGGTGTCGCTTCATAAAGTTGATAGACCGTCATCACAGTGTGGCTTTAGCGAGCCAATCGATATCATTCCACGATGCAACCCAAAGCTAGAGCCTCATTCGTCCTGGCAGCTAAGCATGACAACCATTTATCTCGGTTAATTTCGAGACATTTAAACCTTACAACCCAGAACCTAATTTATAAAAATCTATTAGGCACTCTTACTTTCTCCTGCCTTGAATCCTCGAGTACAGAAGGATAAGGTAGCTTATTGGTTACTCGATTTCTCCACTTTCAGACTCCAATTCTCACAACTTTTCCTCCATGCAGAGCTCTCCTAAGTTCTCTTATTCTCCGGAGCAACCAAAGAAGACAAAACAAGTAAAAAGAAACTCACAGACTAAATTAAAGAGAATTTTTCTTCTTTGCTAGAATGGCCATTTTTACACACACACACACACACACACACACACACACACACACACACACACACACACACACACACACACATATATATATAACTCATATACATGGTTTCCCAACCCTCTTAGCCAATCATTGGCAATCATTATGTCTCCCTCTATTGAACTAGCTAGTTCTATCCTAACCAAACCAAAATTAGAACTCAACTATTTATTCAATCGTAGATAATTTTTATCCAAAATTCATGGTAGAGTTTGCCAACTCTTTACCTTGTTCAATTAAGTCCCAAAATTCCTCTAGATTCGAGTCCTTAAAGATATTCGAGTGTGACACCACTTATATCTCACATCAAACCATCTACAACGGCCATAACAAATTTATGTTTAATAGATTTACTAGTGTTTAGCTTTATCCAACCCACTGGCGACTTTTCCCAAGCAATATACTTTAGTTGTCTCGCTAGTTGTTGTTCCCTAAAAGCATTAAGTTGATTAGCATCCTCAATATGTCTAACCATGGTGACACTTTGACTACATCTACTTGATTGTTGATTTCAGAGTTTTAAATTTATATAAAGAGAATGATCGAACCTGAAAACTAACTATGACAACGATTGAGGCAAGTGCACCTATCGAACAGTAGTATAGCTTAGGCAAGACCGGATTGTCGAACCCAAAGGAACTAAAAGTACTAATACTAACTTTCTTTTTATTATCTAGCCTAAAATAAGTGAAGTTGTTGTTTAATCTAAATTTAACTAACTACTAAGCTAAAGACGCAAAGACAAAAAGAATGAATTGGGGAAATACTGTTGGAAAAACTCAGTTGATTAAGACGATACCCTTAGGAAGAATCCACCTAGACTTCACTTTTTATCTAACACTGAACCAGACGATTTTTTCACTTGACTTGATCCGTAAGATTCCCTAAGTTATATTAAACCCTCTCTCAAGGCGAATAACGTTTGACCCTAGGTTGATTAATTGAAATCTCTTTCTAATTAAAACCCCTAGAATCGCATTAACTCGATCTATGGACTCTCATATTAGGTTTCACCCTAATCTAGCAAAATCTCGTCACCCTATCTCTAGGCGTGCGATCAACTCCGCTTAATTATGCTAGATCTACTCTTAAGCAGGGACTTTTGCTCCACCACCTAAGCACATTCAACTTGAATCAATATCCCGGAAATATTAACACAAGAATTAAGCACACATAATTAAGAACAAATCAAGTATTTATCATATAGCTCAGAAAACAATAACAAGATCCGTCTTAGGTTTCATCCCCTTTAGGTATCTGGAGGGTTTATTTCATAACAATAAAAGAAAACATCTCAGAAGAAAAGATAAAACAAAACATAAGAAATCCCTAAAACCCCCTGAAGGAATTGAAGGAGAGATCCGCCGTCTTGAGTAGAATTCCAGCTTCTTGAGATGGATCAACTGGCTATCTTCGACTGATTCCCACAAATCTGACCTTTTCGACTTGGCTCCTTGGCCTAGCTAATCGCCCCTAACTAAAGCCCTGGCAGAAGGCTTCTGCCGAACTCCCCCTCAAGTTGCCCCCTTGGGTGTTTATATAGACTTTGGCATGCCTTACTTGGCCTCTAAGTATCCTAATTCAAGTATAATTCCTACTAGGGTGTTTGAATAGGCTTTGGAATGTGTTTCTTTGCCTTCAAGTATCCTATTTCGAGTAAAACTCCTCTTGGCCGCGGCAGGGACACGCCCATGGCACACGCCCGTGTGAATCGTGGATAGGCCTTGTTCGATACTGTTAAGGAGGCACGGCCGTGTGGTCTTGGACCCAGGCCATGTGGATTTCGTGATATGGCCGATTTACTCCGTTTTGGGCCCGTTTTACGTTCTTTTCATCCTTGGGTGCTTTCTTGAGTATTAAACATGAAAAGAAAGGATTAAGAGCACCAAATTACATAATTCGAGGCTTAAATCATCCAAAAGCACACTAAATGTGGGCCTAAAATATGTTACTTTTACGGTTTATCACTACTATTCCATCAACTACCACCTATTATATAGTATGATATTTGCGATCAATGTGTCTTGTCCTCTTATGATTTATTATTTCATTAGTATTAGTTATTGTCACACTATTATTGCAATACAGTGTGATAGTTTTTCCAAACTAGGAATGACCTGAAGATCTATTAAAAAACTTTCAAAGTTAGACTGTTTCTTTTTGTTGCTTCAGAAGCAGTCACATATTCGACTTTCATAATGAAGTCAACAGTACAAGTCTGATTGACACATCTCCACACTATGACTCCACCGCTTAGGACAAAAGCACAAGTCAATGTCGATTTCCTCGAAGCTTTTTATGTTTGGAAGTCAAAATCTTTATATCCAAGGGGTGTTAAGTCCCTTCTAGAATATACAAGCATACTATCCCTCATTCTTTGTAAATACTTGAGTATATGCTTAACTATTTGCCAATGTTTAGGTTTAGGATTTGTCTGATATCAATTCACCATTCCTATTGCAAAGCAGATATTTGGACGTGTACAAACTATGACATATATAAGGCTTTCTATTGTCGAAGTGTATGGAACCTTTCTTATATGCTCTCTTTCTTTTTTTGTCTTAAGATAATCATCCAAAGAAAGATGGAAACTTGATGCAGAAGATTGTACACCTTTATTTGCATAGATCACTGTAAAACCCTTTAGAATCTTATATATATGAAGCTTGCGACAAGGATTTCATGTTGTTCTTCCAATATCTATGGACTTAGATTCTTTGAACGTAACCAACCTCACCGAATTTTTATGCTAAAATTTTTAGTTAACCAAAATTTAACCAATGATATTGTCCATACATAATTCCCATTTAGTAGAATATCATCCACATATAGAATGAGAAAGACTACATTTCCATAATTTATACACTTATAAATACAAGGTTCATCATTTTTTTTGTTCAAAATTGAAGGTTTTTATTACTTGATCAAACCTTTGGTTCTATGAGTGGGGTACTTGCTTAAGTCTACAAATGAATCTTAGCAACTTGCAAATATTATGCTATTTTCTTTTAGCTATATAACCAATAGGTTACACCGTATATATGCTTTCTTCAAGATAGTCATTCTAGAATGAAGCCTTGACATCCATTTACCAAACTTGTAGTCGAGACCTACTATAATGGATAAGAGAATGCGAATAGTTTAGAGCATTGCTACTAGCGAGAAAGTTTCCTCGTAATCGATACCTTCTTTTTGCATATAATCCTTTGCTACAAGTCTATCTATATAGGTTTCAGTTTTTTCTTCCACATTTTTTTCCTTTTGTGGATCTATTTACACCCTATGGGTTTTATCCCCTCTAATAAGTCTATAGGTTCCCAAATTATATATTTTATAGAATCCATTCTAGCATAAAAAAAACTTCTTTCCAGAGTTTGGAATCAACATCTTACATAAAATCATCATATATAAGTAGATCGTCATCTTATTCAGCAAATTCTATGTTACAAACATTACCATTGTACATGAAGAAGTCTAGTTATCTAGAAACTCTCCCACTATGATGATGTTCCTTATCTTGTTGATTACTTGTACACTTATTATTTAGAATAGAATTTAAATTGATGCTTAAGGGTTTTCTTTATTTCTTGAAATTTCCTTTAGTAACAATATACTTCAACATTTAATATAATTTTCTATAAGAAAATTGCATGTGTCGACACTTTAATCGTCTGGTCGTTTGAGTTATAAAATAATCCAACCTTTCTTCATTTCATATATCCTACAAATAGGCACAAATTCGTCCATGAGTCCAACTTCTTTATATCCTCAACTAGTACATGTATTGTGTAACATTTTAGAATAGAGCCTAGGAGCTTCAGGTCTGGCGAGATGGTGTACACAAGCAGGTTTGGCGAGATGGTGTAAGCCAGTAGGTCTGGCGAGATGGTGTACATCAGTAGGTCTGGCGAGCTAGTGTTCGCCAGTGGATTCAGCGAATTGTGATCACCAATAGGTTTGGCAAAGTAGGGATCGCCAGTGGACCTAACGAGCTAGGGTCTCTAGAGGGCCTGACGAGCTATTATCATTGTTTTGGATCGAGAGACAAAAGTAGTAGTCAAAGCGTAATGTCATATCCCAAAAATTGAGGGTTAGTAGAACCGGGATGTGAATCGAGAGAGAGTGGTCATGCCCTAATTTTTGAGATTATCTATGTGTTTTTAAGAAATAAATGAGTTGTTGGTTTGTTGGTTAAGTGCTAGTGAAACGTTCCTTGAAACCCAAGTTCAAACCCTAATATGTGACACGCCTTATTTTTAAAATAAATAATGCAAAATTATTTCAAAAATAAGAAATAGCCTAATGGTTAATTGATAAATAGAAAATCATGGAAAGTAAATTATGGTTCAAAGTTCAAATCCCTTCCCTTGTAAAGTAATTAAATTTTGCAAAATCCCTTGTTTTTTTAATGACTGTGCCATCAATGCCCTTATTAACCTAGGTATAAATATTATTTTTACACAAAATGATCGGCCTTTAATTCTTTTTTTCTCACCCTAGCCATCCCTCTCATTCTCTCCCCCCTTTGTTTTCAATTTTTTCTTTCTTTCTCCATTGCTGTGTCGCCCATAGACTTGATTTATCATATTTTTCTTTTCTTTTTGCTATAAGATTTTGCATCATCTCCTCCTCCATCTTGCTTCCATTTTTCCTAAAATATTCAGGCCTAAATATGAAATCTTGGACCTCCAAGATCGATTCCTATCATTGCCAAAAGTGCCATTGCTGACCCTAGCATCTAGCTTGTGTAAGATCTCATTTTCTCTCAATTTCTTGATAAATCTTGTTAAATAAAAGCCCAAAATTATAGATCTTGAATTTGGATGACTTTTAAAGTTTTAAAGGGTATTTTCCAGCCTTCCAAGTTCTTTTAAATGTGCTTTTAAATTAGCCCCAATTCGGCCATCATTGGTGGTGGTGCATGCGCCTAAGGGCTCAAGAAAGGGGGTTATTGTTTCTTTATTTTCTTCCATTTAATTCAAAAAACGTCTTGGGTTTTTGAAACCTTTCTAATTAGCCTTTAATCATGTATAATTGGGAAAAAATTAATCTTGATCATTCGGTAATTCAGATCTGACAATTCGGGAAATGTAAGTGTGGTTTATTGTAAGCTAGTGAATAGTTTCAGTTTAGATATTGGGAAGAGTTGTTAATTGATCAAATAATAAATTTTTAATCATATTAACTACTGATTGTTTAGTAATTAAATGTGTTTAGGTGTCAACTTAAATGCCCCAAATCAGCAATAAAGCCAAAAGACATTTGCGAGTTCTATTCGCCTCAAATCAGTGTAAGAAACTAACTAGTTTGGATTTAGAAAATTCATGTATTTGTGATGAATGGATTGAACCCATAAATGGGTATTTGGGGGTTGTTTAATAGGTGTATTGATTGAATTTTATACTAATTTTTAATTTAGGTTCGTTTTAAAGTTTATTGGAGAAACCACAAGATTAGCTAGTGTGCTGCAAAATAGCATAAAATAAGGTGTGGGTCCTAAACTCAATAACTTGATTGGCAACAATAAATATTATGATTTAATTGATGATTGGTCTTGGCTTAATAACTAAGTAATTAAATTTTTGAGTGGCCGAATCAGGTATGTTTCGAGCCCTAACTGCTTGGTATGGTAGAATTGTTGCTAGTTTGATTGAATGATTGACATTTTCATGAATGTTTGGTTAATTTGATGCATGAAAAAATAGTATGTATATCATATTTTTGAATGAAAATAATGCTTATTAATGATATATTTTTACAAAGTAAATTACTATGAAACATTCGTAAGACCGCTATACATGCACACAGAAAAGTTGTGTATGTACATGAAATTGTGATTTGTGAATGATGCCATCTTAATGGTAATATGAAATTTGGATTATTGATTTGATCGCGATGTCAGAGTCTTAAAATTTATAAAAATAATGATCGAACCTGGAAACTAACTATGACAATGATTTGAGGCAAGCGCACCTATCGAACAGTAGTATAGTTAAGGCAAGACCGGAATTTCGAATCTCAAAGGAACCAAAAGTCCTAATACTAACTCTCTTTTTATTATCTAGCCTAAGAATTAAGGGAATTGTTTATCTAATCTAAAATTAATTAACAACTAAACTAAAGATGCAAAGACAAAGAAGAATGAAATTGGGAAAATAACTTGAAAGAAAACCAATTGATTAAGACGACACCCAAGGAAGAATCCACCTAGATTTCACTTATTATCTAACTCTGAACCAGACGATTTATTCACTTGACTTGATCCGTAAGATTCCCTAAGTTATATTAATCCCTCTCTCAAGGCGACTAACGTCTAACCCTCGGTTGATTAATTGGAATCTCTTTCTAATTAAAACCTCTAGAATTGAATTAACTCGATCTATGGACTCCCATATTAGGTTTCACCCTAATCCGGCAAAATCTCGTCATCCAATCTCTAGGCGTGCGATCAGCTCCGCTTAATTATGCTAGATCTACTCTTAGGCAGGGACTTTTGCTCCTCTACCTAAGCACATCACACTTGAATTAATATCCCGAAAATATCAACACAAGAATTAAGAATACATAATTAAGAACAAGTCAAATATTTATCATATAGTTCAGCTAACGATAACAAGATTCATCTTAGGTTTCATCCCCCTCAGGTATCTGAGGGTTTAGTTCATAATAATAATAAAAGAATACATCTCAAAAGAAAAGATAAAACAAAACATAAGAAATCCCTAAAACCCCCTGAAAGAATTGAAGGAGAGATCCTCTGTCTTGAGTATAATTCCAGCTTCTTGAGATGAATCAACTGGCTATTTTCGAGTAAATCTCCACAAATCTGCCCTCTTTGGCCTAGCTGGACGCCCCTGACTAAAGCCTTGGGTTCCCCCCTTTTAGGTCATACTTAGGGTGTTTATATAGGCTTTGGAATGTGTTTCTTTGCCTCTAAGTATCCTAATCCGAGTGAAACTCTTCTTTCTCAGGCAGGGACACGCCCATGGCACACGCTCGTGTAAGTCATGGCCAGGCCGTGTTCGAAGCTGTTGATTGAGGCACGGCCGTGTGGTCTTAGGCCCAGGCCGTGTGGATTTCGTGATATGGCCCATTTACTCCATTTTGGGCCCATTTTCTGTTCTTTTCATCATCCGTGCTCTCCTGGGTATAAAACATGAAAACAAAGGATTAAGAGCACCAAATTACTCAATTCAGGGCTTAAATCATCCAAAAACATGCTAAATGTGGGCTTAAAATATGTTATTTTTACTGTTTATCAAATACCCCCACACTTAAGCTTTTGCTTGTCCTCAAGCAAAATTCTCAAGTCACAATTAAAACGAACTTCCTTAATTTATAATATTTATCAATAATGCCTCATCATAATTCAAAGATAATTCATACATGGATAATTCATCTTAAAGAGTCCTAAAGATTCAAACAATCAAAGTCATACATTTATAGCCCGAAAACATAGTGTTTCCCTTTACCTAAATAATTACCTCTGATTCAAAATCGACAAGAGTTGACATCCTCACTAAAGATTCACTCAAACCACTCAAAGTGTTTTAAGGTTCAAAATTAAGCACTCAAAAGTCAAACATGAAGAGTTAATCCCATAGGCTTGCATGAAAATCAAATCTCCACCACTATAATATGAGATGATACATAAATCAAAAGGTCTTTTAACAGGGTTGTAACGGGGCTTAGGTTAAAGGTGTGGATAAAGGCTGAATTAGAGGGTTAGAATCGAGACTGACCTGACAAATTACCTAACTAGAAACACGAACTAATAATAAATAATTACATCAAATGAAAACTACTAATACGAGCTTTTTCTTCAAGATTTGGAATTTAAACATGTAAGCTCATTTAATTATAAAACTAATAATGAATATTCTTCATTTTTTTTAAGAACAAGTCAGTAAATAAGGATGAATTCAACTACTGAAATAATATAATTAGGCAACTGATCAAATCAAATCTCGATATAAGGGTAGTAAAAAAGAATGGTGATAACAAATACAAAGGGTTTTTTGGGTTAATATTAGTAGGTGAGTCAATAAAAAGGGTTGTTAGGATCAAAGAGGTTCACTAGGGGTTAATTATGAAGGTAGGCTTTTAGTGGAGTAACTGGGTTAAACTTAGGTGCCTTTATCATCTCTGTATATCAAATCAAAGGTGTGGTCTTGACATGTATAATCGAAGCAAGTTCTAGAATAACAAATCAATGTTGACACACTCATAATAAAAAGTGAGCATGAAAGGATGTATGCTCTAAAAGGCTCAAAATCTCACAAAAATTATGGGTATTTTGAAGTCAACCTCGTAAATTTCAAACTTTAAAGTAATATTCAAATTCAGGTAGACCACCTAGAAAAAAAATTAATTTCTGAAAAATAGACTTATCATGCTTGACTCTCTAGTATCCTTCAAATTTAATCATCAATGCACAATTATCAATGACTTAATCTAAAACATATCAATAGAAATCATAAATCAGGGGAATTTCATTCTAATCATAATATGAGAAGCTTACTTTAGAACAAAGCATAATTCAGGGATTTTCAAATAATACTATAGTTAACCCCCACACTTAAGCTGTATATTGCCCTCAATGTACAAAGATGTGTAGTAATAATAAAAATCAAAAGAGAGGGAAAGAAGTGAAACTTCCCTGGATGAAATTCTTGGAGGGTGTTCCATTACCAATGTGATGACTAGGTATAAGTGATGTTTTCGTTCCTTGAGTGGTATATTAAATCTATTTAATCTGCGAAGTCATCAATTAAATTTAATGAAATGATGTCATTATGGAGACTTAGGGTTAGGTAGCCAGTGATGAAGTGAGATCAATAGTACTAATGAATCTTTCAGGTCTTTAGACAGTAAATTTAAAATAGAATCAACATAAATGAAAATATAAACGAAGATAGAGGATAAAAAATTAAAAAAATAAAAATAAACATAAAAATAAAAGAAAATGACTCAGAAGTCCTTTGCATCATATGGGTCTTGAGGTGGTGGTGGCGATGAGATATGAAGGTGATGACAGATCTGCTGAAGAGTCGCATCAATGCTGTCGAATCGTCGAGCGGTGTTATTGAATTGTTGCGTACAGTAATGCTCGAATTGAGTGAGACGTGCAAAAATGTCTGAAAGTGAAACAACCAAATGAGTTGTCCGATGGCTCTGTTGTGGTGCTTCCTGTGGTGGAGGAACATCTTCAGGAACGTCCTCAGGCTCCCCCTCGTCGGTGATGGGTGCTAGTCGATATTGGGGGGGTCTCTCCCTCGTCGACGTTGAATCATTGTCATGTTTAGCATCGTTTGGATGCCTTGTGGGGACATCTGAACTATCAGTGTTAGGGAGGATGTTTAAGTGTCGGTGTGGAGGAGCCCAAACTATCGAGCCAATCGTGTGATGTAAGGCCCCATAGAGATTACTTCTCTCATGTGCTACTCCGTTTGATGTTGAATGGCGCAAGTTAAAAAATAAGCCAAATTGAAAACGTACCCGTTTTCCATGCACCATAGGAAGTAGGCGTTGTGAGTGTTGACGACGCCGATGCTCTCTCAGTGACCTGTCAGTGTATGGGCTAAAAGTGCGTGTACATACCTCAAGGATGGGACAAGGGCCGTTGCTTTTGAGCGGCTAGGGGTATACTCATTGTTGTTGGGAGCTATGTTGTACCAACATCGTGCGGGGGTTTTGTCGATATGGCGAGAAAGCTCCGAGAGATCATGCTCCTCCATGAATTCTTCAGTATACAATCCCAATGCTGCCCCAAACTGTGGTACATTTAGCTCTCGAATAATTCCTCCAAGTCGGATTTGGATCGTACCTGGGTCATCGTGTTGGGACATTACTGTTTGGAGATGAAATGTTGAACAGAACTCCAGAGTGAGCTCTAAGTAGGTAGGCTCGATAATGTTGAAGAACTGGTTCCAAGGGTCGATAGTCAGTAAAGCCCGTACGTCGTCGGCTAATTGGACTTGTTCCAATGTGGCCCAATTAATATATCTCCCTGTCCCAAGTGGTCGTGCCTGGAGTAGCTTGTAACGATCTTCTTGAACACCCTGAGGAAAACGTAAGAATGGGTAGCGCACTTCCGAAGTTGCACTAGCTGATGAGGAACCGGGTCCCTTTCGTCTTTTGGAACTAAGGACTGTGGTTCTCTTTCCTCGGGATGATGACATTATGGGCCTGAAAAGAATCGATAAGCAATGATTCAAGTATATTTCCAACCAAAACATATATCAAGGGGTTCCATCAATATCCAAGATATAAGACAGACCAATTCATTATAAGATAACTCAATCATATTTCACATGTAAGAACGAGTGATTCAATCTAATGCTAATCAACAAAAATTAAATGTCTGAATCAATCTAATAGTGAGAAACTAATTAAACTATTCTATTATTAAATTTAATTAGATGAATAATACTCTAAATATGAAACAGTTAAATGAGAGGTGACCAGTAGTGGTAGTGACGACTTGGTTGGGCGGAGCACGGGCGTGTAGGGTCAAGCCACGGGTGTGTGCTACAATTATTTGGGGAACACGACGGTGGGCAGCTTTGGGGCGGGCGTGTACTGTGTGAGCACGAGCGTGTACTGGTTTTTTAGTGTGAATGGGAAAGAAATTGGAAGATTTGGGATGGGGGAAAGCAATGGTGGGGGATTCTTTGATGGTGGCCGGAGTGGGGAAAAGAATATTTGAGGGGAACGGCTAGGGTTGAATCTTTGGGGAAAAATTTTTATGGGAGACGGTGGTAATGTTCTTTAAATAGGGAAGGGGACACGGGCAGGTGCCACGCCCGTGTCTCTTTTATTTAGCCCGTGTTTTTCATGATTTTTGAATTTAGGCGTGTTTGTGATGTTGCCCACACCCGTGTATCTTGTCTGTGTGCTATTATGTTCGCTTCTCCCACGCTCGTGCTATGATTGCCACGCCCGTGTTCATGTAGTCAGTGTTGTACAAGGTTGGTAGGCACGGGTGTGGCTCATGCTCGTGCTAGTTTACTCAGAATAAATCACAGCTGTATCGCACGGCCGTGGTCTTATTATCGTAGCCCATGTCAAATTTTCTTCTTCATATCACACGTCTACTGGCACGCTCGTTTTTCATCCCATGGCGTTCACACGACCACGGGCACACCAGTGTGCAAGGCTGTGTGGTGGGGAAACCTGCGCTTTACTGTATTGGTTAGTTTGGGTTAGGTGCTAAAAGGAAAAATATAATTAAAAATGTGAAAATTAATGGGGTTAGTAAAGTCAGTGCTTGGGTTGCCTCCCAAGAAGCGCTCGTTTAAAGTCTTAAGCTAGACTCACCCTGTTTTCATTTCTAAAAGAAGGTTCACGGAGTTGAAGCTCCTCTCTTAATTCCTTGAAATCCTTAGCATTATAAATTTTCAGTTGATGGCCATTTACCTTAAATGTTCCTTGAGTTGGATGGGTTACCTTGACTGTGCCGTAAGGAAAAATAGTTTTGATCACGAATGGGCTTGATCACCTTGATTTAAGCTTTCCAGGAGATAGTTTGAGTCTTGAATTGTATAGCAGGACCAAGTCTCCTACTTTGAATTGCTTTGATTGTTTTAATTGAGCATCATGGCGTCGTTTTGTTGCTTCCTTATATAGGCGTGAGTTTTCGTAGGCCTCAGCTCGCCATTCATCTAATTCGTTCAACTGCATCATCCTCTTTTCACCTGCAGGTTTAAGATCGTAATTCAAGAATTTTATAGCCTAATATGCTTTGTGCTCTAACTCAAATGGTAGATGACAACTTTTCCTGTAGACAAGTTTGTATGGGGATGTTCCCAAAGGGGTTTTAAATGTTGTTCTATAGGCCCATAAAGCATTCATTGCCCAATCTTTCCTGTTTGATTCAACTGTTTTTTCTAGGATTTGCTTAAGCTCTCGATTTGCCACTTCCACTTGCCCACTGGTTTGAGGATGATAAGGGGTAGCTGTTCTGTGGTGTACTCCATATTTTCTTAAGACTTTATCAAATTGAGTATTGCAAAAGTGAGTGCCCCTATCACTGATGATTGCTCTGGGTGTTCCAAAACGAGAAAAAAGTTTCTTAAGAAACTTTACTACAGCTCTAGCATCGTTAGTAGGTAAAGCTTGGGCTTCCACCCATTTTGACATGTAATCTACTGCTACTAAGATGTATTTATTTCTCAATGAACTAGGGAACGGACCCATAAAGTCAATACCCCATACATCGAATATCTCACATGATAACATATATGTTTGAGGCATTTCATCGCGTTTAGAAATATTACCTATTCTTTGGCATTTATCACACGAAGCGGCATACCTGTTGGCATCTTTAAAAAGAGTTGGCCAATAAAATCCTGATTCAAGCGTTTTGTGTGCTGTCTTAATCCCGCTATAATGTCCTCCTGAAGGTCCTGAATGACAATGTTATAGGATTTTACTTGCTTCTGCCTTTGTAACGCATCTCCGAATTACTTGATCTACACATATGCAAAAAAGAAAGGGATCCTCCCAAAAATAGTTTTTCGCATCAGCAAAGAATTGCTTCTTTTGATGATGTGTTAACTTTTTTGGTAAGATGTTAGCATCTAAATAATTCGCAATATTTGCAAACCATGGTACCTCGAAATTGGTTATGGAAAAGAGTTGTTCCTCGGGGAATGAGTCGTTTATCACACTCTCGTCGAGCTCTCCGATATGTGGGTTCTCCAACCTGGAGAGGTGGTCTGCTGCAAGATTTTCAGCTCCCTTCTTAACTTGTATTTCCAAATCAAATTCCTGTAAAAGTAAGATCCATCGTATGAGTCGAGGTTTTGCATCAGGTTTAGTTAAAAGGTAACAAAGAGCTGAATGGTCAGTGTAAACGACAACTTTAGATAATATCAAATACTGTCTAAATTTGTCAAATGCAAAAACTACAGCTAGCAATTCTTTCTCCGTGGTGGTGTAGTTTTCTTGTGCGGGCATCAATGTTCTACTAGCATAATAGATTGGCTGAAAATGCTTGTCTCTTCGTTGTCCCAAAACTGCACCTACTGCAAAATCACTCGCATCACACATTCGTTCAAAAGGTAAATTCCAATCAGGTGCCATTATAATCAGAGCATTTATTAGTTTATCTTTGAGGATATTAAATGCATCTAAACATTCCTGATCAAAATTGAAAGGAACATCTTTTTCTAGTAATTTTGTTAAAGGCTTAGCTATTTTAGAGAAATCTTTAATGAATCTTCTATAAAATCTAGCATGTCCTAAAAAGCTTCTAATAGCTTTAACTGAACTAGGGGAGGTAATTTTTCTATGGTTTCAATCTTTGCTTTATCTACCTCAATCCCTTTACTAGAAATCTTATGTCCTAACACAATCCCCTCTCTAACCATAAAGTGACATTTTTCCCAATTCAATACAAGGTTTGTTTCCTCACATCTTATTAGAACTCGTTCTAAATTTTTAAGGCAAAGGTGGAAAGAATTACCGAATACTGAGAAATCATCTATAAATACCTCCATAATGTCTTCCACAAGTTCATCAAAGATAGCCAGCATACAGCGCTGAAAAGTAGCAGAAGCATTACATAATCCAAAAGGCATTCTACGATAAGCAAACGTACCGTATGGACATGTAAATGTTGTCTTTTCTTGATCTTCAGGAGCTATTGGGATTTGGAAATAGCTGGAGAGTCCATCCAAGAAGCAGTAGTACATATGCTCAGATAATCTTTCTAACATCTGCTTAATGAAGGGCAAAGGGAAATGGTCTTTTCTAGTGGCGTCATTCAACTTCCTATAGTCAATACAAACTCTCCAACCTGTGACTGTTCTTGTAGGGATCAATTCATTCTTTTCATTGGCTACAACAGTCATGCCTCCTTTCTTTGGAACTACCTGCACAGGACTTACCCAAGTACTGTTAGAAATATGATAAATTATTCCTGCATCTAGAAGTTTAATTACCTCAGCTTTGACTACTTCTTTCATGTTGGGGTTCAAACGTCTCTGTGGTTGCACACACGGTTTATACTCATCTTCCATTAAAATTTTGTGGGTGCAGAATGATGGGCTTATTCCTTTAATGTCCGACATTTTTCATGCTATGGCTCTTTTATGTTTCCTTAGTACCCTTAGCAAATCTTCTTTTTCTTTGGGTCCTAGTTCTGAAGAGATGATTACTGGTAGCGTAGAATTATTCCCTAGGAATGCGTATTCTAAATGTTTTGGCAACTGTTTTAATTCTAATTTGGGCGGTTCATCAACAGAGGGTTTCTATTTTTGTTCGTTATTGATTTCAATATCCTCTATTTTCATTTGTCTAGAGGATGATGTATTAGGATTTAATTCATCGATATCGTCATCTATCTCCTCTCCTTGTGAAAGACACAATTTCATCGTGTCATCGTGTATGATTTCCTGCAAAGACTCTTGAAAGATTTGATCATGCAAACAAAGTAACAAGAATTATCTTGTTCTCTAGAATATCGCATGGCATCATAAATTTGGAACACAATTTCCTCATTGCCTACCCTTAGTACAAGTTTACCATCACCAACATCAATGACAGCCCTAGCAGTAGCTAAAAAAGGTCGTCCCAAAATTAAAGGTACCTCTACGTCCTCATTCATGTCAATCACAACAAAATTAATAGGAAATATAAATTTATCTACTTTTACCAGTACATCTTTGACAATTGCCCTAAGATACTTAACCGATCTGTCAGTTAACTAAATACTCATCCTAGTGGGTTTTGGTTCCCGAGACGAAGTTGCTTAAACATTCTATAAGGCATTAGATTAATATTGGCACCTAATTCAGCTAGTGCTTTCTCTATATTCAAACTACCAATTAAACAGGGAATAGTGAAACTTCTTAGATCTTTCAATTTGGTTGGTAGCTTGTTTTGGATGATAGCTGAGCATTCTTCATTAAGTTCTACTGTTGAAATTTCCTCGAACTTCCTCTTATTTGTTAGAATCTCCTTTAAAAATTTTGCATATGTTGGCATCTGTGAAATAACTTCAACAAAAGGTAAGTTAATGTGCAACTGTTTGAAAAGTTCAAGAAATTTACCATATTGTGCGTCTAAGCGGTCTTTCTTCAATTTTGCTGAATATGAGATTGTTGGTTTTGTTTCCTCATGGGTCGGGGTTATCTTTGTTTTATCGGTTTCATGTGGTACCTCTTTCTTCGTTTCAATTAACTCCCTTCCACTTCTTAGCGTCACTGCTTGTACCTGCTCTTTTTCCCTAGGTAAGCTTTCTAATCGTGTTTCAAAAACTAATTTAGTAAGTTACCTGATTTGATCCTTGAATTCCTATGTCAATACCTCAAGTTTTGTTTCTATATTTTGGAAACGTGTTTCTGTATCTTGGAAATGTACTTTTGAGGCTACTATAAATTTTGTCAGTCTTGTCCAAGAGGGGAAATCGGCACAAGAAGGCTTGGTTTTTTTTTGGAGAAAAGGAGAGAAAGGAGAGAAGAGGAAGTGATGAGAGAAAGATAGAGTGAATGAGAAATGAGGGATGGTTTGAATGATCAGAAAGGGGTGATATTTATAGCTGATTGTGGCTGCTAAAAATAGCAAATAGTAGCAGCCAAAGAGACCTCCCTTGGCCAGCCATCTATATGGCAAAGTTGATGGTTTCAACTTTGCTAAATATGGCATGGGGCAAATCTACAAAGCCACTAAATTTGGAGGGGGTTGAATGCAAATTTGAAAAGTCTTCAAGGGCTTCTTTGCAAGCTTAATTAATCAGCTAATAAGCTGATTTGGGCCAGCCTATGGACGGTTTGGGCTGCCCAACTCTTTGCACGGTTCGGTTCAATCGATTTGGTTCAACTGATGCAGTTCAACTAGGCCTTTTTCATAATTAATTAAGATTAATTTATTTAGCCCAAATTAAAATGGGAATAAATTAAAATTAATTATATTATGATTAAATATTCATAATTGGACCATCTTGGGCTGGAAATAAATTCGCCTTGATACTTCAAATTGCTTCTCGGGTTTATTCTTCGAGCAGTGTCTGCTGAGCCAATTTTCGCACTTTTTGCGAATCTGTCGAAAATAGTCAAAATAAATCTAAATTAACTATAAAATTAATTAAAATTCATCATGTTCATATTTTTAGCACAATTTAATTATTTTATAATATGTAATTATTTTTCGACAAGAACTTAATCGAAACTGTATAAATGAGTTAAAAAGGGCATGAAAAAGTGTATAAATTTCTGTGTTTCCAGATCCTCATCCTGCAAACCATCAAACTGAACAAACTGTTGTATCATCTGTATAGTGTTAGGTTTCAGTTCAAAATTATTTGCAACAATAGTAGGCCTAACAATACTTGACTCAGTTCCGTTAAACTAGGTTTAGCATAATCATACATAGTGCGTGTAGCATGATGTTCAGCCATCTCTGGAGGTGGCGGATTGTTCTCAGCCATCTCTTTGTTGGTATTAATTTCGGCTCCTTGCTCTTCTTCTACGTAGTTTAAGCTTCACCTTATCTCTCTGCGATTTCTGTGAACGGTACCTTCGATATCACTGTCGTAAAGTAGAGGTCCTGTCAGGTTCCTTCTAGTCATAAACTAGAGGTACCTGAAAGGAACAAAAGAAAGAAAATTTAGAAAGATAAAAAAATAAAATTTAATTGCAAAAATAAAAAAAATGGATAAAGTAATAAAAATTAAGCGTTCTTAATATTTCAGTTCTCCGGCAACAGTGCCAAAAACTTGATCGCGATGTTAGAGTCTTAAAATTTATAAAAATAATGATCGAACCTGGAAACTAACTATGACAACGATTTGAGGCAAGCGCACCTATCGAACAGTAGTATAGTTAAGGCAAGACCGGACTGTCGAATCCCAAAGGAACCAAAAGTACTAATACTAACTCTCTTTTTATTATCTAGCCTAAGGATTAAGGGAATTGTTTATCTAATCTAAAATTAATTAACAACTAAAGTAAAGATGCAAAGACAAAGAAGAATGAAATTGGGAAAATAACTTGAGAGAAAACCAATTGATTAAGACGACACCCAAGGAAGAATCCACCTAGACTTCACTTGTTATCTAACTCTAAACCAGACGATTTATTCACTTGACTTGATCCGTAAGATTCCCTAATTTATATTAATCCCTCTCTCGAGGCGACTAACGTCTAACCCTAGGTTGATTAATTGAAATCTCTTTCTAATTAAAACCCCTAAAATTGCATTAACTCGATCTATGGACTCCCATATTAGGTTTCACCCTAATCTGGCAAAATCTCATCACCCTATCTCTAGGCGTGCGATCAACTCCGCTTAATTATGCTAGATCTACTCTTAGGCAGGGACTTTTGCTCCTCCACCTAAGCACATCACACTTGAATTAATATCCCGGAAATATCAACACAAGAATTAAGAACACATAATTAAGAACAAGTCAAATATTTAGCATATAGTTCAGCTAACGATAACAATATTCATCTTATGTTTCATCCCCCTCAGGTATCTGAGGGTTTAGTTCATAATAACAATAAAAGAATACATCTAAAAAAAAAAGATAAAACAAAACATAAGAAATCCCTAAAACCCCCTGAAAGAATTGAAGGAGAGATCCTCCGTCTTGAGTATAATTCTGGCTTCTTGAGATGAATCAACTGGCTATCTTCGAGTAAATCTCCACAAATCTGCCCTCTTTGGCCTAGCTGGACACCCCCTGACTAAAGCCTTGGGTTCCCCCCTTTTAGGTCATACTTAGGGTGTTTATATAGGCTTTGGAATGTGTTTCTTTGCCCCTAAGTATCCTAATCCGAGTGAAACTCTTCTTTCTCAAGGCAGGGACACGCCCATGGCACACGCTCGTGTAAGTCATGGCCAGGTCGTGTTTGAAGCTGTTGATTGAGGCACGGCCGTGTGGTCTTCGGCCCAGGCCATGTGGATTTCTTGATATGGCACATTTACTCCGTTTTGGGCCCATTTTCTGTTCTTTTCATCATCCGGTGCTCTCTTGGGTATAAAACATGAAAACAAAGGATTAAGAGCACCAAATTACTCAATTCAAGGCTTAAATCATCCAAAAGCATGCTAAATGTGGGCTTAAAATATGTTACTTTTACGATTTATCATGATTCCATACTCTGAAAGTATTTGATAATTGAGGGCGTGTTGAACATGCCGATTAAATGTGAAAGTATTGAATTATGGCTTTGTATGAGATTGTGTGACATATTGCATGTGCATTGGGGTGGGTAATTATTGTGGTTGATGAAGGAGTTCCATGGAGTACTGACGGCATATTAAGTCTGCATTTATACATAGTCAGTGCACTGTACCTGAAATACTTAGGGGATTGGCGATTTTATTGCATTATATGTTATTCGGTAGATTTTATGCATTTATGATATGTAACACCCCAGACCCGGCCTAGACGTTACGACCATATCTAGCATGTCACATAGAAAGGTTATTTAAAAACAGCGTGTTCGTTAAAAATCTCGTATTCTTTTTGAAAATTTCGAACCTTGTTGTTTGTGAAATTCAGACTTGTTTAAGTGTCAAAACGTTATTATTATTTCCGAAAACTTTATTTATAGAGAAATCAAATTCAATGAGTTGCGGAAACGTGATATTTTGAAAGCAGTTATTTATCGTTTTAGGAAAACCCCGAGTTTAACCATTTCTAGTTTTAACATAACTGAAATGAAAGTTTAAAAGAAAAATAAAATTCCAAAGGCCTTATTACAAAATATGAACCCAAAATAAATAATCTTAAAATAAAGCTAAACTGAAATTTATTAATGTTCATGAGAGATACTCCGATGTATGGCCACCACAGAGTCCTCCGCAGCTCCCAAATCTTTTAACGCTGGGGATCACCTGGAAGGTTAAAGCAGGGGGTGAGTTACGAGAACTCAGTGTGTAATCCCCTAATCAGTCATTAACTGGGCCCGAGCCCATACAGAAGTAGACTGGGCCGAAGCCCTATTCGATAACAATCTGGGCCTTAGCCCTATAATCATGATAATACAAATAGAGTATGCAGCCCAACCCAATCCAACCCTACACACCAACACACCTGTGGGGACCAAGTCAACCCACCCAGCCCTACACACCAATATGGCAGACAAGCTGGAAATCACAGAAATTGTGGTGGAGCCACTAGAATATCAGAACATATGTGGAATAGCCACTATACAAAATGTGGTAGAGCCACCAGAATGCACTTCCTCCGATCATCAAACCCAACCCGTGCAACATAATACAAATACAATGCATCATACATACAAAAGTGCAATTAAAGCATATACATGATAACCAACCATAATCAAGGGTATAACGGACATTTATCCTCTAGGGGGTATTTCGGTAATTTTGCATTTAACGGCCTTTACGAAGGCTTACTGTCGCCTTGTGCGACACAGGACCCTTTTTGGGTTTCTACGAAACTATTGGGCCTGAAATGGAATTTCAGGCCCAAACGGGCCCACACGCTCGTGTGGCCCAAAATGCATGGCTTCAGTTTCAGATTTGCAGATTTCGCATTTGGACCTATCATTTGATAGTTTTCCAACAGTTTTGCACAAGTGGGCCGGATAGCCCATTGGGCCCATTTGGCCCGTTTCGGCTCGATCAGGACCGTTACAGCCTCAGTTTCGCGAGAGTGCTCGTGACACTCTCAACGACTTATTGTCATTATTCGTATTTCGATTTACCACAACGAGCGCTGGCACTCTGGAGTGGTCACAGATGCCGATTTTCTGGCTTTTCGGCTTTTGGACGAATCACAGAACATTGCAAGCATTCATCCAGAGGGGTGTGAGATTACACACATGTTAACGAGTTTGTGATACTCGGCACTTTTTCCAACACGCCAACAATCCGAGAATTTCACTGCAAGGGAAGATTGTATAATCGGTTCTTTGGTTTAAGCCCGTCGAGTCCCTTGCAACGTTGAAACCAAGAAAAAGTGTTAGCCATTAAAACTCACTTCCAACTTAAAGTCATAGGAGCCTTTCGGCTTGAATAAGAACAACCCAATATTAAAACCCCATCACCTATATTCGGCCACAACCTTACCTACCAACCAACTCTCGAAAACTAAACGTTAGAAGAACGACGAGAGGGTATGCTAACCCTCCAACAGCTTCGGCCCACACCAAAAGAACCAAAAAGATTTGAGGTAGAAAGGAATGGATTGATTCGGCCTGAGACAAAAAGAAATAGGGTGAGAGATCGGTTTTAGAAGAGAGAAAAAGAGAGAAGAGAAGAATAAGAAAAAAAGAGAAAATGAATCACTACCTTGCTCCAAGAGAAACCGAATAGAGAGGAAAGCTCAGCAACTGAGAATAGCAACTATGAATCAAGATGAAACCCTTCGGCAATTGGCAGCCAAGCAAAGAAACCAGATTCGGCAATGTGAAACACAAGAGAGAAAGGTGAGAATAAAGTAGAAAAGAACGTGTGAAAGGAGATGGAAAGGGGGAGTTTCAGCCAAAAGTGATTAGGTAGCAAGCAAAAGAAGGCCAAATATGAAAAATCGAGCGGAAGAGAGGAAGGGTGAGATTGAGAAATTCGGCAATAGCCAGAATGAAGTGAAAAGACCCGAAATGACAAAGTCAGAGAGAAAAAAAAGTAAAACAACACAATGGCACACCCTAAAGTTTTCGATTTTGCTCCTACCCCAAATGCCGAATTTCCCTACTCAAAACCCACCCCTAGCCGAAATTTCCACCCCCCACACACTCCACATTCGGCCAAACACTTCCAACCTCCCCTATCCCATGATTCTCTCCTCCATTTGCTCGACCATCCACTCCCCACGTCCCATTCAAATCGTTTGACCAAGTCTCCCTTCTACCTGGTAGAGTTCTACTCCAACTCCACTTCTTCTCCCCCTTAAGCACAAAATTAAAACTCCCATATGCTGCTTGTGGGATTCGAACCACATCCCACCTTGCTTCCACATTAACACCACCACCACTCAACCAGGTCGCCACTTGTGTTAGCAAAACACGTTCAATTAAACCTTAAGTCCTGCTTCCACTAGCTCTCCCCACTAAAGAGCCAAAAACCAAAATTTTCCCAGGGCTTGGGCTCGAACCCGAGCCTCCATCGGACCCCTAAACACACCTAAATAGCAAGCTAAACAAGCTCAACGCATGAAATAGTGCAAAAATGCAGACCCCCTAATTTTAGGATGTTACATTTCTACCCTCCTTAAAGAAATTTTGGCCTCGAAATTTACCTGGTCAAAAGAGATGAGTGTATTGTTGTCAAATTGCCTCCTTAGGCTCTCACGTGGCTTCCTCTGAACCGTGGTTACGCCACAATACCTTGAGCAATGGAACAGATTTCCTCCTCAGCACTTTCATCTCGCGATCCAAAATCTGCACGGGTTCCTCTTCAAATGACAGATCAGGTCTAACCTCAATTTCCTCCACCGGCACTATGTGAATTCTGGACCCAATAACTGTCGCTCACCCAATTCCGTCCAACACGTAGGGGTACGACACCTACGACCATATAACGCCTCGTAAGGTTCCATCTGAATGCTGGATTGGTAGCTGTTGTTATACGCAAATTCTACTAACGGTAAATAATCTTCCCAACTGCCCCTGAAGTCAATCATACAACCCCTTAACATGTCTTCCAGAATATGTATTACCCTCTCCGGCTGACCATCCGTCTGTGGATGAAATGCTGTGCTGAAATCCAGCCTTGTACCCAATGCTTCATGTAACACTTTCCAGAACTGCGACGTGAATCTAGGGTCCCTGTCTGAGATGATAGACACTGGTACCTCATATAACCTCACAGTTTCTGTCACGTATAACTTGGCCAACTTCTATAGCGAGTAGTCAGTACGAACCGGTATGAAGTGTGCGGACTTAGTCAACCGATCAACAATCACCCACACTGAATCTTTCTTAGTTGGCGTCAGGGGTAGCCCACTAACAAAATCCATTGTTATCCTTTCCCACTTCCAGAGTGGAATATTCACCGATTGCAGTAATTCTGAAGGCAGTTGATGTTCAGCCTTTACTTCTGACATGTCAAAAACTTGCTCACGAAATCAGTAACCTCCCGTTTCAGTCCTGGCCACCAGGACAGTTCACGTAGGTCTCGATACATCTTGTTTCCACCGGGATGCATAGCGTGTGCCTCCCGCAGAATCATCTGTATTAGCTCAGAGTCCCTCGGCATACAAATTCTTCCACAGAAACATAACACCCGTTCACTATTCAGCCCAAAATCCACCGTCCCCCCACTTTTCACTTGCTGAAAACGAGAACCTAACGATCCATCCAATAACTACTTCTCTTTAATCTGATTAACCCACATCGGTTTCACTTGAAGTTCTGCTAATAAACTACCACCCTCATAAAGGCTGAGATGAGCAAACATTGCTCTTAAATTAGATACCACCTTCCGACTTAGTGCATCTGCCACTGATCGTTGTTTTGTCGAGTTTTAAAATTTATAAAGAGAATGACCGAACCTGGAAACTAACTCTGACAATGATTGAGGCAAGTGCACCTATCGAACAGTAGTATAGCTTAGGCAAGACCGGATTGTCGAACCCAAAGGAACTAAAAGTACTAATACTAACTTTCTTTTTATTATCTAGCCTAAAATAAGTGAAGTTGTTATTTAATCTAAATTTAACTAACTACTAAGCTAAAGACTCAAAGACAAAAAGAATGAATTGGGAGAAATACTGTTGGAAAAACTCAGTTGATTAAGACGATACCCTTAGGAAGAATCCAGCTAGACTTCACTTGTTATCTAACACTGAACTAGACGATTTATTCACTTGACTTGATCCGTAAGACTCCCTAAGTTATATTAAACCCTCTCTCGAGGCAAATAACGTCTAACCCTAGGTTGATTAATTGAAATCTCTTTCTAATTAAAACCATTAGAATCGTATTAACTCGATCTATGGACTCCTAAATTAGGTTTCACCCTAATCTGACAAAATCTCGTCACCCTATCTCTAGGCGTGCGATCAACTCCGCTTAATTATGTTAGATCTACTCTTAAGCAGGGAATTTTGCTCCTCCACCTAAGCATATTTAACTTGAATCAATATCCCAGAAATATTAACAAAAGAATCAAGCACACATAATTAAGAACAAATCAAGTATTTATCATATAGTTCAGAAAATAATAACAAGATCCGTTTTAGGTTTCATCCCCTTCAGGTATTTGAAGGGTTTAGTTCATTACAATAAAAGAAAACATCTCAGAAGAAAAGATAAAACAAAATATAAGAAATCCCTAAAACCCTCTGAAGGAATTGAAGGAGAGATCCGCCGTCTTGAGTAGAATTCTGGCTTTTTGAGATGGATCAACTTGCTATATTCGAGTAATTCCCACAAATCTGACATTTTCGACTTGGCTCCTTGGCCTAGCTAACCCTCCTCTTGAAGGTTATATTTATATAGGCTTTCGAAATAGGTTTCTTGGCCCCTAAGTATCCTTTTCCAAGTGAAATTGTTCTTCGCCACGACAGGGACACGGCCATGGCACACGCCCATGTGAATCGTCTTTAACCTGTGTTCGAACCTGTTGAATGGGGCACGGCTGTGTAAATCATGATCAGGCCGTGTTCTAGTGGATAAATGAGGCACGGCCGTGTGGTCTTGGGCCCAGGCTGTGTGGATTTCGTGATATGGCCCATTTATTCTGTTTTGGGCCCATTTTACGTTCTTTTCATCCTCGGCTACTTTCCTGAGTATAAGACATGAAAAGAAAGGATTAAAAGTACCTTTTTACATGAATCAAGGAATAAATCATCTGAAAATTTGCTAAATGTGGAATTAAAATATGTTACTTTTACGGTTTATCACATACCCCCACACTTAAGCTTTTGCTTGTCCTCAAGAAAAATTCTCAATTTACAATTAAAACGAACTTTCCATGATTCATAATTCCTATCATTAATGTCTCATCATAATTCATAGATAATTTATACATGGATGATTCAACTCGAAGAGTCCTAAAGATTCAAACAATATAAGTCATACATTTGTATCACGAAAACGTAGGTGTTTCCCTTACCTGAATAATTACCTTTAATTCAAAACCGACAAGGATTGACATCCTCACAAAAGATTCGCTCAAATCACTCAAAGTGTTTAAGGTTCAGGAAAAGAGCACTCAAAAGTCAAACCTGAAAAGTTAATCCCATAGGCTTGCCTGAAAATCAAATCTCCACCACTGTAAAATGAGATGATAAACAAATCAAAAGGTCTTTAACAGGGTTGTAACGGGGCTTGGGTTAAAGGTGTGGATAAAGGCTGAATTAGAAGGTTAGAATCGAGATTGAATTGATAAGTTACCAATATAGAAGTACTGAGACGACAATTACATTAACTGAAAAGTCATAACCCTAATACTATGAGCTTTTCTTTTGATAGACTTTTAACTGTATAAGCTCACTTTTCATATTACTAATACTGAATATACTTCGAATTTTTTTAGCACAAATCTAGTAATAAAGGATAAATTCAACTACTGAAATAATAGAATTAGGTAACTAATCAAATCAAATCTCGATATAAGGGTAGTCGAAAGGAATGGTGATAACAAATACAAAGGGTTTTGGGGTAATATTAGTGGGTGAGTCAATAAAAAGGGTTGTTAGGTTCAACGGGGTTCACTAGGGGTTAATTATGGAGGTAGGCTTTTTATGGAGTAAGTGGGTTAAATCCTAGGTGGCTTTATCATCTCGGTATATCAAATCATAGGTGTGGTCTCAACCTGTATAATCGAGGCAAGTTCTAGAATAACAATTCAATGTTGACACGCTCATAATCAAAAAGTGAGCAAGAAAAAGAATATATGCTCTATAAGGCTCAAAATTTCACAAAAATTATGGGTGTTTTTGATATCAACCTCGTAAATTCCAAACTTCAAGGTAACATTCAGATTCAGGTAGACAACCTAACAAAAAAAATTTAATTCTGAAAAATAGACTTATCATGCTTGATTCTCTAATATTCTTCAAATTTAATCATCACTGCACAATTAAATATGGCTTACTCAAAAACATATCAATAAAAATCATAATTCATCAGAAATTTCATCCTAATTAGTAATATGAGAAAATTACTTAAGAACAAGATATAATTCAGGGATTTGAGAATAATGAAGAAAGTTAGGCAGAATTTGAGAATAATGCAAAAAGTTAGGCACTTTCTCGAAATAAATATTCACCCCCCACACTTAAGATGTACATTGCCCTCAATTTACCAAGGTGTATATAAAACTTAATAAGGAGAGAGTGGTGAAACTTCCTGAATTTGGATGGTTTCCTTGAGGTGGAAGTCTCGAGGTGTGGTGGCTTCTACCGAGCTCTGAGCTAGATGAAGAAATTGGGAAGTTCGTGAAGAATTAGCCAGGGATTATTGAGACAAATTTAAAATAAACTAAATATATAATTAAAGACAAGAAAGATAAAGAGAAGGAGACTAAGAAGGAAAATAAAAATGAAAGAAACGATTAATGGACTGAGAAGTCCTTATTTTTGGATGGTTCGCAAGGTGGGTGTCATTCCTTAGGTTGCGGAGGTGCTGGCGGTGGCGGAAGTGGTGTGATTCCCAAGCAGCCTTTAGTACTTCGAAGGCTGTGGTGGTGATGGTCGTGGTTCCCAAGGTGTGATTCCCTAGCAGCCTGATGAACCTGGCACTAAGAAACTAAATTAAAATAAACTAAATTAAGCATAAGATTGTCAAAGAGAAGGAAAATAAAGGAGAAGAGAAAGGTAAAATGGAAACTAAATGGTTTCAAAGACCCTTGGCTTTTCGGAGGAATGAAGCGGCCGGTATGAGCTTATGTAGATCGGTCTCCCTTGGAGAGACTTTGCTTGGCTTCTTCCGCTTCTTCGACATGAATATGTGTAGCTCAAGAGTATAGAGACTTTGTTATGGGAAGGAGAGAAATCTGAGAAAGGAAGGAAGAAAGAAGATGGGGAGTTGGTGAGAAAAAAGGGAAAGGGCGTATGGGTTTAAATAGAGTTTTGATTTCTGATGCTCTCCCACACCCGTGGACCATAGGCGTGTTGATTCACACGGCTGCCTCGTACGACCGTGTTTCAAGGCGTGTTGTTTCTGCCACGCCTATTTTACATATTTCCACGCCCGTTTCTAAGAAGTCAGTGTCGACCACGGCCGCGTCGCATGGCCGTGGCGCTTTGTCGGTGCCCGTGGTGGAGTGGTTGGGTCCGTGATTTCAAAAATTAGTTGAGTCTAATTCGTACCGTCTCTGCCATTGTCAGTACGGAGATTCTGTACTACCACACGGCCATGGCCACTATCGTGTGTAAGGCCGTGTGGTCTGGAAATCTGCCCTTTTGGTTAGTTTAAAGTTAGGTCCTAAAATAAAACATATAAGAAAAAATAAAAAAAGTAAAATTTGATGGGGTTAGTACTCGGGTTACCTCCCGAGAAGCGCTCGTTTATAGTCTTAAGCTAGATTTTCCTCGTATTTACAAAAATCAGGGTGGTTTAAAAGTTTGAATATCTTCCCTCATTCTTTCAGTTCTATTTTCTTGATAAAGTTTGAGTCGAGAAGCGTTTACCTTAAAAGTGCCGAATAGAAGATTGCTTACCTCGACTGTTCCGTATGGGAAGATATTGTGTACCTCAAGAAGGATTTCTTCGTTCTTGTTCAGGTCTGATGTAATGATGAGAGGATTTTCTTTATCTAACAGTACCTGGTCTCTTATTTTGAAGTGGTTTGATGTTCCTACGAGCTCTTCTGGGGGCTCTTTCGATTTTACTTTGTGCGGTTCTGGTTCCTCTTTAAAGTGTGTCGTCCACTCTTCTAGTTTGTCGACCCTAAGGCTTTGTTCCTTATGTAATTCGTCTTTGTTGGCATGAGGTCCATGATTCGGCTCAGGTTTGTAATCTTGTGGTGTTTCCTGTGGTGAAGATTGAACAATCTGGTTATCAACTGAATTTACTTTCTCACCTTCATCAATTGTTGTCCTGGCCAAGTCAAGAGCTTGTAAACTGATCGATTCGCCACCTACCTGAAGTATGAGTTCTCCTGTGCTAACATCAATTTTAGTCCTAGCAGTTGCTAAAAAGGGTCTTCCTAAAATTAGGGGAATCAGATTATCCTCATCCATGTCTAAGACAAAAAAATCTACTGGGAAAACGAATTTATCAATTTTTATAAGAACACCTTCAATAATACCCCTAGGAATTCTAACAATTTTATCAGCTAATTGAATACTCATCCTAGTTTGTTTGGGTTTCCCTAGACCTAGTTGTTTAAACATTTTATAAGGCATGACATTTATACTTGCCCCTAAATTAGCTAATGCATTGTCAACAGTTAGTCTACCAATTAAACATGGAATTGTAAAACTCCCTGAATCTTTTAGCTTACACGGTAGTCTATTCTGAAACTTTGCTGAGCATACTGCGTTTAATTCCACATGTGGCTTCTCGTCTAACTTACGCTTGTTCGTTAGGAGTTGTTTTAAAAATTTCCTCGAACCTGGCATCTGTGAAAGAGCTTCAAGAAGAGGTAAGTTGATATGTAATTTCTTTAAAAGTTTAAGAAACTTACCGAACTGTTCATCTGTATCGTCTCTCTTCATCGCTTCAGGATAAGGAATGCGAGGTTGGTACCCTTTGATTACCGGTTTTCGTTTTTTCTTGTGTTATCTCAACTTTCCCTTTTTCTACCTCGTTTTCTTGTATTGGATTGGGTTCCTCTAACCCTATACTATCATGAGCTGTGATGGCTTGGATTTGCTCTTTTGGGTTAATCTCAGTGTTGCTTGGTAGACGCCCTTGCGGTCGTTCAGAAATCTCTGATCAAATTTCGGAAACTATCTTGGTAAGTTGTTCAGCTGACTTAGTAAGTTTTCCAACTTGGCTCTCGATCCTTTTGATTGGTGCTTGTTGATTATCGAGCGTTGTCTCGATTTTTTGGAGACGAATTTCTGTGGCCGCTATGAATTTTGTCAGCATCTCTTCGAGGTTTGGCCTCTTTTCCTGTGAATAGGGCTGATTTTGGAAATTTTGAGGAGGTTGTTGTCTTTGATTTCCTTGATTTCCTTGACTTCCCCATGAAAAATTTGGGTGGTTCCTCCAACCTAGATTATAATTATTACTATAAGGGTTACTATTAGATCTGAAATTATTACCTATATAGTTCATCTGTTTGCTCTCTGTGCTCGGTTAGTAGGGAGGGTACACAGGATTCGCCACAATTCCACTTGCGTCGCACTGCATTACTGGATGTACCTGTGAGGAACACAAACTATTAAGCTTTTTATTCATCATCTTTACCTGCGTTGATAGCATGGTTACTGTGTCGAGGTTGAAAACTCCGGCTGATTTTGTTGGTTTTGCCCTGGTGACCTGCCACTGATAGTTATTCAATGACATCTCTTCAATAAACTCGTAGGCTGCTTAAGGAGTTCTGTTGTTCAGGGTTCCACCGGCGGCTGAATCAATTAGTTGCCTCATTGAGGGGTTCACACCGTTATAGAAAGTTTGGACTTGGAGCCACAATGGTAAACCATGGTGTGGACACCTTCTCAAGAGATCCTTGTATCTCTCCCATGCGTCGTATAATGTCTCTAAATCCATCTGCACAAAAGAAGAGATATCATTCCGTAATTTGGCCGTTTTGGCTGGTGAAAAATATTTTAATTAAAATTTTTCGGTCATTTGATCCCATGTAGTGATTGACCCTCGTGGTAACGAGTTTAACCACTGTTTGGCTTTATTCCTTAATGAAAGGGAAATAACCGAAGACGTATGGCATCATCAGAAATGCCATTTATTTTGAAGGTATCACAGAACCCTAAAAAATTAGCTATATGAGTATTTGGGTCTTCGTCCTGTAAACCATCAAATTGAACAAATTGTTGAATCATTTGTATAGTGTTAGGCTTTAATTCAAAATTATTAGCAGTTATAGCAGGCCTAACAATACTCAATTCTGCTCCTGTTAAATGAGGTTTAGCATAATCATACATAGTACGCGGAGCATTGTGTTCTGCCACATTTTGTGGTGGTGGATTATTCTCGTCCATCCCTTCAGTAGGATTGGATCTGTCTTCTAGCTATTCCTCTGTGTAATTTAGGGCTCGCCTAATTTCTCTGCGATTCCTGTGAGTGGTAGCTTCAATATCACTGTCGTATACTAGTGGTCCTTTCGGGTTCCTTCTAGTCATAAACTAGAGGTACCTGCTGAGAAAAGAAAGAAAATTTAGCAAAATCAAAATTTAACCTAAAAATAAAAGTAAATTGCGGAAAATAAAAAATAATGGCTAAAGTAATAAAAATAGAGCTTTCTTAATATTTTAGTTCCCCGACAACGGCGCCAAAAACTTGATCGTTGTTTTGTCAAGTTTTAAAATTTATAAAGAGAATGATCGAACCTGAAAACTAACTCTGACAACAATTGAGGCAAGTGCACCTATCAAACAGTAGTATAGCTTAGGCAAGACCGGATTGTCGAACCCAAAGGAACTAAAAGTACTAATACTAACTTTCTTTTTATTATCTAGCCTAAAATAAGTGAATTTGTTATTTAATCTAAATTTAACTAACTACTAAGCTAAAGACTCAAAGACAAAAAGAATGAATTGGGGGAAATACTGTTGGAAAAACTTAGTTGATTAAGACGATACCCTTAGGAAGAATCCACCTAGACTTCACTTGTTATCTAACACTGAACCATACGATTTATTCACTTGACTTGATCCGTAAGACTCCCTAAGTTATATTAAACCCTCTCTCAAGGCGAATAACGTCTAACCCTAGGTTGATTAATTGAAATCTCTTTCTAATTAAAACCCCTAGAATCGCATTAACTCGATCTATGGACTCCCATATTAGGTTTCACCCTAATTCGGCAAAATCTCGTCACCCTATCTCTAGGTGTGCGATCAACTCTGCTTAATTATGCTAGATCTACACTTAAGTAGGGACTTTTGCTCCTCCACCTAAGCACATTCAACTTGAATCAATATCCCGAAAATATTAACACAAGAATTAAGCACACATAATTAAGAACAAATCAAATATTTATCATATAGTTCAGAAAACAATAACAAGATCCGTCTTAGGTTTCATCCCCTTCAAGTATCTGAAGGGTTTAGTTCATGAAAATAAAAGAAAACATCTCAGAAGAAAAGATAAAAAAAAACATAAGAAATCCCGAAAACCCCCTTAAGGAATTGAAGGAGAGATCCGCTGTCTTGAGTAGAATTTCGGCTTCTTGAGATGGATCAACTAGCTATCTTCGAGTAATTCCCACAAATCTGACCTTTTCGGATTGGCTCCTTGGCCTAGCTAACCCCCCTCTTGAAGGTTATACTTAGTGTGTTTATATAGGCTTTCGAAATAGGTTTCTTGGCCCCTAAGTATCCTTTTCTGAGTGAAATTGTTCTTTGCCACAATAGGGACACGGCCATGGCACACTCCTGTGTGAATCATCTTTAACCCGTGTTCGAACCTGTTGAATGGGGCACGGTCGTGTAAATCATGATCAGACCGTGTTCTAGTAGATAAATGAGGCACGGCCGTGTGGTCTTGGGCCCAGGCCGTGTGGATTTCGTGATGTGGCCCATTTACTCCGTTTTGGGCCTGTTTTACGTTCTTTTCATCCTCGGCTGCTTTCCTGAGTATAAGACATGAAAAGAAAGGGTTAAAATCACCTTTTTACATGAATCAAGGAATAAATCATCCGAAAATATGCTAAATGTGGGATTAAAATATGTTACTTTTACGGTTTATCAGCCACCACATTGGCTTTGCCCGGATGATACTCAATTGAGCAGTCGTAGTCCTTTAGCAACTCTATCCACCTCCGCTGCCTGAGATTCAACTCCTTTTGGGTAAGGAGATACTTCAGGCTCTTGTGGTCAGTGTAGATGATCCACTTTTCCCCATATAAGTAATGCCTCCATATCTATAGGGCGAACACCACCGCAGCTAGCTCCAAGTCATGAGTGGGGTAGTTCACCTCATGTGGCGTTAGTTGACAAGATGCATACGCTACCTGATAAACCGTAAAAGTAACATATTTTAGGCCCACATTTAGCATGCTTTTGGATGATTTAAGCCGTGAATTGTGTAATTTGGTGCTCTTAATCCTTTGTTTTCATGTTTTATACCCAGGAGAGCACTAGAGGATGAAAAGAACGGAAAACAGGCCCAAAACGGAGTAAACAGGCCATATCACGAAATCCACACGGCCGTGCCTCATCAACAGACTCAAACACGGCCTGGCCACGATTCACACGGGCGTGTCCCTGCCGCAGCTAAGAGGAGTTTTACTGGGAATAGAATACTTGGAGGCAAAGAAACACATTCCAAAGCCTATTCAAACACCCTAGTAGGAATTCTACTTGAATTAGGATACTTAAGGGCCAAGTAAGGCATCTCAAATCCTATATAAACACCCTAGGGGGCAACTTAAGAGGGGAGTTCGGCAGAAGCCTTCTGCCAGGGCTTTTGTCGGGGGAACCCAAGGCTTCAGTCAGGGGACGTCCAGCTAGGCCAAAGAGGGCAGATTTGTGGAGATTTACTCGAAGATAGCTAGTTGATTCATCTCAAGAAGCCGGAATTATACTCAAGACGGAGGATCTCTCCTTCAATTCCTTCAGGGGGTTTTAGGGATTTCTTATGTTTTGTTTTATCTTTTTTTTAGATGTATTCTTTTATTGTTATTATGAACTAAACCCTCAGATACCTGAGGGGGATGAAACCTAAGATGAATCTTGTTATCGTTTGCTGAACTGTATGATAAATATTTGACTTGTTCTTAATTATGTGTTCTTAATTCTTGTGTTGATATTTCTAGGATATTGATTCAAGTGTGATGTGCTTAGGTGGAGGAGCAAAAGTCCCTGCCTAAGAGTAGATCTAGCATAATTAAGCGGAGTTGATCGCACGCCTAGAGATAGGTTGATGAAATTTTGCCGGATTAGGTGAAACCTAATATGGGAGTCCATAGATCGAGTTAATGCAATTATAGGGGTTTTAATTGGAAAGAGATTTCAATTAATCAACCTAGGGTTAGACGTTAGTCACCTCGAGAGAGGGATTAATATAACTTAGGGAATCTTACGGATCAAGTCAAGTGAATAAATCGTCTGGTTCAGAGTTAGATAACAAGTGAAGTCTAGGTGGATTCTTCCTTGGGTGTCGACTTAATCAATTGGTTTTCTCTCAAGTATTTTCCCAATTTCATTCTCTTTTTCTTTGCATATTTAGTTTAGTTGTTAGTTAATTTAGATTAGATAAAAAATTCCCTTAATTCTTAGGCTAGATAATAAAAAGAGAGTTAGTATTAGTACTTTTAGTTCCTTTGGGATTCGACATTTCGGTCTTGCCTTAACTATACTACTTTTCGATAGGTGCGCTGGCCTCAAATCGTTGTCATAGTTAGTTTCCAGGTTCGATCATTCTTTTTATAAATTTTAAGACTCTGACACGCGATCAAGTTTTTGGCGCCGTTGCCGGGGAACTGAAATATTAAGAAAACTTAATTTTTATTACTTTATCCTTTTTTTATTGCAATTTATTTTCATTATTATTTTTTATTTTTATTTTTTTACTTTGCTAATTTTTTTTCTCTCTATTTGCTTTTGGCAGGTAATTTTAGTTTATAGAGAAGATGGCACTGAATAATTATCAGTGGCAAGTCATGAAGACAATTCCTAGTAAAGCAGCCAGTGTCTTCAACCTCAACGTAGTCACCAGGTTATCTAATCAGTTAGAGATGATGAATAAAAAAGTTGATGTTTTGTATAGTCTCTCGCTGGTACACCCAGAAATGCAATATGATTCGAATCTAGGAGGCGTGACGAATCCTGAGTACCCACCCTACGGATATGGCATGGGAAACAAGCAAGCTCACTATACGGGTAACTATTCTAGACCTCAAAATAATTTTCATAGTGACACTTATAATGCAGGTTAGAGGTACCATCCCAATTTCTTGTGGGATGATCAAAGCAGCCAAAGACCGAAACTTCCTCCAGACCTTCAACAACCACCTCACCAACAGGAAGAGGAGTCAAACCTTGAGGAGATGCTGACAAAATTCATAGGAGCCACAGAAAATCCAGATTTTCAACAACCACCTCACCAACAGGAAGAGGAGTTGAACCTTGAAGAGACCTTGGCAAAGTTCATAGCAGACACAGAAAATCTAGATTTTCAACAACCACCTCACCAATAGGAAGAGGAGTTGAACCTTGAAGAGACGCTGGCAAAATTCATAGCAACCACAGAAGCACATTTCCAAAATATAGAAACGAAACAAGAAGCATCGGTTCAAGGGATCGAGGATCAGTTAGGTCTGCTTGCTAAGCTGATCTTAGAACAACCACAAGAAAGCTTGCCAAGCAACACTGAAACTAACCCAAAAGAGCAAATTCAAGCCGTAACAACCCATGACTGTGAAGGGTTAGTGGAATCTGACCCAAGACAAGAGCCAGTGGTAAGTGAAGATAAGGTTGAGGTAAGCCATGATTTACCAAACCCAGTCATTACAGAGTACCAACCCCGTGTGCCATACCCCGATGCGACAAAGAAAGACCACACAGAGGAACAACTCGGTAAGTCTCTTAAGCTTTCAAAGAAATTTCATATTAACTTGCCGTTCTTAAAGCTCTTTCGCAGATGCCAGATCCTAGACCTCGTGCCGATAAAGAAGAAATTCATGAGGAACGAAGGCTTTGGACCGATGAACTAGACGAATGGAAGACACACTTCAAGGAGAGACTAAAAACACACGAAGCAAAAACGAGGCAACTCCACTATGAACTTAATAATGGGACAACCCAGCTTAAGATAGGAGATCAGGTACTTAAAATCCTTCCAGATGGAACGGTCGAGGTAACACATTCTAATTTCGGCACTTTTGAGGAAAACACTACTCGACTTCAATTTTATATCAATAACCGAATTGATCGCATGAGAAAGGATTTTCACATTCTCAAACCACCATGACCATACGAATGAGAGGTAAAGTCTAGCTTAAGACTATAAACGAGCGCTTCTCGGGAGGCGATCCGAGCACTAACCCCATTAATTTTTATATTTTTTTACTTTTATTTTTTCTTTTAGCACCTAACCATAAACAAACCAAAGTGCAGATTTTCATACCACACGGCCTTGCACACGGCCGTGGCCATGGCCGTGTGGCCACCACAGGAAGGTACAAGGGCGGAGGCAACCACCAGATCCATAATTTCTATTTAACCCCCTTCTCCTTTTTTCTTTTCCAATTGTCTTTCTTCTTTCATTTTCCATTATTTACTTTTATATTTATATTTATTTTTTATATTTATTTTATTTATTATTTTCTTCTTATTCTTCGTACCATTTAGATTTAGCTTAGGATACAATAAAATCATGCCGGCTGCTTCGAGGATTCAAATTCAAACGGTTCGAGGCGCTCTCCCACGTTCACCTCCGCCTAATCCTATCCGATTTCTTTTCATTGACTCCATCCAAAATTCAGGAAGTTTCACTTCTCTCCCTATCTTATGATTTTATTATATTGCTATTATCTATCTTTGTACATTGAAGGCAATGTACATCTTAAGTGTGGGGGGGTTAACTGTAGTATTATTTGAAAATCCCTGAATTATGCCTTGTTCTAAAGTAAGTTTCTCATAATATGATTAGAATGAAAATTCCTTTGATTTATGATTTTTATTGATATGTTTTGGATTAAGTCATTGATAATTGTGCATTGATGATTAACTTTGAAGAATATTAGAGAATCAAGCATAACAAGTCTATTTTTCAGAATTAAAATTTGTTTAGGTTGTCTACCTGAATCTGAATGTTACTTTGAAGTATTGAAATTTACGAGGTTGACATCAAAAACCCATAATTTCTGTGAGCCTTTGAGCCTTATAGAGCATATATTCTTTTCCTTGCTCACTTTTTGATTATGAGTGTGTCAACATTGATCTGTTATTCTAGAACTTGCTTCGATTATACATGTTGAGACTACTCCTTTGATTTGATATACAGAAATGATAAAGGCACCTAAGTTTTAACCCACTTACTCCATTAAAAAGCGTACCTTCGTAATTAACCCCTAGTGAACCCCTTTTTAATCCTAACAACCCTTTTATTGATTTACCCACTAATATAACCCAAAACCCTTTGTATTTGTTATCACCATTTCTTAACTACCCTTTTTGTCGAGATTTGATTTTGAGCAGTTACCTAACTATGTTCTATATGTTAGTTGTTAAAATTCGTTATTATTATTTGACTTGTTCTTAAAAAAAAAAGTCGAAGTATAGTCATTAAGTGAGCTTACATGTTTAAATTCCAAATCTTGAAGAAAGAGCTCGTATTATTAGTTTTCAATTGATGTAATTATTTAGAATCATTTCATTTTTCTAGTTAGGTAAATTGTCAATTCAATCCCGATTCTAACCTTCTAATTCAGCCTTTATCCACACCTTTAACCTAAGCCCCGTTACAACCCTTTAAAGACCTTTTGATTTGTGTATCATCTCATTTTACAGAGGTGGAGATTTGATTTTCAGGCAAGCCTATGGGATAAACTTTTCATGTTCGACTTTTGAGTGCTTAATTCTGAACCTTAAACACTTCGAGTGATTTGAGTGAATCTTTAGTGAGGATGTCAACTCTTGTCAGTTTCGAACCAGAGGTAATTATTCAGGTAAGGGGAAACACCTATGTTTTCACACTATAAAAACTATGACTTTAATTGTTTGAATCTTTAGGACCCTTTGATTTGAATTATCCATGTATGAATTATCTATGAATTATGATGAAACGTTATTAATGAATATTATGAATCGAGGAAGTTCATTTTAGTTATGAGTTGAGAATTTTGCTTGAGGACAAGCAAAAGCTTAGGTGTGAGGGTATTTGATAAGCTGTAAAAGTAACATATTTTAGGCCCACATTTAGCATGCTTTTGGATGATTTAAGCCTTGAATTGTGTAATTTGGTGCTCTTAATCCTTTGTTTTCATATTTTATACTTAGGAAAGCACTAGAGAATGAAAAGAACGGAAAACGGGCCAAAAACGGAGTAAATGGGACATATCACGAAATCCACACGGCCTGGGCCCAAGACCACACGGTCGTGCCTCATCAACAGACTCGAACACGGCCTGGCCACGATTCACACGGGCGTGTGCCATGGGCGTGTCCCTGTCGTGGCCAAGAGGAGTTTTACTCAGAATAGGATACTTGGAGGCAAAGAAACACATTCCAAAGCCTATTCAAACACCCTAGTAGGAATTCTACTTGAATTATGATACTTAGGGGCCAAGTAAGGCATCTCAAATCCTATATAAACACCCTAGGGGGCAACTTAAGTGAGGAGTTTGGCAGAAGCCTTCTGCCAGGGCTTTTGTTGGGAGAACCCAAGGCTTCAGTCAGAGGGCATCCAGCTAGGCCAAAGAGGGAAGATTTGTGGAGATTTACTCGAAGATAGCCAGTTGATTCATCTCAAGAAGCCAGAATTATACTCAAGACGGAGGATCTCTCCTTCAATTTCTTCAAGGGGTTTTAGGGATTTCTTATGTTTTGTTTTATCTTTTCTTTTGAGATTTATTCTTTTATTATTATTATGAACTAAACCCTCAGATACCTGAGGGGGATAAACCTAAGATGAATCTTGTTATCGTTTGTTGAACTATATGATAAATATTTGACTTGTTCTTAATTATGTGTTCTTAATTCTTGTGTTGATATTTTCGGGATATTGATTCAAGTGTGATGTGCTTAGGTGGAGGAGCAAAAGTCCCTGCCTAAGAGTAGATCTAGCATAATTAAGCGGAGTTGATCACGCGCCTAGAGATAAGGTGACGAGATTTTGCCGGATTAGGGTGAAACCTAATATGGGAGTCCATAGATCAAGTTAATGGAATTCTAGGGGTTTTGATTAGAAAGAGATTTCAATTAATCAACCTAGGGTTAGACGTTAGTCGCCTCGAGAGAGGGATTAATATAACTTAGGGAATCTTACGGATCAAGTCAAGTGAATAAATCGTCTGGTTCAGAGTTAGATAACAAGTGAAGTCTAGGTGGATTCTTCCTTGGGTGTCAACTTAATCAATTGGTTTTCTCTCAAGAATTTTCCCAATTTCATTCTCTTTGTCTTTGTATCTTTAGTTTAGTTGTTAGTTAATTTAGATTAGATAAACAATTCCCTTAATTCTTAGGCTAGATAATAAAAAGAGAGTTAGTATTAGTACTATTGGTTCCTTTGGGATTCGACATTCCGGTCTTGCCTTAACTATACTACTGTTCGATAGGTGCGCTGGCCTCAAATCATTGTCATAGTTAGTTTCCAGGTTCGATCATTCTTTTTATAAATTTTAAGACTCTGACAAGCAATCACTACCACCTTCCTGTCTTGTATCAACACACAACCCAAACCTGTGTGAGACGTGTCACAATAAACAACAAATTCTTTGCCAGCCTCAGGCTGAATCAACACCGGTGCTTTAGTTAGAATCTTCTTCAGTCTCTCAAAACTCTCTTGCTGCTTATCCATCCAAACAAATTGTACGCCCTAACGCAGTAACATAGTTAGGGGTGCAGCAATCAAAGAAAACCCCTCACCGAACCGCCGGTAGTATCCGGCCAAACCCAGAAAGCTTCGAATCTCTGATACTGACTTCGATGGCTTCCAATCCAATACTGCCTCAACCTTCCGATGATCAACCCTAATCCCCTCAGCAGACACAACATGCCCCAAAAATGTCACTTCTTTTAGCCAAAATTTGCACTTACTGAATCTGGCGTAAAGTTACTTTTCCCTTAATATTTGTAGAACAACCCGAAGATGTGCGCCATGCTCCTCCTCCGTTCTTGAATACACCAAGATGTCATCTATGAATACCACTACAAACCAGTCTAAATTGGGTTGGGTGACCCGGTTCATCATATCCATGAAAGCGGCGGGTGCATTTGTTAATCCGAACGGCATAACCAAAAACTCGTAATGCCCATAACGAGTTCGGAATGCAGTCTTGTATATATCTGCCTCCTTAAACCTTAGCTAATGGTATCCCGATCTTAAATCTATTTTCGAGAAAATTGAAGCTCCTCGCAGCTGATCGAACAGATCTCAATCCTTGGTAGCAGGTATTTGATCTTAACAGTTAGCTTGTTCAATTGACGATAGTCAATGCACATACGCATTGACCCATCCTTTTTCTTCACGAACAATACCGGCGCTCCCCACGGTGATATACTAGGTCTGATAAATCCTTGGTCCAACAACTCTTGGATCTGAGCTTTTAGTTCTACCAGCTCCTTCGGTGCCATCCTATAAGGGGCGATAAACACCGGAGTCGTTCCCGGTAATAGCTCAATGCCAAATTCGACCTCACGATTTGGAGGCAACCCCGAAAGCTCTTCAGGAAATAGGTCCAAAAATTTCTTTAGGTCCTGACATTCTAAACTGAAAAATTATCAGCATCAGTCGAGTTGACATAAGCTATGAACGCTTCACAACCTTTACGCACCAACTTCTCAGCCCTCAGTGCGGGGATTACATTGGACAGATAATTCCTTCTCTCACCTATCACAATTGCTTCCTCATCCTCTTGAGTCTTTAATACCATACGCTTAGCAGCGCAATTCAAGGTCGCACGGTGTTTAACTAGCCAGTCCATGCCTAGTATAAGATCAAACTCGCCGAATGACAGTTCCATCAAATCTGCCAAGAATACCACTTCTTGGACTTCTAAAGTCACATTTCTAAATAGCTTGTTCACAACCACAGATTGTCCTAAGGGACTAATTATTGACATTTCTCTATCAGCAGACTCAAATTGTATATGCAGAGTTCCAGACACAGTGCAAGCAACATATGAGCTTGTAGATCCAATATCAATTAAAGCTGTAAATGGCACATCATATATGAGAAACGTACCGGTTTTGATGTCCAGTGCGTCGCCATCCTCTCGATGTCGAGTAGCATAAACTAGTCTCGGCTGCCTCGCATCTGTATTACCTGCATTACCAGCACCTCTGCCTGGTGCTCCACGACCACGTCCAAACCCATTTCCCCCTCTGGCCGGCCCACGACCTCTCGGTGGCTACTGACCAGCTCTTCCTGGCAGCATAAACCTCTGACCTACTACTTGCGTCTGAACAGGCTCCAGAGGACAGTCCCTTATCTGATGATCCCTAGACCCACATCTGAAACACCCACCAGAACTTCTCCAGCACTCTCCCAGATGTATTTTCCCACACTGCACACAAGGTTGCAACTAACCCACAGCAACTGGCATCCCAACTCGAACTGGCCCATCCAACCTAGGCCTCTTTTGAAAACCCCTAGAAGAACCTGAAGACCCAAAACCTCTCTTATTATTGCCCCTATCCCTATCTCAATTTTGTCTCTCAGAATGTTTCACCCCTTCGGCAATTTTTGCTTTCTTGATCAAAGTTGCAAAATCTCTTTCTCTCTACGGAGCTATCAGTACCTGCAGATCATCCCGCAGACCATCCTCAAACCGCACATAGCGCTCATTGTCGGTCGCGACTATACCCCGAGTGTAACGACTTAAGCGCAGAAACTCTGCCCCATATTCTGCTACGGATTTGTTTCCCTAGATCAAATTCAGAAATTCCTTCCTCCGGGCGTCCACATAACTAGCCCCGGCATACTTCCCTTGAAAAGCTGTTTTAAAGAAATCCCAGTTGATACGATCCACTTGTGTACCTTCTCTTACAGTGAGCCACCACTGGTATGCTTTATCCCGTAGTAGAACACTGCTCCTTTCAATTTTTATTCCACTGTGCAGTCCAGGTCATCCATAATTCGCTCCACAGCCTCTAACTAGTACTTCGCTATATTTGGGGCTACACTAGAAATGCCCCTAAAAACCTCGGCCCCGTTTGACTGGAGTCGCTCAGAAATGGATCCCCGAGCTACCGACCCAGTACTCACTCCAGCAACCCGTTCCAGAACTCACAGTATAGCTTGGGACAAAGCATCGTCCCCCCCAGTTCGGTCATGAGACCCTGTTTCGATCACTGATGATGCAGGTGCTTCCATTTCAGGCATGTGCCCTGAAGCTATGAATCCAACCCTAGCATCTCGACCCTTAACACGGCCACGTCTACCTCTTGTACTCGTCTCGATGTAACGCTTTAGTCTATTTAAGAGTTTTATGAATCAGTCTATAATTCCAATATTTATTAACAAGTGTCTTATGAAAAGTAAGTATAAAAGTTGTTTTTGCGGATCGAATTTCCTATTGTTTCAGTCTCTATAAGCTTAATTCTTGTAGCTAACAATTCTAGTGTACTACCACTAACTCTAGTAGTTTCTTACTACATTCATTTCATCATATAATCAGATATAGTAAGAAGACTTACGGATTTGGTGCCGGAGACTCAGGGTGTCATACTTCCAATAAAGATATCTATATTTTCTAAACCATATTTCAAGCAAATTTTGAAAACATTTTCAAACCCATTCCACAATCGAGTTTTGCAACCGGGCTCTGATACCATAAAATGTAACACCCCAGACCCGGCCTAGACGCTCCAGCATGTCACATAGAAAGATTGTTTAAAAAATGCGTTTCATTAAAAACCCCGAATTCTTTTTGAAAATTTCGAACCTTGTTGTTTGCGAAATTCAGATTTGTTTAAGTATCAAAACGTTGTTATTTTTATTTCCGGAAACTTTGTTTATAAAGAAATCAAATTCAATGAGTTGTAGAAACGTGGTATTTTGAAAGCAGTTATTTATCGTTTTAGGAAAACCCTGAGTTTAACCATTTCTAGTTTGAACATAACTGAAATGAAAGTTTAAAAGAAAAATAAAATTCCAAAGGCCTTATTATAAAATATGAACCCAAAATAAATAATCTTAAAATCAAGCTAAATTGAAATTTATTAAAGTTCATGAGAGATACTCCGATGTATGGCCACCACAGAGTCCTCCGCAGTTCCCAAATCCTCTAACGCTGGGGATCACCTGCAAGGTTAAAGCAGAGGGGTGAGTTACGAGAACTCAGTGTGTAATCCCCTAATCGGTCATTAACTAGGCCCGAGCCCAAACAGAAGCAGACTGGGCCGAAACCCTATTCGGTAACAATCTGGGCCTTAGCCCTATAATCATGATAATTCAAATAGAGTATGCAGCCCAACCCAATCCAACCCTATACACCACCCGTACCAGCCCTACACACTTGTGGGAACCAAGTCAACCCACCCAACCCTACACACCAATATGGCAAACAAGCTGTAAATCACAGAAATTGTGACGGAGCCACCAGAATATCAGAATATACGTGGCATAACCACTATACAGAATGTGGCAGAGCCATCAGAATGCACTTCCTCCGATCATCAAACCCAACCCGTGCAACATAATATAAATGCAATGCATCATACATACAAAAGTGCAATTAAAGCATATACATGATAACCAACCATAGTCAAGGGTATAACAGTCATTTACTCACTAGTGGTATTTCAGTACTTTTGCATTTAACGGCCTTTACCAAGACCTACTGTCGCCTCGCGCGAAACATGACCCTTTTTGGGTTTTTACGGAACTATTGGGCCTGAAATCCATTTCAGGCCCAAACGGGCCCACACGCTCTTGTGGCCCAAAACGCATGGTTTCGATTTTAGATTTGCAGATTTCGCATTCGGACCTATCATTTGATAGTTTTCCAACAGTTTTACCCAAGTGGGCCGGATAGCCCATTGGGCCTATTTGGCCCGTTTCGGCTCGATCAGGCCTGTTACAGCCTCAGTTTCGTGAGAGTGATCATGACGACTTATCGTCATTATTCGTATTTTGATTTACCACCACGAGCGCTCCCACGCTCGAGTGGTCACAGATGCCGATTTTTGGACTTTTTGGCTTTTGGCCGAATCACAGAACATTGCAAGCATTCATCCAGAGGAGTGTGAGATTACACACCTGTTAATGAGTTTGCGATACTCGACACTTTTTCCAACACACCAACAATCTGAGAATTTCATTGCAAGGGAAGGTTGTATAATCGATTCTTTGGTTTAAGCCAGTCGAGTCCCTTGCAATGTTGAAACCGAGAAGAAGTGTTAGCCATTAAAACTCACATCCAACTTAAAGTCAAAAGGAGCCTTTCGGCTTGAATAAGAACAACCCAATATTAAAACCCCATCACCTATATTCGGCCACAACCTTACCTACCAACCAACTCTCAAAAACCAAACATTAGAAGAACGACGAGAGGGTATGCTAACCCTCCAACAGCTTCGGCCTACACCAAAAGAACCAAAAAGATTTGAGGTAGAAAGGAATGGATTGATTTAGCCTGAGACAAAAACAAACAGGGTGATAGATCGGTTTTAGAAGAGAGAAAAAGAGAGAAGAGAAGAATAAGAAAAAAAGAAAAAAGGAATCACCACCTTGCTCCAAGAGAAACCGGATAGAGAGAAAAGCTCAGCAACTGAGAATAGCAACTAGGAATCAAGATAAAACCCTTCTGCAATTGGCAGCCAAGCAAAGAAACCATATTTGGCTATATGAAACACAAGAGAGAAAGGTGAGAAGAAAGTAGAAAAGAACGTGTGAAAGGAGATGGAAAGGGGGAGTTTCGGCCAAAAGTGATTAGGTAGCAAGAAAAAGAAGGCCAAATATGAAAAACCGAGCGAAAGAGAGGAAGGGTGAGATTGAGAAATTTAGCAATAGCCAAAACAAAGAGAAAAGACCCGAAATGACAAAGGCAGAGAGAAAAAAAAGCAAAACAACCCAATGGCACACCCGAAAGTTTTCGGTTTTGCTCCTGCCCCAAATGCCGAATTTCCCTACTCAAAACCCACCCCTAGCCGAAATTTACATCCCCCCCACACTCCACATTCGGCCAAACACTTCCAACCTCTCCTATCCCATGATTCTCTCCTCCATTTGCTCCACCATTCACTCTCCACGTCCCATTCGAATCATTTGACCAAGTCTCCCTTCCACCTGGTAGAGTTCTACTCCAACTCCACCTCTTCTCCCCCTTAAGCACAAAATAAAAACTCCCATATGCTGCTTGTGAGATTCGAACCCCATCCCACCTTACTTCCACATTGACGCCACCACCACTCCACCATGCGGCCACTTGTGTTAGCAAAACACATTCAATTAAACCTTAAGTCCTGCTTCCACTAGCTCTCCCTACTAAAGAGCTAAAAACCAAAATTTTCCTAGGGCTTGAGCTCGAACCCGAGCCTTCCTCGGACCCCCAAACACACCTAAATAGCAAGCTAAACAAGCTCAACGCATGCAATAGTGCAAAAATGCCAGACCCCTAATTTTAGGATGTTACATGATATACAATGGTTTTTACTACATTGAGCTTTGCTCTCATACGTTGAAATTTTACAGACAGGTTCTGGGGAACTCGTGGTATGCAGCGGATGGTTTGGGTAGGAACCCTTTTGCATTGCATCATGCTCACGACATACTCGAATGTTATTTATTTATGTTATGTATTGTAATGTATTGTGTTGTGTTGTGTTGTATTGAATGGTATCGAAATTAATTATTGTTACTCGAATGAGTGATGACCCATACTCATTAATCGTTTGACATCGATTTGATAATCGTTATGTAACGATATGAAGTTTCAATGATGGTTTTGTGTTCTTCTGTTAATGCTAATATGTTTCACTGTATTTGATATTTATGTTCGTTTAAATAATTGTTTAACTCACACTGAACTTTCATAAGCTCACTACTGTAGTGTTTAACTTTTCAGGTAACCTCGAAACTAGAACCGAACCTGGCATATGGAGAATCACCTTGGACCTCAGACTATTTTTAATAAGTATTATTAAGACTTTATTGGTTTTCAACTTGTAATTTTCAATTATTTTTGGTTTGTGGCTTGGTAACATTTCATTTGGGGATTTTGCATGCATGAATTTCTCAAGCATAAAACCAGAAAATGCATGATATCTAGCTTAAGTAAATTTTGAAATTGATCCCTAATTTTCATTGCATTGTAAAGAAACCGTTTTTGAAAAGAAAAATCGATAAGGTGACTAGATTTCCAAAATCACATGAATAATAGTTTTTCCACTGCATTAGTTAACAACAAGTTTTTACAAAGTAAAATGACGAACAAACATTTTTGCTTTCTAAAACAACATCGTCAATAATAAGGTGAATCCTAAGTATACACAACCTAATAAATGAATATTTTTAAGTTAACTCAAAGTACAACTATGGTTTTTTCTCTAAAATGAATTTATTTAAGGTATTCAAAAGTAACGTAAGTCAGCTTAGCCATTTTGGTGGCTAATGTAGCCTTCTCAATCTAGCCTTAACGTCTAGGCCGGGTTTGGGAGGTTACAGGTAATTATACCAAAATTTGGAAGTTAACTTACTTTTCTCATCATAACACCATCCATGCACGTAACTTTTTCCTACTTTTACTGCAACTAGGGTATCCTAAGAACATCAAAACACTTGAAGCCTATAAATTAAGTTCTTGTCATTAAGAAATTTCATATTCTTTTGAACGAGAAAATTCTCTCAAATTTCTCATTGATTATCTCATTTTCAAGTTTCTACCCAGAACTTAGCTCTTAGGATCTAAGGTAAAACTTTGTTTCTCTGATGTGTTAGTGTTTAGAGGTAATTGAGAAAGGTTCACAATAAAAGAAACTAGGTTCGCCAAATATTAGCATGTGAGAACCTAGGTTTGCTTGTGATTATGTATGAGTTTTGTTAGATTATGCCTAAACATCAATCACGAGATGATTGTAATAACATACTTATTTTACCTCGTTTATTAATATAAGGCATTGCCATTATAATTTCAGTTTTTTTATAGTGTATATAAATAAACTATTTTATAATAATATCTTGAGAATAATATTATTATTCTTAAAAAGTCCTTAATCAAATATTATTGTGGGCTTGGATAATAATAATGCATTAAGACTAACGTGTAGTTTATTGATGACAAAGTGTTGCCATTGACATGGGATGTCAAAATCAATACATGAGTATGTGTGTTAGAGAACAACATATTGGACTGACCCGCTATGAGTATATTTCTTGAAATTTTATGTAATAGTCACAATATTACTCATAGTGGTTACTATGTATATGATCCTCAGACTTGAGACTATCATTATCCCAACATCGTGAGTTGTATATTTTGATACAGTCAAACATCCACCGTAATTGGTTGTTCTATAAAGGTTGATGTTGGATATACCATGATCTATGTAGTGGGATATGGTTGATCAATATAGGATTTGTCTCTCCTACATAATGGGAGTAATATATTAGTCCGCTTGATTGAGTGAGACTAGAAATGCATGGCCATGCTCAAATAAGTTGATATGAGATATCATACTTATTTGTTTATCATAGTCTACTCAGGATATCAAGAAACATTAGATGGATTATATAAGTGTGACTATTTCATGACATGTATCTATTTTAGATATAAAGGACAAAAGGATTTAATACATGAAGGGTCAATCACAGAGAGGTTATTCCGAATCATGACTTCTTGTAACTTAGATAGTAATGATGCATTGCTAGACGCCACTCATTTTTTTTGTAATATTAGAATCGTTCTAGTATTACTACTAACGTTACAAAAACCTACAGGGTCACACTCTATGGTTGAAACGAACTGAATCCAAACATAGTTGGTATTGTTTTTATTTGTCACACGAATTAAATTGATTATAAAATTAATTTAATTAGGTAGTTAAATATTGAACGAATTATATGTACAAGTATGTTGTACACATAATGAGAACATGGTTAAATTAATATATATGAATTTGATTTGTATAAAATTTAACTAAACATAATTTACTGAAATCCTTGTTATAATTATTGTAATTATAGTTTACGATCGAATATTATTATAATTCTTGTAATTGTAATTTTTTGGTCAAACATGATTATAATTATGGTAATTAAAATTATTATATTAAGTTAATTATTATAATGAATTTTGATTCATATTAAAATATCAACTATTCCCGAATTAGGAAATGTAGGGTTTTTAAGAAAACTTAATGTACCTAAAATAAAAGAGAGTGACATCTAGCAGCCGTTATATAGTGAATTCTCTCTAAAACTTTTAAGAGAGTTCTTGCTGTCTGTTGTCGTACTGAGTGGATTACTTAGAGGCTGAAACTTTTCGTGGAAGCTTGGAATTGACATACAATTATGTAATCAGTTTCACAACAGTTATATTTGGTTTTCTAGATGATTAAAGGTAATCGTTCATACCCTTCTCACCCCGATTCATTCCTCGCACATGGATCCCTGGATGTGATCGTCGAATTTTATTTTTCCACTACGCCATGGGGTTACCGGTGTTCTAACAAGTTTTAATGTGCTTTTTTTGTTAAGTAACTTGTGTATGTTTGTGAAATTGTGAACCTAATAGAACCATCTATAAGTAAAGACAAGGGAAAAGAAAAGCTTGTCTAAAATTTTTAGCAAATTGGTGAGTATTTAGGGATCATGTGCGGACCATAATATTAATCATGAGCTTAGGGTTTTAACCTAAGTTCTAAGAGTAAGTCTTTTCTAAACTCTGTTTTGTGATTATATATGTGTTTATATGAACAGTGATATGCAAGCTCTATATTGCAAACTCAATATGAACAGTGCTCTGTGAGCTTCTTATGATTTGCGAGCTTTATGTTTCAAGTTTATGTCTTATGATCTTCTGAAATCATTGGATATAATGGCATGCCATAGGATTGTGAGTACTCACCTTTATATTTTGTGTTTTGGACGAAAGTCCCTGGGACAAGATGGAGAGATAAGGAAATGTCGAGCTAAGCTCCATTCAATGGAACATTTTGGTATGTTGGAGAGTGCTTAGCTTTATGCTACACTTATAGGACATGTTAAGACTCTTTGAGTCATTTTGAGGCGCCATAAAGAGATCTGCTTATCCAATAGTAAAGAATATATAAATAAGATTATGTTTTCTGGAATATTGTGTTTTACAGTCTAAAAGCTATCTGATAGTAATTATCTGTGAATTGGACTTTGCTTAAGTATGGCTAACCCATTTCACAATTCAGTTATTTTGCTAAAGATTTTTGTTCAACTTATGATCTATGTGTGCTACGCGGTTATTCTTTCCAGTATATTCACTAAGTTTGAAAGAGCTCACACACTTCTTTCTAAACACTACAGATGGTTAGACCGCACAGTGAGTAACGATGAGGCAAGTGATCCAGGCGAAGCAATAATAATGAAAAGGTGAACAAGCGAACTCTTGATAAAAGGCAATGTGAGATTCTACTTGGGCTTAGAGATATCTTTCTGTTGACTTCACCGAATGTTCTAGGACTTGACATTTTTATGATTTCTTATGTTTTCTCTAGTTTTTATTATCGAACCAATAATAACACATCTAAATTTTAGGTATATGAATATAGTCCAAGTTTGATTGAAGTTGTCATTATTTATAAGTTCACTCTTAAGTACTTGATTTCTAAGCATAGTGTCCGCCATAAATAATAGCATGAAATATTCAAAACTGAACAAACTTATATAAGGTTCGCCAAATTCGTTGCAAGTGACAGGGTTGTCGAATATGCTAAGTGCGAACCCTAACATTTAGCTAACCTTTATTTGTGCACCCTTAATGAATTTAGATATACAATAAAAGAGAAACCCTGTGAATCGTGTTCGCAGTATCAAAAAGAACACATAGAAGTAGTCACGAGACCTACCTTTTTTAAAGAAACTTACTCCATAAAAGACTTAGATTGTACGAGAAATGCAGGGGTACGAACCCCAATATCTGATAGATGAATTGTTGTATACATTTTTTTTTACAAAACTTAGGGTTCGCATGATCCTATTTCCTTCCTTCAAATAATTATGATTTCAGGAATAGAGTAACTTAAGTCATTGTATACAAAATAGGATCACATGTTTTCCCGTTCCATACCATGAAGCAAGCAAAGTGAGTTCATGAGCTCGGACTTTCTTAAACCCATACATGTTTTATTTGCTTTAATTTGTTAGGTTGGGTGTTAATGGAGAGTTTATTAGGTGGCTAATGTGGTGCTTCATAACTCGAGTTCGACAATCGGACCGGGTATAGGGTGTTACATGTTGGGCATCCCCATATCCTAAAGTGGTTTAGGTTAGGCTTCTTGTCATGCCACATGTTGTATGAATTCTTAGGTGCAAGCTTATTTGGCACATTGTGTAACACCCTTTACCCGACTCGATCGCCAGGTCTGAGCTACAAGATGTCACATTCGTTGCTAGAGCAACTACAACAATTTTCAATACAATTTAACTATTTTAACATGCAAACAAGTATAAAGCACATTTTCAATATGATATAAAAACATTTTCAGGTCTTATATGGGCTTACGAAAGCTCTTTTGTTAACCTAAGGTCACTTAATGACTTAATTGAAAGGTTTTCAAACTTGCGGGTGTTGAAAAAAGTTCAGTTTGAAAACGATTTTCTTGCACAGCGAAAAATTAAAAAATTTAAAATCGAGCCGTTTTTTTATATTTATAGTAATAAACTTTACCCGAAATCGCACATGTGTTTTCAGCTAGACGGGTCCTTATTGTTCCCGACTTTCAACAGAGCAACCGTCTCCACTATTCGCATACCATGAACCATTTTGAATGTGGGTTCAAACGAATTCAAATCAAACATAGAACCAAAAATTATTTACTTTACTTCAGTTAGAAATAAAAAATCTCTCTTTAATAGAAATTGGTAGAATTGTTACTTGGGAAAATAGAATTTATACTTAGAAAGAAATTCTCACTATTTTCAAGCAGATTAACAATATCTCAAAGTTGTTAAAACTTATTATGTATTTAGCCCTACCGATTCTATCTATTTATAGGGAGAAAAAGTGAAACCCTTGTTGAATTAGTAGAAGTCTATTTAATAGAAAATTAATTTCCTAGTCAAACTAGGAGAGAGATAGGCTAATAGGATGTGCTTCCCCTCATATGTATTATGTGTTTGAAAATCAAGTTTAAAAAACACAACAAAAAATAGGTTTAAGGGAAAACCAGAGTTTTAATTTTTTTTTCCAAAAACAAGAATTCAGTTCTGTTATATAAAATAATAAACACTTAATCAAAACCATACCTTTATGATTTGTCTAGGATGAACACTTCAATCGAGTAGTCTTCTCCGCCATCCTCAAGCTCACGTCTGCCAAGTGTGGGCTCACTCCGAATAAAAAAAATTCACAAAATTACTAGTGGGTGACTTGACATCAAATGTAGTAGAAATTCGAGTATATTTCCACACTTAAGGAGCTTGTTTTATAGCACTTTTATCTTTAATTATTGCATTTTTTATATTTCGTAGTTAGTATCCAAAGTTAATAAAATAAGTTTTGTTTCAACACAATTTTGAGTGTCAGTGACCTGTTAGGTCGACACGGGCTTTAAGTAGTTCTAATTGGTGTTATTGAGTTTCTAGGATGATGAATTATAAGCTCAATAGACGTAGGAACATGGGACGAGTAGTGCACAAGCTTCTCGAGTCGCGAAAGCATGACAAAGTCTCAAGTCACTTGTGTATGGCACGACATAGGGTTGACATGGTGCCCAAGCATTCCAGGGTTATTTTCATCCACATAATCAACTTTATAAGAAGACCTAGGATGTGTCGAAGACCTAATTCGGGCTGCTAACACATCTATAAATAAAACCTCAAGGGTTTGATGTAACTAAGTCGTCTTAGACGCATCCAAAAACCTTCGTAGTTTAGAAGTAGGATTTAGGTTTAGTTTTCTCTTGTTTTTCTTAAAATGCTTTGTTCTTTTCTCTTGGAATCGATTTCAATCTTATATTTATTTTATAACATCAAAGTAATTCAATTTATTTTCCTTTGCAAGTGAGATGATTCATTATCTCAATTGAGAGATTTTCTACTCCGCACTTCAATCGACATCCACAAGATTATTGCTACATTTCTTTCCTCTTTCTATTTAATCATGTTATTTACATGTTTATATCAATTGAGTTTGAGATTATGAATGTCCTAAGTGGCTAAACCCCTTAGGGGAGATTAAGGAGTGGATGGGGACGTGATTAACAAAGGAGTAAGGGTTTCCCGATAGGATTAGTTGGTATAGATTATGCGTTCTTAAACCCTGGGCTTGACAACCCTAGGAAGTAATCAAAGGTTAAACGAGATCAGGAGATAAGTTTGTCCAGTAAATCATAATTTATCCTGGTTGGGAATGTGAGGTCAAGAGATAAGTGAGTATCAACCAGTTAATTAATCAATTAGAGGTCGGGAGGTAATAATTGAATAATTGATAGATAACCCACCCTATTACCCGAATCCGATAATTACAACCCCTGAAATGAGTTAACCTTCTTGATTGGTTTAAATTGTTTGCTTATTTTATTGTTTATTTGTTAGCTTGATAATTCAGCTTGAAATCATCAAGAGGGGAGTGAATTGGCCTCTTAAAAATTTGTGGTTGCTATGAAAAGGATAGAGACAATGAACACTTCAATTTATAGTGGTTTGGCCCCAGTTGCCTACTCCACTACCTTAGCTTTCAACAACTAAGGATTTTCCCAAATTCACTAATTTGGTAACCTTTGAAGACAAGGTTTAACCATACAATCTCCCTTAATATTTTTACCCAAAATCTTAAGATTGCAACTACTTTAAGGTTTCTACTCATAACTTAATACTCAAACCCTCTCAAAGAGTAAATAAAAATAGCAAACTAAGAAGTAATCCTTACTAGATCAGAATGTTTACCAATTAAGCACAAATAAACAAGAATACACTTAAGCTAAAGAATAACAATGAAGGCTCACAAGTATGTACAAGGAAAGTATGAAAGAATTAAGCTCTAAGGTTGTATTGATTGATCTTTAAGCTTGATGATCTCTCTTGCTGTTGTAGGACCTTTAAAAGATGGTATTTATACCCTCTAATCCATTTACAAACGTTGTGGTATTTATATCATTAAATTCACATGCAACAAAAAGTATCGATATTTTTTCTACGAGTATCGATACTATTAGCATTTAATGCCTGGTTCAGTGACTGTTAAAGTTAGTTTACAATGATAACAAAGATAATTTATCGATACCTAGTAAAAGGTATCGATACTTTTGGTAATTGATTGAAAGTAGAATTTCAATTTGGTATAGATTTTATAATGGGTATCGGTATTTTAGAAACTATCAATACTTTTTGGCCTAGAGCAATACTAACTTGTTTTAAAACTCTTTTAACATGATTGAAAATGTTTAACTCAATTTAAACCATTTTAACTTGATTTTATCATTTTACGAATTTTGTTCAACTTTAAATTTTATTCAAAAACATTTTAATTTGTTATATCAAAGCATATATCAAATAAGGCTAAGTATAAAATTATTTATTTTAGTTTTTTAAATTTCTAATATTCTTCTATTTTATTATCTATCATAATAAAGAATTTAAGCACTACTATTTAGACTTATTATTGAAAATATATTTTCAATAGATTTAGTTCATCTTCGCTTAGGTACGATTCTCAGAATACTTCCTTTTGTTCCGTTGTAACACAATCTTATATTTCAATTTGAACAATATACTTGCGGCCACAGTTGCTTTAATTTCATATAATCTAGTGTACTATTTTACAGTCAAATGTGCGCACATTTGTTGGCAGTCAAGTTGTTGCCGAAGAGGTTTTGGCATTAAGTCTAGAAAACATCTTTACAATTAAAAAGGTAAATAGGAAAGTTAAAGACTATAGATATGATTATATTTGCTTTTATTTTAGTATTATTTAATAAACTTAGCAAAGGAACATGAAGGCAACTTTGTTGGGTAAAACTATATTTGAAATAAATTGGCTAAAGCCTAATATTGCCCAACCAGTAACTAATAAAATTCCATTTGAGATTAATATATCCTTATTGACATGGTTATCAACTAATATCTAGTTTAACGATGATTCAACCATAGATTCCGTAGCTTTTCTAAGACGGTTTGAAAAAATATATAGCACGGTTGTAACATCCTAAAATCTGGAGGTCTGTAAAATTTGGGTAATTGCATGTGTGGTGCTTGTTATGTTGTTATTTAGGCGTGTTTGGGGGTCCTAGGGAGGCCTAGGGTCGTGTTGGGGCCTTGGTAGAATTTTGCTTTTGGGGCACTTAAGGGGGGAGAGCTAGTGGCAGCAGGCCTTAAGAATAATTGTTTGTGTTTGATAACACAAGTGGGCACTTGGTGGAGTGGTGGTGGCGTCATTGGCATAGCAAGGGGGAAGGAGTTCGAATCCCACATGCTGTAAAATATGACATTTATTTTTGTGCCCAAGATGGAGAGGAGGTGGTGTTGGCGTAGGAATCTGATGGGGTGGTGGTTGAATGAGTCAAAGAATTCGAAATGGAAGGAGGAGAGGAGTTTGGGGAGTTTGAACGGGTCAAAGTTGTTGGGTGATTTCAAATGGTGGATGGAGAGTGAATGGAGGAGTAAATCAAGGGTTGTTGGAGTGTGGTGTTGGTTGGCCGAAATTGGGAACTTGGAAGGGGTGAAATTCGGCTAGGGGAGTATTAGGAACACATTCGGTCATATGTGTGGGGTGTGCCAAATTTTGCAAGGTTCTTTTGATTTTCATTTCGGGTCTTCCTATTCTTTGCTTGTGCCAAAACTCTCAGCTCACTGTCTTCATCTTTTCTCCTCTCTTGTGCATTAGCCGAATCTAGAGAAGTCGACCACTTGTGCATTCTTTTTCCTGCAACTTTTCTCTTCAACTTTCGTCCCCTTTTCTCTTTTATTCTTATCATAGCCGAAACTTACCTTCTCCTTTGCTGTCTTTCTTCTATTTCTTTCCTTAAGCCGAATAGTCCCTCTGGTCCCAACTAAATCGGTTTTCCTTTATCTTGCTACACTATAGCCGAATCTCCTTCTACCTCTCTTTTGGAATCAACCGAACCTTCTCCTATTCTTTTTGAATCGGTTTCTTCTTCATTTGTTGGTAGCCGAAACTCCCTCTTCTTTTTCAGTGTTCTTGCTACTCTTTCTTCTTCAACTGAGGTTCTCTTGTCATCTTTTAAATCGGCTTCTCTCTTCTTTTGCCTTTAGTCGAATCAACGGTTCCAGGGTCTTGCTGCAAGGGTCGAATCTCTCTTCAATCGACTTCTCTTCGATCTAAGGTAGTGATAATTCTTTCTTATTTATTTTCTTTCCTTTTCCCCCTGTGTTCACATAGCCGAATGTGCCATTCTCCAAGTTGTTGTCTAACTCTTTCTTTTCTCCTCTCATCGTGGAACACATATTTCAGTTCAAAGCCTTAGCCGAATCTATTGTGGGGCGGTTCTTCATTAATCAAGGTAAGAGGTTCTCTCTATGGTTCTTTATGACTATTCTCCTTTCGTTTTACTTTGCCATAACCGAACCTTCTTATTAGACAATCACCATTCTTTCACTGTGTTACGTTACTGATCGAGACTTTCTTCATGGAGGTGAGTGATAGCCGATCTAAGGGGGTTGCGTTAAGGGAGCCCAAGGGGAGTGGACTCGTAGCCTCTAGTCCTAAGTTCAAACGACGTAGGGTGTCAGCAATTCGGGATTTCCCGCCAGGTTGTGGAAGGGAGTCGGCATCCGATTTGGATAAGCGAATCGTAGTTGTTCGTGATAGTGAGGGTAAGTGTTAGCAAATCGTTTGTTTAGACGTGGGTTATAGATCTCCCATTGTATTGGCTGTAAGCTAATTGTGCGATGTATTGTCTTAGGTGACGTCGATCGGGAGTGTCTAGTTCTCTATGTAATCAGGTGTGTAATCTCACACCTTATCTCGTTTGTTTCGTATTATTCTGTATGTAGGTTAAAAAGTCGAATTACCAATGATGGGTAAAGTTATTTGTGATACCCCTAGCAGGTGAGCTGGGAATAACCCAGGTAAGTAAATTTACGACTATATCCGTTTGGGTAGATTAGTATGACTGTGTGTGATCTGATTATTTGCTATGCTAGTACGTTCATGCATACACTATATTATTGTGACATGATATGTTGCATGGGATTGGAATATTGATGATTGGCGAAGTGTATTTCGGTGACTCTGTCACATTTTGTCCAGTGGCTATGCCACGTATATTTCGATAATCTGGTGGCTCTGCCACATTTTCGACGATGAGCAGCGTGACTGCCATCGAGGTGTGTAGCGGATGGAGGGTTGATTGTAGAAATCTCCACAGGTGTGTTAGGCTGGATATGGGTGGTGTGTAGCGGATGGAATATTAGGCTGGGTTGGGTTGCATTGCATGCATTGTCTATGTTATCATACTGGTAGGGCTAAGGCCCATTTCGTTTTCGTAAGGGTTAAGGCCCAGTTAATGTCCGATTAGGGGATTACACACTGAGTTCTCATAACTCACCCCCTCTGCTTAATCTTGCAGGTGATCCCCAGCATTGAGGATTTGGAGCCGAGGTGGACTCTGTGGTGGCCATATTTCGTTTCTTTAGTAAATCCCATTTTACTTTACTTTAAATTTTATTTTAATTTGGGTTTATGTTCTGTAATAAGGCCTTTGGTATTTTATTTGGTTTTAACTTTTAACTTGGTTTATGCTTATTATTAAATGTTCAATACGGGATTTTCCTAAAACCTTAATACCTGTTATTTTTTTCAAAATGTTAACGGTTTTTTTCAAACTATAATTGATTAAACACTGGGTTCTCTTAAACGTCGAAAATAGTTTTCAAAACATCACATGTCGAAATTCACTGAAGCTGATTTCTGTTATAAACAAGATTTTACCAACAATTCAAACTCGATTCTCCTAATAAAAGGTTTTCAAGTTAATCGCAACTTTTCTAAAATGGACATTGAGTTAAACGGGTTTTTATAAACAAACACCTAATCTCGAAGTTTTCAAAAGAATATGAACTTTTTAACAAACACGCAACTTTCTTTAACAACCCTTCCATGTGACATGTCAGATCCGGCCGTGACATTTAGGCCAGGTTTGGGGTGTTATAACGGTGGGATATGTTGGAGTTTCAGAAGAAGCAATCAAATTACTATTGATTCCTTTTACCCTTGGAGGTTAGATTCGAGAATGCTTAGAAGCGTTACCTCTAGGAACTATTACAAATTAGGAAGAGTTTTTGCAATGGTTCTTACAAAGGATAATACCCATGTCTGTGATGTTAAAAAGAAATGAGGAGCTATTGCAATTCAAATAGTATAACGACCTTATAGTTAAAGGTGTCAAAAAGTGCATTCCTGGGACTCCATTCCCGTAAATCAGACTTGGATTAAAATATTTTTAATAAATATTTACGAAGCTAGTTGTGTAATTAATTAGGTTTTGGTTAAACAATTTACTTGGATTAAAATTAATTAGGTATAATGACTAAATTGCGTATAGGGTGAAAGTTGAATTATAGATTAAAAATTAATTAAAGGGCCAATGTAGTAATTATACTTATATATGTGTATAGTGGATGGCATATGTTATAAAAATATGTTATAATATTAAGAAATCTTAATAATTAAGTAAATGTATATATGTATTATATAATAATAATTAGTATAATAAAACAAAATAAATATTAAAAGAAAGAATAAAGAAAAAAAAAGAAATAGAAAGACATACAAAATTTAAGAAAGAAAAAGAGAAAGAAAGAAGAAATGAGATGCACAGTGCAACGCCTCAAATTTTGGGCCTAGAAAAAATGGGCTTCGCGTGCCGGAGGAATTCGAATTTAGTTGTGCATATGAATAAACTAAAAGTATGTCTACTTTGGTGGTTAAGGGTCCTGAGAAGTATTGAAGAAGTCTTGGGTTCAAACCTGGGCTTTAGGAAAATTTTGGTTTTAGGTGAATAAAACCCTGGATGTAGGTAAGTAGGCTTTAAGAATATTGTTGGGGAAAACATGACACAAGGAAGCATGTGGCCTAGTCGTTGTGGCATCATTAAGGGTGCAAGGGAGCCTGGGTTCAAGTCTTGGCCCTTGTAATTTATTTTGGTTTTCTTTTAAATGAACCTGGACACTGACACTTAGGCTTTATTAATAATAATGTTTGGTTAGTGATACAAGAAGAGATTGTGGCCTAGTGGTAAGTGGCTTGTTGGGCATCTATGTGGTCTGAGGTTTAAATCCTGAGATATGCAGGGAAATGTTTATTTTGCTGCTTGAGCTGGGAATGTGGAAGAGTTGGACTGAAACTCTGTTGGATGAGGTTTGAATTGGTCAAGGAAGAGAGAATCAGGGGATGTGGTTGGTAGTTGGGTGATTTGGAGGAGAATTAGGAGGAGGAAATCAAGGAATTCAAAACTTGGATAGTTGTAACCGGTTAGGGAAGCTTGTGCATGCATATTCGGCTAGGGGCATCTCTTTGTGTGCATTTTCGGCAATTGGAGAGCATTTTGGGATAGTCTTGGCTTTCTTGAGTGCCAAAATTCCACTTACCATTCGTGCATATTTTTGTCTTGCATTTAACCATTCATGCACTTTTGCTGTTCGGTTTAGCACTTCTTCTTCAAGCATCTTGTTGGCCGAATCTCTGCTTCCCTCTCCCTTCCTCTTTATTCTTTTGTTTTTCTTCTTTTCCTTTTCTTCTCCTAAGTCGAATATCATCTCTCCCATTTTTCTTTCGGCTTCCTAGTGGCTTGTGAACCGAATCTTTCTCTTTTCTGTTGATTAGTTCGGTAGTGATCAAATTTCTGCTTCCTTCCCTCTCTGTTTCAATTTTTGCAAGTATTCCTGAAATCGGCAAGTGCTCTTGGTTTACTCTTGTTTCTCTCCACCGTTGTGGTCTTTTCTTCTAACATCTTCCTGTGTTGCCGATTCATGAAAAAATGGTACAAGCGTCTCGACTCTTGTGTGTGGGTATAGGCCGATTTCTTCTATCGATCGTTCTTAGTTCTACGTAGTGGTAAGTTGTCGTTCTTTCGGTTCTATTTATTTTTCGTTCATGGTAATAGTTAAAAAGGTTAAGATAAAATGCAGGTTGTACCAAGGATGGGTGATCAATCCTTAGTCAGCGATCTAAGGGCAATAGATTGCTTGGTACTCAGTCAAGGTATGGTAGTGAATTTCCTTTTGGGGATTAAGTGCTTTCGATCATTAATGCATGGAAGACTGGTTGTAATTTTTGGGTTAAGTGTAGGTTGGTGTTCTAGGGTTTCGCAAAAGCTTGCAATCAGGTGTGTAACTTTGTGCTCTGTTGATGATCGGCCGAAAAGCCGAAATACGGCGTTTGATGCCACACAAGCGTGCGATCGCACGTGTGGTGATTCGAGCCTACAAATTTTAGGCGTAGGGCTGTAGAGGCTGTTATGGGCCTCGATGGGCCAAAATGGACCGTGTGGGCCCTATGGGCCTTTAGGCCCCACACAGATTAAATTTGCGTATTGTGGTAAATGTTAGACCGAGCCGTGTAGTCCACATGGCTAGGGTCATTTTTGGGCAATGGACCGTGTGGGCCCACTAGGCTGGTGGACCCCACTAGGCTGGTGGTTTATATGGTTTTTATTGGTTTGAACAGTGTTGTTCGTATAGCCGAGGCTATTTCTGGGCTAATTGGGTCACAAAAGCGTGTGGGGCCACTCGGGCTGAGTAATGGGCCTTAGGCCCATTTATACCGTTGTGACTGTTTAGGTTACTTAAGTCGCTCAAGGCGACGATGGACCTTCTATTGCGTCGCTGAGACCCCGATTTGTAAAATTACCGAAATACCCCCGATTTGTAAAATTACCGAAATACCCCTGATTTGTGAAACTATCGAAATACCCTCGATCTACAAAATTACTGAAATACCCCTAATTCACAAAATTACCGAATTACCCTCTATTCGCAAAATTATCGAAATACCCTCGATTTGTAAAATTACCGAAATACCCTCAATTTGTGAAATTATCGAAATACCCTCGATTTGCAAAATTATCAAAATACCCTCGATTTGTAAAATTACCGAAATACCTCCAGTTTGCAAAATTAGTGAAATACCCCTATAGGATAGAATTATCGAAATACCCCTGAAGGGTAGGATTATTGAAATACCCTTATAGGGTAAAATGACTGTTTTGCCCTCGTGGATAAATGATTGTTTCATGCTATGTTTCGACTGACCTGAGCTATGATTTGTCTGCCTTTCTTGAGTATGCCATGTGATTTATATATATGTGCTTTGCTTCAATGACATGCTGCATGGGATAGGGATTTTCTAATTAGAGGAAGTGATTGATCTGTTAAGGTCACACGAGTCACCCGAGACGACTGTGGACCCACCAATTTGATTGTTAGGGTTGCACGGGTCTCCTGAGATGATTGTGGACCCACCAATTTGATTGTTAGGGTTGCACGGGTCTCCTGAGACGACTGTGGACCCACTGATTTGATTGTTAGGGTCACACGGGTCGCCCGAGATGACTGTGGACCTATCGATGGCTTTAAGCCGCTTATATTCTGGCAGCTCTGTTGTGATATCAATTAGTGCCGTAATCGGTGTGCTGGCTGGATGGGTCGATTTTATCCCTCACGTGATGTGTTGGTTGGTACCGGTGGTGTGCTGGCTGGATTGGGGTGGGGTGCATTCATACACTATTGCATTTCTATTTATGAGATCCGATACTGATATGGGCTAGGCCCAAACGATTCTGTTATGGGCCGAGACCCAAACGATTTTGCGATGGGCTTAGGCCCACTAAAACTCTACTGTGACTGAATAGGGCTCAGGCCCAGACTATTTCTGAATTCTATCTGTCTGACTGACTGTTTTTATATTAGGGGATCACACACTGAGTTTTCGTAAACACACCCTCGTTTTTAACTGTGCAGGCAATCCCCAGCCTTAGACGGATTGGAGCTGTGAGGGACTCGGAGATGGCCACACAACTGCTTCTATTTTTCCATTAAATTATTCATAAGTACTTTGTTTTGGTTTGGTTTGTAATAAGGCCTCTTAAAGTTTTCAGATTTTAAATTTTAGGTTTGGTTTTATTTTAATTTATATCTTTTAGAAGTAAATAGCGGTTTTTCCAAAATGATTACTGTTTTCAAAACACTATGTTACAACTACTGTTTTCGGTTATCACGTTTCCGCAACGTTTTTAAAAAAAACTTCTGCAGTTGAAGGAGATTTTGAAGGAAATCAATAACGTTTTAAAAGTGAAGAACCTTTTTCAACGAACCCTGTTTTGGAAATAAACGAACGCAAGCTGAGGTTTTACACAAGTTTTAAATGCCATGAACTTTTTAAATATTAAGAAGGGTTTTCAACGAAAACATGGTTTTCGAAAAACACTTCAATGTGACACGCCAGATTCGGGCCTAACTTCTAGGCCGAGTTTGGGGTGTTACACACGGCCTAAGGGCTCCAAATTTTCAAATTTCAATTGGTTAGTCAATTTAGTCCCCCTTTTTTCTTGTAATTTTTAAATTTTTGGAATCCCGACACCTAGGGCTACCCAACCCATGTTGAAATTTTAGCATTGATTATGTTTTTAAATGTTGATAATGTTGAATAGTTTTAGTATTAGGGATTAAATTGATAAATTTTTAAGATAGAAATATAAAAGGATTAAATTGTAGAACAAATTGTAAATTTTGAGTAATAGGGACTAAATTGTGAAAAATTTGAAATTTAGGGGGAGTTAAATTTATTTTTAAGAGAAATTTGTATGAAAATATAACATTAACTGTAAAGAATAAAAATTAGTCTCGGTTTAAGGACTAAATTAAAATTTAGGCAAATATTGAGTAAAAATTTAAGTATTCAATATGAAATTGAATTGTGTTGTATTGATGAATTTTAATTGTTTTAATTCCGTAGCTAATGTCGTACCAGAATCCTCGACTAAAAAGGGGAAGGACAACATCGACGTCGAATAGCTAGGAATTCACAGTTTGTATTTCTATAATTCGAACCCAGTTACTTATTGTTGTTTTTTTATATAATGCATATGGTAAGTGGTTGAGGTGAGTATTTGGCACTTTGATATTGAATTGAATTAAATTTGATTAAAATGGATTGAATTCGTATATATATTATGAATGTGCAAATATGATAATTAGATATTGGTTGAATTTGAAAAGTGAATTAGAACCCTATTAATTGTATCGGGCTGAGTTAGATATAAATGGCAAGCCATATGATAGGAAGATTTCGGGGATTTATTCGATTTCGAGTTGATGACGCACTGGGTTCCAATTTACTTCTGTTTAACCGATGAGACATTGGGTGTCAATTTATATAGCGCTGGGCGCAGTTATTACTTCGGATTTATTCGATGAGGCACTGGGTGCCAAACTGGTGTGTTGGTTGGATTCGTGTATCCGTCCGTGTCCGAGTCGTGTTAATTGGAGTAATTAAATAAAACGGTTCTATAATTGATATTGGATGATATTGTATGTGAATTGGAAAATGGGATAGATATTTGAAACATGAAAATGAGATATGTTCTGACTAAATGAGATACTTGAGTTATCTACTCACGAATTAGTATTGAATGGCTAACGCCAATGTATGAACAATTGTGGCTTGATATCTGAATAGCTATTTATATAGCAACTGTGTGAATTGGAACATTGTTAATCAAATAAAAGATGTTAGCATGTGCAATTTGAGTATAGTACGGAATGATATTGAAATGATGTACTAATATGTATGAATTCAAAAGGTCGACATATGATAGTTGTGATCTTAGTCATTAATATGTGTTTCTATTTCAATTGTACATTTTGTAATCTCTTGTCTTTAGATATTCGGATTATAGAAATATCACTGAGTTTTACTCAGCGCACGATTTTGTTTTCCGTGCACAGGCTAGGTACTTCTCTTTTGATCTCCGATTTAGCATCCAACAACAATCCGAACTCAAATGTGGTGATGTTTATCTTTTGTGTTGGCATGTACCTAGGATGTCTAAATGATAGTTATTTTGTGGATGGATTGTAAATGAGGTTATAAGTGTAATGTTGGTTTGGTATATATATAAATATGTGTCTGTGTTTGAAGCCATAGTATGATATGGTAAATTGAACCAAAGCTTGGTATGTGCATGTGAATTTAAGTTAATGTTTTAGGTAGATATGAGCTAGGCCAAATTGATGGATTTTGCCATGTTTATAATTTTAATTGGAATTATACATTGATGATATGTTTTGGTGATATGCACTTAGGATGATTGTTTTGGCATGTTTTGAATGTGTTTGATCGTGTTTTGAACATGTTAAATTAATGGTTTTTGAGTGATTTAATGCCCAAGCATGTAGGAAATGGTAAACTTGTTCTTTAAGGCACATTTTAGGTCCACACAGCCAGGTACACGGGCATGTGGCTTGGCCGTGTAACCCAAGTCAGTTAGTTACATGGGCACAGACATGGGCTGAGACACGGCCGTGCATCCCTACTTCGAATGCCCACACGGCCAGACACATGGGGTTGTGACTTGGCCGTGTGAACCTTGCAGTTAAAATTTTTCTACATTTTCCTAAAATTTTCAAATGTTCCCGATTTAGTCTAAAATCGTTTCTGAAGTGATTTCAAACCCTCAAAGGCTTAATAAGGGACTCTATGCATGTTAATGATGAATCATTTTATGAATTTTGAAATGAATGATTGGATTATGATTACTCGATAATGCTCTGAAATCCTATTTCGGCGACGGATACGGGTTAAGGGTGTTACAAATAGAGTCTAATCAAAACACTTGGTCAAGCATGAGATAGATTCAAGATAATTGTATGAAAGGATATGAGGGTGGAATTAATACAGTCATTCAATTGCATAACTTTATGTAGGTTTAGATCAGGAGAGAAAAGAACAGTTTGACGTAATAGTTGGAGGAAGTGTTTGGTCAAAAACAACTCAAGAAATTGTTATGCTCCTTGAAATAGTGAGCAGTAACAACTATACATGGAGAAAAATCAGAGAAGTAGCACCGACAGAAGAAGTAATGAGTATCGATGAGGCAAAAAAAGACAATGAGGAAAGCATGGAAGAGAAATTGAGCGAAGATGAAGATTGCACTTTAGATGTTGAAGAAATACTAGAAGACGGATGTTCTGAAAAACAACTCAAAAAGTAGTTGGAACACGTTTATTAGCTGGATTGGAAAAGACAACATAAAGAACCTTTGCATCAATTAGAGAATCTTCTAGCAAAGATGACTCCGTAAATTTTTCAAATCACTTCCTATAGACTTGAAATATGGGTATCTAGGTGACAATAATACTTTACCAGTAGTCGTTGCAGCCGATTTATCAAGAGAGTAGGAGAAAGCACTCTTGGATGTACTCAAAGCTCATCAAAAAGTGTTAGAATTAAGTGACCCAAATTCTTATTTAAATAAAATAAAAGAAGAATCCCTATAGAATTACACTACTTTTATTTTATTTTAAATAAGGTTTTTTAAACCTTATTAAAATCTATCTATTTGATATTGATTAGAATAAGGAGTTTCAATCTTACTACACTCCTATTAGAATATGGATTTATAAGCCTATAAATAGACATGGTCTATTCATCTTGTAATTGATTTGAATTCGACATAGTGAATTTTCTTCTCCTCTGCCTGTGGTTTTTTCTCGAAAGGGTTTCCACGTAAAATCTGTGTGTTCTTTATTTTTATTTCTCTTTTCTTTGCGATATATTTGTCATTACCGATGTTATAATTTTCACAAATTGGTATCCAAGCTTTTGGATTTTTTAATCTCGATCACGGTAATGGTGTCTTTGAAGTATGAAATTCCGCTGTTGGATCCAACACCAGATTCGCGTTGTGGCAGATAAAGATGCAAGCAGTTCTTGCACAGATGGATTTAGAGGAAGCCCTACTAGGGGTAGATAAGATGCCTTCGACATTAACGGAGGAAGAGAAGAACCGCAAGGATCGAAAGGCGTTAACACAGTTACATCTGCATTTGTCTAACGAAATTTTGCAGGATGTGATGAAGGAGAAAACTGCCGCTGCATTATGGAAGAGGCTAGACAAATATGTATGTTGAAAACTCTAACTAGCAAGTTGCATATGAAGCAACGTCTTTATGCTCATCGTTTGGAAGAAGGTGCGTCTGTGCACGAACACTTAACAGTGTTTAAAGAAATTCTCTCAAACTTGGAGGCCATGGAGGCTCAGTATGATAAGGAAGATCTAGGGTTAATTCTACTTTGTTCGTTGCCCCCATCTTATTCAACCTTCAAAGACACGATTTTATACAGCCGCGAGTCTCTCACAGTTGATGAGGTTTATGATTCTTTGACCTTGTATGATAAGATGAAGCATCTTGTGGTTAAACCCGACTCTCAGAGAGAGGGTCTCATTGTTCGTGGGAGACAAGATCGGAATGCTGATGATGATCATGGAAGGACACAGGATCGAAATCCTCGTGGTAAATCTAAGGGTAGATCGAAGTCTTCAAACAGAGGTAAAACTTGTAACTTTTGCAAGAAGAAAGGGCACATTAAATCTGAGTGCTATAAGCTACAGAACAAGATTAAAAGGGAGGCTGCGAATCAAAAGGGAAAACAACCAGAAAATTCCGGTGAAGCTGATGTTGTAGATGACTACAGCGATGGTGAACTTTTAGTCGCTTCTGTCAACAATTCTAAAGTGAGCGAGGAGTGGATACTTGATTCGGGTTGCACCTTCCACATGTGTCCCAATCGGGATTGGTTTACAAATTACGAAACAGTGTCTGAAGGTGTTGTTTTGATAGGAAATAATGCTTCATGTAAAATCGCAGGTGTTGGAACAATTAAAATTAAGATGTTTGATGGAGTTGTCAGAATACTTAGTGACGCACGACATGTTCCAGAATTGAAGAGGAATTTAATTTCGTTAAGTACTCTTGATTCAAAAGGGTACAAATACACAGCTGAAAGTGGGATTTTGAAGATTTCCAAAGGTCCCCTCATTGTGATGAAAGGGCAGAGAAAGACTGCCAAGTTATATGTTTTGCAGGGTTCTACAGTCATTGGTGATGCAGTTGTCGCTTCCTCTTCCTTGTCAGATGATGATATTACTAAACTTTGGCATATGCGCCTAGGGCATATGAGTGAGAATGGCATGGCAGAATTGAGCAAAAGAGGACTTCTTAATGGGCAAGGAATTTGCAAACTGAAGTTCTGTGAGCACTGCATATTTGGGAAGCAAAAGAGAGTTCGATTCACCAGAGGAATCCATAACACGAAGGGAATGTTGGAGTATATTCATTCTGATCTGTGGGGGCCATCAAGAGTGTTTTCGAGAGGTGGAGCTAATTATATGCTAACTTTTATTGATGATTTTTCTAGAAAAGTTTGAGCATTCTTCTTGAAGCAGAAAAGCGATGTGTTTTCCACATTTAGGTCTTGGAAAGCTATGATTGAAAAACAGACAGGAAAACAAATAAAATACCTCCGCACAGACAATGGCTTAGAGTTTTGTTCTGATGAGTTTAATAAACTGTGCAAGTCAGAAGGGATCGTGAGACACTTGACAGTTCTTCATACTCCACAACAAAACGGCATTGCAGAACGAATGAACAGAACGATTATGGAGAAGGTTTGATGCATGTTGTCAAATGCCAACTTACCAAAGTCAAGCAGCCTCTACTGCATGTTTTTTGATCAACCGATCTCCATCCATTGCCATTGAGAAAAAGACTCCACAAGAGGTATGGTCTGGTAATCCTGCTAATTATTTTGATTTAAAGATCTTTGGGTGTCCTGCGTATGCTCATGTTGATAATGGAAAATTGGAACCGAGATCCATTAAATGTGTTTTTCTTAGTTATAAAGCTGGCGTAAAAGGGTATAAGTTATGGTGTCCTGAAAATAGAAAAGTTGTGATTAGCAGAGATGTTATTTTTTATGAAACTGCTATGCTACCTAACTTATCTCTTAAAGAGTCTTCCAATAAAGAAAATAAAAAGCAGGTGGAGCATCAGATTAATACAGAGACAACTCCTCAAGCCAGTACAAAAATTGAGAATAGAGTTGCTTCTTCACCACAATACTCTATTGCCAAAAACAGAACTAGAAGAGAAATTAAACCTCCAAAGAAGTATGCCGAGGCTGATCTAATTGCTTATGCTTTAAATGTGGCTGAAGATATAGATGCAAACCAAGAGTCGTATAATTATTCTGAGGCGGTTAGCTGTGAAGACTCAAAAAAGTGGATGTTTGCTATGCAAGAGGAGATGGAATCACTCCACAAAAATAGAACATGGGATCTTGTGAAACTTCCTAAAGGTAAAAAGGTTGTTCGCTGTAAATGGGTGTTTAAGAAGAAAGAATGGACTCCAGGAATTGAAGAATCTAGATATAAAGCAAGGCTTGTTGCAAAGGGTTACAGTCAAATTCCAGGAGTGGACTTCACAGATATGTTCTCCCTAGTTGTGAAGCATAGTTCGATTCGAGCTTTGCTTGGTATTGTGGCCATGCATGATTTGGAGCTTGATCAGTTAGATGTAAAAACTGCATTTTTGCATGGAGAACTTGAGGAAGATATTTATATGCAACAACCAGAGGGTTTTACAGTCTCAGAAAAAGAGGACTATGTTTGCTTGCTGAAAAAGTCCCTTTACGGTTTGAAACAGTTACCAAGACAGTGGTACAAGAGGTTTGATTCTTTTATGACTTCTCATGATTTTAAAAGAAGTAGTTTTGACAGTTGTGTTTACTTTAAGAAAAACAGTGATGGTTCTTTTGTGTATCTACTTCTTTATGTTGATGACATGTTAATAGGAGCAAAAGATAAAGGAGAGATAAGAAAGTTCAAAGCCCAACTAAATGAAGAATTTGAGATGAAAGATTTGGGACCAGCAAAGAAGATACTTGGTATGGAGATTCTCAGAGATAGAAAAGCAAGTAAATTGTACCTAAGTCAGAAGGGGTACATTGAGAAAGTTCTTTGCAGGTTCAATATGCAGAGTGCTAAGCCTGTTAGTACTCCTTTAGCAGCCCATTTCAGACTTTCATTGGCTTTGTCTCCATAATTAGATGATGAGATTGAGTACATGTCATATGTTCCATACTCTAGTGCAGTGGGATCTCTCATGTATGCTATGGTTTGTTCACATCCAGATTTATCATATGCAGTCAGTGTAGTTAGCAGATACATGGCAAATCCCGGTAAAGAACATTGGAAAGCAGCTCAGTGGATTTTAAGATACTTACGAGGTACTACTGATGTTTGCTTACAGTTTGGAAGAACTAGAGATGGAGTCATTGGGTATGTTGATGTTGATTTTGCTAGAGACCTTGATAGAAGAAGTTCTCTCACTAGTTATGTCTTTACAATCGGAGGTTATGCAATCAGTTGGAAAGCTACTTTGCAAACTACAGTCGCTTTGTCTACCACTAAAGCTGAGTACATGGCGATTACTGAGGCTTGTAAAGAAGCTATTTGGTTGAAGGGACTCTTTAGTGAGCTCAATGAAGATCTTCAAATTAGCACAGTATTTTGTGACAGTCAAAGTGCCATCTTCCTTACAAAAGATCAAAATGTTTCATGAAAGAACAAAACACATTGATGTTCGATATCATTTTGTTCGTGATATTATTGCTCGTGTGATATTGTTGTGAGCAAAATTAGTACTCATGAAAATCCTGCATATATGATGACTAAGTCACTTCCTATAACCAACTTGGTTGGTGTTCATTGTTGAAGTTAAACCCTTAAGGGGTTTTATGGAAGAGGTGGAGAACTTGTTCGTTGAGAGTTCGCGATGAAGAACTTGTTCATTGAGAATTCGTGTCAAGGTGGAGATTGTTAGAATTAAGTGACCCAAATTCTTATTTAAATAAAATAAAAGAAGAATCCCTATAGAATTACACTTCTTTTATTTTATTTTAAATAAGGTTTTTTAAACCTTATTAAACTCTATCTATTTGATATTGATTAAAATAAGGAGTTTCAATCTTACTACACTTCTATTAGAATATGGATTTATAAGCCTATAAATAGACATGGTCTATTTCTCTTGTAATTGATTTGAATTTGACATAGTGAATTTTCTTCTCCTCTGCCCGTGGTTTTTTCCCGAAAGGGTTTCCACGTAAAATCTGTGTGTTCTGTATTTTTATTTCTCTTTTCTTTCCGATATATTTGTCATTACCGACATTACATTTTTCACAAAAAGCTATTGGACTTGATAGACGACATATTAATCTTTCATTAGGTTTTTCATTTCCGATTAGACTATGTACATGTTTAGGTTCATCAACTGATATAATTTGTCTTTTCGTATTTCACTCATTTCACGTAATACCGCTTAGTATTAGTTTAAACATTAGACAATCATTGAGCTAATATTTAATTCCATTTTGCTTTGCACGAAAAAATCACATGAGGACATTATATAAAGAATATTAATGTACTCCATGAATCATTTTATTAATCAATTTGTTCAAAAAAAAAGTTACAAGTTTACAAACGAATATATTACACTTGGGGCACTTGATCCAACAATGGGCTCACATCGCGACATCATCAATCAGTGAGTTACATTGCAACTTTAGAAAACTTGACATCACATCACAAAACTTGACATCGCGACATTGGATACTTGTGGTCTCGACGTTGCCCCTGTTTTGGCAAAAATCACATCGGTACACTTTTGATACTTCTTATCAAACACATTTGTACATTCACGATATCTTTCTAAAAATAACACATTATTCCGTACCAATCTATACCAATCAAAGTATATGAACATTTGAAATCAAGCATTTAATATGGCATAAAACACATGATTATCATCTAGGCATATCCAAGCCATTTATCAACCTAGTCATACCAAGTTACTCTATTTTCAAGTTCCAACATATAATGCCTATGCAATTTAGAAAACAAGAATTTAAATGGCCTTAATATGAATCAAACAAAGCATACACTAAGCCCTAAGTCATGCTTAACATTCAAACATACCATAATCTCAAATACCATATTGACATTCACCTTTAGGGATGACCTTTTACACAATCAAGACCCTATATACATCCCTGATGGTCATTAAACTAAATATAATTATGACAAAGGCAAGCGCACCTATCGAACAATAGTATAGCTATAGTGAGTAGGGAATATCGTATCCATGAGGACTAAAAGTACTAGCAATTACAGTTTTCCTATTATTTAGCCGATAATTTGAAGTGATTGTTTTTAATCTAAATTTACTAATCTAATTTAACTACGAACGCAACAGAGAATGAAATGGGAAAATAATCGAAAATAACCATTGAGAAAGACAATACCCAGGAAGTAATCCACCTAGACTTCACCTATTATTCTAAATCTGAATTAAACGATTTATTCACTTGTGTCTTGATATGTAGAAATCCCTAAATTATGTTAATATCTCCTTCGAGAGTAAGAACAACTGACTCTAGGTTGATTAATTTAAATCTATTTCTAATTAAAACCCCTATTGTCGCACTAACTCGATTTATGGATTTCCTTATTAGATTTTACTCTAATCAGGTAGATTTATGTCTTCCTATTTCTAGGATTGCATGCAATTCCACTCAATTATGCTAGATCTACTCTTAAACAAGGACTTTTGCTTCACTGAAATAAGCACATTAAACATGAATTAATATCCCAAAAATATTAAAGTACGAAATTAGCATACATAATTGAGAGTAAGAATCAAGTATTTATCATGTAAATCAGAAATCAAATAATAATATTCATCCTAGGTTTCTTCTTCCCTAGGTATCTAGGGAATTTAGTTTATAATCTGGAATGAAAACATCTCAAAGTTAGGATAACAACAACACACAAAGAAACTCAATAAAACTTTGAAGGAAATTAAATGGAGATATTCAATCTTGAAGGAGATCCACTTCTGAGTTCATTCTAATGGCATTCTTTGAGTCTTTTCTTCGATCTTCTCTGAGTTCCCCCTTAGATCTTCTTCAAATTGATATTTATAGACTTTAGAATGCTCAGAAAGCCTAAAAATTAGATTTTTCTGTGTATTTGGGAAACAGGGTGCGATATCGACACAGGCTGGCACAAGGGTGTGTGGCCAACCCCTGTGGCTCACACGGGCTTGTGGATAGCTCGTGTGGAAATGCCCAGGCCGTGTGGATCTTGGAAACAACTCTATTTGCCGATTTTGGCTCGTTTTTTTCTCCTTTTGCTCCCAAATGCTCTCCTAAGTATAGAAACATGAATTTAAAGGATTAGGAGCATAAAATTCACACATTTACATAATTAATCATCCAAAAACACATTAAGAATAGAATTATAATATGTTACTTTTATGACTTATCAATGCCACAACATTAGGACTCAAAATGAACATAATTTTACTATTTCGATGATAGTGTATGATCCGCACTGATCTGGCTCCGTAAGTTTCACAAGTTGGAGATCTACAAGTAGGATAAACAACGATAGTAAGCATTCAATTTCTTAGTAAGCTCGAATAGAAAATTACAACACTTACCTTACTCATAGATGAGCATGTTAACTACCATAGTTTCGGCAAACATTTGGCTAAAACTTAACACTTAATATCACAACTAGATGCATAACAACATATGTATTCAAATGGGTTAGACATTATAACATTTCCAAAAATATCACCAACTCATTCCAAATCATACTATATCATTACACTTTCATACATTATCATCAATTCAAAAAATCATGCCATTTCAATTTAAGTTACATATCATAATACCATATCAATTTTTTTTATTTAATTTATTTCAATTTTAATTTTTTGCCCAATGGAACCCTAGTAAAACAGACTCGGATACACATGTGAACTACAGTACACAAGATAGCTCATATGAGCTTAAACTACACCTCACCAAGGCACCGAAATACAAAGCCCGTACGTATCAAATGTATAGACATTTTCAGTTACATCTCTCCACCACACCAAAGTCTCCGTAAAAACAAATAATACTTAACCTGCCACAAATCAATGTGGCAAATTAGGCTTTTCTAACACACTTAAAGAGCTTTTTCTTGAGCAAAATAGAATTTCTAGCTTAGTTTTTTGTTATTTTTTGTATTTTTATATTTTTCGGGTAATAAGTGAAAACTCTCATTTTTATCTATTTTTTTACCCAACTTGACCGATAGTGCCATTAAGAGGCCTAACGTGTGTTTGAGTGGTGTAGGGACGTGTCAGAGCGAGAACAACATCAATGGAAAAGGTATTGTGATATCCAACCCCTGGAATCACAATACCTCCGGCAGTATAGAATACCAAGGAGACCTTTCAGTGGTATCGCGACATCCTTTTTTGCTATCGCGATATCCACCTCTTAAGGAAGACCCCCAAGTTCAACACTACCTGAGATATCGTGATATCCTCTTCTAGGTATCTCAATATTGCTTTCGTCAGAGGAAAAAACTTGGACAAAAAGGGCAACCTTTTTCTACCCGACCCAACAATCACACAAGGCCCATGTATGGGAAATTTTTTCATCGAAAAGTCATTAGAACACCATTTAAAACAACCAAAAATTGATAAAGTGGAAAGAGATACATTTTAGCTTAGTTTTAGGTTTAGTTTTTTCTAAGTTTTCTTTAGTTTTTCTCTGCACTTTTCTACGATTTATATTTTTCTCTTCTTCTACCTTACATTAGAGTTTATTGTTCTTTATGTTCTTTATGTTAGGTAAGATAGTTAACACTATAGGTAAGGTTTCTTTACATTTCCAGTCCATGTACCTTGTTTTCAAGACTCTTTAAGCTTTAGTTTAATGTATTTAAGTTTATTTCACTTCAAACCTGTTAAAGCTTTTTTCCTTTTGTGTTTTTTCCTTTAGATTACTTTGTTAAATGCTTTTGGTTTCATGCTATTTGAACTTTTTTGCATAAAAATCTCGACTTTCACATTTTTCTTACATTTTACTTTTATGGCTGCTTTGTTTTCCATTATTATATTTATTTTCTTGACTTTGAGCATGTGTAGCTAAATTCCTAAGGAGGTTAGTTGATAGAGACGTGAATCTTTGGACAAAGGACTAAATCGTAACAAATTGGACTAATTTGAATAGAACTAAGAACTTAGGTAGTGACGCCCTAAGGGAATATTAAGATAAAGTCAGACCGAAAGGTAATCTTGTCTCGCACCCATTCGTTACTCCTAGATTAATCGACGAGATTGGAAGATAAATCGGACCTAATTCATCTAAGTAGATAAAATTAAGATTGGAAGATAAAATAGAGCCACTTGGTAATTTACGTGATTTATGTTCCTAGTCTGAGATTTGGTGAACCGCATCGAAGTCAACCAACCCCCATTAGTCATTTGCTAGACAGTCTGTCTAGTTTACATTTCTTGCAATTTAGTCCTTAGAGTAGAATATTTAATTTTCTTACAAACTTATATTTTACGAACCGTCGTAATATAAAATTGTATTAGTAGCCACTTAGCATCTATTGTGTATGCTATTTATTGCTCAATTGCCTTTTCCTTTGGGTTCGATCCTTAGAATATTTCGTGTTTCATTGTAACATTATAAATATTACAACTGACCTGTATGATTTCAGTAAAAATGGACTTTAAAAAATGTTTCATAAATTAGTTATTTTAATGCGTATGCGCGAAGCCGGACAATACTCAATGATCTAAAATAGATGTTGGATCTCCATATAACCTTTCATAATCTCTGTATCATCACATATCTCGTACAAGTGTTCATATGACCCTATTGCCATGTCAATCGTATCCTAACATTTTACTAAGTTCACATGGGCATCAAATATTCATATCTGTGTATTTAACCCTTGTAATCATTCACATTTACATATCATACCATGTAATCATTCTCATTTACATATCATACCTTGTAATCATTCTCATTTACATATCATACCAATTCTTTGCCTATACAAATATTTTATATACCAAACCAATACCATACATCATCACACAATGTCATGAGATGCATGATCCTAAATAATTCTATTTTTTTTATTTCCCACATAATTTTACATTTTATTCAATTTAGTTTTTGAACTCAGGATAAACATATCTTTTGATTCCTATCTTTGGATTAAAATTTAATTTCAAATACTTTCATTAGGGACATTATACTTTCTATTTCTAGCTTAATTTCATGACAGGTTTTACCTTTATTCAATTTGTTCCGTAATGTTACAAAGCTAACGAACATGTTTAACTACCTTTACAATTTAGTCTTTTTTTAATGATCTAAGCTCAATATCTATCAATTCTAAGCCTAATTCATCAATTTATCAACAATTTCAATTTGCTAAAGTTTCAAAAATTGATCAAATTGATACATGGGCTACCTAAATCAAGCTCCCGTGATCGTAAATTTATAAAAAATACAAGAAATGACTTCATTTTCATACCTAGCAAATGGTTGAATGTAAAAAGGCAAACTTTGGATTTTTCTTCAATTTTTTGTTATGAAGGACAGTGAGCTAACGACGATGATGATAAAATTCCACTCACTTATGCTTATATACCTTGATTAGTCACTAATTAACATAGTTTAATTGACATAACTATCACTTAATAATATAAAATGAAAAATATCATCATCCTCCACTACCTCCCTATGGAAAATGGTTTAATAACCATTTTGGACCTTTAATTAATTATCAGATAAGTCCTCAAGCATTTTGTTAATTAAAACTCTATAACGATTGGACTTTTACAATTTAGTCCTTGATCCTTAGTTAACTATTTTATCTACTAAATTACTCAGCCTTTCTTCAATATATTTTTATATTAACCTTGTAAATATTCTTATTTTACATTTACAGGCTTGATTTATGGAAATAGGGTTTTGAAACTGTATTTTCTAATACCATTGAAAATCAAGCCGTTATACATCATTCAAAATATAGTTAGCACTTGTGAATAACTTAACATTTGAACGAACCCTGTCTAGTAAAATTTTGTTTCTTCTCTCTGCCCAAATATTCTATTGTGGAGTGTTTGGTGCACTTAATGAATAAACCTAATTGCTTCTCATCTTCTACAATAATTTCTTAAAATTTATCAAAAACCTCACTCTTGCGCTGCATTAGGTAACCATATCCAAATATAGAAAAATCATTTATGAAGGTTACGCAATGATCATAGCCTCCTCGCACACTAATGTTCATAAGACTGTATACAATAGTGTGCACAAGTTCTAGGAGTTGAGTAAACCTTGTACCCTTGGCATTAAAAGACTTCTTGGTCATTTTCCCTTTCAAGAAATATTCACATTATGGAATATGAACCTTTTAAGTGAACTTAAAGTTTCATCTTTCACAAGTTTAGTAATTCTTTTTTGTTTAAGATGTCCAAATCTTAAATTTCATAAGTACGCCTCATTAAAGTGAAAATTTTTAAGTTTCTTATTCTCAAGTTTAGTTTCAAACTGTGAGTACATCTTTGGTTTGATAAAATAAAAATTATTTCTCATCCATCCACAATAGATAAAATATCAATTTTTATGAATTGCAACACTTTTATTAAATGTCACTTCATAACCGTCATGAAATAAACAAACATATAAAACTAAGTTTCTCCTAAAATTAGGAACATAAATGACGTATTTCAAAATAATCTTTCGAAAACTATCAAAATAAAGATATACTTCTCCCACTACTTTGGCTATCACAATGCTCATATCTCTAGTTCACAACGACAGATGTCTATCTTATAGATTTCTCGTTTCCTTAATATCTATAAAGAAACACATACGTGATTAATGGCTCCAAAATCAATGACCCAATTGTCTTTTGAATCTTTTACTAAACAAGTTTCAACGACTAAGATTTTTTTACCTTTCTCTTTCAAGGCTAGGTAGTCCTTGCACTCTTTGTAATCAGCTTTGAAGTGTCCTTTCTTACTATAGAAGAAACATTTGGACTTGGATATGTCCTTAGGCTTCTTATCCTTCTTTTCATTTGCCTAAGAAAAAACCAAACTCTTAGCCTTTGTCTTTCCCTTAGCATGTTTTTTCTTCCCTTTGGAGGAAGAAGCAACTGCCAAGTTAACTTCTGCTTTGTTCTAATTGGGTGCCTTTCATTCAACATCAACTCATAAGATTGTAAATCTTTCATGGTGAAACAATTGACTCTTTATTTCCTAAGTTATAGGCGACCCTACAGCTTACAAAGTCCTTAAACAAAGTTTTAAACACCATCGCAATTTAGGTGTTATGATTCAGTTCAATCCCATTATCCTCCACTTTCGTAAAGAATCCCATAAGCGAAAGCATATACTTTTTTATCAAAGATTCAGGATTTGGCGTAGAGTTCATCAAATTAGTTATGTCGGACTATCGAGCCAGGGCCACTTTGTAATACCCTATTACCCGACCCTATCGTCGGGTCCAAGCAATGAGATATCACATTCGTTACTAGAGCAATTGACATCATTCATTCCATAATAAATTCAAATCATACATTTAGACCCATGTCATGATTAATATAACAATATCTCAACTATTAACCTATTTGTTCATTGCATTTCATGCGTCTTCTATTCCAACTAAATATATACTGATTCACATCTAAAGCATTATAACCTCATCTAAATACACGCAAAGTAACATAAACATCAAACATATACATAGTACAAACCATTACCAACTATCATATATGCCTATTTATAAAACATCTCAAAGTATGAAATAGTTCTCCAACTAAGCTTAAAACATAAAATCCTATAGGTACATGCCAACCAAAATAGCAAGAGTTTCACCAACTAGATGAGTGCAGGATTATCTGTTGGATGCTAATAATAATGAGTGCAAATGATTGAATCTAACCTGCACACAGAAAACCAATTGAACGCTGGGTAATCAACTCAATGGCATTTCTATAACTAATATTATAACACAACATAAATTATGTAAGGATATAAATAAAAATCAAAGGTTCCAAAGCAGTTCAATATGTTAAATTATATTATAAGAACATAATCCTTTCATATCACATTTGTAGTCATACCAACTGGTTGACACATGTTCATTTTCAAATTCCTGACCTGTAAACTCCAAAATTCAATTAAACATTGAATAACCGCATATATTCACATAAAACATGCTTTGAAACTAAAATCGCGTTTAAAATTTAGCTTACGAAAGCTTTGAGAATAAACAATGATTAAATTGTAACATTTTCAAAAGAATAAGGCAATTATGCAAAACATGGGTCACACGACCATGTGGGTTAAAAGCCCAATTTTTACCATAGGTCACACAGTCGTGTCACCAGTTCGTGTGTGACACACGGTCATGTGTCAGCCCATGTGATGCATGATTGAGCCATTGAGTATCAAATTTCATGCCCAAAACATTCCTAAATGGTGACCTTTAAGTACCCTCATAGACTTGTAAAACTAGCCAAATTCATCTACAATTCATCTATACATCCTACACCAAGACAAATTCTATTACCATGCCTTAGTTGGCACCAAGATACACCATTCAAATCTAATAACATAAGCAATTCTATCGAGCATTACAAGCTTCTCAATCAACAATCATCCTTATAACAATTCATACCATTGTATTCAATTTATGGCCATTTCATTTCCAGCCACTCAAACCACATTCACAACATCACAAACATACCAATTGCATACTCAACTCAAACTTCTTTTACATTTAATTCTTCCTAACATTACTCATAATTATTCCACCAAGCATCATCAAAACATTCAACCAACTCTCTCAATATATACACATACATGATCCAAATAATCTCAAATAACAATAATATATACACAACTATATCCAAAAACCATATCATCCTTCAAAATTAGCATGACATAAATATAAGACTTTCTTAGTTCTTTCTTATTTTGGAGAAATAATAAATTGAACTTCATACAATACATTACGTCAATATTTTTGCAAATTTTATCATATTAGTTCAGAAGCATTTGGACACATTAAAATTTAGTCTTCAGACACTAGTAATTGCAACTTTCGACCCCTTAAATATTTCAGCCTGCAAACCTCATTAATTTTAGCATATGAACGTATCAATTGGTAGATTTCAAGTAGTATGAATTTGCATCCATCTAGACCTCATCATTTAACATTTTAAACAGGGTATTTAACTAGCAATACATCACCACTACAATAACTGTTGAGTATGACTCCTATTTTAGTCAAATTTGAGAAATAATCTTTCAGTTAAACTCTGGTTATTTGTTTCAATCAAACTCTGATTAGTCTAGATTATTTTATTATTATTTGACCTATGAATTTAGCCTATAAATAGGCTCTTTTACAACATTAAAAAATACACCCATTAGAGATTAGAACTCATAACACTTTTGGAAAATTTTGTGTTATGTTTTGAGTATTCTTTGTTTTTCGAGTTTCGGGGTTTAGTTTTTATCTCTATCGTTGTACTCTTTGTTCTTTTGCCATTATATTAAAATTATCTTTGCTCGTGATTTTTTATCCTCTTTGGAGAGGTTTTTTCATGTTAAAATTGTGTGTTCAATTTCTCAATTCCTTCCAATATTTTTTACTTGTCCGTTGTTTAATCGGGTCGATCCCCAATAATAACAATACATGTATTTAAGTAATGTACATTCAACCATCCATTAAACACCAAGCATGCAATCTGATCAACCTTTTAACGCACTAAACCAAATCCTTATAACCATGCAATTTCAAGTAGCCATATAATACACATTTTTTATCAATTATTTAAGCATGCAAATGCAAACAACATTATAATACATTCAAATTTGTTTAGTAATAACCATAATTACAAAAAATTTATTCAATTCAAAACTAGCATTTAAATGGTCTTACATGTACAATAATAACACAAGCAATTATTAAAAATTTAGGCACAATTATTGATTGCTGAAATCAGAGTTTTAAAATTTATAAAGAGAATGATCGAACCTGGAAACTAACTCTGACAATGATTAAAGGCAAGTGTACCTATCGAACAGTAGTATAGCTTAGGCAAGACCGGATTGTCGAACCCAAAGGAACTAAAAGTACTAATACTAACTTTCTTTTTATTATTTAGCCTAAAATAAAGTGAAGTTTCTTTAATCTAAATTAACGACTACTAAGCTAAAGACGCGAAGACAAAAAGAACGAACTGAGAAATAACTTGAAGAAAAACTTAGTTGATCATGACGATACCCTCAGGAAGAATCCACCTAGACTTCACTTGTTATCTAACACTGAACCATACGATTTATTCACTTAGTTTGACCCTTAGGACTCCCTAATGTATATTAAACCTGTAACATCCTAAAATTGGGGTTATTTGTGATTAACTTATTTTGCTTGTGATTGGATTGCTGTGATGTTATTCGTGGTGTAATAGGACTTAATTATGAACTTTGAGTAGGCTTGGATAGTAGAAAAATTTTTATTTGTAAGCTTTAAAGATAGGGAGCCTCAGTAGGTAGGGGTTACAAGTTTAAATGAGGGATTAATAGACGCTAATAAGGCCTTGGTAAAGTGGCAAGAGGGAGGCCACTTAGGAGCTGGAATTGACGCCACAAGAGGAGCAAGGGGAGCCTATGTTCGAGTCGCAGAATTTCCCTTTTTGCTCTTTATTTTGGACGGCAAGAGAGGGAGAGAATTGCTCAATTTTAAACTTTAGGATAATAAGGATATTATTAGCATTTTAATTAGATTTTATGTGAATAATCTAAAAAGGGTGGCAAGGAGAAAAAAAAAAGGAATTTGACTTATTCAAATTCTTTTGAATATTTTCAAATGTGTGGCCTAGAGTGTTTTGGGGAGTTGCCGAAATTTTGAACTCCTTGAAGGGGAGTGGACGACAAGGAGACTAGGTGATAGGGGGGAGGCCGAATTCTCTTAGTCATTTGCTTGACAATTTCGGCTAAGCACTTTCCCCATTTTCCATCTCTTTTTCCTTTTCTTTTTCAACCTCTCTCAAAAACCGATACCTTCATTGCCATCTTCCTTTTTTCTTTTTTGATCTTTGGCCGAAACTCCTATTCCATTTCTTTCTCTTCCCCTTCTTCACTCAAAGTCGAACCTTGATTGATTGTGTTAATCAACCATAGCCGAATCTACTCCCTACCTCTTTGCCGAAATTTCTTTTCTTCCTATTCTAAATCATTTTGGCCGAATATCAGGAGGACATAGGTGCTTTCGGGATTTCTTTCTCAAACTGTTTGTAAGGGGTAAGTAATGGCCGAAACTCTCTTCCTATATCTTCTTTCTCTCTGTCGACTTGGATGATTGGAAAAGCCGAAATCCGGCATTGGTTGATGGGTTGGCTAACCTTTCTTTTGAAACTGATTTCTCTAGGGACTTCGGGATTGTGAAGTGTTCAATCCAAGCCTCTATTCCTCTATCAATCGGTCTTGGTAAGTGGTGGTAAGGATTCAATCAAGTAAGTTATTTATTTAGAAAAGCCGAAGGCTATTGTTATGGATATTGATGATTGCCGATTGTAGGGAAGTGAAGCAGATTTACTTATCGTAAAGTGGTTAGGGTTCAAGAGGCGTTTAGGTGAGGTTTTGGGGTCTTACGATTAACCCTTTGGATTTATTGGGTTTGACCGAATGGTCTATGACACTAACCTTATATGTGTGGCCGAATATAGGGGAAAGGATATCTTGTGTGGCCGATTGTCTCTTCGGGAATTAGAACTATCGTTGGTAACAGGTGTGTACATACACACTCTATAACTAATAACTGTGCTAAATGCATTATGTATGCTAAACTGATTTGATGTAGATTTGGATTTAATACCATAAAGGTATAAGCAAGGATTCAGGTAAGTCCTTGTTGTTATGAGCTCTCTTATGATGCTTTTGGGAAGCATGACATATTTGGTATATGTGCTATATAATATATGACTGAGGATAAATCTGTTGGATGTTGTTAAATAAACATATTGGCATGATATCTGTTGAATGCATACCATTGATTGATGTGGGATTAAACGAGTGGAGGGGGAAGTGATATTCGTGTTGACGGACACCAGTGGTTTGGTACCACATTTCGTGACTTCGGTCACCAGAGGTTTGGCACCTCATAGCGTCTCGTCCCCGTGGCTTAGCACCAGAGTGGGTTGGCCTCACAGATGACATTATGGGATTGACGCCAGTGATTTGGTATCACACGTGGGTTGGCCCCACAACTTATGATTTGTGACTTCGAGTCACCAGTGGTTTGGCACCACCAGTGGTTTGGCACCACAATATTGATGGATATCGTGACTTTGAATCACCAGTGGTTTGGCACCACCAGTGGTTTGGTACCACATGGGGTAGAGAAAGGCGTTTGGATGGCTAGGTTGGGTGCATGTTGAACTTAGTGCATGTTGACTTGTTATAAATTGTGTATGATGTTGCATTAAACCGGGGGAAGGGTTACACATTGAGTCTCGGTGACTCACCTTCTCCTTTAATATTTTTCAGGTGACTCGTAGATCGCGGATGAGGAGCCGGATGGACTCGAGGTGGCCATGCAGTGAAAATATAGATTAAATGGATTTTGAATTATTTTATTTTATTTTATTTTGGTTATTTGTTCAGTTGTAATAAGGCCTCCTAAGATTATTTTTATTATTTTACATGTTTGGATAATTTGTTTAAATCACTTAGTGACTTTAAAATGATTACACAAATTTTCTTAAATTCAAATGTAAAATGTTTTTCTGTGCCATCGAGTACATCTGAAATCGGTAACAATCTGACTTAATATATTTTTAAACAAACTAAGTATTGTTTGCTTCACACACCTCAAGGGTTTTTAACAAGACAATTGGAAATGAAATGTTTTGACAAAACTTAAATCGGCTTAAAGGAATTTTACAAAATGTTTTCCTCTGTAACATACCAAATTCGGTCATAATGTTTGGGCCGGGTTTGGGGTGTTACAAAATTGGTATCAGAGCCCAGTTCAAAGCTCGGCTGTGGGGGCCCAAGGCCCAAAATGTTTTGGTAGGCCTTTGTGAAATATTTTTGGGTTTTGAAACAGCGTGGCATCGAGTCTCCGGCACCAATCCGCCCAGGTAAGTACCTCTAACTTCTGTGTGGATTATTATTTGTAGAAGGGTAGGTATGGAACGTAGTTAGTATGATAGGTGTTTGAACCTTAAGACTAGTTTACCCCAACAAAGTACATAAGACTTTAAATGCCTAATTAAACAAACCTACGACCAAGTCGCCGAGTTAGGGTGTGGTAACCCTGGTGCGCATGTCTAGGATTGGATCCGGAAGAGCTTGGTACTTAAGCAGTCCTCGTGACTCACCTCCTCTTCGCAGGAATCCTACCTGGTGCGTAGCTTCGGTTCACCCTAACCAAGAGGACTCGGTCATAGGCTAAACACACTAAATAAAACTCGAAAGGGATTAACCCTGTTTTATGAAAGCTCTAAGTTTAAAAAATCATTACGATACTCCTTTTTAATAGCAGCAAAAAATTTATTTTTGGAAAATTTTCAAAGTATTTTTCAACTTACCAAAATTACCAAAATGCCCTAGTGGCAAATTTACGAAAATGCCCTTAGTTTTTAAAATTACCATATTACCCCGATTTCAATAAAATTTTCTTACTTTACAAAAGTATCCAACCTTCTGTATTTCAAAATAATACCCTGACTTTGGAAATTTACAAAATTACCCCTGATTGACAAAATTACGAAAATACCCTTGGTTTTCAAAATTCTGCCATACCTTCAAATTGAGAATTTTTCAAAAATACTCCTCAGTTTTAGAAATTACAAAATGTCTTGATTTACTAAAGTTTTCAAAATTTCTTCGGTATTACAAAAATACCCTTGTAGGAAAAATGACGAAAGTACCCCTGGGATAGAAATGGACAGAAATGTCCGAAGAGTGAATGTGTATGAAAGGTATTAGGGAACAGATGTGCTTTTCTGTGTGAACTAGGATAGAGGACTTAAAACTTTGATTGATCGAAAGAATCCCTATTAAACTTTCTTCATAAAATTTCTTCGTGAATAATCAGTGAAACAGTTACTAATCCATAAAAATTTCTTAATCAGACTAAGCCTCAATCGCTAGAAATGAATCTAGAGGACGTGGCCGTCGTGGACGCAGTAGGGGCAGGATGACCGTGTCAGAACCCGTTAGGTCGGGTTAGGGATCTGAGAATGAGGTACCACCGCCACCACCCCCAACTTTTGGAGCCGAGGAGCAGGATCAGACGGGTGATGACGCAGTGTCACAAGCGATGCTGCGAGTTCTGGAAAGAGTAGCTGGAATGGGTGGAGGTGGAGGAGCTCGGAAGTCGGTACCTGAGAGACTTCGAGCTAACAGAGCTGAGGTGTTCCGGGGTGTATCGGGTGTGGCACCGAGTACGGTAGAGTATTGGTTAGAATCAACTGAGAGGATCATGGATGATCTCGATCTGACGAATGAGGAGAAGCTGAAAGGAGCGGTGTCACTTCTAAAGGATGAGTCATATCAGTGGTGGCTTACGGTTCGAGATGGTGCTACGGCAGATGATCTTACTTGGGAGTACTTCAAAGCTGCTTATCAGAAGAAGTATGTGGGCACCGGCTACACCGATGTGCAGAGGAAAGCTTTTCTGGGGTTGGTACAAGGAAATAAGTCAGTATCGGAGTATGAAGTAGAATTCTTAAGGCTGAGCCGCTATGCTCGGGGAATTGTGTCAACTGAGCATGATCGTTGTGTCCGCTTTGAAGACGGACTTAGGGATGATTTAAGGTTGCTGATTGCTCCACAGCAGGAGCGTGAGTTTGCTGTCTTGGTGGAAAAGGCTAAGGTAGCCGAGGGGGGTTAAGAAGTCCGTGAGACAAAACTACGATAGGAACAAGCAGAAAAGAGGCTTTGGGTCGTCTGGATCGGGTAGTAACGCACAGAAGAGGGCTAGACAGAGTGGGCCAAATCTGACAGGGAGGCCCATGGCTGCTAATCAGAGACCAGCTCAGTGTTATCGCTGTGGGAAATCACATTGGGGAGGTTGTTGGACCGGTGAAAGGGGATGTTTTGAATGTGGATCTTTGGATCGCCGTGTAAGGGATTGTCCTCGGAAGTTGGCAAAGAATCAGCCAGAGGGTCAGAACCGTACTCAGGCTAGAAATGCAGGACCACCACAGAGGGGTCGTGGTAATGGTAGAGGAAGCAATGGTTCTAATCAAGGTCGCGGAATTCCGGGAAGAGGGGCAGGCAACACAGAAGCAAGGCAGCCTGGTTTAGTCTACGCAACGAGGCGTCGAAAGGAGGGTGACGCACCGGACGTCATAACCGGTACATTCCTAATTTTTGGTCTTCCATATGTTGCATTAATTGATGTGGGTTCAACGCATTCATATGTTGCTAGTAGTGTGGTAGAGACTATGAACATAGACTTTGAGACTATTTCTAGGGAGATGACAGTAATTAGCCCTCTAGGTCACTCTGTAGTTGTAAACAAGCTATATAGAGATGTACCCCTAGAACTCCAAGGGGTAGTGTTCTTAGCGGATTTGATGGAGCTGCCGTTTCAAGAATTCAATTTGATTCTCGGAATGGATTGGCTGGTGAAGTACCAGGCAAGGTTGGATTGTGCTGCTAAGCGTATGGTTCTAAAGACGGCTGAGGGTGATGAAATGGTCATGATAGGTAATAGAAGAGATTACCTATCCAATGTGGTCTCTGTATTGAAGGCGGAGAAAATGGTCAAGAAAGGCTGTGAGGCGTTGTTGGTTCAAATTTGTGCCTTGGAGGCTAAGGAGTCAGCAGTTGAGAAGGTTCGAACAGTAAGGGAATTCGCTGATGTGTTTCCAGAGGAACTTCCGGGTCTGCCTCCGGATCGAAAAGTTGAATTTGGTATAGACTTGTTGCCCGGGACAGTGCCAGTGTCCATAGCACCGTACCAAATGGCACCGAAGGAATTGGTGGAGCTGAAGGCTCAAATTCAGAAGCTCTTGGACCGAGGATTTATCCGACCAAGTATATCTCCATGGGGAGCACCTGTGCTGTTTGTCAAGAAAAATGATGGTTCAATGCGGATGTGTATCGACTACCGCCAACTGAATAAGCTGACGATCAAAAACAAGTATCCGTTGCCTCGGATTGATGACTTGTTTGACCAGCTGAAGGGTGCATCAGTTTTCTCGAAGATAGATCTTAGGTCGGGTTATCATCAACTTAAGGTGAAGGAGGTTGATGTTCACAAGACGGCATTCCGTACTCGGTATGGGCATTACGAGTTTTTGGTGATGCCATTTGGGTTGACCAACGCGCCGACAGCATTCATGGACTTAATGAATAGAGTGTTTCAGCAGTACTTGGATCAATTTGTTGTGGTGTTTATAGACGACATATTGGTTTACTCAAGGACGGATGAAGAGCATGATAAGCATTTGCGGATAGTTCTACAAGTTTTGAGGGAAAAGCAGTTATTCGCCAAATTCAGTAAGTGTGAATTTTGGCTTAGTGAGGTGGCTTTCTTAGGTCACGTGGTGTCAGCTGAAGGGATTAGAGTGGATCATCGTAAGATCGAAGCGGTGTTAGATTGGAAACCGCCTAGGTCAGTGGTAGAAATTCGAAGTTTTCTGGGTCTGGCAGGGTACTATCGAAGATTTGTGGAAGGATTCTCTTTAATCGTGGCGCCGTTGACTAAGTTACTAAGAAAAGGAGTTCCGTTTGTATGGTCGGAGAAGCAGCAGCAAAGTTTTGACAAGCTAAGGAAGATTCTGACGGAAGCTCCAGTTCTGGTACAGCCTGAGGTAGGGAAGTTGTTCACGGTTTACTGTGATGCGTCCCATACTAGTTTGGGATGTGTGTTAATGCAGGAAGGGAAGGTAGTGGCCTATGCATCCCGTCAGTTAAGACCGCATGAGGTTAACTATCCAACTCACGACTTGGAATTAGCGGCAGTAGTCTTCGCTTTGAAGATATAGAGGCATTACTTGTATGGGGAGAAGTCGATAGTCTACACGGATCACAAAAGTCTGAGGTATGTTTTAACTCAGAAGGATTTGAACTTGAGGCAGCGACGGTGGATTGAGCTGTTGAAGGACTACGACTGTTCAATTGAGTACCATCCGGGCAAAGCTAACGTGGTGGCTGACGCGTTAAGTCGGAAGGTCGTGGCGGACTTAAGGGCGATGTTTGCCCATTTGAGTCTATATGACGATGGAAGTATTTTGGCGGAACTGCAAGTTAAGCCGACTTGGATCGAGGAGATTAAGGAAAAACAGTTAGTAGATGAAAGTTTGAATGCACGGAGATTGCAAGTTCAATATGGTGGTTTAGAAGGGTATAGCTTGTCCGATGATGGAGTATTATGCTTTCAAGGGCGAGCTTGTATGCCGAAAGATGTGGAATTGAGGCAGAGAATTCTTCAGGATGCACATAGCAGCCCATACGCTATGCATCCGGGAGGTAGCAAGATGTATGGGGATTTGCGGAAACAGTTCTGGTGGCCTGGGTTGAAGCGCGAGGTGACTGAATTTGTGGGAGGGTGTCTGACGTGTTAGCAGGTTAAGGCTGAACACCAGTTGCCATCAGGGTTACTTCAACCAGTGAAGATCCCTCAGTGGAAATGGGAGAGGATCACGATGGATTTTGTCAGTGGACTACCCCTCACGCCTAGTAAAAAGAACTCGGTTTGGGTAATTGTGGATCGACTAATCAAGTCAGCGCATTTCATACCAGTAAGGGTAGATTATTCGCTTCAGAAGCTAGCAAAGTTATATGTAGCCGAGATAGTAAGATTGCATGGTGTACCAGTATCGATTATCTAGGATAGAGATCCGAGGTTTACGTCAAGGTTTTGGAGAGCCTTGCATCAGGCTTTGGGAACGAAATTGGACTTCAGCACAGCTTTTCACCCACAAACTGACGGACAATCGAAAAGAGTGATTCAGATCCTAGAAGATATGCTGAGTGGCTGTATTTTGGACTTCAGTGGTAGTTGGGAGGAGTATCTACCGTTGGTAGAGTTCGCTTAAAACAATAGTTATCAAGCGAGCATTCAGATGGCACCATTCGAGGCACTGTATGGACGGAAGTGCCGTACCCCTATGTGTTGGACGGAATTAAGTGAACGACATGTCTTGGTTCCGGAGTTGGTAGCAGAAACTGAAGATAAAGTTAAGATGATTCGAGCTCGTCTCAAGGAGGCATCAGATAGGCAAAAGTCTTATGCCGATCTCAAGCGCAAGGAAATGGAATATGAGGTAGGAGATAAGGTTTTTCTGAAGGTGTCACCTTGGAAGAAGGTGTTGCGATTTGGGCGAAAAGGGAAGCTAAGCCCTAGGTTCATTGGGCCATATACAGTGTTGAAGCGAGTGGGACCAGTAGCATATCAGCTCGAGTTGCCGGCAGAGTTAAAGCAAATTCATGATGTCTTCCATGTGTCGATGCTTAGGCGATATCGGTCAGATCCATCACACGTTGTGCCAATGGCAGAGATTGAGGTTAACTCAGACTTATCTTTCGAGGAGGAACCAGTCCAGATCTTAGATCGAGATGTCAAGGTTCTACGTAGGAAGTCAGTACCTTTGGTGAAAGTGCTATGGCGAAACCATGGTGCGGAGGAAGCTACGTGGGAACCCGAGGATGTGATGCGGCAGCAATACCCCCACCTCTTCTGATCAGGTAATTTCGAGGCCGAAATTATTTTAAGGGGGTAGAACTGTAACATCCTAAAATTGGGGTTATTTGTGATTAACTTATTTTGCTTGTGATTGGATTGCTGTGATGTTATTCGTGGTGTAATAGGACTTAATTATGAACTTTGAGTAGGCTTGGATAGTAGAAAAATTTTTATTTGTAAGCTTTAAAGATAGGGAGCCTCAGTAGGTAGGGGTTACAAGTTTAAATGAGGGATTAATTGACGTTAATAAGGCCTTGGTAAAGTGGCAAGAGGGAGGCCACTTAGGAGCTGGAATTGACGCCACAAGAGGAGCAAGGGGAGCCTATGTTCGAGTCGCGAAATTTCCATTTTTGCTCTTTATTTTGGACGGCAAGAGAGGGAGAGAATTGCTCAATTTTAAACTTTAGGATAATAAGGATATTATTAGCATTTTAATTAGATTTTATGTGAATAATCTAAAAAGGGTGGCAAGGAGAAAAAGAAGGAATTTGACTTATTCAAATTCTTTTGAATATTTTCAAATGTGTGGCCTAGAGTGTTTTGGGGAGTTGCCGAAATTTTGAACTCCTTGAAGGGGAGTGGACGGCAAGGAGACTAGGTGATAGGGGGGAGGCCGAATTCTCTTAGTCATTTGCTTGACAATTTCGGCTAAGCACTTTCCCCATTTTCCATCTCTTTTTCCTTTTCTTTTTCAACCTCTCTCAAAAACCGATACCTTCATTGCCATCTTCCTTTTTTCTTTTTTGATCTTTGGCCGAAACTCCTATTCCATTTCTTTCTCTTCCCCTTCTTCACTCAAAGCCAAACTTTGATTGATTGTGTTAATCAACCATAGCCGAATCTACTCCCTACCTCTTTGCCGAAATTTCTTTTCTTCCTATTCTAAATCACTTTGGCCGAATATCAGGAGAACATAGGTGCTTTCAGGATTTCTTTCTCAAATGGTTTGTAAGGGGTAAGTAATGGCCGAAACTCTCTTCCTATATCTTCTTTCTCTCTGTCGACTTGGATGATTGGAAAAGCCGAAATCCGGCATTGGCTGATGGGTTGGCTAACCTTTCTTTTGAAACCGATTTCTCTAGGGACTTCGGGATTGTGAAGTGTTCAATCCAAGACTCTATTCCTCTATCAATCGGTCTTGGTAAGTGGTGGTAAGGATTCAATCAAGTAAGTTATTTATTTAGAAAAGCCGAAGGCTATTGTTATGGATATTGATGATTGCCGATTGTAGGGAAGTGAAGCAGATTTACTTATCGTAAAGTGGTTAGGGTTCAAGAGGCGTTTAGGTGAGGTTTTGGGGTCTTACGATTAACCCTTTGGATTTATTGGGTTTGGCCGAATGGTCTATGACACTAACCTTATGTGTGTGGCCGAATATAGGGGCAAGGATATCTTGTGTGGCCGATTGTCTCTTCGGGAATTAGAACTATCGTTGGTAACAGATGTGTACATACACACTCTATAACTAATAACTGTGCTAAATGCATTGTGTATGCTAAACTGATTTGATGTAGATTTGGATTTAATACCATAAAGGTATAAGCAAGGATTCAGGTAAGTCCTTGTTGTTATGAGCTCTCTTATGATGCTTTTGGGAAGCATGACATATTTGGTATATGTGCTATATAATATATGACTAAGGATAAATCTGTTGGATGTTGTTAAATAAACATATTGGCATGATATCTGTTGAATGCATACCATTGATTGATGTGGGATTAAACGAGTGGAGGGGGAAGTGATATTCGTGTCGACGGACACCAGTGGTTTGGTACCACATTTCGTGAATTCGGTCACCAGAGTTTTGGCACCTCATAGCGTCGTGTCCCCGTGGCTTAGCATCACAGTGGGTTGGCCCCACAGATGACATTATGGGATTGACGCCAGTGATTTGGTATCACACGTGGGTTGGCCCCACAACTTATGATTTGTGACTTCGAGTCACCAGTGGTTTGGCACCACCAGTGGTTTGGCACCACAATATTGATGGATATCGTGACTTTGAGTCACCAGTGGTTTGGCACCACCAGTGGTTTGGTACCACACGGGGTAGAGAAAGGCGTTTGGATGGCTAGGTTGGGTGCATGTTGAACTTAGTGCATGTTGACTTGTTATAAATTGTGTATGATGTTGCATTAAACTGGGGGAAGGGTTACACATTGAGTCTCGGTGACTCATCTTCTCCTTTAATATTTTTCCGGTGACTCGTAGACCGCGGATGAGGAGCCGGATGGACTCGAGGTGGCCATGCAGTGAAAATATGGATTAAATGGATTTTGAATTATTTTATTTTATTTTATTTTGGTTATTTGTTCAGTTGTAATAAGGCCTCCTAAGATTATTTTTATTATTTTGCATGTTTGGATAATTTGTTTAAATCACTTAGTGACTTTAAAATGATTACACAAATTTTCTTAAATTCAAACGTAAAATGTTTTTCTGTGCCATCGGGTACATCTGAAATCGGTAACAATCTGACTTAATATATTTTTAGACGAACTAAGTATTGTTTGCGTCACACACCTCAAGGGTTTTTAACAAGACAATTGGAAATGAAATGTTTTGACAAAACTTAAATCGGCTTAAAGGAATTTTACAAAATGTTTTCCTCTGTAACATACCAAATTTGGTCATAATGTTTGGGCCGGGTTTGGGGTGTTACAAAACCCTCTCTCGAGCGAATAACGTCTAACCCTAGGTTAATTAACGAAAATAACTTTCTCAAATAATAACCCCCTAGAATAGCAGTAAATCGATCTATGGACTCCCATATTAGGTTTCACCCTAATTCAGCAAAATCTCGTCACCCTATCTCTAGGCGTACGATCAACTCCGCTTAATTATGCTAGATCTACTCTTAAGCAGGGTATATTCCTCCTCCACCTAAGCACATCAAATTTGGATTAAGCACATATAATTAAGAACAAACTAAGTATTTATCATATAATTCAGAAATCTATAACAAGATTCATCTAGGTTTCATCCCCTTCAGGTATCTGAAGGGTTTAGTTCATAACAAATATAGAAAACATCTCAAGAGAAAGATAAAACAAAACATAAGAAATCCCTAAAACTCCCTGAAGGAATTGAAGGAGAAATCCACCATTTTGAGTAGAATTTTGGCTTCTTGAGATGGATCAACTAGCTAACTTCGAGTGATTCCCACAATTTTGACCTTTTCGGCTTGGCTCCTTGGCCTAGCTTGACGCCTGTTCCGGCTTCTGCCGAACTCCCCTTTCAAGTTGCCCCCTTGGGTGTTTATATAGACTTTGAGATGCCTTACTTGGCCCCTAAGTATCCTAATTCAAGTATAATTCCTACTAGGGTGTTTGAATAGGCTTTGGAATGTGTTTCTTTGCCTCCAAGTATCCAAATCCGATTAAAACTCCTCTTGGCCGCGAAAGGGACACGCCCAAGGCACACACTCGTGTAAATCGTGGCCAGGCCGTGTTCAAGACTGTCAAGTGGGGCACGACCGTGTGGTCTTGGGCGCAGGCCGTGTTCGGACTTTTAATGAGGCACGGTCGTGTGGTCTTTGGGCTAGGCCATGTCAATTTTGTGATATGGCCCATTTACTCCGTTTTGGGCCCGTTTCTCGTTCTTTTCATCCTCAGGTGCTTTCCTGGGTCTAAGACATGAAAAGAAAGGATTAAGAGCACCTTTTTTATATGAATCAAGGCTTAAATCATCCAAAAGCATACTAAATGTGGGATTAAAATATGTTACTTTCACGGTTTATCAAATACCCCCACACTTCAGCTTTTGATTGTCCTCAAGCAAAATTCTCAACTCACAATTAAAACGAACTTCCTCAATTCATAGTATTCATCAATAATGTTTCATCATAATTCAAAGATAATTCATACATGGATAACTCAACTCAAAGAGTCCTAAAGATTCAAACAATCAAAGTCATGATTTTTATAGTATGAAAACATAGGTGTTTCCCTTTACCTGAATAATTACCTTTGATTCAAAATCGACAAGGATTGACATCCTCTCTAAAGATTCACTCAAATCACTCGAGGTGTTTAAGGTTCAAAATTAAGCACTCAAAAGTCGAACATGAAAAGTTAATCCCATAGGCTTTCATGAAAATCAATTCTCCACCACAAAAATATGAGATGATACACAAATCAAAAGGTCTTTACAGGGTTGTAACGGGGCTTGGGTTAAAGGTGTGGATAAAGGCTGAATTAGAAGGTTAGAATCGAGATTGACCTGACAAATTACCTAATTAGAAACAACAAACTAATAATGAACAATTACATCAATTGCAAACTTGTCATACTAATAATAATAATCTAATACGAGCTTTCTTCTTCAATAATTGGCATTCAAGCGTATAAGCTCATTCACAACTAATAATGAATATAATTTTCTTTTTTTTTAAGAACAAGTCAAATAATGAATTCAACTACTGAAATAATATGATTAGGTAACCGACCAAATCAAGTCTCGATATAAGGGTAGTCAAAAAGAATGGTGATAACAAATACAAAGTGTTTTGGGTTAATATTAGTGGGTGAGTTAATAAAAAGGGTTGTTAGGATCAACGGGGTTCACTAGGGGTTAATTATGAAGGTAGGCTTTTTAATGGAGTAAGTGGGTTAAAACCTAGGTGCCTTTATCATCTCGGTATATCAAATCATAGGTGTGGTCTCGACATGTATAATCAATGCAAGTTTTAGAATAACAAATCAATGTTGACACACTAATAATCAATAAAGTGAGCACGAAAGAATGTATGCTCTATAAGGCTCAAGATCTCACAAAAATTATGGGTTTCTGATGTCAACCTTGTAAATTTCAAACTTCAAGGTAACATTTAGATTCAGGTAGACAACCTAAAAATTTTAAATTTCTGAAAAATAGACTTATCATGCTTGATTCTCTAATATCCTTCAATTTTAATCATCAATGCACAATTATCAATGACTTAATCCAAAACATATCAATAAAAATCATAAATCAGGGAAATTTCATTCTAATCATAGTATGAGAAACTTTACTTTTAAACAAGGCATAATTTAGGGATTTTCAAATAATACTATAGTTAACCCCCCCACACTTAAGTTGTACACTGCCCTCAATGTACAAAGATATATAATATCAAAATAATCATAAAATCATAAGATGGGGAGAGAAGTGAAACTTCCTGAATTTTGGATGAAGTTAATGAAAAGAAGCTGAATAGGATTGGAGGTGAACGTGGGGAAGCGCCTCGAACCGTTTGAGCTTGAATCCTCAAAGTAGCCATCCTGATTTTATTGTATCATAAACTAAATCTAAATGGTACGGAGAATAAGAAGAAGATAAAAAAATAACAATAAAAATAAAAATAAAAGTAAAAGTAAATAACGGAAAAAGAAAGAAGAAAGATAACGGGAAAAGGAAGGAAAGAAGGGGGTTAAATAGAAATTATGGATCTGGTAGTTGGCCCCGCCCTTGTACCTTCCTGAGGTAGCCACACGACCACGGCCATGGCCGTGTGCAAGGCCGTGTGGTATGGAAATCTGTACTTTGGTTAGTTTATGGTTAGGTGCTAAAGGGAAAAATAAAAGTAAAAATAAAAAAATGTAAAAATTAATGGGGTTAGTGCTCGGGTTGCCTCCCGAGAAACGCTCGTTTATAGTCTTAAGCTAGACTTTACCTCTCATTCATATGGTCATGGTGGTTTGAGGAGGTAAAAATACTTTTTCATGTGATCAACTCAGTTTTTGATATAAAGTTGAAGTCGAGTAGTGTTTACCTCAAAAGTGCTGAATTTAGGATTGCTTACCTTGACTGTGCCGTATAGGAAGACATTAAGTACCTCAAAAGTGATTTCTTCATTTTTCTTGAGCTCTGAATTGGTGATTAGAGGGTCTTCCTTATTCAACAATACCTGATCCCCTATTTTGAAGTGATTTGTTGTTCCTATCAGCTCGTCTGGGTTTCCTTCTGTTTCACTTCGTGTATTCCTAGTTTCTCTTTAAAGTGTGTTTTCCACTGATCTAGTTCATCGACCTTGATAAACCGTAATTGTAACATATTTTAACCCACATTTAATATGCTTTTTGATGATTTATTCCTTGATTTTTATAAAAAGGTGCTTGTAATCATTTCTTTTCATGTCTTATACCCAGGAAAGCACCCGAGGATGAAAAGAACACAAATCGGGCCCAAAACAAAGTAAATGGGCCTTAGTACAAAATTGACACGGCCTCACCCAAAGTCCACACGGCCGTGCCTCGACGATCACCAAGAGCACGGCCTCAACTCTGCCTCACACGGCTGTGCCTCAAATTAAAAGTCTGAACACGGTCTGAACTCGATCCACATGGGCGTGTGCCATGGCCGTGCCTCTATCGCTGGAAAGAACAATTTTAGTCAGAAAAGGATACTTAGGAAGAAAGAATCGCATTCCAAGAGCCTATATATATCCCTTAAGTGCCACCTTTGAAAAGGCGTCGAAGCTAGGCCAAGGAGCCAAGCCGAGAAGGTCAGAGTTAGGGAATAACGCGAGGATAGCCAGTTGATCCATCCCAAGAAGCCGGAGTTATACTCAAGATGTCGGAATTCTCCTTCAATTCCTTCAGGGGGTTTTAGGGATTTCTTATGTTTTGTTTTATCTTTTCTCTTGTGATGTTTTCTTTATTCATTATGAACTAAACCCCTCAGATACCTGAAGGGGATGAAACCTAGACGATTCTTGTTATTTGATTTTTAAGTTATATGATGAATTACTTAGTTTGTTCTTAATTATGTTGCTTAATCCAAATCTAATGTGCCTAAGTGGAGGAGGAATAGACCCTGCCTAAGAGTAGATCTAACATAATTAAGTGGAGTTGATCAAATGCCTAGAGATAGGGTTACGAGATTTTGCCGGATTAGGGTGAAACCTAATATGGGAATCCATTGATCGATTTACTGCTATCCTAGGGGGTTATTATAAGCGAACGAGAGTTCCACTCATTAACCTAGGGTTAGATGTTATTCGCCTCAAGAGAGGGTTTAATATAGGTTAGGGAGTCCTACGAATCAAGCTAAGTAAAGAAATCATATAATTCGGGGTTAGAAAACAAGTGAAGTCTAGGTGGATTCTTCCTGAGGGTATTGTCGTGATCAATTGAGTTTTTCTTCAAGTTATTTTCTAAATCGTTCCTTTTGTCTTTGTGTAGTCATTGTCAATTTAGTTTAAAAGCAACTTCACTCTGTTTTTAAGGCTAAATAATAAAAAGAAAGTTAATATTAGTACTTTTAGTTCCTTTGGGTTCGATAATCCGGTCTTACCTAAGCTATACTACTGTTCGATAGGTACACTTACCTTTAATCATTGTCAGAGTTAGTCTCCAGGTTCGATCATTCTTTTATAAATTTTTAAAGCTCTGATTTCAGCGATCATGTTTCTGGCGTCATTGCCGGGGAACTAAAATATTAAGAAAACTCTGTTTTTATTACTTTAGCCATAATTTTTATTTTTTATTTTTCGCAATTTATTTTTGTTTTTATTTCTATTTTTATTTTTTGCTAAAATTTTCTTTCTTTCTTTTTCTAACAGGTACCTCTAATTTATGACTAGAAGGAACCCGAGAGGACCTTTTGTATATGACAGTGATATTGAAGCGACCGCTCGAAGGAATCGTCGGGAAACCAGGCGAGCCCTAAATTACATAGAAAGAGAAGAAGAAGAAGACAGATCCAATCCTACTGAAAGGATGGACGAAAACAACCCACCACCACGCGATGTGGGGGAAAATAATGCTCCACGTACAATGTTTGATTATGCGAAACCGCATTTGAAAGGAGCAGAATCGAGTATTGTTAGGCCTGCTATAGCTGCTAACAATTTTGAATTAAAGCCTAACACAATACAAATGATTCAACAGTTTGTTCAATTTGATGGCTTGCAGGACGAAGATCCAAACACGCATATAGCTAACTTTTTAGAGTTCTGTGATACTTTCAAAATAAATGGCGTTTCTAATGATGCCATACGTCTTCGGTTATTTCCTTTTTCATTGAGAAATAAAGCTAAACAATGGTTAAACTCGTTACAACGAGGGTCAATCACTACATGGGATCAAATGACCGAAAAGTTTTTAATGAAATAGTTTCCACTGGCCAAAACGGCCAAATTACGGAATGATATCTCTTCTTTTGTGCAGATGGATTTAGAGACGCTATACGATGCATGGGAGAGATTTAAGGATCTCTTAAGGAGGTTCCCACAGTATGGCTTACCCTTATGGCTACAAGTCCAAACTTTCTATAACGGTGTAAACCCCTCAACGAGGCAACTGATTGATTCAGCCGCCGGTGGAACCCTGAACAACAAAACTCCAGAGCAGCTTACGAGTTCATTGAGGAGATGTCACTGAATAATTATCAATGGCAGGCTTCAAGAACCAAACCGACAAAATCAGCAGAAGTTTTCAACGTCGATGCCATGACCACGCTATCAACGCAGCTAGAGATAATGAATAAAAAACTTGATAGTTTGTGTTCTTCGCAGGCACACCCAGTCATACAATGCGACGCAAGTGGAACCGCGGCGAATCTTGAGTACCTAAGTGACCAGATGAACTATATAGGTAATAACCTCCGATCCAATAATAATCCTTATAGTAACACTTACAATCCAGGTTGGAGGAGCCACCCAAATTTTTCGTGGGGAGGTCAAGGAAATCAAGGAAATCAAAGGCAACAACCTCCTCAAAATTTCCAAAATCAGCCCTACCCGCAAGAGAAAAACCAACCCTCGAGGAGATGATGGCAAAATTCTCAACAGACACAGAGAAACGCATCCAAGAAACTGAGAGAACAATCAAAAGCAATGACAGCCGAATCGGGGAAATTACTAAGTCAGTCAAAGAAGTCACTAATGCAGTCGAACAACTCGCAAAAAATGTCAAAACGACAGCAAGGACGTCTACCGAGTAACACTGAGATTAACCCTAAAGAGCAAATTCAAGCCATCACCGTTCAGGACAGTAAGGGGTTAGGTGAACCTGATCCAAAGCCAGAAAATAAGGTAGACGAAGGTAAAATAGAGGTAACACAAGAAAAGCCAAAGCCGGTATTCAAAGAGTACCAACCTCACATACCTTATCCAGAAGCCATAAAAAGAGACGATTCAGAAGAACAGTTCGGTAAGTTTCTTAAACTTTTAAAGAAATTACATATTAACTTACCTCTTCTCGAAGCTCTTTTTCAGATGCCAGACTCGAGGAAATTTCTAAAACAGCTCTTGACAAACAAACGCAAACTAGACGAAAAGCCACATGTGAAATTGAACGCAGTATGCTCAGCAATGCTACAGAATAAACTACCACGGAAACAAAAAGATCCAAGGAGTTTTACTATTCCTTGTTTAATTGGTAGACTAAGTGTTGATAATGCGTTAGCTAATTTAGGGGCAAGCATCAATGTCATGCCTTATACATTGTTTAAAAGACTAGGTCTAGGGAAGCTAAAACAAACTAGGATGAGCATTCAATTAGCTGATAAAACTGTTAGAATTCCTAGGGGCATTATCGAAGATGTTTTGGTCAAAATCGATAAATTTGTTTTCCCAGTAGATTTTGTTGTTTTAGACATGGATGAGGATAATTCAATCCCCCTAATTCTAGGAAGACCCTTCTTAGCAACTGCCAAGACAAAAATTGATGTTGCCACAGGAGAACTTATACTTTGTGTAGGTGACGAATCAATCAGTCTTCAAGCTCTTGACTCGACCAGGACAACAATCGATGAAGGTAAGAAAGTCACTTCAAATGATAATCAAATTGTTCAACTTCCATCGCAGGAAACATCGCAAGGACATGACACTGAGCCGAATCATAAAACCCAAATCGACAAAGAAGAATTACACGAGGAACAAAGCCTTAGGGTCGATAAATTAAAAGAGCAGCAGACACACGAAGAACCGAAACCACACAAAGTAAAACCAGAAGAACCACCAGAGGAACTCATAGGGACATCCAACCACTTCAAAATAGGAGACCAGGTACTGTTGACAAAGCCGATCCTCACATCACTACAACAGACCTGAGGGCAAAGGGAGAAATTCTTCTTAAGGTACAAGATATCTTCCCACACGGAATAGTCGAGGTAAGCAATCCAATATTTGGCAATTTCAAGGTAACCGCTTCTCGACTTCAACTTTGTCAAGGAAAAAGAAATTTAAGCATGAGGGAAGATATTCAAACCTTCAAACCTCCCTAAAAATTTTACGAGGAAAGTCTAGCTTAAGACTATAAACGAGCGCTTCTCGGGAGGCAACCCGAGCACTAACAATATTCTTTTTTCAATTTTATTTTCAATTTCCTTTCTTTTTTTTCTTTTTAACTAACCAAAAGTGTAGATTCCCAGGCCACACGGCCTTACACACGGCCCTGTCTGTGGCCGTGTGGACCATTGGAACCGCCACACTGACAAGGCAGAGGCCGTGCAATTCAGTCCAACCACCCTCCCACGTCACGGATCCAACCACACTTCCCACAGGCACCGACAGAAAGGCACGGCCGTGCCTCTAAACCGTGTGAAGCTACTGACTTGCACACCACAGACAAAGCACGCCCGTGCTGTCCAACCGTGTCCACATACTGAGTTCACAAACACGGGCATAGTGGGCTGAAAACACGGGCATGGGCTACCAACACACCACAAAACAACCGTGCGAGGCGGCCGTGTAAATCAAAACGGCCTTACACCACGGGCGTGTGAACATGCCAGAATTCAAATACTATTTAAACCCCACAGCTCTTCCCCTTCCCTTCATCTGGTTTCATCTTCACTTTGTTTTCTTTTTACTTTTCTCCTTCTCAGATTTTTCACTTCATAAATCTCTAACACCTTTGAGCCACACAAAATCATGTCGAAGAAGCGGAAGAAGCTAAGCATAGGCTCTTCAATGAAGAACGGTCATCATGAGTTCATGCCGGCAGCTTCGACTAATCACCAAGCCAAGGGTCTTTGAAACCAGTTTATTTTTTCTTTTTGTTTCTCTTCTCCTTTATTTTCCTTATCTAAACTTCTCTACTGCTCTTTTCGTTTAATTTTCTTTTAGTTTCTTAGTGATAGGTTCGCCAGGCTACTTGGGAATCACGCCACCACCACGATAACCTCTTCACTTCCACCACCGCCATCACATCCCCAAGCTTAGCGTTGATGCCCACCTTGCGAACCATCCTTCAATAAGGACTTTACGGTCCATTAGTACTTTCTTTTCATATTAGTTTTCTTCTTAGTCTCCTTCACTTTAACTTTCTTGTTTTTAATTTTATATTTAGTTTATTTTAATTATGTCTTAATAACCCCTGGCCAATCCTTCACGAGTTCCCCAATTTCTTCATCTAGTGCAGAGCTCGGGAACCAACACCACTACCATACTGACGCTTTCGCCGTATCTATCACAACCTCCACGAAACTCACCCAAGAATTCAGGAAGTGACACTCTATCCCCTTCTCTTTTGATTTATCCCATTAATGGTATTATCTATCTTTGTACATTGAGGGCAATGTACATCTTAAGTGTGGGGGGTAAAAGTGTCAAACTTTTTTCATTATTTTCAAATCCCTGATTTAGTCTTGTTTTTATGCAAAGTTTACATATTACTAATTAGGATGAAATTTCTGATGATTTGTGATTTTTATTGACATGTTTTAGAATAAGTCATAGTTAATTATGAATTGATGATTGAATTTGAAGAATACTAGAGAATTAAGCATGATAAGTCTATTTTTCAAGAATTAAAATTTTGCGAGGTTGTTGACCTAAATTTGAATACTACTTTGAAATTTGAAATTTACAAGGATGATGTCAAAACACCCATAATTTTTGTGAGAATTTGAAACCTTACAGAGCATATATTCTTTTTCGTGCTCATTCTTTGATTATGAGTGTGTCTACCATGAACTGTTATTCTAGAACTTGCCTCGTTTATGCATGTTGAGACCACACTTTATGATTTGATATACAGAGATGAGAAAGGCACCTAGGTTTTAACCCACTTACAACACTAAATAGCCTACCTTTACAATTAACCCCTAGTGAACTCCGTTGATCCTAACAAACCCTTTTATTGACTCACCTACTAATATTAACCCAAAGCCTCTTTGAAATTATTATCACCTTTTCTTTTGACTACCCCTTAATCGAGATTTGATTTGATCAGTTATCGAAGTATATTATTCTGGTAGTTAAAGATATCTTGAATTACTTAGTTTGTTCTTAAAAAAAATCAAAGTACTCAATATTAGTAATATGAAAAATGAACTTATACAAATTAAAGTTTATTTTCAAAAGAAAAGTTTGTATTACCAGGTTCATTATTTTCAGCTAAATTAAATATTATTTCAGTATTCTTAGATAGGTACTTTTCAATTCGATCTCGATTCTAACCTTCTAATTTCAGCCTTTATCCACACCTTTAACCCTAGCCCCATTACAACTCTAACAAAGACCTTTTGATCTGTTTATCATCTCATATTACAGTGGTGGAGATTTGATTTTCAGGCAAGCCTATGGGATTAACTTTTCAGGTACGACTTATGAGTGATCTTTTCCTGAACCTTAAACACTTTAGAGTGATTTGAGTGAATCCTTAGTGAGGACATCAATCCTTGTCGGTTTTGAATTGAAAAGGTAGTTACTTAAATAAAGGGAGACACCTACGTTTTCGAAGTACAAACTCATGACTTATCTCGTTTAAATCTTTAGGACTCTTTAAATTGAATTATCCATGTACGAATTATCTATGAATTATAATAAGGCATTGTTGATAAGAATTGTAGATCATGGAAAGTTTGTTTTAATTGTAAGTTGAGAATTTTGCTTGAGGACAAGCAAAAGCTTAAGTGTGGCGGTATTTGATAAGTCATAATTGTAACATATTTTAACCCACATTTAATATGCTTTTCAATGATTTATTCGTTGATTTTTATAAAAAGGTGCTTGTAATCCTTTCTTTTCATGTCTTATACCCAGGAAAGCACTGGAGGATGAAAAGAACACAAATCGGGCCCAAAATAGAGCAAATGGGCCTTAGTACGAAATTGACACGGTCTCGCCCAAAGTCCACACGTCCGTGCCTCGACGATCACCAAGAGCACGGCCTCAACTCCGCCTTAGACGGGCGTGCCTCAAATTAAAAGTCTGAACACGGTCTGAACTCGATCCACACGGGCGTGTGCCATGGCCGTGCCTCTGTCGCTGGAAAGAACAATTTCAGTCGGAAAAGGATACTTAGGGAGAAAGAATAGCATTCCAAGAGCCTATATATATTCCCTAAGTGCCACCTTTGAAAAGGTGTCAAATCTAGGCCAATGAGCCAAGCCGAGAAGGTCAGAGTTAGGGAATAACGCGAGGATAGGCAGTTGATCCATCCCAAGAAGCCGGAGTTATACTCAAGACGGCGGAATTCTCCTTCAATTCCTTCAGGGGGTTTTAGGGATTTCTTATGTTTTATTTTATCTTTTCTCTTGCGATGTTTTCTTTATTCATTATGAACTAAACCCCTCAGATACCTGAAGGGGATGAAACCTAGACGAATCTTGTTATTTGATTTTTAAGTTATATGACGAATTACTTAGTTTGTTCTTAATTATGTTGCTTAATCCAAATCTAATGTGCTTAGGTGGAGGAGGAATAGACCCTGCCTAAGAGTAGATCTAACATAATTAAGTGGAGTTTATCGAACGCCTAGAGATAGGGTTACAAGATTTTGCCGGATAAGGGTGAAACTTAATATGGGAGTCTATTGATCGATTTACTGCTATCTTAGGGGGTTATTATAAGCGAACGAGAGTTACACTAATTAACCTAGGGTTAGATGTTATTTACCTCGAGAGAGAGGGTTTAATATAGGTTAGGGAGTCCTACGGATCAAGCTAAGTAAAGAAATCGTATAATTCGGGGTTAGATAACAAGTGAAGTCTAGGTGGATTCTTCCTGAGGGTATCGTCGTGATCAATTGAGTTTTTCTTCAAGTTATTTTCTAAATCGTTCTTTTTGTCTTTGTGTCCTTAGCTTAGTCATCGTCAATTTAGTTTAAAAGCAACTTCACTCCGTTTTTAAGGCTAAATAATAAAAAGAAAGTTAGTATTAGTACTTTTAGTTCCTTTGGGTTCGATAATCCGGTCTTGCCTAAGCTATACTACTGTTCGATAGGTACACTTGCCTTTAATCATTGTCAGAGTTAGTCTCCAGGTTCGATCATTCTTTTATAAATTTTTAAAGCTCTGATTTCAGTGATCAGACCTGAAGCCTTAGTTCTTCATGAATTATTTCTTTATGGGTACGAGGTCTAAGATCTAGCTTAGCTAGGTGATTTCGTGAAGCTTCCTGTAAAGCAGGTTGAACCAAATGGTTATCAATAGAATTAATGTTCGTACCTTTATTACTCGATGTCCTAGCTGAGTCAAGAGCTTGAAGAGTGGTTGTTTCATCGTCTACCCGAAGTGTGAGTTCACCGAATTCTTCCTCTGTGTGATCTTTCTTTACTGCATCGAGATATGGCACACGAGCTTGGTACTCTGTATTTATCGGGTTTGGTAAATCATGGCTTACCTCAACGTTACCTTCACTTACCACAGGTTCTTGCCTTGGGTCAGATTCCACTAACAATTCATTGTTATGAGCTTGTACGGCTTAGGGCCCATGATTCGGCTCAGGTTTGTAGCCTTGTGGTGTTTCCTGTCGTGAAAGTTGAACAATTTGATTATCAACTGAATTTACTTTCTCACCTTCATCACTTGATGTCCTGGCCGAGTCAAGAGCTTGTAGACTGATTGATTTGTCACCTACAGGAAGAATGAGTTCTCCTGTACCAACATCAATTTTAGTCATGGCAGTTGCTAGAAAGGGTCTTCCTAAAATTAAAGGAGTCGAATTGTCCTCATTCATGTCTAAGACAACAAAATCTACTGGGAATATGAATTTATCAATTTTGATTAGAACATTTTCTATTATACCCCTGGGAATTCTGATAGTTTTATTAGTTAACTGAATGCTCATCCTAGTTTGTCTGGGTTTCCCTAGACCTAGTTGTTTAAACATTTTATAAGGCATAACATTGATGCTTGCCCCTAAATCAGCTAAGGCATTATCAATAGATAAACTACCAATTAAACATGGAATTGTAAAACTCCCTGGATCTTTTAATTTCCGTGCCAGTCTATTTTGTAGAATTGCTGAGCACATTGCGTTTAGCTCCACATACGATGCCTCGTCTAGTTTCCGTTTGTTTGTCAATAGCTCTTTTAAAAATTTTCTATAATCAGGTATCTGCGAAAGAGCTTCGAGAAACAGTAAGTTAATATGTAATTTCTTTAAAAGTTTAAGAAACTTACCGGTCTGTTCCTCTCTATCGTCTCTCTTCATCGCTTCGGGATAAGGTATGCGGGGTTGGTACTCTTTGATTACTGGTTTTGGCTTTTCTTGTGTTACCTCAACTTTACCTTCGTCTACCTTGTTTTCTTGTATTGAATTGGGTTATCTAACCCTATACTATCATGAGCTGTGATGGCTTGGGTTTGCTCCTTCGGGTTAATCTCGGTATTGCTTGGTAGACGCCTTTGCGATCGTTCGGGCATTAATTTTGCAAGTTTTCCGACTGCCTTAGTGACTTCCCCTACTGACTTAGTAAGTTCCCCGACTTGGTTCTTGGTCTCTTCAATCGATGTTCGTTGGGTTGTTTCAGTGTATTGGAAACGGTTTTCTATGGCTGCCATAAATTTTGTCAGTATCTCTTCAAGGTTCGACTCCTCTTCCAGTTGCTGAGGTGGTTGTTGAAAATCTGGAGGAAGTTCCGGTCTTTGGCTATTTTGATCATCCCACGAGAAATTGGGATGGTACTTCCAACCTGCATTATAAGTGTCATTATAAAAATTATTTTAAGGTCTAAAATAGTTACCTATATAGTGGACTTGTTCGTTCTCCATGCCATATCCGTAGGGTGGATACTCAGGATTCGCCACGCCTCTTAGATTCGAGTCATATTGCATTACTGGGTGTACCTGCGAGAGGCTACACAAACCATCAATCTTTTTATTCATCATCTCTAGCTGGTTAGATAACCTGGTGACCACGTCGAGGTTGAAAACACTGGTTGCTTTAGTAGGAATTGTCCTCATGTCTTGCCACTGATAATTATTCAGTACAATCTTCTCTATAGACTAAAATTATCTGCCAAAAGTAAATAAAGGAAAAACTAGTAAAGTAAAAACAAATAAAATAAATAAAAATAAATTGCAATAAAAAATGGCTAAAGTAATAAAAATAGAGCTTTCTTAATATTTTAGTTCCCCGGCAACGGCGGCAAAAACTTGATCGCTGAAATCAGAGTTTTAAAATTTATAAAGAGAATGATCGAACCTGGAAACTAACTCTGACAACGATTAAAGGCAAGTGTACCTACCGAACAGTAGTATAGCTTAGGCAAGACCGGATTGTCGAACCCAAAGGAACTAAAAGTACTAATACTAACTTTCTTTTTATTATTTAGCCTAAAATAAAGCGAAGTTTCTTTGATCTAAATTAACGACTACTAAGCTAAAGACGCAAAGACAAAAAGAACAAATTGAGAAATAACTTGAAGAACAACCCAGTTGATCACGACGATACCCTCAGGAAGAATCCACCTAGACTTCACTTGTTATCTAACACTGAACCATACGATTTATTCACTTAGTTTGATCCGTAGGTGTAATATCCCGGGTTAGGGGCTATTTTGTTGTTGCATGTTATGGCATGTGTTTAGTGTGCTGTGTTGCTATTTCGGTGTTTTAGGGGCTTAATTGTGGGCTAGGAGTGTGCCTGAGGGAATGGGAAAATTTTGGTTTTTGGGTGTTAAGTGAAGGGAGCTGAGGAAGCTGGGGTTTAAGAATTTTAATTGATGTTTTGTTGCACAAAAAGTGAGCTGGCAAGGTGGCAAGCATGCGCTTCATGGGGAGCTTGGTGTGGCGTCAACTACATGGAGTGGAGGTCTAGAGTTCGAGCTACGAAATTCCCCATTTTGGCTCTCATTTTGGACGGCATGGAGGAAGAGGTAGAAGGCAATTCGAATTCTTCCTTGGACTTGGTCCACCCATTCAAATGGAAGGTGGAGAGCAAGTTGTGAAGGTAGACTTGGTCAAGCTAATTTGAATGTGTGGTAGGGAGTTAATGGGGGGAGTTGTGGCCGAAATTTTGGGGTGTTTGGAGGTGTTGGCCGTAACTTGGGAAGCTTGTTGGGGAGTGGCCGGTTGGTGAGTGTGTTAAGGGGGGTTAGTGCCGATTTTCCCTTGGATTGTTGGTGCATTTTCGGTCTTAGTAGGGTAGCAACATAGCTCTTTCATTTTTGTCAAAACAAGCCGAATTTCATAGTAAGTTTCACCTTTTGTTTCTTTTGGCAACCGAAAATGCAAGCACATTTGTGCCGAATTTCTTGTTCTCTTGAGTAGGGTGTAGCCGAATATCTCTTCCCATTTCCTCTTTTCTTTTCAAGTGTGTAAACCGAAACCTCTAATCTCTCTTCTTGCATTTTTTTATTTTTCTTTCTTTCTTAAAAACTTTGTAGCCGAAACTCTCTTCCAAAAACACATTCTTCATCTTTTTTTCTTTCAAAACCCAAAGGTACCTTCTCCTGTTCATTTTTGTTTCTCCTTAAAACCATTTTGCCGAAACTTTATTCTCATATTCACTTTATCCTTCTTGTTTTTTTTTACTCAAGCCGAATTCTCTTTTCTTTTGTTTAAGTTCTAGCCGAATCTTCCCTCTTCTAGTAGTACTTTGTAGCCGAATTTTGAGTGGGGGAGTAATTTCGTTTGTCTTCTTTCAAACGTTGGAGCAAGGTAAGTGGCTGGCCGAATGCTCATTTCTTTTCTCTCCCTAGTTTTCTACCAATTTTGGTGAGGTTCAAAGTTGACTTTCGGCATTGGTTGAAGGGTGTTAATCTCTTATGTCTTGACCGAATTCTTTTTAGGGCTTTCGGGATTCGAAGCAGTCAACGAAGCTGTTATCTGAACTCGATTGTTTGGTAAGTGGTGGTGAGACGTTGATTGTGGTTTATTTGTTTGAGTTTCGATTAAGTTTAGGGTATCAAGGGATTAATCATTTTTCTTTTAAGGTGTAGCCGATTGCTAAAGGAGGAATCATTGTGGTTCGGGTTTGCTAAGAAACCGAACCAATAGCAAGGTAAGGGTGATTCGACAAACCCTTTTTGGTCTAAATGGTGTTCGCCGAATGTGTAGATGCCTAACCCCTATGTTTTGGCCGATTGTAGGAGCTAGTACTCGAGGGACTTAGATCGTTTCGTTGGGATTTTTAGACTCGTGTATACCAGGTGTGTAACTAACACACCCATATTTAGTGATATTATTATTAAACCTGTTTGCCTATTAAAATCATGGCAGTTTGATGGATTGATATGATACCCTTTTGGGTATGATCTTGGACTCGGGTAAGTCAGGATTGTTACAAGTTTACTGATGATCTATATGGTATCATGACTATGTATGTATGTGATATGGGGTATGAGTCAAACATATTAGCATGATAGGCATGACTTGTATGATATGCATGATCACATGAGTATGGTATGTTGATGGGTGATATGAGTGGAGGGAGCAGTGATATTTTGTGCTGACGAGCACCAGTGTTTTGGTAACACAACTTTGTGACTTTGGGTCACCAGAGGTTTGGCACCTCCAGAGGTTTGGCACCTCATTGCGACTTGTCCCTGTGGTTTGACACCACCGTGGGTTGGCCCCACTTGAGATATGGGATCGTCTGCTAGTGATTGGGTATCACACGATGGGTTGGCCCCATCACTCGATTATTGTGACTACGGTCACCAGTGCTTTGGTAGCACATTTGTGTCTTTGGGACACCAGAGGTTGGGCACCTCATTGCGACTCGTCCCTGTGGTTTGACACCACCGTGGGTTGGCCCCACTTGAGATATGGGATCGTCTGCTAGTGATTGGGTATCACACGATGGGTTGGCCCCATCATTGGATTTGTGACTTCGGTCACCAGTGCTTTGGTAGCACAAGCGTGTCTTTGGGACACCAGTGGTTTGGCACCACATTGACGGATATTGTGTCTTTGGGACACCAGTGTTTTGGTAACACATTGTGACTATATGTCACCAGTGGTTTGGCACCACCAGTGGTTTGGTACCACACGGGGTAGAAAAGGAGATACGGATGGTTAGGATCGGGTTGCATTAATTATGTTGCTATGTATGATGTGTGTTAGCATGTTGTTTTATTGGGAGCGGGATTTATACACTGAGTCATTCGACTCACCCTCTCCTTTGACATTTCAGGTGACTCGTAGACGCGGACATGGAGCCGGGATGGACTCGGGGTGCTCATGCCATGCTAAATAAAAGTTTTGCTCAGACTATTCAATTTGGGTACCTTAGCTTAATTATTTTTATTTGGGTTTTAATTTGGATTTGTAAAAGGTCTTTAATTTATGTTTTAGGATGGTTATGTTTTAATTAGATTCTTAACCTGCTTAACAAATAACTTGGTATGAAATTTTACTAAAAACTTGGAAATACAATGTTTTCAAAACTATATCGCAATGTGTTTTAAACTGTACCACCGGGTATCTCACTATGTTTTGTTATAAAGTAAACTCAAATGATTTTCAAATCAAACTCGATTTTCTGCTAAGTCAAAAATGTTTTAAAATAGCACTTAGAAACTATTGAAATTACTAAATGCAATCAACTCGTTTTTAACTATATACTTTGGATAAGTTTTCGAAAACTAATCAAACAAGCCTACATTTTCCCCAAATTCACCATGTTTTCACCCCGCTTTTAAACGAAAAACCTGATCACTCAAAAACGTTTTTCCCCGTAACATACCAGATTCGGACGTGGTGTCTTGTCCGAGTTTGGGGTGTTACAATTGTGGTATCAGAGCCAAGTTCAAAGGCTCGGCTGTGGGCCTGAGGCCCAAAATGTTTTCCAAAAACTATTTTGTTAGTCTTTATTCTTAAAGTATGGTTGAAAGGCATGGCACCGAGTCTCCGGCACCAGTTCGCCCAGGTAAGTACCCTTACTATTCTTTGTGATTTGATTGGAGGTGATATGATCTGATAAATAGCAATAGTATACTACTCTAGAGATTGAAACTGATAGGATTCTGTGAACTCGCGAGAACAAATCCTCTTTAATATTCATAAGACTAGCTCTTAAACAGTGGAATAAATACTGATGCATAAAACTCTTTAATCAGATACGTAGAAAGAGTAGTCATGAGCACTCGAGGCGGACGTGGTCGTAATACTCGTGGTAGAGGTAGGGGTAGGATGACAGTCTCTGAGCCCGTAGGATCTGGTCAGGGGTCAGGGAATGAGATACCGGTTCCGCCACCAGCTGGAGGTGGTGAGTTCCAAGATCAGACTGGGGACGACGCAGTGTCACAGGCGATGCTGCGAGTGTTAGAAAGGGTAGCTGGTGTAGGTGGTGGTGCAGGAGTTAGGAAATCTGTGCCTGAACGACTCCGGGCAAACGGGGCTGAATTCTTTCGAGGTGTATCTGGTGTTGCTCCCAGCACTGCTGAATATTGGCTGGAGGCAACTGAGCGGATCATGGATGATCTAGATTTAACAGCTGAAGAGAAGCTGAAGGGCATCATATCGCTTCTCCGAGATGAGTCATATCAGTGGTGGCTCACGGTTCGGGACAGTGTGGCAGCAGAGGATTTGACATGGGATTATTTCAGGGCTACATATCAAAAGAAATACATCGGAGCTAGTTATATTGACTCCCAGAGAAAGGCATTTCTGAGGCTTGTTCAGGGGAGTAAATCTGTTTCTGAGTATGAGGCTGAGTTCCTGAAACTGAGCAGGTATGCCAGGGGCATTGTGGCCACTGAGCATGAGAGGTGTGTCCGTTTCGAGGATGGTCTGCGAGACGAGTTGAGACTGCTGATTGCTCCGCAGCAGGAGCGTGAGTTTGTTGTCTTAGTTGAGAAGGCTAAGGTAGCCGAGGGTATTAAAGAGTCAGTGAGGCAGGGTATGGACAGAAATAGGCATAAGAGGAGCTTTGGGTCTTCTGGATCGTCGGGTAATCCGCAGAAGAGGGCTAGACCGAGTGGGCCGAATCAGTCTGCTAGGTTTGTTGCTGCTAGGCAGGGACCGCCGCAGTGTAATCAGTGTGGGAAATCTCATTGGGGTGATTGCTGGACTGGAGGTAAAGGGTGCTTTGAGTGTGGTTCTCTGGAGCACCGTGTGAAGGACTGTCCGCGTAGGTTGGCCAGGATTCAGTCTGAGGGTCAGGGCCGTAATCAGTTCAGAGGTAATGGACCGCCACCGCAGAGGGGGCGTGGTAATGGCAGAAATGGTAATGGTTCTGGTCGGGGCCGTGGAGCACCGGGCAGAGGTGCGGGTAGTTCTGATGCCAGACAGCCTGGATTAGTGTATGCTGCGAGGCGCCGAGAGGAGGGCGATGCACCGGACGTCATAACCGGTACGTTCTTGATCTTTGGTTCTCCTTATACTGCTTTGATTGATGTGGGTTCAACGCACTCTTATGTTGCCAGTAGTATAGTAGAGACCATGGACCTAGACTCTGAGATATCTCCTAGGCAGATGACTGTGATTAGCCCTCTAGGTCACTCTGTAGTAGCAGATAAACTGTTTAGAGAGGTACCCCTAGAACTCTAAGGGGTAGTGTTTGCTGCTGATCTGATGGAACTGCCGTTTGGGGAGTTCGATCTAATTCTTGGGATGGATTGGTTGGTCAAGTACCAAGCAAGGTTGGATTGCGCGGCCAAGCGTATGGTTCTTAAGACGATTGAGGGTGATGAGGTGGCGATGATAGGTAATAGGAGGGATTACTTATCAAATGTGGTATCTGCTTTGAAAGCGGAGAAGATGGTCAGGAAGGGCTGTGGAGCGTATGTGGTTCATGTGTATGCTTTGGAGGCTAAAGAGTCTGCTGTGGAGAAGGTTCGTACTGTTAAGGAATTTGCTGATGTGTTTCCTGAGGAGCTTCTGGGTTTGCCGCCAGATCGTGAGGTAGAGTTCGGGATAGATCTATTACCCGGGACTGCGCCAGTGTCTATTGCTCCGTATAGGATGGCACCAAAGGAATTGGTGGAGCTTAAGGCTCAGATCCAGGAGTTATTGGATCGAGGTTTTATCAGGCCGAGTGTTTCGCCGTGGGGTGCGCCGGTACTCTTTGTTAAGAAGAAAGATGGTACAATGCGGATGTGCATAGACTACCGCCAGTTGAACAAGCTGACGATTAAAAACAAGTATCCGTTGCCACGGATAGTGACTTGTTTGATCAGCTGAAGGGTGCTACGGTATTCTCGAAGATCGACTTGAGGTCTGGGTATCACCAGTTAAAGGTTAAGGAGGCTGATATCCATAAAACAGCGTTTCGGACTCGATATGGGCACTACGAATTCCTGGTAATGTCGTTCAGGTTGACTAACGCACCGGCAGCGTTTATGGATATGATGAATAGGGTGTTTCAGCAGTATCTGGATCAGTTCGTGGTGGTTTTCATAGACGACATCTTAGTGTACTCAAGGACAGAGGAAGAGCATGATGCGCATTTGAGAGTGGTGCTGCAGATTTTGAGGGAGAAGCAACTTTATGCTAAGTTTAGTAAGTGCGAGTTCTGGCTTAGAGAGGTGACGTTCTTGGGTCATGTAGTGTCGGCTGAGGGGATTAGGGTAGATCCTCGTAAGATTGAGGCAGTTTTGGACTGGAAGCTGCCTAGGTCAGTGGCTGAGATTCGGAGTTTTCTGGGCTTGGCCGGATACTACCGAAGGTTTGTTGAGGGTTTCTCGTTAATAGCAGCGCCGGTGACCAAGTTGTTAAGGAAAGAAGTTCCGTTTGTATGGACTGAGAAGCAGCAGGAGAGCTTCGATAAGTTAAAGAAGATTTTGACTGAGGCTCCGGTTTTAATCCAACCTGAGGCTGGTAAGGAATTCACAGTCTATTGCGATGCATCACATACGGGTTTGGGTTGTGTGCTGATGCAAGAAGGTAAGGTTGTGGCTTACGCTTCTCGACAGCTGAGGCCACATGAGGTCAATTATCCGACGCACGATTTGGAGCTAGCAGCTGTAGTCTTCGCCTTAAAGATTTGGAGGCACTACCTGTATGGAGAAAGATCGATAGTCTACACAGATCACAAGAGTCTGAAGTATCTACTGACCCAGAAGGATTTGAATTTGAGGCAGCGCAGATGGGTTGAGTTGCTGAAAGATTACGACTGTTCGATTGAGTATCATCCGGGCAAGGCTAACGTGGTGGCAGACGCGTTGAGCCGTAAGGTTGTTTCGGACTTAAGAGCTTTGTTTGCCCGTTTGAGTTTGTATGACGACGGGAGTATTCTGGCAGAACTGCAGGTTAAGCCTACTTGGGTTGAGCAGATCAGAGAGAAACAGTTAGATGATGAGGTTCTGAGTGCGCGAAGGTTACAAGTGCAGGATGGTGGTTTGGAGGGTTACAGCTTGTCTAGTGATGAGGTGTTGTGTTTTCAGGGTAAGGCTTGTATGCCTAAAGATGTTGAGCTGAGGCAGAAAATTCTTCAGGACGCACATAGCAGTCCTTATGCTATGCATCCTGGAGGCAGCAAGATGTATAGGGATCTTAGAGAGCAGTTTTGGTGGCCTGGTTTGAAGAAAGAGGTGACAGAGTTTGTTGGGAAGTGTCTGACTTGTCAGCAGGTCAAGGCTGAGCATCAGTTGCCGTCAGGTTTGCTTCAGCCTGTGAAGATTCCTCAGTGGAAGTGGGAAAGGATAACCATGGATTTCGTCAGTGGATTACCGCTTACGCCAAGCAAGAAGGATTCAGTTTGGGTAGTGGTGGATCGTCTGACCAAATCAGCTCACTTTATTCCGGTGAGGGTTGACTACTCACTTCAGAAGCTAGCGAAGCTGTATGTGTCAGAAATAGTGAGGTTGCACGGGGTGCCAGTTTCGATAATCTCGGATAGGGATCCCAGGTTTACGTCAAGGTTTTGGAAAGCATTGCATCAGGCTCTGGGTACTCGTTTGGATTTCAGCACAGCTTTTCACCCGCAGTCTGACGGTCAATCAGAAAGGGTTATTCAGATCTTGGAAGATATGCTGAGAGGTTGTGTCCTGGATTTCAGAGGTAGTTGGGAGGAGTTTCTACCATTAGCTGAGTTTGCCTACAACAACAGTTACCAAGCGAGCATCAAGATGGCACCGTATGAGGCGTTGTATGGTAGGAAGTGTCGCTCACCTACATGTTGGACGGAGTTAGGTGAACGTCATTTGTTGGGACCCGAATTAGTTGCTGAGACAGAAGACAAGGTTAAGTTGATTCAGGCTCGATTGAAGGAAGCTTCGGACCGGCAGAAGTCTTATGCCGATCTTAAGCGAAGAGATATAGAGTTTGCTGTGGGGGATCTAGTGTTTCTGAAGGTCTCGCCTTGGAAGAAGGTGTTGAGGTTCGGGAAGAAAGGCAAGCTAAGTCCGAGGTTTATTGGGCCGTATAAGGTACTGAGACGAGTGGGATCAGTAGCGTATCAGCTTGAGTTGCCAGCAGAGCTTAGCCAGATTCACGATGTTTTTCACGTTTCGATGCTTCGGCGTTATCGTTCAGATCCGTCACATGTGGTAGCAGTGGAAGAGATCGAGGTGAATCCAGACTTGACTATGGAAGAAGAACCTGTGCAGATTCTAGATCGGGATGTGAAGGTTCTGCGTAGGAAGTCTGTGCCTTTGGTTAAGGTACTTTGGCGGAATCATGGCGTAGAAGAAGCGACGTGGGAACCCGAGGAGGTGATGAGACAGCAATACCCGCAACTCTTCTGACCAGGTAATTTCGAGGCCGAAATTATTTTTAAGGGGGGTAGAACTGTAATATCCCGGGTTAGGGGCTATTTTGTTGTTGCATGTTATGGCATGTGTTTAGTGTGCTGTGTTGCTATTTCGGTGTTTTAGGGGCTTAATTGTGGGCTAGGAGTGTGCCTGAGGGAATGGGAAAATTTTGGTTTTTGGGTGTTAAGTGAAGGGAGCTGAGGAAGCTGGGGTTTAAGAATTTTAATTGATGTTTTGTTGCACAAAAAGTGAGCTGGCAAGGTGGCAAGCATGCGCTTCATGGGGAGCTTGGTGTGGCGTCAACTACATGGAGTGGAGGTCTAGAGTTCGAGCTACGAAATTCCCCATTTTGGCTCTCATTTTGGACGGCATGGAGGAAGAGTTAGAAGGCAATTCGAATTCTTCCTTGGACTTGGTCCACCCATTCAAATGGAAGGTGGAGAGCAAGTTGTGGAGGTAGACTTGGTCAAGCTAATTTGAATGTGTGGTAGGGAGTTAATGGGGGGAGTTGTGGCCGAAATTTTGGGGTGTTTGGAGGTGTTGGCCGTAACTTGGGAAGCTTGTTGGGGAGTGGCCGGTTGGTGAGTGTGTTAGGGGGGGTTAGTGCCGATTTTCCCTTGGATTGTTGGTGCATTTTCGGTCTTAGTAGGGTAGCAACATAGCTCTTTCATTTTTGTCAAAACAAGCCGAATTTCATAGTAAGTTTCACCTTTTGTTTCTTTTGGCAACCGAAAATGCAAGCACATTTGTGCCGAATTTCTTGTTCTCTTGAGTAGGGTGTAGCCGAATATCTCTTCCCATTTCCTCTTTTCTTTTCAAGTGTGTAAACCGAAACCTCTAATCTCTCTTCTTGCATTTTTTGATTTTTCTTTCTTTCTTAAAAACTTTGTAGCCGAAACTCTCTTCCAAAAACACATTCTTCATCTCTTTTTCATTCAAAACCCAAAGGTACCTTCTCCTGTTCATTTTTGTTTCTCCTTAAAACCATTTTGTCGAAACTTTATTCTCATATTCACTTTATCCTTCTTGTTTTTTTTTACTCAAGCCGAATTCTCTTTTCTTTTGTTTAAGTTCTAGCCGAATCTTCCCTCTTCTAGTAGTACTTTGTAGCCGAATTTTGAGTGGGGGAGTAATCTCGTTTGTCTTCTTTCAAACGTTGGAGCAAGGTAAGTGGCTGGCCGAATGCTCATTTCTTTTCTCTCCCTAGTTTTCTACCAATTTTGGTGAGGTTCAAAGTTGACTTTCGGCATTGGTTGAAGGGTGTTAATCTCTTATGTCTTGACCGAATTCTTTTTAGGGCTTTCGGGATTCGAAGCAGTCAACGAAGCTGTTATCTGAACTCGATTGTTTGGTAAGTGGTGGTGAGACGTTGATTGTGGTTTATTTGTTTGAGTTTCGATTAAGTTTAGGGTATCAAGGGATTAATCATTTTTCTTTTAAGGTGTAGCCGATTGCTAAAGGAGGAATCATTGTGGTTCGGGTTTGCTAAGAAACCGAACCAATAGCAAGGTAAGGGTGATTCGACAAACCCTTTTTGGTCTAAATGGTGTTCGCCGAATGTGTAGATGCCTAACCCCTATGTTTTGGCCGATTGTAGGAGCTAGTACTCGAGGGACTTAGATCGTTTCGTTGGGATTTTTAGACTCATGTATACCAGGTGTGTAACTAACACACCCATATTTAGTGATATTATTATTAAACCTGTTTGCCTATTAAAATCATGGCAGTTTGATGGATTGATATGATACCCTTTTGGGTATGATCTTGGACTCGGGTAAGTCAGGATTGTTACAAGTTTACTGATGATCTATATGGTATCATGACTATGTATGTATGTGATATGGGGTATGAGTCAAACATATTAGCATGATAGGCATGACTTGTATGATATGCATGATCACATGAGTATGGTATGTTGATGGGTGATATGAGTGGAGGGAGCAGTGATATTTTGTGCTGACGAGCACCAGTGTTTTGGTAACACAACTTTGTGACTTTGGGTCACCAGAGGTTTGGCACCTCCAGAGGTTTGGCACCTCATTGCGACTTGTCCCTGTGGTTTGACACCACCGTGGGTTGGCCCCACTTGAGATATGGGATCGTCTGCTAGTGATTGGGTATCACACGATGGGTTGGCCCCATCACTCGATTATTGTGACTACGGTCACCAGTGCTTTGGTAGCACATTTGTGTCTTTGGGACACCAGAGGTTGGGCACCTCATTGCGACTCGTCCCTGTGGTTTGACACCACCGTGGGTTGGCCCCACTTGAGATATGGGATCGTCTGCTAGTGATTGGGTATCACACGATGGGTTGGCCCCATCATTGGATTTGTGACTTCGGTCACCAGTGCTTTGGTAGCACAAGCGTGTCTTTGGGACACCAGTGGTTTGGCACCACATTGACGGATATTGTGTCTTTGGGACACCAGTGTTTTGGTAACACATTGTGACTATATGTCACCAGTGGTTTGGCACCACCAGTGGTTTGGTACCACACGGAGTAGAAAAGGAGATACGGATGGTTAGGATCGGGTTGCATTAATTATGTTGCTATGTATGATGTGTGTTAGCATGTTGTTTTATTGGGAGCGGGATTTATACACTGAGTCATTCGACTCACCCTCTCCTTTGACATTTCAGGTGACTCGTAGACGCGGACATGGAGCCGGGATGGACTCGGGGTGCTCATGCCATGCTAAATAAAAGTTTTGCTCAGACTATTCAATTTGGGTACCTTAGCTTAATTATTTTTATTTGGGTTTTAATTTGGATTTGTAAAAGGCCTTTAATTTATGTTTTAGGATGGTTATGTTTTAATTAGATTCTTAACCTGCTTAACAAATAACTTGGTATGAAATTTTACTAAAAACTTGGAAATACAATGTTTTCAAAACTATATCGCAATGTGTTTTAAACTGTACCACCGGGTATCTCACTATGTTTTGTTATAAAGTAAACTCAAATGATTTTCAAATCAAACTCGATTTTCTGCTAAGTCAAAAATGTTTTAAAATAGCACTTAGAAACTATTGAAATTACTAAATGAAATCAACTCGTTTTTAACTATATACTTTGGATAAGTTTTCGAAAACTAATCAAACAAGCCTACATTTTCCCCAAATTCACCATGTTTTCACCCAGCTTTTAAACGTAAAACCTGATCACTCAAAAACGTTTTTCCCCGTAACATACCAGATTCGGACGTGGTGTCTTGTCCGAGTTTGGGGTGTTACAGTAGGACTCCCTAACGTATATTAAACCCTCTCTCGAGGAGAATAACGTCTAACCCTAGATTAATTAACGAAAATCTCTTTCTCGAATAATAACCCCCTAGAATAGCAGTAAATCGATCTATGGACTCCCATATTAGGTTTCACCCTAATCCGGCAAAATCTCGTCACCCTATCTCTAGGTGTGCGATCAACTCCGCTTAATTATGCTAGATCTACTCTTAAGCAGGGTCTATTCCTCCTCCACCTAAGCACATCAAATTTGGATTAAGCACACATAATTAAGAACAAACTAAGTATTTATCATATAATTAAGAAATCAATAACAAGATTCATCTAGGTTTCATCCCCTTCAGGTATCTGAAGGGTTTAGTTCATAACAAATAAAGAAAACATCTCAAGAGAAAAGATAACACAAAACATAAGAAATCCCTAAAACTCCCTGAAGGAATTGAATGAGAAATCCGCCGTTTTGAGTAGAATTTCAGCTTCTTGGGATGGATCAACTGGCTAACTTCGAGTGATTCCCACAATTCTGACCTTTTCGGCTTGGCTCCTTGGCCTAGCTTGACGCCTGTTCCGGCTTCTGCCGGACTCCCCTTTCAAGTTGCCCCCTTGGTTGTTTATATAGACTTTGAGATGTCTTACTTGGCCCCTATGTATCCTAATTCAGGTAGAATTCCTACTAGGGTGTTTGAATAGTCTTTGGAATGTGTTTCTTTGCCTCCAAGTATCCAAATCCGATTAAAACTCCTCTTGGCCACGGCAGGGACACGCCCATGGCACACGCCCGTGTAAATCGTGGCCAGGCCGTGTTCAAGACTGTCAAGTGGTGCACGGCCGTGTGGTCTTGGGCCCAGGCCGTGTTCGGACTTTTAATGAGGCATGGTCGCGTGGTCTTTGGGCTAGGCCGTGTCGATTTCGTGAAATGGCCCATTTACTCTGTTTTGGGCCCGTTTCTCGTTCTTTTCATCCTCGGGTGCTTTCCTTGGTCTAAGACATGAAAAGAAAGGATTAAGAGCACCTTTTTATATGAATCAAGGCTTAAATCAGCCAAAAGCATACTAAATGTGGGATTAAAATATGTTACTTTAACGGTTTATCAATTATGCAAGGCATTACACTGGTTGGGACACTTAAATTTTTGCACTATTTCAGACCAAACTAATCAGAAACAAATCAGGTATTTAAATGTCCAAATTTAAGCTTCCAACACCATAAATTCACAACAATTAAAACTACCACTTTCAAACGTCATTTTAAGCACCTTTAATATCATCAAAGCAAACAATCAGACACCAAAATTTTTCAGCAATTAAATCTGCCATTTAACCACTTTTAGACATCATTTAAATCATCCCAATACAAATTCAATTTCAAATTTTCAATAACATACAATACTTCTAATATCTATTCAATTTAATCTTTATCACAAACAACCAATCAAATCAAATCGATTTGACTCAATTTATCATTTATAACCCACCTTATGATCTTGCCATATAAATGAGTTCATAAATGCAGCAATTGAAAAGGTTGGAGTTATAGAAATATAAACCGTAAAATCTGAGCTATTCATGGACAGCTTTGCCTTTTCCTTTCTTTTTTAAGGAATCCGGGTTGACATTAGCTACAGATTAACATAAACACATCAAATCATCAATATGCAAACAAATTCACACTCAATTGCAAATTTAAACAACTTTTACAATTTATTTAGTTTAGTTCCTAAAATTGGGACTAACCTAATTTTCAATTTTACAACTCAAATATTCAACCCAATTTCATCATAGTCCAATTTGGACCTTCTATTTTTCATTTCTAACACATATTTTACAATTTATGCATCTCGTCCCTATTGTACGAAACTATCAAACAACTACACAATCTAGTCATTTTTCACTTCTAAGCTTAAAATCTATCAAGTACCTAAAACTTCAAAGATTCGTCAATGGCATCTTTCCAAACTTTAACGATTACAAAAAAATAACATACGGGTTAGCTAGATTAAGCTTTCGGAATTCCAAAAACATAACAATTACAAGAAAATGACTAAAATGTACTAACCAATTATGGCTTAGTTTAGCATTGTTTCTCATATGTACTTTTGGACCAAAAAACAATTTTGAGCAAAAGATAAAATTTTCTACTTTTTCTTTTCACTAAAAAGGTGTTTTTACAAAGTATCTTTGTCCCAAAAGCACTTTTGAAAAGCTCAAAAATATCTTGTTTAGCAATGCTTTTATTTCAGAAGTGTTTTTTGTTTCAAAAATGCTTCTTGAAAGCAATGCTTCTTAAAAACAATGCTAAACTGCGCTAAAGCTCGAAACATCAAAACCCTTATGATCGAATGTTTCTTTCTTTTTCTCCTATGGTGGATTCGAGACTGTCTAGGTAGAGTACAGGGATTGAACTTTATTTGGGAAAGATGAGAGTAATTTATCTTTCTTTCCACTTTCAAGTTTTATTACATGATTTGTTTTATTTTATTTTTATTATAAATTAATTAAATTTTATATTAAAACTTGTTATCAAACCATCCACCACCGTCCACTATTAATAATTGTTAAGTATGACTCCTATTTCAGTCAAATTTGAGAAATAATCTTCTATTTAAACTCTGTTTTATTATTTGACCTATGAATTTAGTCTATATAGGCTCTTTTACAACCTTAGAAAAAACACCCATTGTAATAACCCATTTTGCCCGGCCCATAAACCTAGAGTATAAAAACAAACAAACAAAAAATAAAAATAAAGTCCAATGTCCATTAAACAGTCCAGACCCAATACCCGGGCCCAATACCACAAACAGATTACTTAAAACCCAAACTAATACCTAACAAACCCGTAGCCCAATTACAAGCCACCCAAAATATTAGCCAAACTAACTTATCCTACCCTGACCCAGTCTCAAGCGGCCCAAAATGGCCCAAACATTAAACAGAAGCAGTAATGGCCTAGGGTTTCTGAAACCCTAGGCGCCGCCTCAGCAGAAGCCCGATCGCCGTGCCTTCAGTCCGCCCCTCGTCAGGCTGCGATTCGCGCACAGATGACGCCGCAGTCACCACCAGGATCCTCGCCCAATCTGCAAAAGGAAACAAAATCACAGCAAAAGGCGAAATAGAGGCAAAAACAGAGATTTATTTCCTTTTTTCATTTTTTGGGTATAAAAACCCCAAATCAAACCTGTAATCACACACAAAATACCCAGAAAAACACACCAATACACAAGTACGCGAAAAAGCATAGATTCGCACAAAGACAGTGGATATTGTCAGAAAGTTTAGAGGAATAAAATACCTTGATTTCTCAGAGGTGACTTCTTATTCTGTTTATTTTTATTTATATATATATATATATATATATATATATATATATATATTGCGCAGATATAACAACTTTTTTTGAAAAGAAAAAAGTATAAAAGAGAAAAGATTACCTTTCGGAGAGGACGAAATTAGAAATTTTAAGCCTCCGGCCATGGAGGCGCGTGTGGCGCGTGAGACACGTGGCTAGAAACCCGACAACCACTGCCAGGCGAAGGGAAAAAGGATTTTCAGAGGTTTTTTGAAATTTTTTTTAAGATTTTTTTTTATAAAACTAACTTTTATGGATGAAAGGAAACGACACAGTTTTGGGCAACAGGATCCGCACGCCGACACGATGACCGGACAAGGATCCACGTTTTTTTTTATACTAATGGTCTAATTGCATCAAAAGCCCTTCCGCATTTTTTCAAAAATTCAATTAGGTCCGAATAATTAAAACCTTTTTATTTTATTTAAATATTATATTTAATTATTTATTATATTAAAATTTATATTATTATTATTTATATTAATTTTTGTAAAATAATAAAATTCATATATATATTATTCTTATATATTTAATTATTATTATATTTTATTTATTTGGTTAATATATTATGTATATTATTTTATAATTCATATATATATTTATATATTTTTTTACTTTTATATTATACTTATATTATTTCAAAAAAAATTATTTTTGTAATATCCTAAAATAGGGGCTGTGTGTTTGAAGCATATCTTAGGTGTTAATAGGCCTTAAGATTTGTTTTGATGAGTTTTAGGGGTTATTAAAGCTCGAGGATAAAAAGGGGGACTATTTTGGAAATTTTGAAAATTTTGGGTCAAAAGTGGAATTTGGGTGATGGAGGCCTTAAGAATAAATTTTGGTAAGTTATGGCATGTAAAATGCCCAGGTAAAGTGGTTTTAGTGTGTCACTTAAGGCTTTGGACTGGCGTCAAAGCAGGTCAGGGGTTCGAGTAGCGTGGAGCGCATAATTTTTATTTTTGGTTTCTTAGCCCCAGAATAAAAGGGGAGCTAGCGGAGAAGGGCTTAAATAAAAATTTGGTTGGGTTTTTGTCACGAAAGGATCAGAGGCCAAGTGGCTGGAGGCGTGAGAAGCCTCCAGCAGGTCGGGGGTTCGAAACCCAGAGGTAGCGCGTTAGCGCGTTCTATTTTTGGTTTGGCGCTTGAACAGAGAAACTAAGGAATAAGGGTTAAAAGGAAATCGAGGTGGGTTTAGGTCATAAATTTCAACCTGGTCGAGTGGTTTGGACGCTTGCAGCAAAGGTCTTCAAGAGGTCACGCGTTCGAGTCACAATTGTAGCGCATGGGTACTTTATTTTTGGCTTTAGCGATTAAGGTAAAGGACGATAGCGATGGAAGGCTTAAAAGGAAATGTGACGCGGGTTATGGCATGAAAGTTTCAGTAGCATATTGGCAGGGCGCTGGGGAGTGTTTCCCCAGGTCTCGGGTTCGAGACCTGGGGGCTGTGCCTGGGATTTTTTTTGTTTGGCCAGCGTGAGTGTTTGCATGGCACATGCACGCATGGGGCCTTATTTTTTTTATTATTTTTTTTAATTTTCTCAAAAGCTGCTGAGGTATGGGTTGTTTTTATTTTTTTTTATTATTATTATGATTATTAGTTATGGAGGATGGAGTAGTTATTTTATTATTGATTATTATTATTTTTAGTATGGGTTATATTTGTTTATTTGCTTATTTTATTTGTTGGAAAAAGGATTCGGGTATGGGCAAGGAATCAATCAATGCTTTATTATTTTGGTTTTGGGAGCATTGCCGTTTGGGAGCATGGGCTATAACCTTTTATTGTTTTATTATTTTAGCAAGGGAAGGCTAAGCTGATGAGTTTTTATTAGTTATATTATTATTATTTTAAATATAGGAAAGGTGATAGAATATTAAATAAACAATATTGAACTTAGCATGAAGAGCATGTGCGGCTTGGGTAATTGCAAAGCAGGGCCGAATGGAGCTGCAACCTTTTATTGTTTTTATTATTATTTTTTTATTAGTTTAAGCAAGCATGAGTCTTGGCTTTGGGAAAAAGGAAGCATGTGCGGCATGGTTAGTTATTTTATAGAGTTTTAATAATTTTTATGGTATGGGAAAAAGAGGATAGCATGGTCGGTTGGAATATTGCACAAGCATGGCCGAATTTGATTTTTGGTTCTTCCTTTCTTGACATTTTGGTGCATGGCCGAATGGTAAACTCCTTAGAGACCTTCATTCCGGCCTTGGGTTTGAGGAAAGCTTGGCCAAAAACCTTTGTTTTGTTTCCCTTTTCATTTTTGTCTTAGCCGAAAATGGGAGAAAGAAAGAGAGACTGAGCTGCGGTTTGGAAGGAATAGCGAGAGAGGTAGCCATTGTTTTGGTTTTTGCTTGCTCTTTCTTTCCTTTTGCTCTTGACCGAGAGAGGGCAATATTCGAGCTTCGATTTTAGAAGGAGCTAGGAAGCTCTCGACTAGCTTATGTAAGGGTTACGTACATTTCGGTCAAGGGTCATTATTCTTGAGATAGTGTGATAGCCGATTTTTAACACAAGGTTTGTGTAGGATTTTCGACCACTCAAAGGTCAAGTTTTAGTTCTCGGGCTTCAGCGAGGGGCAAAATCGTCGAGTATTAGAGGAGAAGCTTTTGGGATCTGTGGAGATCAAGTGGTTTCAACAACCCACATTCAAGAGGTGGTTCCCGGGGTTTAGTTAACAAGGTAAGGAAGGGTAACATTCGGCCTTAGGCCTTTTATTTTGGCTTTTAAAGGAGCTAATCGATTCTGTTCATGTTGGAGTAGGGGTTAATCAAAAGAAGCATATAGTAGCCTCCGGGATTCAAGGCTGATTTGGTAAGAAATATTTAGTAAGATTCGATACTTAGATTTATGACTTGGGTGATTAACTGTTTGACCTGATTAAGTATATCGATGGAGGCAAATACCAGTCAAGGAGTTCATGGGATAGCCCCTATTCCCAAGTTTAAAAGGAGAGCTGTCTCAGCTGTGCGAGATTGGCCACAGGGGTGTGGGCCAGCATCCGAGCAACAACGTAGGCAAGTAGCCGTAGTATCACTTAAGGATAGCTTCGGGATTGAAGGCATAACGTTGTTTGTGATCAGGTGCGTAGTTATCGCACTGTTCTTTTGCTGGTTTATGTATGTTATTGTAAATGTACATGTTGTGCATGTTAGCCGAAATAAGGGCTAAGATGTTGGATACCCAAGGTGGGTGATCGTTTAATCAGGTGTGTAAGCTCTTACACACTTTATTAGTATAAATTGTTATTAAAATGATATTTTATCACCTATCATGTAGTATCTTTGCCTTGTGGGCATAAGCTTGGTTTTCGGGTAAGTCCCCTAATACTCGATCTATGATATATGTTGTGTATGCCATCATATGCTGTTAAATGTTATGCTATATACAAATGCATGATAAATGGGATCATGATACTTGTTATGTGAGCATGATGATGTGGGATAAATGAGTGGAGGGGGCAGTGATATTCGTGTCGACGGACACCAGTGTTTTGGTAACACATTGTGACTACGGTCACCAGAGGTTTGGTACCTCCAGAGGTTTGGCACCTCATAGCGTCTCGTCCCTGTGGCTTAGTACCACCGTGGGTTGGCCCCACATTTGAGATATGGGATTGACGCCAGTGATTTGGTATCACACGATGGGTTGGCCCCATCATTTGATTGTGACTTCGGGTCACCAGTGGTTTGGCACCACCAGTGGTTTGGCACCACAAGTATTGACGGATATCGTGACTTTAAGTCACCAGTGGTTTGGCACCACACGTATTGACGGATATCGTGACTTTAAGTCACCAGTGGTTTGGCACCACCAGTGGTTTGGTACCACACGGGGTAGAAAAAGGAGTATGGATGGCTAGGTTGGGCTTCATAATTGCATATTCATGTATATGTTTGTTCTGTGGATATGGGCTAAGCCGTATGTGGGGACATGTGTATTAATTACGTACTGAGTCTTGGTGACTCACCCCTTTCCCTATCTTTTCAGGTGAGTCGATCGCGGAGACGGAACCGGAGAGGACTCGAGGTGGCCATGCTTGTTCCTCGGTTTAGAAGTCTTATTTCGAACCATTAAGTTTACTATTTGCTAAATTCGATTGGGTTGTAATATGGCTGCTTATTATTTTATTACTATTCGTATGATTAAGTAGTTTTTACCTTATTTCTAACGAACTTATGAACTGTTAAACGAATCGGTAAAAGCAACGTTTTCAAAATTGGTACTCGTACGCGTTTTCAAGGACGTTACCATCGGGTAGCAAATTTTACCAAGTTATTAATAACCCTGACATTTCTAAAATCTAAATGATCAAATGGTTTCAAAGGAAAAGAAAAAGTTTTCAACTCCATAGTGTTTATCAAACCCACCTATCTTAGTTTTAGCAAACATCGTTTTGCAAATTCAACAATATTTGCAGATTTCCATTGTTAACCAGAATCTTTCAAAATGTTTTTACTCCGTGACATACCAGATCCGGTCAAGACTCGTGGGCCGGGTTTGGGGTGTTACAATTTTTCTATAAAAATTATTTATATTATGTAATATATTTCATTATCTATTACATATATTTTTTATAATTATTACATTTATATATTTTACATGTATTACTTATTATAATTATTTTTAATATCATGATTTATATGTATATTATCTTATAACTTTTATCTTTGGTTATTTACTGCACTATACTTCATGTTCGTTTATTTTCATTCTTTAATTGCATGTTTCACTATGATATTGCAATTGTTAGATCATTTATTATTTCTTATTATTCTTTATTAGTAGAGATTGTTAATATAGTTTGTAGTTATGATAAACTGATATTTGACATATATGTTGTAATGTATGATTCATTCAAACCATTTTTATAAAAATACCTTTCGAATTAAAATATTTATTTCAAATGGTTACGGAGATATGTGATATTTGGGGAATTTCGAGAAGAATCTTGCCCTAACTTACTGGGTTCGATTTTTCTCGTGAAACTTTAGGTATTACATATCCCTTTTTTTAAAAAAAATTGAGGCTTACCAATTTCAAATAAAAAAAAAACCCATTCTTTGGAATTCAAAGTGTTGTGCCCTAACTTACTGGGTTCGACATTTTGCGTCTCGAGGTAGGAATTTTCTAAAATAAAGACGTGCTTAGTTTCAAAGTCTTGAGATGTTATACCCTAACTTACCGGGTATGGTATTTTATTTCTTTGAGATAGGTAAGTCTGGGTTTTTCTTCAAATAAAAGGTCCTTTTTTTAAAGTTTCAACATTAGGGCATGATTTTATCGATTAGGTACCAATTTTTGGGCGTTATAAGGGTGCTAACCCTTCCTCATACGTAACCGACTCCCGAACCCGTTTTCTTGTTTTTCATAGACCAAAATCAAATGTTTTAAAATAAAACGCTTTACAAGGTGATCCAATCACACCTAAGTAAAAAGGGATTGGTGGCTACTCCCATTTTTGTTTTTACAAGTCGATCCCTATTTTTAAAATCAAACATTTAAAATGGTTTCGACACCCATTAGATATTAGAACTCATAACACATTTAGAGAATTTGTGTTTACGTTTTGAGGGTTCTTTTTTTTCAGGTTTTCGGGATTTAATTTTTATCTCCATATTTTGTACTCTTCATTCTTTTGAAATTATAGTAAAATTATATTTTCCCATGGTTTTTTATCCTTTTTTGAGGGGTTTTTCCACGTTAAATTTGTGTGTTCAATTTCTCAATTTATTCTGCTATTTTTTTACTTGTTGCTTAATCGGGTTGATCCTAACAATAATATGGTGGAATAATTGTCACATAAGTCCATTGACTATGATCTAAGTGAATACTCTTTAGCAATTGAATTTCTACAATTTTTACAATTTAGTTGGAGTGAATACTCTTTAGCAATTTTTACAATTTTTACAATTTTTACAATTTAGCAGTGGAGTTTGAAACCTTTTGAAGAAGACCAAGAAGCCAAGGTTCCACCAAGACCGGGCAAAATTGGTCCTTTTATAGTCTTTGCTCTATTCTTGTTTCACAACAATGAGCAAAGAGGGGCAACTGTAATAACCCATTTCGCCCGGCCCATAAACCCAGAGTATAAAAACAAACAAACAAAAAAAAAAATAAAGTCCAATGTCCATTAAACAGTCCAGACCCAATACCCGGGCCCAATACCACAAACATATTACCTAAAACCCAAACTAATACCTAACAAACCCGTAGCCCAATTACAAGCCACCCAAAATATTAGCCCAACTAACTTATCCTACCCTGACCCAGTCTCAAGCGGCCCAAAATGGCCCAAACATTAAAAAGAAGCAGTAATGGCCTAGGGTTTCTGAAGCCCTAGGCACCGCCTCGGCAGAAGCCCGATCGTCACGCCTTCAGTCCGCCCCTCGTCAGGCCGCGATTCACGCACAGATGACGCCGCAGTCACCACCAGGATCCTTGCCCAATCTGCAAAAGGAAACATAATCACAGCAAAAGGCGAAATAGAGGCAAAAACAGAGATTTATTTCCTTTTTTTTCTTTCATTTTTTGGGTATAAAAACCCCAGATCAAACCTGTAATCACACACGAAATACCCAGAAAAACACACCAATGCACAAGTATGCGAAAAAGCATAGATTCGCACAAAGACAGTGGATATTGTCAGAAAGTTTAGAGGAATAAAATACCTTGATTTCTCAGAGGTGACTTCTTATTCTGTTTATATATATATATATATATATATATATATATATATTTATATATATATATATATATATTTGCGCAGATATAACTACTTTTTTTGAAAAGAAAAAAGTATAAAAGAGAAAAGATTACCTTTCGGAGAGGACGAAATCAGAAATTTTAGGCCTCCAGGCACCAGCCATGGAAGCGCGTGAGACACGTGGCTAGAAATCCGACAACCACTTCCAGGCGAAGGGAAAAAAGGATTTTCAGAGGTTTTTTGAAATTTTTTTTAAGAACCCCGGACCAAATGAATTTTTTTTTTATAAAACTAACTTTTATAGATGAAAGGAAACGACGCCGTTTTGGGCAACAGGATCTCAAGCCGACCCGATAACCCGACAAGGATCCGCTTTTTTTATACTAATGGTCTAATTGCATCAAAAGCCCTTCCGCATTTTTTCAAAAATTCAATTAGGTCCGAATAATTAAAACCTTTTTTTTATTTAAATATTATTTTAATTATTTTATTATATTAAAATTTTATATTATTATTATTTATATTAATTTTTTGTAAAATAATATAAAATTCATATATATTATTCTTATATATTTAATTATTATTATATTTTATTTATTTGGTTAATATATTATATTATTTTATAATTCATATATTATTTATTATATATTTTTTTTGCTTTTATATTATACTTATATTATTTCAAAAAAATTATTTTTGTATAAAAATTATTTATATTATGTAATATATTTATCTATTACATATTTTTCATAATTATTACATTTATATATTTTACATGTATTACTTATTATAATTATTTTTAATATCATGATTTATATGTATATTATCTTATAACTTTTATCTTTGGTTATTTACTGCACTATACTTCATGTTCGTTTATTTTCATTCTTTAATTGCATGTTTCACTATGATATTGCAATTGTTTAGATCATTTATTATTTCTTATTATTCTTTATTAGTAGAGATTGTTAATATAGTTTGTAGTTATGATAAACTGATATTTGACATATATGTTGTAATGTATGATTCATTCAAAACATTTTTATAAAAATACCTTTCGAATTAAAATATTTATTTCAAATGGATTTCAAAATACGGAGATATGTGATATTTGGGGAATTTCGAGAAGAATCTTGCCCTAACTTACTGGGTTCGATTTTTCTCGTGAAACTTTAGGTATTACATATCCCTTTTTAAAAGAAAATTTGAGGTTTACCAATTTCAAATAAAAAAAAAACTATTCTTGGGAATTCAAAGTGTTGTGCCCTAACTTACTAGGTTCGACGTTTTGCGTCTCGAGGTAGGAATTTTCTAAAATAAAGACGTGCTTAGTTTCAAAGTCATGATATGTTATACCCTAACTTACTGGGTATGGTATTTTATTTCTTTGAGATAGGTAAGTCTGGGTTTTTCTTCAAATAAAAGGTCCTTTTTTAAAGTTGCAATATTAGGGCATGATTTTATCGATTAGGTACCAATTTTTGGGCGTTATGAGGGTGCTAACCCTTCCTCGTACGTAATCGACTCCTAAACTCGTTTTCTTGTTTTTCGTAGACCAAAATCAAATGTTTTAAAATAAAACGCTTTACAAGGTAATCCAATCACACCTACGTAAAAATGGATTGGTGGCAACTCCCATTTTCGTTTTTACAAGTCGATCCCTATTTTTAAAATCAAACATTTAAAATGGTTTCAACAGCTTGGCGACTCCGCTGGGGACCGATAAGAGAGTCAAGCCGTAAAGTCGATAATTTCATGTCCTATTGTTGAAACTTTGAAATTTTGATTTGAAAAAATCATCATCCTTTTATTGCAAGTTTTTTTTATAAAATATCTTTGCATTGCATTTGCATGACCGTTGTGGTCGCACCCTTAAGTGGGAGCGAGAAGCTACTCCTTCGTGAGGTTTTCACCTCCGGGCAGGATAGTGAATCGCTTTCGGGATACATCCGTACCTATGTCTTCGTGAGATTTTCATCTCCGTGCAGCCATAGGGAAATGTATTCCCCTGAACTAAACTTTGTCTATATGAGCCTATAATGGGTGAGGATCAAGGAATCTGCTGGTTCAAGTACCTTAACTTTAGAGCTAAAACCACATATAGAAAACCTAAGTGCTTACCCTAGGTAGATCTATACCAAACTTTAGCAATTACCCAAATAGGCTATGAATTGTTTGCTTTATACTTTATTTCATGTTACTGATCAATTGTGTTTTATTTTGTTGCATGTCATTTCATATTTTAAAGAGGTATCAGTTCACGGTCAGTTTCTAAATTAGAAAGCTGGTTATGGAGAATGAATTCCTTGATAAAGTGGAGGACAATGCAGCCGTGCGTAGGTGGTTAGAGCAGACACAGTTAGGAAAAGGAGATAGCCTAGCCGAAGGGTACAAGTCAGAGCTATGGGACTACACTCACATTAGTGTGACGCAGAACAGTCCTCAAGAATTAAGGGAGATATGGGATCAGTGGAATAACGAGACTAAGGATCAGTAGAATAATGAGACTAAGTATCTGTTTTACTGCAGTTATGGAGACTTGTCGTACCTGTTGGATATTAAGGTAGATGAACATCTGTTTTGAGCCATCTCTCAATATTAGAATTCTGCATATAGTTGTTTTACTTTCGAAAGAGTTGATTTGGTACCTACGGTAGAGGAGTATACAGCTCTCTTGCGATGTCCTAAGATTCAAGTTGATAAAGTTTACTCGAGGGCCCCTAATGTTATAACCTTCGTGAGGAAACTGATGAATATTACGGGGATGAGCGAGCAGTGGGTTACAGCCAGAATCAAACAAAAAGGTGAGTATATCTGCATCTCGTGGAAAGCTTTGAATGATTTGATTTTAGAACATCCTGACATGAAAAAGAAAGTCAATATATTTGCTTTGAGTATATATGGATTAATGATCTTTCCGAGGGCATTGAGATATGTGGATGAAGCTCTCTCAGATCTTTTTTATCGACTTGATAAGTAAGTCACACCTGTTCCAGCGATCTTGGAGGAAACATTTCGGTCATTGAGTGCATGTAGGAGAGCTAAGGAGGGCAGATTCATAGGATGTGCACAGTTATTGCTGGCTTGGTTCCATAGTCACTTTTGAAAAGTGGACAAGGTTTCTTATCGGGTCTTCTCAGAAAATTACTCTCCATTAAAGGAGATAGTGGCCACCCCGAGGAGAGACGACATAGCCGAAGAAAATTGGATAGCGCTTCTATGAAATCTCTGGGAGGAAGATGTTGAATGGAGAGTCCCCTGGATGGTTCCTAATGAAGTTTTGTATCGGTGTGGGAGTTTTGATTGGGTCCCTCTACTTGGAATTTGGGGAGCCATTGGATATGCGCCTTTGCTTGTATTAAGGCAATTCAGATCGAGGCAATTTGTACCGGCTACACACGGATTAGCTCAAAGTGAGTTTTCGTATAAAGGAAATAGTTACAAGAAGAGGGTTAAGGAGATTTCTAGTGCATGAAATCAGACCCGTCACATGAAGAGAGTAGACGTGGGCCCAATGACGACTCCAAAGTATTGTGGATGGTGGAGTAAAAGAGTCAACGACAATATCCTTGTGCCAAGTTCAAAAGATGCTCGACCGATTGAAGAATTTCTACAAGTGGTCCCATAGGAAGTGGAGATGATGAAACAAGATTTCAAAAGGAGGAATTCAGAGCTTGGAAAGAGGATAGAGGAGCTAGAAGAAGAAAAGATGTACTTAAGGTTAGATGTGGATATTCAGAAATCAGAAGCTGAGAAAGTAAGAAAGAAGAAAAGGAAGATTGAAGAAGATCGAGATAGCTTGAAGATAGAGTATAAGAAGATGCGACTGACGATGAATAACGTTGGATTGGGGAAAACTTCTGAACAATGGCAACGAGAGGTCCAGGAGGAAAAAGCCAAAGCTGATTATTGGAAGAAAAAGTTTCAAGAAATGCAAGTGCGAAATGAGGCTCTAGAGAAGAGTTTATCAGAAAGCCAAAGCAAAAAGGAAGACTTAAAAGCTAGAGTGGCCGAACTTGGACGGTCTCTTCATTACCATCGAAGCCGTAATTCCGCGATCGAGTTAAAGGAAAGCCTGAACAGAATAGAGAAAATGAAGGGAAAGATTGAAGAGTTAGAATCGGCATTGCATAGCTGTGAACTTCGGATCAAACTGCTTGAAACAAGATAAGGGCATTTTAAAGAAGAGCTCCACCATTCGCACGATCAAGTTAGAAATCGGGATTATCTCATGGAGGAAGCCATAGTTCAGATTCGAGAGGTAGCTGATCACCTACAGACTTTGGCAGCGCAGGCTAACGTATTGAGCATGAAGTATAAGCTACAGTCAGATCATAGTCAAGAGCTAGTTTCGTTATTAGGGAAAATTAAGACTTTAGGACTTAGGGCAAAAGCTTATTTGTAGTCCATTTTATGTAAAGGATTTTGTTTTCTAATAAAGTTTTCTAAAATGAAGTTGAATCAGAATCGATGCCCCAATGTATTCATGCATTTGCATTACATCATCTCATTTGCATTAAAATCTATAGAGAGAGTCTAATTAGTTAAAATTATAACACACACAGAGAGAGAGAGAGAGAAAGAGAAAAAGGAAGGAAAATCTGGAAATTGGACACCCTTACGGTACACGTGCTAAATCGAAGAAAATGGACCAGAGACTTAAGCAGTTTCAAAGAAACATGCAAGACCAGATGCAAGAGCAGATGGCAAAACTCCAACAAGAAATGAAGGACCAGATGTTGGAAGCCCAGAGAAACATGATGGCTCAAATGGCCCAAATGATGAGTGGGATAATGGATAAGGGAAAGGGTCCCCTAGTTAATGCTGAAGACAACGAGGACTTTCCTAGGGGATTCACTCCACCACATGTGCAAACACAGCCTAAAGAATATCCCAGAAGGCCACCTGTCACAATTAGGCCTCAGCAAGGGCAAGCTGATACCGAAGTGCCCATGAATTTTCAAGTTGGTATAGGATCCAACCCAGGGGATAATCCCGCAAATCCTGTTATTCTTGATCTGGACATAGCGGAGAGAGAAGGAATTAGAACTGATTCTTCAAGACAGTTGGAAGATCGCTGTAGATGGTTGGAAGAAAAATTCAAGGCGTTGGAAAATGCCGACCATCACCCTGGTATTGATGCAAAAGATTTGAGTTTGGTCCCAGATCTGGTGCTTCCTCATAATTCAAGATGCCAGAATTTGAGAAGTACGATAGGACTAGTTGCCCTGAGGCCCACATCACTATGTTCTGCAGGCGCATGACTGGTTATGTAAATAATGATCAACTGTTGATTCATTGTTTCCAAGACAGTTTGGTGGGGGCAGCGTCTAGGTGGTACAATCAGCTCAGTCGCGCTAACATTAGCTCTTGGAGAGACTTGGCCCAAGCCTTCATGAGGCAATACAATCATGTCACAGACATGACGCCTGACCGAATCATGTTGCAAAACATGGAAAAGAAATCAAACGAGAGTTTCAGGCAATACGCACAAAGATGGAGGGAAGTTGCCATGTAAGTTCAACCGTCTTTCTTAGAAAAGGAAACCACCATTCTATTTATCAACACTTTAAAGGAACCTTTTATTACCCATATGATAGGAAGCACCACTAAAAGCTTCGCGAATATAGTCATGGCAGGTGAAATGATAGAAAATGCCATAAGGGGTGGCAAGATCGAAGCGGGAGAAACCACTAGGAGATCTGCTCCTAGGAAAAAAGATAACGAGGTGAACAATGCGAGTACGTACAACAAAGGGTACTCAAAGGCAGTTACTGTTAATCAGCCAAAAGTAGTTACTGTCAGGCAACAAGGTTTGACAAGACAAGAATCAGGCCCTAAACAAAATGCTGAAAAGATCCAATTTACACCAATCCCAATGACGTACAAGGAGATGTATCATACTTTATTGGATGCACGCGTAGTGTCCCCGTATTATCTATAGCCATTACAACCCCCATATCCTAAATGGTATGACTCAAACGCCCAATGTGATTACCATGCAAGAATAACGGGGCATTCAATAGAAAACTGTACTACCTTTAAAAAGGTAGTTGAGTGGCTTCTCAAGCTGGGAGTTGTCAAGCTTGATGATACACCCAGTGCGGAGAACCCATTACCCAATCATGGAGATAAAGGAGTAAACGAGATTGGGGAAAATCTTGTAAGAAGGACCAAGGGGGATATCTTAGAAGTGAAGACCCCGTTAAGAATAATTTGGAGGGAAATGGTAAGAAGGGGGCTAATAAAATCAAGTCTCGAGGGAAGAAGTGAAGAACCAAGGAACTACTGTGAGTTCCACAAAGCTAATAGACATAAAATCCACGAGTGTGCTGAGTTTAGAGCATTGATACAGAGCCTTATGGATAATAAGGAGCTGGATTTTTACGAAGAAGGCTCCGAGGGAGGACACATACATGCAACCGAAGGAGAGTTGACAAGTTAAAAGGTCAATTATTCGAGGGTCATTATTTCCTGACCAAGGAACGCAGAAGGCGGAGCACAAATCGCGCCTAAAGTGGTAATTCAAAGACCTGTGTCCTTTCCTTACAAGGATAACAAGATGGTACCATGGAATTACAATTGTAACGTAGCGACACCAGGAGTAAAAATCTCAGCTAGTACTTTCAAGGAGGTCCAAAGAGAGGGGTTCTACACACGAAATGGTAGGCGCTACGACTCGGTAAACGTCAGAACGGAACCAGCAAAGTCAAAAGATGTGTCAATTGAACCAAAGGAAGGACTTGATACCCTTATCAATGTACCTGTCAAAGAGGAAGAGGCTAAAGAATTTTTGAAATTCTTAAAGCACAGTGAATACAGTGTGTAAAGCAGTTGCGCAACCAACCGGCTCGCATATCGATGCTAGCCTTACTTTTAAGTTTGGAAGTACATCGTGAGGCATTGATGAAAGTGCTGAATGAGACCTATATTACTAAAGATGTATCTGTCAATAAACTCGACTGATTGGTTAGTAACATAAGCGCTGACAACTTTATTTCCTTCAGTAATGATGAAATTCTACCTGGGGGTATGGGATCAACCAAAGCTCTACACATCACCACTCGATGCAAGGGATACACTCTGCCAAGTGTATTAATCGACAGTGGATCCACCTTAAATGTCTTACCATTGTCAATGCTGAAGAGGTTGCTGATAGACAGTTCTCACATGAAGACTTGTCAAAACATAGTGAGAGCGTTTGATGGCACCGAGAGGAGAGTAATGAGGAGAATTGATATACCATTGCAGATTGGGCCAAACACTTATGAAGTGGATTTTCTGGTGATGGATATTAAGCCATCGTACAATTGCTTGCTGGGAAGGCCCTGGATTCATTCGGCAGGGGCAGTGCCCTCATCCCTTCATCAAAAACTGAAACTGGTGACGGATGGTTGACTAGTCACTATAAATGCGGAGGAAGACATTATAGCGACTGTTACTAATGACGCATCATATGTAGAGACAAATGAGGAGGCCGTTGAGTGTTCTTTCCAATCTTTGGAATTCGTAAACGTAACATTCATTTCAGAAGGGAATGAAGTTCTGGTGCCCAAGATATCCAAGACCACGAGGATGGGTCTACAAATGATGGTGGGGAAAAGAGCCTTGCCAGGAAAAGGATTGGGAAGATATCTCCAATGGGAGATTCAAGTACCAATGCTGAAGGAGAAGAGAGATCGTTTTGGCTTGGGTTTCAAGCCCGATGTTAAACAAGGGAGGAAGGAAATAGAAAAGAAGCAGGAGAGAAAAAGGACACGCTTGAATGGAGAAGATATCCAGTGGGAACCGATGACATTCCCCCACATATCCCAGACCTTTGTATCAGGAGGGATAATTTACCCTGAGAGAGGGTTATTGGAAAGTCCTCACATCAATGCCATACATGAGGAGGGAAGTAAACAAAGAAACCTGTTGGGCATTCGCCCTTATGAACTTGGAAGCATTTTGGACAATTGGACTGCAGAGGAACTTACTATAGTTTTTTAGAAATTATACAGAGTAATATTCAGAACTCTCTTGTTGTATTTTAGCCTTGGAACAATAAGATTTCTTTTATGAAATAGGCTCATGTTCAGAAGTTGTTATTTCAATAAAATACATTTTGATAATTAACTTGAGCAAACATTCTTTCATTCTTTTGACTTTTTAATTTCATTCCAAATTTTTCATTCATATCATGTGAATAGTTTTCCTCGAATTCATTTATACATTCTTTCATACCCATCACAGGTCCCTAAATATTAATGACATGAGCAATGATAATACGGATCCAGAGGTCCATTTTGAGCAAGACATGTGTTTAGAGGAATCTTGAAATTTTTACGATGACTGAAATTGTGACTTATCTCCAGATTTGTTAAGAATGGTAAAACAAGAGGAGAAACAGATCTTGCCCCATGAGGAAGAAATAAAGAACATAGCCTTGGGAGAAGGAAAGGTTGTGAAAATTGGGACGCGCATAGCTAAGGAGACAAAACAAGATCTTGTTGAGTTACTACGGGAATTTAAGATGTCTTTGCATGGTCGTACGAAGAAATGCCCGACTAAGAACTGATATCGTGGTACATCGCCTTCCCATTAGAGAAGATTACAAGCCAGTTCAGCAAAAGCTACGAAGGATGAGACCTGATGTAGTGTTGAAAATAAAAGAAGAGGTCCAGAAACAGTTTGATGTTGGTTTTCTACAAGTGGTCAAGTACTCAGAATGGGTTGCCAACATCGTTCCTGTCCCTAAGAAGGACGGAAAGGTCCAAATGTGTGTAGATTACAGGAATCTAAATAAAGCTAGCCCAAAGGACAATTTTTCTTTGCCGCATATCGACACATTGGTGGATAATGCAGCAGGATTTTCATTGTTTTCCTTCATGGATGGATTTTCAGGATACAATCAGATCAAGATGCACCCTGAAGATATGGAGAAAACTACCTTCATAACTTTGTGGGGTACCTTTTGCTATAAGGTAATGCCATTCGGATTAAAGAATGCTGGGGCAACATATCAAAAGACCATGGTAACATTGTTTCACGACATGATGCACAAAGAGATTAAAGTATATGTTGATGACATCATTGCCAAATCGCGAACAGAAAAGGAACACATTGAAGTTTTGAAGAAGTTGTTTCTGAGATTGAGAAAATTTCAGTTGAAGCTCAACCCGAAAAAATGTACTTTTGGAGCTCGGTCAGGGAAATTACTGGGTTTTGTGGTTAACGAGAGAGGAATTGAAGTTGACTCAAGCAAGGTCAAAGCTATACAAGAACTACCTCCACCGCGCACTCAGAAGGAAGTCCAAGGTTTTCTTGGAAGGTTAAATTACATTGCTCGGTTTATTTCATAATTAACCGAGAAATGTGATCCCATATTTCGTCTTCTCAAGAAACACAACCAAGGTGTATGGGACAATGAATGCCAGAGAGCTTTTGACAAAGTCAAACAGTATCTGTCAAATGCACCAGTACTATCTCCACCCAATCCAGATAGACCATTGATACTATATTTGTCAGTGTTCAATAACTCCATGGGATGTGTGCTTGGTCAACACGATAAGTCAGGAAGAAAAGAAAAGGCGATATATTATCTCAGTAAAAAGTTCACTGATTGTGAAATGAGATATTCATCGATTGAGAAATTGTGTTGCGCATTGATTTGGACAACTAGAAGGTTGAGGCAGTACATGCTATATCATATTACATGGTTAAATTCGAAGCTTGATCCGTTAAAGTATATGATGGAATCCACTGCTTTGAATGGGAGGATGGCTAGATGGCAGATTTTGTTATCTGAGTTCGACATAGTCTATGTGAACCAAAAGACTATAAAAGAGAGCGCAGTAGCAGAATTTTTGGCTAGCAGAGCTTTAGAAGATTACGAACCATTAAGTTTCGATTTCCAAAATGAGGAGCTGATGTATGTGGCAAATACTGAAGATGATCCGTGGAAGTTAAATTTTGATGGAGCGTCAATGTTGTGGGAAATAGAATTGGGGCAATCTTGGTATCTCCTAGTGGTGATCATTATCCATTTACATGCAAATTGGATTTTGATTGCACAAACAACATGGCATAGTATGAAGCGTGCATCATGGGCATTCGAGCAGCTATAGAGCGTAAAATCAGAGTGTTAGAAGTATATGGAGATTCTGCACTAGTGATTTATCAGCTCAAAGGTGAGTGGGAGATGAGAGATCCCAAGCTGATTGATTATCGGAAAATAGTTCTGGGACTGATTGAGGAATTTGATGACATTACCTTCAATTATCTCCCACGCGATGAAAACCAGATGGCAGATGCTTTGGCGACCCTAGCTTCTATGATCAAAGTAAACAGACCAGAGGACATGAGACCTATTCAGATGAGTATCTTTGAAGTACCAGCTCATTGTTATAATGTGGAAGAGGAGGAAAAAGATATCACCCTTGGTATCAGGATATATTACGATACATAAAAAATCGTGAATACCCGGAGCATGCAACTGAGAATGAGAAAAGGACATTAAGAAGATTGGCCTCCGACTATGTTTTAGATGGGGATATCTTGTACAAAAAGAGAAAAGATCAAGTGCTATTGAGATGCGTTGATGCTGTTAAAGCTAAGCAAATCCTTGAAGAAGTTCATGAGGGTATTTGTGGAACACATGCTAATGGATTCACAATGGCCAAACAGATAATGAGATTTGGATATTATTGGTCCACCATGGAAGGTGATTGTGTCAATTATGCTAAGAGATGTCATAAGTGTCAGATTTACAGAGACAAAATTCATGTGCCTCCGTCACCTTTGCACGTTATGACTTCCCCATGGCCATTTTCCATGCGGGGCATGGATGTTATTGGGCCGATCTCACCAAAAGCTTCGAATGGGCATCGTTTCATCTTCGTAATAATTGATTACTTCATGAAATGGGTAGAAGCTGCTTCATACGCTAACGTTACCAAATCAGCAGTTAGTCGGTTCTTAAAGAAGAAGATTATTTGTCGATATGGAATGCCCGAAAGGATCATATCAGACAACGCGCTGAACTTGAACAATCACTCAATAGCAGAAATCTGTAGCCAATTTGGAATTAAGCACCATAACTCGTCTCCATATCATCCGAAAATGAATGGGGCAGTGGAAGCTGCTAACAAAAACATCAACAAGATAGTGGGGAAGATGACTGAGACTTATAAGGATTGGCATGAGAAACTACCGTTTGCACTCTATGCTTATCGAACATCCATCAGAACCTCTACTGGGGCAACGCCTTTCTCGTTAGTCTATGGAATGGAGGCTATTCTACCCATTGAAGTAGAAATACCTTCTCTTCGGGTTTTGTCAGAAATAAAGCTGGATGAAGCTGAATGGATTCAGGCTCGGTATGATCAATTGAACTTAATTGAAGAAAAGAGGCTAAGGGCTATCCGTCATGGTCAGACGTACCAAAAACGAATGATGCGAGCCTATAATAAGAAATTTTGCCCAAGAGAGTTTCATGAGGGGGACCTTGTATTGAAAAAGATCATTCCCATACAAAAGGATTCCAGAGGAAAATGGATGTTGAATTGGGAAGGACCATATGTGGTGAAGAAGGCTTTCTCTGGAGGAGCACTAATCTTGACCGAAATAGATGGGAAAAGTTTACCCAACCCTGTGAACTCTGACTCAGTCAAAAAGTATTTTGCTTGAAAAGGAGAAGAAGCCAAAGTGAAAACCCGCAAAGGGTGCCTTGAGACCAAAGGGGTTTTGAGTTGAAAACCCGAAAAGGGCGGCTCAAATTCTGAATGGACACGCAGTCATCTTGCTACACTTGAATCAACAATGAAAGGAAGGATGTCGCATATTGGGGCATCAACAGAATACTTTGGGTCTTCTAAACACATGTTGAACTCAAGGTAGTCTTCATAAAGTTTGTATATAGAAGCTCAATCGGCAATATCTAGGGCATCTAATTTTTTTCCTAGTCATTTTACTATCTTTGGATTCTTTTTCTTCTCAAAGATATGTTCCAGTTAATTTTTCTTTGTATTTTTTTACAAATTTATTCAAATTTTGATCCTTCTTTTGAGATCAATTTATTTGTTACTCATTATTCATAAATGTGTTGCATTGAAATAATGATTGACGAACTAATAATTTCACAAAAAGAAGTTTTACATATTACTTTGGAAATTTCTAGATAAGACAATGAGCCAAAATAGGACAATTGTTTAGAATTTCCATGTGCATAGAGATATTTGAGAAAGAAGAGTCTGAATAGAGACTATTTCTCTGAATTCTTTATCCAATTGATGAGTGGACGTGATGTCATCAGATCATAACATTTGGGGGTGGTGTGATGAACTAAGAAACCCTGAGTTGTGGTGGAATGGGTCGAATTCGAAATAAACCCTATACCCTAAAAATTGCAGTTGGATAGGAAAAGTTTCGACTCTCATTGTGGTAGGATGGTACAGGCCTTGTGTTCTCAAGATCCAAGCAAAGTTGACTCGAAAATTACATTGGGCCAAGCTTGTTAAGCACAACGCGATTGATAAACAAGAATGAGGAATTAATCACACCTAGAGTAGGGATCATACTCATAACATTTTTGTAGATTTTATTAGGTGCATTTGATTCATTCTGGTCATTGCATTCTAATTCTAATCCTTTAAAAGGAATCATTTTCATGACATGTTACATTCATGTCACTCATAACACATGTAGATAGAAACATTTGATTCATTCTGATCATAACATCTTAGTCATGTGACATAAACATATGGAACCGAGTCCACAGGATATGTCCTTCAGTGGACTGTGTAGCGATCTCATCTTCCTGAAGTTGTAGGAAGCAGATCAAAGACACTTTCAGTTTTATCTCCCTAGAGTTGTAGTGGAGTTGGAAGCCTTTTGAAGAAGACCAAGAAGCCAAGGTTCCACCAAGACCGGGCAAAATTGGTCCTTTTATAGTCTTTGCTCTATTCTTGTTTCACAACAATGAGCAAAGAGGGGCAACTGTAATAACCCATTTTGCCCGGCCCATAAACCCAGAGTATAAAAACAAACAAACAAAAAATAAAAATAAAGTCCAATGTCCATTAAACAGTCCAGACCCAATACCTGGGCCCAATACCACAAACAGATTACCTAAAACCCAAACTAATACCTAACAAACCCGTAGCCCAATTACAAGCCACCCAAAATATTAGCCCAACTAACTTATCCTACCCTGACCCAGTCTCAAGCGGCCCAAAATGGCCCAAACATTAAACAGAAGCAGTAATGGCCTAGGGTTTCTGAAACCCTAGGCGCCGCCTCAGCAGAAGCCCGATCGTCGTGCCTTCAGTCCGCCCCTCGTCAGGCTGCGATTCGCGCACAGATGACGCCGCAGTCACCACCAGGATCCTCGCCCAATCTGCAAAGGGAAACAAAATCACAGCAAAAGGTGAAATAGAGGCAAAAACAAAGATTTATTTCCTTTTTTCATTTTTTGGGTATAAAAACCCCAAATCAAACCTGTAATCACACACGAAATACCCAGAAAAACACACCAATACACAAGTACGCGAAAAAGCATAGATTCGCACAAAGACAGTGGATATTGTCAGAAAGTTTAGAGGAATAAAATACCTTGATTTCTCAGAGGTGACTTCTTATTCTGTTTATTTTTATTTATATATATATATATATATATATATATATATTGCGCAGATATAACTACTTTTTTGAAAAGAAAAAAGTATAAAAGAGAAAAGATTACCTTTCGGAGAGGACGAAATTAGAAATTTTAAGCCTCCGGCCATGGAGGCGCGTGTGGCGCGTGAGACACGTGGCTAGAAATCCGACAACCACTGCCAGGCGAAGGGAAAAAAGGATTTTCAGAGGTTTTTTGAAAATTTTTTTAAGATTTTTTTTTATAAAACTAACTTTTATAGATGAAAGGAAACGACACAGTTTTGGGCAACAGGATCCGCACGCCGACACGATGACCGGACAAGGATCCGCGTTTTTTTATACTAATGGTCTAATTGCATCAAAAGCCCTTCCGCATTTTTTCAAAATTCAATTAGGTCCGAATAATTAAAACCTTTTTATTTTATTTAAATATATATTTATTATTTATTATTTTAAAATTTTATATTATTATTTATATATTAATTTTTGTAAAATAATATAAAATTCATATATATTATTCTTATATATTTAATTATTATTATATTTTATTTATTTGGTTAATATATTATATATTATTTTATTTCATATTTATTTATTATTTTTTTACTTTTATATTATACTTATATTATTTCAAAAAAATTTATTTTTGTATAAAAATTATTTATATTATGTAATATATTTCATTATCTATTACATATTTTTTATAATTATTACATTTATATTTTACATGTATTACTTATTATAATTATTTTTAATATCATGATTTATATGTATATTATCTTATAACTTTTATCTTTGGTTATTTACTGCACTATACTTCATGTTCGTTTATTTTCATTCTTTAATTGCATGTTTCAGTATGATATTGCAATTGTTTATATCATTTATTATTTCTTATTATTCTTTATTAGTAGAGATTGTTAATATAGTTTGTAGTTATGATAAACTGATATTTGACATATATGTTGTAATGTATGATTTATTCAAACCATTTTTATAAAAATACCTTTCGAATAAAATATTTATTTCAAATGGTTACGGAGATATGTGATATTTGGGGAATTTCGAGAAGAATCTTGCCCTAACTTACAGGGTTCGGTTTTTCTCGTGAAACTTTAGGTATTACATATCCCTTTTTTTAAAAAAAAAATTGAGGTTTACCAATTTCAAATAAAAAAAAAAAAACCATTCTTGGGAATTCAAAGTGTTGTGCCCTAACTTACTGGGTTCGACATTTTGCGTCTCGAGGTAGGAATTTTCTAAAATAAAAACGTGCTTAGTTTCAAAGTCTTGAGATGTTATACCCTAACTTACCGGGTATGGTATTTTATTTCTTTGAGATAGGTAAGTCTGGGTTTTTCTTCAAATAAAAGGTCCTTTTTTAAAGTTTCAACATTAGGGCATGATTTTATCGATTAGGTACCAATTTTTGGGTGTTATGAGGGTGCTAACCCTTCCTCGTACGTAACCGACTCCCGAACCCGTTTTCTTGTTTTTCATAGACCAAAATCAAATGTTTTAAAATAAAACGCTTTACAAGGTGATCCAATCACACCTAAGTAAAAAGGGATTGGTGGCTACTCCCATTTTTGTTTTTACAAGTCGATCCCTGTTTTTAAAATCAAACATTTAAAATGGTTTCGACACCCATTAGATATTAGAACTCATAACACATTTAGAGAATTTGTGTTTACGTTTTGAGGGTTCTTTTTTTTTCAGGTTTTCGGGATTTAGTTTTTATCTCCATATTTTGTACTCTTCGTTCTTTTGACATTATAGTAAAATTATATTTTCCCATGGTTTTTTATCTTTTTTTGAGCGGTTTTTTCACGTTAAATTTGTGTGTTCAATTTCTCAATTTATTCTGCTATTTTTTTACTTGTTGCATAATCGGGTTGATCCTAACAATAATATGGTGGAATAATTGCCACATAAGTCCATTGACTATGATCTAAGTGAATACTCTTTAGCAATTGAACTTCTACAATTTTTACAATTTAGTCCTTATACCTTAATTAATTACTAATTCGATAAAATTACCTATCCAAAATTCAATTCTCCTAGAATATAACTTCCTAAATATTTATTAAAAATATTTATGATCTTGATTTACGAAAATGGGTCTCGAAATCAAATTTTTCGATACCACTAACTTTATGATCATTACACTTGTACCTTAGTTAACTATTAATTAAAAAAAAGTATTAGGCCAAGCTTTATTATATTTCTATACTAGTCTCATTACTATTAATATTTAATATTTACAAACACACTTTACAGAAATGACATTTCGAAATGGTAATTTTCGATACCTCTGGAAATTCAGTCATTACACACTTGGCCTTCTAACAAGTCCTCCAAATTTTCCATAATCTCTTTAGCAATTTTATAGTCGTTATGTTGCTAGTTGCAGAGTGCTACTAACCCTCGCAAGTATATTAGCAGTGAGCTATTTTGTTTGTGTGACACCCCACACCTGACCTAGTCGCCATATCCAAGTGCGTGATACCCACATTCGCTATCGAAGCAACTCCAATTCAATCATACATTTCATTGCAATAGAAAAAAATTTATAAAACATTTACACGGGCCCAAAAAAACCAAATTAAAAGGTCTTTTAAAACATTTTTGAAACACATTTTGATTCTAAACATGCTTACAAAAGCAACCGTGAATCTACAATATGTTTTAAAGGACTTACTCTGAAAACAACATGTTAGGTTGCAACGTGAAAGTAGGGGATGTCGCGATGTCCTTTCATGCCAAGCGTGGTTGTGATAAGGAACGACTAGGTAACGACGAAGAGTAAGAATGTCATGGCATCACGACAAAGGATGTCACGGTGTGACTTACTATCTAGCACGAACCTTTCCAAAATGTATGATGCGTCGTTGAAAGCACCAAATATATCCTATTCCCTGTAAAATAGTAAAAATAACAGTAAAGGGGAAGTAGGGTCGAATCCTCAGGGACCGGATTATACGAATACTTGTTTCTCGAAATCCTGGGCAGAATCGTGCCCAAGAAAACCTGCGTTCCTGGAAAAATAAAAAAAACAGAATTAATAGTTTCGATCTGGAAAAATAAAAATAAAAAAAAAAGAATTTAAGACGAATTGAAATTATGAGAATAAAGTACGAAAATTAAAATGAGGAAAATAAAAAGAAAGAGTTTAGAGAAACTTTCTTATGTGGAGAGATTCCAGCCTCCAGTTGCCTCGATCTGCCTTGGGTTCAATCCTTGGCTTCTAGATGATCCTTCTCAATCCGAATAAGCCAGTTATAGTGGAAGAGGACGCCTACGACCACCAGCTCCAAGGATTTAGACTTCAATTTGGTGGAACCTGACTCTAGCCAACAATCGCTCTTGTGGGATCATCTATGCTAGATCAACGTTTCTCAATGGCGAATCCTACGCCATGTTGTCTCTTGGGCTCACCAACCTCTGACGCAGTAAGCTAACGAACCGACTGTGCAGCCTTCTCAAAATATACAAAGCGGCTGTTCCTTGCACACGTTGAAAAGATCACTTTTTAAGGGACATGGACGGAAGCGTCAGCCCCGTAATGCGGAGAAACGATGAATACCCTGTTGAGAAGGCTAAGTACGGATTCTAAACCTCAAGAACCCTTTTTGGGGATTTTCGACAACCTTTGGCTAGAAGAGTTTTAGTGGCTCATAGTTGTGGTAGGAAAGAAAATATATAAATGGAGATTTTTTATTAAAAAGAAAAAAATGGAAAGAACAAAAGAGTTATGGGGAGAGAGTTTATAGAAAAAGATGAACAACCAAAATGAGTCACTCCATCCCCTATTTATAGTGCTTAAGGTAGATGGACTAGTCCTACTCAAACTCCTAAAGATAATTACAATCTAATTAAAGATAAATAGAGATAAATAAAGAAATTAAATAATCCTAGATAATTATCCTAACAGTAATTATCCTAAAAAAAATAGAGTTTGATAAAGCAAAGTCTCTTCTTTTTGCATTTCAATCCCTCTGCCCTCCATGTGTGCACTTTTGGCACCATCTTTTCCCTTTGTTGCACATTGGTCCATTTTTATCTTTAATTTCACAATTTTGGCCCTCAATTTTGCATTGGTCTCCAATTTAGTCCCTACGAGATAAAAGTCCATAAATAACCCAAATTAATAGAATCACATTCAAAATTAATATACAATTAGCACATAAAAACATGTCATTCTAGAGTGTTATCAATGTACAAATCGTGACCTTATTTCAAACCAAAGCAATTTCATGACTAAAAGTATTAACATTCTATGTTCAAGGACTCATAAAACTCAACAAAACACACTTAGATATATAAGGCACCTCCATGATTACTTGATATCAAAATCAAACATCAATTTGGTTAACTTGGAATGTAAGTAACACAGAGAATATAATTTAAACATTATGCAAAGATCCTAGTATGCCATTTTACAACATATATACACACTTAGGTTACAAGATGCCAACACATTCAAGTTACCAAAATGGACCATAATATAGATACCTTACCAAGGTTCAATATGTCACCCTAACTAGCTAGATATAAATATGCAAAGCCATCCTAGCACTCAATTGACAAATCATAAATTTTTAGCATCTAAAATCACTTTATCAATACCTAATATCATCTCAATCAATGCAACACACTTATATAAACATGATTCATTAATTAGCAATCTCAAGACTTATGCTTACTTGACCAAATGCCATCATTAAGATTACAAAGTGGCCAAATAAGTCACGACATAAATATCTACAATCAATATTAATCAAAAGATCCTATAGGACTCTTAGTTACCTAGGTACATGCCATTACGACTCACAAAACATAACAAAACCTTACAGAGATTTTAGCTGAGCTAAGATGTGAATTTGGATGCTTTTGACATTCATCGATCAATCTGAGACCTAATTGTCACCTGTGTATGGAAATAACAGTCCGCACGCTGAGCAATTAAAATAATCTTTGATCACTCTCTAGTATAATTGTTGTTCGAATATGATTCAATATTGCCTCTTCAGAGAACCATTACTTTAATGCTCTTTTATTTTTTTATATAATTCTAACTTATTAACGCTAACAATCTCCATTTTTTATCGCTATTTTTTTTAGATGCTTCTTGATTGAATGTGCCTAACTACTAGGCTAAACTTAAATTTTAATTGGTATATAACTTTATATTAATTAAGTGATAAATAAGATGTAAAGAGTTCTGTTCAAGTAATAACTTTATTTTTACATCAATAAAAGTATCATAATTTGAAAAAAATTAACCTTAATTTTTTAACTAATAATTATAAAATAAATTATATTTATATTTATCACAACTTTTTTATATCTCTTATGCTTGGAGTTGTATTCAAGTAACAACTCTATTTTAAAATTAACACAATCTTTTTAACTAATATTAATTTTTTTAAAGTTAATTTAATAATATGATAGAAAATCAAAGGTATTCTCATCAATTCGAAGGTTTCTCCAAACTTATGCTCTTATATATATATATATATATATATATATATATATATACTTATATACTTATTATTTTCCTTTTCTTTCTCATTTTTAAAGGCAAATGTCAAAATCACGCATGAATTTTGCTCTAATGTGTAATTTAATACATAAATTTTGATACTTATGTTTGCAATTTTTAAAAATTGAATCAAATAAAAATTTTAATTAAAATTACAAAAAAATTAAAACTTATGTATAATATTACATATCCTATCAAAATTTATCTATAATTTTGAGATTTATGTTTTTTTTTTAAGAATAGTCAACCTTGGAAACGGATCCAAGCCCTTAATTTTAGAATTTTCATCAGCATTTAACCTATCTCACTATCTTTTTTGACGAATGAAGATAAAATCCAAGGAAAATTGAAAAAAAAAAAAGGTGGATTATTTGGGGTTTAATAAAGTAAAATAATTTGATTACTTTTGGAAGCGTTGAGCTTGATGACAGTCCCATACGGCATCCTATTTATTTTGTCGGTACTACAAATTTACTAAAGGCAGGTATAAATGGTGGAATTAAAGGGCAGATTCCAGGCCATTCTAGATACACGTCCAAAACTAGCTATGGTAACCATGGCCAATGGCTTATGTGTACTTTTTTCCGCCTAACATTTACATATTTCATAAATTGAAATCTTAAGTGTTTTATTACTAAATTATATAAATGTTAATTTTATATTAAAAATATTTAATAAAATAATAAATATAATTATATTGTAATACTCTATACCCGACCCAATTTACTAGATATAAATATAAGATGTCACAATACTTACATACTTAACAAAATTTTACAATCTGCGAAAATCATACTAAATATACCTCTTATTTATTTAAAATCCTTTTTAAGACAAAAAATTTGAATGAAACATTTATCGTTTATCACAGACTCTCAAAAGTAGTATAAAGTCTTACAACATAAATACTTGATAAGATAGATATATTCGTAGCATATATTACTATTTGTCATTTGAAAACATGTTTCTAAAAGTGTCCCTCTGTATACATGACATCGCCCTACGATCAGCCACCTCGGCGCATTTCCTGGCTTGGTCCATTCTGGCGGACGAGTTCAACTCAAAAACCTAGATTACAAATAGACGTCTGTAAGTTCAACAGAACTTAGTGAATCTTAACCACTATTGCCTTTAATCGACGTTGAGTTTCCCCTGAATTAAAATTTCTAAACTTCATTTCAGACTTTGATAGATACTTTTCTGATCCCGAGTTGGTGGATAATCATATGTCAATCTCCACACCAAACCATCCTATACACACTTCGCTCGATTGGCGGATCACAGACTTTATACCATTTCTCAAATCCCATTACACAAATTCTTTACAGATAATAGTTGGATATGCTTCTCAAAATGGGCCTAAAATTCTGCCCAAGCCCGACCCAGATTAAAAATGCTAAACTCGAGCTCGATCTGGTCAGGCTGTATTAAATTTTTTTAGATCATTTTTTATATAAAAATAAATTTAAAAATATAATACATCAAATACACTAAAAACATTAAAAATAAATATTTTCCAACAAATTGAAAATATATTTTAAAAAAATTCTTTATACTTAAATAACAATAAGATAGTTGCAACTTAGCAAACAATGTCTCTAAAATAGTAGCAATATAATAGTGAAATGGTAGCAAAACAAAAATGAAACAACCAATTGGGGTGGGTCGAATCCGGGCCAAAAAATCCTACCCTAGAACCAATCCGTTTAGATAATTAACTTTATTTTTTATCCAAACTCATTTTTTGGACCTATATTTTCCCCAAACCCTCTCACTTTTCGGGCAAGCGGCCCAACCCATGATCAGGTCTATATTCAAGCTCCAAATCTAGTTTATGAAATGTTATTTTCTTTTATTTTTATATATTATGTATTTTATATTGTATAAAAATTAAATATATAGTATTACAATGTAAATATTAAAACATCCATTAAGGTGTTTTGGGATGAATTTTAAAAGTATACATGAAATTTGATCTAATGTGTAATTTTATACATGAACTTTGATTATGTATAAATTTATCCATGAAATTTTGATTTGATTTAATTCTCACAATTTATTAACAAAGTTACTGATATAATATCATTTTATATTTATATATTGTATATAAAAAAATTATATAATAAAACTAAAATTTCTTTAAATTTCAACCTTAACCCAATTTAGCACATTGAACATTTTTTAATATTTTTATTTTAAATTTAATTATAAAATATATTAATATTATATAAAATAATATATTTTTATTATTTTATTATTTTTTAAACAGAAATATATTGGACCTAATTTTTTTTTAAATTTCCAACCTCGACACATGAATAAATCTAAATATAACCTCACCATTGCCGCAAAAGGGCATTTGACACCTGGAGTACTCTTTAGAAACGAAAGCATATTTCATATAAAAACATTTTTGACTGATAATAAAAAGGTTCAAACTTGTCTTTTTAAAAGTCTGTTTACTTGAACTACGAATAAATCTAAATATAACCTCACCATTGCCGCAAAATGGCATTTGACACCTGAAGTACTCTTTAGAAATGAAAGCATATTTCATATAAAAATATTTTTGACTGATAATAAAAAGGTTCAAACTTGTCTTTTTAAAAGTCTGTTTACTTGAACTACAGAACCCCATATAGAATGATAGAAGGCAAAATTGAGTCTATTAACTATTATATTTAGAATGTCTTAGATACTACTTATTTGCTTATGTTGTAATATTTTCAAAATATTTATAATGTTCTATAGTTATAGTTGAAAAGTTTCATGTGATCTAAAAATATTGTCATTTGAAAATTAAGTTTGGGTTGTCACCCTCCATAGCGATCGATTATATCTCTTGTCACCAAAAATTATATCACTTAATTAATAACAATGAGTTATCATTATTCAAGTTGATACGTATTGAATAATTATATTTATGGTTTAATATATGACTATTTATTTAGATAGTTATGTCTTTATAAAGAAACATGAAACTTTTTATAAATAATAGAGGAATTTCATTCGTAGGATAAACCAAACAATATAAAAAAAAGTTTCTTTCTAATCTCTCACCATCTTTTATATTACTAAAAAAATTAGTTTACAAAATATCTTTGTCCTAAAAGTAGTTTTAAAAAGCTTAAAAATATCTTGTGAAAAGAACATGTTTTGGAAGCGTTGAGCTTGATGACAGTCCCATACGGCATCCTATTTATTTTGTCGGTAGTACAAATTTACTAAAGGCATGTATAAATGGTGGAATTAAAGGGCAGATTCCATGCCATTCTAGATATACGTCCAAAACTAGCTATAGTAACTATGGCCAATGGCTTATGTGTACTTTTTTCCGCCTAACATTTATATATTTCATAAATTGATATTTTAAGTGTTTTATTACTAAATTATATAAATGTTAATTTTATATTAAAAAATATTTGATAAAATAATAAATATAAGTATTAAATATAATTATGTTGTAATACTCTATACTCGACTCAATTTACTGGATCCAAATATAAGATATCACAATACTTACATACTTAATAAAATTTTACAATCTGCGAAAATCATACTAAATATACCTCTTATTTATTTAAATTCTTTTTTAAGACAAAAAGTTTGAATGAAACATTTATAGTTTATCACAGACTCTCAAAAATAGTATAAAGTCTTAAATACTTGATAAGATAGATATATTCGTAGCATATATTACTATTTGTCATTTGAAAACATGTTTCTAAAAGTGTCCCTCTGTATACATGACATCGCCCTACGATCAGCTACCTCGGCGCATTTCCTGGCTTGGTCCTTTCTGGCGAACGAGTTCAACTCAAAAACCTGCATTACAAATAGACATATGTAAGTTCAACAAAACTTAGTGAATCTTAACCACTATTGCCTTTAATCGACGTTGAGTTTCCCCTGAATTAAGAATTCTAAACTTCCTTTCAGACTTTGATAGATACTTTTCTGATCCTGAGTTGGTGGATAATCATATGTCAATCTCCACACCAAACCATCCTATACACACTTCGCTCAATTGGCAGATCACAGGCTTTATACCATTTCTCAAATCCCGTTACACAAATTCTTTACAGATAATAGTTGGATATGCTTCTCAGAATGATACTCAGCGGATGCTACTCTTGACAGATTCTTCTACAAGATCCAGTGATTATCAGAACACTAGTTACATCATATCTTCAAATTAGTCCAGATCAACAGACTTGCTTAAAAGGATATAACAATTTAATTCAAGCAATAGATTCTTAGATGTCTCCAATACCCACATTTCACCATATGGCTCGAAGGCTTACCCACATTTCACCAAATGGCTGACTAATAACTTGTCAGATATGCTCGTATGCTAGAATTCATTACATAAGTTTTCTAGATGGCTTGTCACTAAGGCTCTCTATATAAGACCCCACATAAGATTTACAGAATTCGTCATACAAGCTCTTTAGATAATTTCTCACTCAGGATTTCCCGATTGCTATGGCATTAAGGCTTTATGCTACAAAGGCTTTTCCGGTATCTCATAATAAAGGTTTTTCAAGTAATCTGTGTTGTCCCAGCGGACTATCTCTGTGGATGCAATGAAGCTTCTCCTACATGGTCTTATACCTTTACTCCCTCTTGGAGTATTATCATGTGATGCCATGGCCATAGACTTTCCATAATTTTATTCTGTAATCTGCCAATCCGATAAGCATTATAGCTACCCTACCGGAGGCTACACAATAAATCTCTATTTTCATAGTGATTTGTCTGTTCGATTAGCAATATACCTAACCTACCGAAGGCTACACAATATATAATTTTTTTCACATTTATACATGCCACAGACTTGCATGTACTAGATTTGTACCACGACAAAGGTCTTTTTACTTAGACTTTGTCTATACACACATATAACACTAATTATTATCACCCACACATTCCAAAGATGACATACCAACTCTTTAACAGTAAAGACACTTATCATGCAACTTTGTATTCAAACACACATCAATACTCTTCCTTTACATCTATACAGATGTCTTCTCAAGGAGACTCACCTTTACCTCAGTCCAGAGCTTCTATTTTGATCGTCCCTCCCGATCCAACAGCAGCAACTGCTTACAAGATAATGGAATTTGCATTAGAATCCTCATTTACAGATAGTTCACTAACGTTTCAACTATGTGGGACCCCCTCCCAAGCAAGGCCTTCCACAAGCTCCCCACTCTTCAACAATAGTAACATACAGAATTATAAAACTTAACAAAAGGCTGAACCATCTACTGATTAAAAGAGATCTTAGCTTGATCTTAATGAAGAAGAATAAGAGAGTGTTGAGGTTAGAAAGAAGAAACTGATCATTAAGTAGAAAGGCAAATCATCTGAAATATCCCCCTCTCATAAATATACTCTCGGTCTCCCTGATTTCCCTACCCAATTCAAGGTAGGTAAAATAAAATTCAGCGGAGGTTTACCTTATTGTTGACCAGTCACGGGGAGGGTCAAATCAATCCAATTTACTCCTATTGAGAAGTGGCCAACCATGTTGTTGTGATGATTTGTTTAGTTTTCTTGTTTTAGTGTACAAGCAACCTTTAATACATCTTACTACTCTGATCTCTGCTTCTAATGCTGCAGAATCCCAACAACTCCTAACAAACCCGATACAAATCTACTTGAATAGTATTCATGTAGATGGGGCATATCATTTCTTAACAATGACTCATGTATGGCGTGGTCTTAAGGACAATTAAGTCCCTTACCGTTTTCTCATACACTTGGTAAGCTCTTAGTGCTCAATCAAAACTCTAGAACATACTCTTTCTTCACTTGAGTTACTCTACAATTAAATCCTTAAATACCGCCAACGAGCGAGTTTTTTATTAGTATGCACCAATACTTTGACTCGTCATCAGGCCAACAGGGTGACGGATTATGCTACCACAGCACGCCAAACAGTTTACATACATACTTTACTCGTCTTTCTAAAATCGTTGATTTTTAGGGTGTGACATATGTTGTTTAATAAAAGTAAATATTGATTTTTTTTAAAATTTAATCTTATTAATAAAATATTTTATATTATTTTGGATAGTTTTGGATGAAAGATAAATATAATAATTTGAATATCTCATTTTTTAAAATGATAAATTATTTTAATTTTTTAATAAAATAAAATCAACTTAATATTTTATATTAAATGGTAAGTAGCTACCTACTTACTTATCTTATTCAACATTTTTTGGTTGAAATTTTTATATTAAGTAAAAAATTAAATAATTGTTAAACATATGAAAATGAAAATTCAATGGTGTATCAAACACACCCTTGCCCATCTTTTTTAGCTATCAAATAATTGTCAATTTTTTTCTTTTGTTATTATTGTAAATAGGGTATCCACTACCAGTAATAATGATTAATTTCGCTATAGGTACTCTTTGAAAAAGTAAATAGATAGCCATGAAATGTATTTAATTCTCATGACCAGGGGATCAAACCCCCCTGACCACATGGTTAAGGGATGAGGTGAACAACTACCACACCGCATCTCATGATTGCATTATTCGTTATACTCAAAACTCTACTATGGATGTTTTAGATAAAAATAAAAATATCATGTTCAAAAATTGAGTTTTACACACACAAAAAAAAAAAACATTTAAAATATTAGTTGGATTTGTGTTCTAATATTCAAGTAGACCTGATCATGGGTTAGGCTAGGCCAGGTTTGGATTGAGCTGATGCAAATTGTAGGCCTATTTTCTAGGCTCGACCTAGCTCAAAAATGGGCCTAAAATTATACCCAAGCACGACCCAAATTAAAAATGCTAAACCCGAGTTCGATCTGGCCAGGCCGTATTAAATTTTTTTAGATCATTTTTTATATAAAAATAAATTTAAAAAATATAATACATCAAATACACTAAGAACATTAAAATAAATGTTTTCCAACAAATTGAAAATATATTTAAAAAAGTCTTTATACTTAAATAATACTAAGATAGTTGCAACTTAGCAAACAATGCCTCTATAATAGTAGCAAAACAAAAACAAAACAACCAATTGGGGTGGGTCGAATTCGGGCCAAAAAATCCTGCCCGAGAACCAATCCGTTTAGAAAATTAACTTTATTTTTTATCCAAACCCATTTTTTGGACCTATATTTTCTCCAAACCCTCTCACTTTTCGGGCAAGCGGCCCAACCCATGATCAGGTCTATATTCAAGCTCCAAATCTAATTTATGAAATGTTATTTTCTTTTATTTTTATATATTATGTATTTTATATTGTATAAAAATTAAATATATAGTATTACAATGTAAATATTAAAACATACATGAAATTTTAAAAGTATACAGGAAATTTGATCTAATTAATGTGTAATTTTATACATAAACTTTGATTATGTATAAATTTATCCATGAAATTTTGATTTGATTTAATTCCCACAAATTATTAATAAAGTTACAGATATAATATCATTTTATATTATATATTGTATATACAAAAAAAATCATATACTAAAACTAAAATTTCTTTAAATTTCAACCTCAACCCGATTTAGCACATTGAACTTTTTTTTTAATATTTTTTATTTTAAATTTAATTATAAAATATATTAATATTAATATAAAATAATATATTTTTATTATTTTATTATTTTTTAAACAAAAATATATTAGACCTAATATTTTTTAAATTTCCAACCTCGACACATGAATAAATCTAAATATAACCTCACCATTGCCGCAAAAGGGCATTTGACACCTGGAGTACTATTTAGAAATGAAAGCATATTTCATATAAAAACATTTTTGACTGATAATAAAAAGGTTCAAACTTGTCTTTTTAAAAGTCTATTTACTTGAACTATAGAACCCCATATAGAATGATAGAAGCAAAAACTGAGTCTATTAACTATTATATTTAGAATGTCTTAGATACTATTTATTTGCTTATGTTGTAATATTTTCAAAATATTTATAATGTTTTATAGTTATAGTTGAAAAGTTACATGTGATCTAAAAATATTGTCATTTGATAATTAAGTTTGGGTTGTCACTCTCCATAGCGATAGGTTATATCTCTTGTCACCAAAAGTTATATCACCTAATTAATAACAAAGGGTCATCATTATTTAAGTTGATACGTATTGAATAATTATATTTGTGGCTAAATATATGACTATTCATTTGGATAGTCATGTCCTTATGAAGAGACATGAGACCTCCTATAGATAAGAGAGGAATTTCATTTGTAGGATAAACCAAACAATATAAAAAAAAAGTTTCTTTCTGATCTCCTACCATCTTTTATATTACTAGATTAATCTATAAAGAATTATTGCATAAATTCTTTATAGAAGTTGATATTATTGCTATGCTCCGCTCAGTGCTTGATGGATTATTTCTGTTAATGCAAAACGTAAATAGTCATTGGACTTTTATTGTATCTTCGAGTTTTATTTGCCAATAACTCTTTTACACGTCATAATATAAGTGGGGCGAATAAAACCTTAAAGAATGTGGCATTAATACACGCCTTAAAACATTTATTAATTTCTCATAAGTAAATTTTTATCCTCACTCACCAACAGCTTATATCTTCTCACTGTGTTTTTAGTGTAGTTGTAGAGGTAATCAAGTTGGTTTTCTTGGAGCAACATATCAGCACTAGGATTACAATAAGTGTTACAAATGCTAAAGGAGTTGGTCATCAACGCATCCCTCCATTCTTGGATGTGGCTGTCATATATTACTGCTTGATTCAATGTACCAAAACAGCCCAATAGCGGCAGCCATGTCTTCATCAGGTTTTGCAGCAATGGATGTGTAGGCAGTGCTGCATTCAGATTTGTCGGAAAATCAACAACACTACTATTATTGGCTGCCGGTCATTTGTTCACCTTTTTTTTTTTAAGGAAGAAAAAATAGGTGATTTTGAGGGCTTATGTGTAAGTATGACATGGAAAAAAAATCTGATGTGAATTAATTTAATTTATATAATAAAATTTTCCTTAATATTTATCATTTAAATTTATTAAAATTTTAATTTCTTATTAAAATAGTCACCATGTTTCTAAATTGGTTAAAATGTATTCTAAATCTCTTTATTTTTTTATATATTTAGAATTTAGTCTTCCTACTTTTATTCTAAGGAATTTAGTCCTTCCATTTTTCAAATTTAAAAATGCAAGTTCAGTTGTTAATATTATTAAAGTTTTTCAGTTAAATCCAAGTTATTAAAATGTTCTTTTTTGTTAAATGGCAACGAAGTGAGTATTTTTTTTAATTTATAAATGTCACACCATTGAATTTAACAGATGAATTTTAAGGAGACATTAACAATTGGACCTAAATTTTGAAATTTAAAAAATATACAGACTAAATTCCATGAAATAAAAATAGAAAAATTAAATTTTAAATTTTCAAATAATACAAGAACTTAAAGCATATTTTAACCTTTCAAATTTTAACACATGAGGTAAACCTTTTCTTCAAAATAGTTTTGTTTTCCTTATATAAAATAAATAAATTATACCATTAATCACTAAACTATTAGCGTATCTTTGTTTTGTTTACCAAATTACAAAAATTTTTAATTTTTTTCACTAACATTTTTTATCGCTTTTATTTTGATCACTCTTTTTTAAATCATTAACAGAAATGATAAAGTGACCTTTTTTTAATTAATATATTAATATATTTTTAATCTTTAATATTTACACATTTTATCGATTAAATCTCAATTATAATAAATTTATATTAGCCCGCTAGCCAAAATAACATTTATATTATCCTTTATACAAGGATGGATCCTGGATGTATACACTAACAGGAAAACATGAGTTTTAGCATTCAAACAGTAATATTTCATTTTTAATAACTAGAAATCAATTTCTTAATACAAACACATCTCAACAACACTCCAAAAAGTTATCCATTTATGGGTACCTTTGGATTGCTTTAAAACTTAGAAGCTTTTCAGCTTTCAAACCTGCTTTAGTTGGCGTTTGGGTAACATCATTACAGTGATATTTGGCAACTGACGCCAAATTCCGGAATTTGGTTGGAGCGCAGGTAAAAGTTTCAGTCAACCCACTAATGTCTCCTTTTCACATTTATGCCCACTATCTCTCTCTAAAATATATTAATAGTCATTTAATTATAATTTTTTTTTTTTGTTAAAAATTATAAAATAGTCACTCAATTATTTAATTTTGTTTTTTTTGGACACCTAATTATTTTGAATTTTTGAGTATTTTCATTTTTACATTAGTTAATTGGTGACTATAAAAAAGTAAAATTGAATAGTTAGATAACTAATTTGTAACTTTTCATAGTTGGGTGTAGATGTAAGCGTTCAATCGAATTTAATCGAATGAAAAAATTTTGAGTTAATCGAGTTAACAAATCATATTTTATCATCCTAACTTGATTTGAAATTTTCTCGATTCAAAAACTCAACTCGATTTAAGGGTTTGAGGTAAAAGTTTTGGGGAAAATTAAAAAGATCTAAGTATTCGATTTTGGGAGAAAGTAAACAGATTTAGGGGTTTGGGTTAAAAATGTAAAATATTATAGTTTGGTATTCGGTTTATTCGAATTATTAAAAATAAAAAACTCAACTCGATTCGAACTCGAAATTTGAAAAAAATTCAATTTTTTTTAGTTGAATCGAGTTTTACTCACCCCTAATTGGGTGAATAAAAAGGAAAAAAATAATTAGGTGATCGTTTTGTAACTTTTTATAGTGAGGTGACAAAAAAAAATGTGTATATATATTTTTTCAGTCCTAGCCCTTGCGTGTTTCTCTTCGCTCACATCTCATGACTAAAAATAAGTTAATTATTTAATTCATTTAAATTATATTTATAATTCAATATAATAAATAAGTAAAAACAATCAATTATTTAAATAAACCTATAAAATAGCATTAGAGAAATTTAAATGTCGAATGCCATTAACATAATTACTTCTCTACGAAACTAATGTAAATAATAATTAAATAAACCGTAAACGTTTATATCAATAATGAGATATTTTCATCATTTCATTAATAAGTTTATTATTTTAAATACAAATTTATTTTAAATTTTTTATTAATTTCATATGTATCAAATGATCATATTATATATATTAATTTTTCTGTCTTTTATAGTTATATCATCACATTAAATCTAAATATTTATTTACCATTAATTTTGACTTAGTATGATGAAAAATAATTATTTTTTAAAAATTCAATTGATATAAGAGTGGCACTTGCGTTTAGGATGCTAAATGCATTATCCTTTGGTTAAATATGAGAATGTGATTCTTTTGAATATTGACGGGTAGATATGTAGAATTGAAAAGTTAAAATTTATGTTTGAGATAAAATTATCCTTCATTTTCTTGTTTATTATTTTCATTATTTTTATGCCTTACTTTTTCCCCTATTCACAATTTTTAGATACTAATGAATTAATTTTTAAATTATACTCTAATTTAATAAATTTGAAATGTTCAAAATTTATATTCAATTTAATCATATATTAATTTATTTTTATTTAAAAATGAAATATTAAATTGTTTATTAATAATAAAATATATATTTTAAAATTAATAATAAAGTAATCATTGAAAAATGTTAAATTTATATTTTATTTTATGAGAGAATTTTGGAAATTTATTATAATTCTTAATAAAATAGTGAACCCTCAAGATTTTAATTAATATTTTCAAAAACCACACCCCTTTATAATCTAATGAGGAGAATTTAATGGCGTAATACCAGAGAAGATAACTGACATTGTATTATTACCCTGGTTTGGATTGGGCCTAACGTAGATACCAACTTAGGTTAGCGCAGCTCATTCCTTTCCGTCACGTCTCTATCACTCAGGATATTTCTCCGCGGAGACAAAAGTCAAAGTCAAAGTCAAAGTCAAACCTCCACTGTCGTGAAGCAGAGATTTGTTGGTTCTGTTTTCCCATGTCCTAAACAGAAAACACAACAATGCTTTCCTTTTTCTTGGCTCAAAACAGAGCGCAACTTTCCTTTATTTGCTCTACCTCTGGTTTATCATAATAGTTTCTTTATTTGGGTATTGTAAAAAATAATAAAATAAACAATCTGGTTTTGCCTTAAAAAAGAGAGGATCAAATTATGGCTGCTCTGCCTGAATAACCAGAATTATCATATTAAGGGCTATTTTTGATGCTTTGATCCGTATTTTAATCTCTCTTTTTGGTAAGAACTGACATTTTGAATGTTCTAAAAAAGGTAATACTGTTCCAAGTAAAAACCAAGTGTTTCAAATTCTTAAATACCTCCCCAAAAATATTTTTAGTAAATTTTCCCTAGGTGAGAGTTGTAATTTAATGAAACTTTAACTTCATATTCTGTTTTTCTTTTTACAAATTTAGACAGCACAATTTTTTCTTATTTACAAAAAAAAAATGTTTTTTTTAGTTGGTGGTTAATTTTACATGCAAATTGATTTTAATTGTTGTGAGAGGGGCAAAGTTGTGTTTTGGGGTTCCGTAGTTTGATCCAAAGAATCCCCATTCCGATCCGCTTCTCACTTTTTGAGCTGTTTTCATTGATTTCGGGATCTGAGTTCTTGTTGATTGTACTATAAGCCTTTTGGGATCTTCCTTATTCAATTCGAAACCTGCATTTGTGGACGAAACTTGGGTTCTAATACCGGGGACCGTATTATTTCTGGGGCCATTGAATTGAATCCTACAACACAAGAAGAAAACCCTGTTGTATGAAGCATTCAAATCATGGGTTGCATTTGCTGGAAAGGAAATCGATCAACTAAATATTTCGAAAATAACCGTCACAAAAAAGGCAAGGCCCACAAAGACTCAACAAAAACCGCAAAAAGGTTTCCTGTTTTCTCTAAGAAGGACAATGCAGTTTCTCAGGCTGCATCCTCTTCTGATGATGAGGAAAAGAAGACTGTATTGTCTGTTGTTGAGAGGCCTAAAAAGACCCCATCCCAGTCGCAAAGCCTGTCAATGGAGGCCGGGGACAGGAGTGGACATAACCAGATGAGGATTTCCAGGATCATGGATGTCACTGGTGGTGAGAAAGGTGCACAGGTGGTTGCTGGCTGGCCTTCTTGGCTTGCAGCTGTAGCTGGAGAAGCCATCAATGGGTGGATACCTCGAACGGCTGAGTCGTTTGAAAAGTTGGAAAAGGTCTACAAATTGGTTTTACCTTTTCTTAATTCATTTATAGTTTTGATTCTAGTGCTAATTGTATTAAATGGTTCAGAAATTTGTGTTTTTCTTATATATGCTTGCTTTGAAATTTATATTCTATATACTAGCCAGTGTATGTGGTTAAAATGAGCGTATGTTTTGTTGATGTAGCTCTTAGAATTATTGTCGCAATCTTTTATGCCTACTGACTCTTTTTTTCCCTTTCCAAACCTTGACTGTCCTGCTAATAATGTAGATCGGTCAAGGTACTTACAGCAGTGTGTACAAAGCTCGCGACCTTGAATCAAACAAGATAGTTGCCTTGAAGAAAGTGCGGTTTGCTAATATGGACCCTGAAAGTGTTCGCTTCATGTCGAGAGAAATTATTCTTTTACGTAGGCTTGATCACACTAATGTCATGAAGCTAGAAGGTCTAATTAGTTCTAGGGTGTCTGGAAGTTTATATCTTATATTTGAATACATGGAGCACGATCTTGCAGGGCTTGTGGCAATACCTGGGATCGAGTTCACTGAGGCTCAGGTATATTCATCTTCGATGTTTATTTGACTATTTCATTAATGTTGTTCAAATAACCATAAGACCTTCTGGGCTTCTAAACAATATATGGATGGTGAAGAACACTATTTTACAAGAACTCTACTACATCTTGAACTGTGGCTTTTCTTTGGTTTTTGATTGTACATATTGGGCATGATGCATAAACTTGTTAGCATTCACTGCTTAAATACAAAACAGTTGGTGGAAACACCAATCTTCAGATATTAGCTACTTACACTTGGTAGCAGTTTGTCTAACTTCCATTATAGTGTGCCATTATTTGATTTCTGAAGAATTATATACCCCTTTTCATTTTTTTAACTCAAATGAAAGCATTAAACTTAGTTTTTTGTGCTCAAATGCTAAATTTTATGTGTTATCTCTGCAGATCAAGTGTTATATGCAACAGCTGCTTCGTGGTCTTGACCATTGCCATAGTCGAGGTGTTTTGCACCGTGACATCAAGGGCGCAAATCTCTTGATAGATTATAATGGCAACCTCAAGATTGGTGATTTTGGACTGGCAACACTATTCCGTCCCAACCAGAAGCAGACTTTAACAAGTCGTGTAGTAACTTTATGGTACCGCCCCCCTGAGCTTTTGCTCGGTTCTACAGACTATGGAGTTGCTGTTGACCTGTGGAGTTCTGGTTGCATTCTTGCTGAATTATTTGCTGGAAAGCCTATCATGCCTGGAAGAACTGAGGTACTTATTTAAGTTTTGGGGGTATTAACCCGTATTTTGGAAATTCTTTTGTACATCAAGCTTCTGATGAAGTTTTGTGTCTCTTATGTTAGAAGAAATAAATCCTGTCGTAGAATTATTACTGTTTGTATGCATCCATGGCTATATATATAGTTGTATGTGTTTGCGGGGGTGTGGATGTTGGTGAACATGCATGAAGAATGGAAAAATATACATGCAAAGAGACTTCTGCATTTCTTTTCACATTATGCAACTGGCAGACCAGGATGCTAAAAGCTAGACTTTCAAGTCATACTATACAGCAAATTGACTATTTTGCTTCAAATTCTGCAGGCATAGTGGCACTGTTCTATGATCTAGGTGCAGAATTGCTTAGACCAAAACTATGATCTTATTTAGGGATTAGGCTTTGTGAATTTACTTGTCACCTCATTTCTCTTGTAGGTGTCAAATTATTTGCTCTTTCAGGAGAGAGGTATGAGTTTGTGTTTGTGTTGTGTCAATGTTTGCTTTTAATGTAGTCTGCAGGGGAGAGGGAGGCATTGCTGTTGGTGTAGTGCGTATCCACAGAGCTGATGTGGTTTACTTTTAGTTGAGAATTTACTGGAGCATGCATTATCTGATGAACTGTTATTTCTGTCGTACTTTTCACTGGCATGACATAATTATGAACAACAATGAATGTATTGTCTACACTAGAACTGTCTATAAATGTTCAGAATTTACCCATAGAACTATCCAAGTGCAGTACACTTAGTCCTACAGTTGAACATTTCTGGAGTGGGTGATCTCAACATTTATCTTTTGTAGGTTGAGCAGATGCATAAAATCTTCAAACTTTGTGGATCACCTTCCGAAGAGTATTGGAAGAGATCAAAATTGCCTCATGCAACTATTTTTAAACCTCAGCATCCTTATAAACGTTGTGTTTCTGAGACATTCAAGGACTTCCCTACCAATGTGTTGGCCCTTTTAGAGGTTCTTCTTGCAATAGAACCTGAGTGTCGTGGAACTGCTTCTTCAGCACTTGAGAGTGAGGTAAAGCTAGTTTCCCTCCAAGTTATACATTTTTATCTAGGTTATGACAGCTCTTTTAGTTATCACCTTATTATTTACATATACTTCTTTTTGGGATCAATCTTTTTGTTAGTCCAACTGCTACTTTGTGTACTTTTTCCTTGAGAACAGGTAAAGGTAGCACCTCCTTCTTATACAAGCAAGATGAGAAAAGACTCCTAGCTTATTGGCTTGACTGCATTCTGACATCTACCATTCACAATCTTCATAAGAGAACTCTTCATGGTTTAGTTGGGAATTTGAAATATCTGTATAATAAGCAAGAAGCCTTTCTTAGCATTTTAACTCTTTTTCGTTATTCCTTAGCATTTTACCTTCAGTTGGGATGCCATTATTTATGATCTTTAATAGTGTAATCTTCCACATATGGTTGGGTGTTTCAGATATCCAACTTCTTGTTATATTGGTACACATCAGGTTTTCATTTTACTTGAGAAATGACATTTTTGCTAAAGTTATCTAGGGAATAGTATTGCACAACATGTGTTTGTGCCCTGCTGGGTAGTTCATCATTGGATCTTAACATTATTTTTGTTTGCAGTATTTCATTTTGGTAAGTTTGTTTTAACTCTGGAATTTTTCATCCAGTTCTTTACAACAAATCCTCTTCCCTGCGGTCCATCTAATTTGCCTAAGTACCCACCTAGTAAGGAGTTTGATGTCAAGCTTCGAGATGATGAATCCAGAAGGTATGTTTCTGCTTTTTGTATTGAAAATTTGTTATTCTTCATCGAAGTTTTGTGAATTTGTCATTTGGGCGTTCTTTAAAATTTTCTGATAAAGTACAAAAACAACTGTCCTGCCTGTTTGGTAATTGGAAAACCAGGCAAAGAGCAGTTGGTGGGAAACTGCGTAGGCATGATTCAGTTAGAAAGGTTTCTAGAGCTGTTCCAGTCCCAGAGCTAAATGCTGAGTTACGAGCATCCATAAAGGTACTTTCTAACTTGTGAGATTCATTTGCTTATGCATAATACATATATTGTGATAGTATGTAACCATGGTGTTCGAACTTTTCTCAATGGAAGTCAGCCCCTTGATCGGGACTTATATTTATTGTATTGCTTGAGACAGAAGCGGCAAGGACATTTCAATGCTAAAAGTGTGAGTGGAGTAAGCTATCCTCAAAAGGATGGGAGTGCCGGCTTCCTTATTGAACCTCCAAAAGGAACGGCAAGAGCTGTATACTCTCGTTCTGGCCAATCATTGCCCCCTGCCAACTTTGGGTCTTCACGGAGTATGAAGGCAAATGAGATTGAGTATGTGAAGGCTTCTGCTCAAGCATTTGGCTCTCCAAGGAATACTGAAGAGCCGAGAACTCAGACAGCAAATGCTCATCGTGGAGCAGTGGAATTGTCTCGATTTTCTAACTCGGTTGCAGCTAGTGGCAGTTCACGGTTTGATATGACCAAAGAAAATACTATAAATCCACATTGGCCAGAGGGGTGTCTTGGCAACAGATGTAACCATCTGGATAATTCTGGCTCCTCCAAAGAGTGGGAATGGTCACATCAATTACGTGGTAGGCCAAAAGTTTCACTTGTAATGGATGAACTATTGTCTTCCAAGGAATCAACTGCGGTAAGAGAATTATGGACAGTTTTATCAATCACGTGTTTTGTCATAGACATCATATATCTTTAGTGGCAGATTCTATATCCATTCTTCTGACAACTGATCGTCGGATGCAAAGCTTTTATCTGATTGCCATATCTTAAAAAATTGGCAAAAATTTGAAGCTAGAAGCTTTTACTTGGCAAAGAACAAAGTTTATGACGTTTCCTAATGTCTCATCTGTCTGGAGTGAGTCACTAATGCCTACTTTTGTGTGTTAATCCAGGCTTATGTTCCCCCGAATAACCGAATCCATTATTCTGGACCATTGATGCCTCCTGGAGAAAACCTTGACGAAATGCTCAAAGAGCACGAGAGACAGATCCAAGATGCTGTCCGCAAAGCTCGTTTAGACAAGACAGGTAAAAAGTAATTTGGATGATATTGGACAAACTGAATTGGTTGGCGAAAATTGGAAAAGAAGCTTTTACGGGCTTTATTTTGATACAGAAGGTGGTGAGCAGAGTGCCAATTGAAGTATTAGGGAAAAGAATAACTCCATTTGGAGGTCTGACTAGTCTTGCTGCCACAAGAGATTCAGTAATCATGAAATTGCCATGGATTTCAAGTTGACTGCTGGATAATAACTATTTCATCCCACTTCAATCTCCATTGGAGGTCTGACTAGTTTTGCTGCCACAAGAGATTCAGTAATCATGAAATTGCCATGGATTTCAAGTTGACTGCTGGATAATAACTATTTCATCCCATTTCAATCTGAAGCAGTAACAAAATAAAAAGATGGGAGAATATAGAATGGTGTGTGGTATATGTTAGCAGTCCAAAATGTTCCAAGAAGTGTATAAAATTCCGAAGTATTGTTGTGTGATTCTTTCAAATTCTATTTGTTCATGGTTAGTTGTCGATAGAATTCCTACATGTAAAGATGAACTCATTCATTCATTCATTATTTTATTGTTATTATTATGTTGTATTTTAGAGACATTAGCAAACTAAAAGAATTCTCAGTGAGGGCAAAAATTATAGAGAGTCGTCACCAAACACAAATCCACTGTGACTACCCCGTTGGGACAATGAATCATGAAAAGCTTGTACCAAAAATGAGGTGGTTGATAAAAATAGACGTTAAGAAAAGCTGAGCATGACTAGGGAGAGTGAGTGGTTTTGGTGCTATACGGCTCATGCCATAAGCGTTAGTAAAGACCCTACAAGGTTATATAGTACTAAATGGGTGTTGTGATTTCTTTCGAAATAAGATAGTCAATTTGATCAGATGAACACCTCGGATAGTAGGAATCCTCCGAAGAGATGATGTGTCATGAGTCTAAAGATATGTAAGAAAGAAATTGAGTCTGAAACTTGATAAGCTTTATGTATGGATATGAACTCGGAACTTGTGATACGAAATCTAAAACTTATTCCTGTATGTTTTGGATTCATTGTAAGTCTTTATTTGTTCTGTTCTGTTCGTTCTAATGGATTAACGATTAGCACAATCTAATAACTATTGAGATTAAGATCATATGTATTGGCAATTGAAATAAGAAGAAACTAGAATTGATGCCTTAAGCAAGTAATAATAAATTTGGAAAAAGAATCAATGCATCAAGAGAGTTACTCGGTGACTTTCTGTAACACCCCTTACCTGTATCCGACGCCGATATAGGGAACAAGGCTTTACTTTACTTAAATACGTACAAACATATAAATCTGAGTCGTAAAAGTTCGTTCAAATTTAAAACTTTTCAATGTTCATCTTAAAGTCCTTAATATGGGCGTCCAAATCGAGTTCTTTAGAAAACTTTAGAAAATGTCACTAAATGCAAGGGGCACACGCCCGTGTGACTTAATAATATGGCCATGTTGAAGGATCGTGTAACTCACAGGGCCTAAACATATAGGGACACACCCGTGTCCCGTGCCCGTGTGGATTTATTTCTCAATTCTAACCTACAAGGGTTTTCACACGGCTTGGCACACGCCCGTGTTCATGGCCCATGTCCCTCATACGGCCATGACACGCCCATGTCTCGGCCCGTGTGCAAAAACCTTGACATTTTGTTTCTGACGTCATCAACCCAGTAAGGTCACACGACCAAGGCACACGTCCGTGTCCTTAGGCCTTGTGGCGAATTAAATTCCTAAATTCAAATGCAGACTTCACACATGCCCTTGTCTTATGACCATGTCTTCCACACGGTTGAGACACACGGTCGTGCCTCAGCCCGTGTGGTTACTACTGGGCATTTTGTTTTACCAAATTAAGGTGCATGGGACACACGCCCCCATGTGGACAAAAACAAGGCTATTTACCAAGCCTTTTCTGCCACCCCTACTTGCACCAACATAAGAAACATCAAATAACATACTCATTCATGCATTAATATACCAAATACTGAACCATGTAATTTGGACATTCATGAATAACATCATCATTTTCATATATCAATAATAAGTATTAGCCATCATCCATGGCCTTATACAAAATGAATCAATCTTCAAGACAAGCTAACACATTTGGCCAAAACAATATGACACTTGACAGAAACTGTAACAGCCCAATTTTCAATAGTATCGAAACAGTGATTCGAGATCACTAACTCTGACGAAAAAGTTAGAAAACTTTGTTAATCGATAATTATAAGTTAAGTGTGATATTAGAAATATTTTAAAATTAGTGAATTTTGTGAACTAAAAGAATTAATTAGAAAAATTGAGCCAAAAACGAGGTATTGAGACCTCGAATTCATAAAGTGAGCCATAAATATTTCTAAAAATATTTATGGAGTGTCATTAAGTTATTATTAAAGTTTAGTTGAGAAATTTTAACGTTTGGATATGTAATTAAATGAAAAGGACTAAATTGAAAAAGGTGTAAAAGTTGAATTATAGATTAAAAGAAATTATGAAGGATCAAAATGGTAATTATACCATTTTGCATAGTTGAGGCGGTGTTACGTTAGAAAATCTGAGATTTTTTTTTAAAGTATATTATTATATTATATTTTATATTATATTATTATATTATTATATTATTATATTATTATATTATTATATTATATTATAATAATCCAAAGAAAAAAAAAAAAGGGGGAGAGAACAGAAACCAAACGAAACAGAGAGCAGGGGAAGGAAAGAAAGAAGAAGAGAAGAGAAAGAAGGAAAAGGGAGAAAATTGGAAAATTTTCAAAATTAGCTAAATAAAAAGGGGATTAAATTGAAATATTTGGAGAATTCTTTCAATTCTCTTCATTTTCTTCAGCTGAAAAATAGTCATGGAAAAGAGTTCAAGTTGGTTTTCATACTCAAGCTTCATGTAAGTTTAATACTTGCTTTCTCCTTGAAATTTCTATGTTTTTGGACTTTCTACAATTGAGTCCAACTTATTAATTCATTAGTTTATGATTCTATGGTTAATTTTTAAATTTGATGTGGATTAGTGCTGAAATAATATGATGAATAAATATTGATTTGAAGCTTTAATTTTGTTATATGATGATTTTATCAAGTGAAATTGATGGAAATTGGTTTTAGGACCTAATTGTGAAATAGCTGAAATTAAGGCCTAGTGTTAAAATTCTGATTTTCAAAAGTTATGAAGTAGTTTAAAATGATAGAGAAAAGTATTAAATGAGAAAATTAGTTAAATTGAGGGGTTAATTGAGTAAGGATTGAATTGTATGAATTGTGGAATTAGGGACAAAATAGAAATCAACATGTTACACTAAAGCAGTTTTGGACAGCAGCAGTTGTCTAACTTTGAAAAATCACCAAAAATTGTATAAATCGAATTAGAAGTTGAATAAGATATGAAATTAAAGCTTAATGAGTCTAGTTTTATAAGAAATAAACCATAACATCATATGAATTCTATATAAAAAGATAATTAATTTTTAGTGAAGAAGGGTTGGAACTGCTAGACAGCAGAACAGGGGTGAATTTAAAGAATAAACTGTACTAATTGGCTAAATCAAAAATTCTGAAAATTTTATGGCAAGAAGATATGTGAGTCTAGTTTCAGGAAAAATTAACGGTTCTTCATTTGGAGTTCTGTAGCTCTGGAAATAAATAATTTAGTGACTATAACTCAAATGGACAGTTTTGAATATACTTATGAGTAATTAATGAAATTTATTGATAATGTTACTTATAGCATGTTATATACATTAAGGATGTGGAATGGAGAGGAGGAGGAGGAAAATATGTATGAATATTCAGCTAGCATGGCTAATTTGTAATGTTTTAGACTCAGGGACTAAATTGAATAAAAGTAAAATTTTATGATTAATTTTGTAAAAACGTGGAAATGACCAATTTGCATGAAATAGATTATTTTATTATTTAAAATTGTAAAATTGAATGAAATTTATTAATATAGATTAAGATCGATTGAAAAATCGATGAAAATAGAAAATTTCTAAAATGACCCTGAATCTTGATATTTCTACAAATTTAGCCAGATAAGTTCATGTAACTTAATTATGTGATATAAGAAAATATGAGTTGATGGTACGTGAAATATTGATATGATAAATTAACTAATTTATGTTTATGAAGAAGAGACAAGTGAATGATATTTATCATGATATGTAAATATGTGATTATCTTTAATATGTTAATACAAGGTAATTAAGTATGTTGAGACGAGTAATAAATTTAAGTAAGACATGACGAGAAAAATAAATATGTTTATGGGACAATATGTTTGATTTTGATGGGTTTCAAATATAAATGCTAAATGAAATAAAATGTCTGATAAATAAATTTGCAATTTCGGTAATGCCTCGTACCCTATTCCGGCGTTGAAAACGGGTAAGGGGTGTTACAGAAACCAACTCCCTATACATGCCATACTCGAAATGATAAATCTAACTATACTAAATGTTCAGATTGATAGTGTGATCGAGCCTCCGACTTCTGCTGATTCTCGAGCTATCTTGGCAGCACTATAAGAGTTGGAATACCAAAGGATACCCGAAAAGCCTCACACAAGAGGGTAAAATACTGATGCCATGTCCCAAACATGGTATTACACTGGCTCACATGTCGAGGTCGATGCCATGTCCCAAACATGGTCTTACACTAGCTCTCGTATTGTGGCTGATGCCATGTCCCAGACATGGTCTTACACAAGCACACATATCATCGCCGATGCCATACACTGGCTTTCATAATGTGGTCGATGTCATGTCCTAGACAAGGTCTTACACTAGCACACATATTAACCAAATGTTATGGCTTGGATATTCAATCTATTCCTAAGGTTCAACCGAGAGTATACCACATCAAAATTTCATCATGCATATTCATAAAAATAATCAAACATTTTATGCAATATCAATTGTTTAATGCATAAAAACAATAAAATTATATTATTTATGTACAACTTACCTCGGTATACAAAAAGTGAGCGACTAAATTGAATTAGTCTACTAGCTTGGTTTTCCCCCGGTCTAGGTCTGGACTCCGTTTTTCTTGATCTATAATGATAAAATTCACTCATTTATTCACCATATTAATCAAGACATTTCAAAATTCCTACTTTGGCAAAATTACTGTTTTGCCCCTAGACTTTTACATAATTACGATTTTACCCCTAGGCTCGTAAAACGATTTGCATCAAAAATTCTCATTAACCAAGTCTAGCCAAATCTATTTTAAGCTTATAGCAACTCATGAATTCAATTATTTCACACATTTACTACCTATTTTACAACCTTTACAAAAGGTCCATTTTAGGTGTTTTCATAGAAACCCCTTTCACAAAAGTTGTTTATTTAACAACCAAGATTCATTTTCTTCCATAAAATTCAGCAAACAACACTAATGCTCTCATGGAAAAATCCTAGACTTTCAACCATAGTGTAAAATAGTCCGCTCATTAGCTAGATTATGCTACAAGGGTCCAAAAAGTACAAAAATTATCAAGAATGACCATTAAAATCACTTACTTGCAAGGATTGTAAGTTGCTGAAAATTTCAAGCTTCCAAAACCCCTATTTTGCTGATATTTTCGGTGGAGAGGATGAAGATGAAAGGTGATATCATTTTTCTCTTTATTTTATTTTATTTCATCAATTAAGTCACCTAATTCTACCAAATTTGACCAATTTGCATCTTCTTGTCCCCTATGGCCGGCCAACACTCTCTTAAGGGCCTAATTGCACATTAAGGACTTCCAATTTAAGGTTCTATAGCTATTTGACACCTTTAGCTTGTAGAATAAAACTTTCACACTTTATGCGATTTAGTCATTTTTCAAAATTAAGCATGAACGTTTGAGGAATGTTTGGTTTAAGTATTGCTTACCATTTGATTTGTGGCTAGGAAGGGGTAACCCTCTTAGTCCTTATCTGAAGTAAGCTTATTAAGATAGGCCTATAAGCCCAAAGACCTAGCGGTCCCGCCAGACTTGTATAAGTCTAAGTCTATGGCGTATCTCACTAAGGTCACCCTTTTACGTTCATGGACAACCAATTGGCTCCAGTACGTTAAATGGTATTATACTCAAGCACTTCTGCGTAGTGCACTCCTTAAGGACTTCTTCGATGCACCTGTCTTCACTCGACAGTGGAAGGTTAAGAGTGAGGACCCTTAGTTAATTCGATTTGGATTGCTCTGGCGTCTTTACGATGAGGTTGCAAAGAAAGGTCCATCCTATATGGGTTTTATCCTTGCGGACAATAAGTTAACTCATCCTTTTACTTTACTTAGAGGGGTCTCCGGTACGGAGTTCCTTTGGTTTGCTTCTAGGGCAACCTAGAGCAAGGGATCGTCATAAGACTTTCCTGTTGGTTTTTATAATCAATCCACATCCGTCGGCCATAATCACTAAAATTAATTCACTAAAATTTTCATGCACTCATATAGTCAGGCTATAACACATAAAATAATATTAAAAATAATTTCTCCAGCCTCGGATTAGTGGTTCCGAAACTACTGTTCCGACTAGCCCCAAAATCGGGCTGTTACACTTTCTAGATGAAATTTTGAGAATGAAATTTTTTGAAGGAGGGGAGTGTTATATCCCAAAATTATTGACTTGGCACATGGTATTATTTTAGTAGCAGATATCATGAATTTGCGAGAAATTTGGAAAATGAGTCATTTAAGAATCCTTATTAAGTCAAAGTTAATTTCATAATGGGAAATAATGAAAAGAATTTTAAAAGGGAGAATGTAGTAAAAAAGATTAAATTGGACATTTTAAAAAGTTTGAGGAATAAAGTGTAAATTTGACCAAAATGGGAAAATGTGAATTATTAGTGAGTAATTGGTACGAGAATAAATTTGATTATATGTTAGCGTAATAAAAATCACTTTTGAGACCAAATTGAAAAGATTTGATAGCATAAGGACTATGTTGTAAATATATTAATTATGTCGAGAAAAAGGTGAAAAGTATAATTTTCAATATCCATTCATGTGTATTTAATATTAAATGAGAATTATGGAATTGGGGTAAATTACCCCAAAATGTTGATTTTTAATCATAATTACCAGATTACGTCGATTTTGGGTGGACGCATTTTCAATGGATATGACAAAAAACCTTTTAATTGGATGTGCTTTTGCTTTGGCTAAATGGTTAGATGTTAATTCTTTTATCCTTAAGTATTGGGTTTGATTTTTCTCTTATATACATTTGTATTTTTTTATTTCATGTTGCTTTAAGCTTTTTAAAAATTTTAATTAATTTTTTTAACATATTAATTCTTTAGTTAGATGGTTAGATAATTGCAATTACATCATTGAGTATGAGGATCCATTATTTTTATAAGTATATTAATGTATTTTTTATTTCATATTGTTTTAAGTTTTTTTATTTTTAATTTTGATGATATTTTTTAATTATTAGTTTTAATTACTATATTTTTTTATGAGGTTGTGATCGAGGGTGAATCCACGGTGTGCACATTTTAGAGGCTCATAACATCATTAGTTGTTTTACCTCTATTTCCTTCCGTATGTTAATTGTATTGGTAATTTAGTTTCGCGCTATTTAGCTTGTTAGGCACATGATAGTATGGATATTTTGCTTTTTTTTTTTTTTTTATAATCTTTATCCATGAATTTATAATGCTAGATGCTATTAATATTTTGTCGAAACCATTTTTATTTTAAGTTTGAAAAAATGGGGTCGACTTAAAAATGTGATGCGGAGTCGCCACCAACCTTTTTGTTTAGGTGAGATTGGATCACACTGTAAAAGTTTATTGGTCTACGAAATTAAATAATAGAAAGGGTTCAGGAGTCAGTTACGCACAAGGAAGGGTTAGCACCCCCGTACGCCCCAGAACGGGTACCAAATCGATTAACTAGTGTCCTTGTGTTGAAAACTTGAAAATGTTTAAGGTGTGATATTTTTTAAGAATGTTAATTAATTTTGAACTGAATTTCAAGATTCACTCATTCCAAAGGGATAAGAGCATCACATCCAGCACGTTAGGATATAACACGTTTATACCTCGACACAGAGATCATCTTCGATTTTCAAGACATACAATTAAAAGGATATTTGATTATTTGGTTGAACGAAAAAAATCAACACGCAACACGTTAGGGCGCAATTCCTCGATCTTCCAAACATCAAACATTGCCTTATTTTAACATAAGCGATTTTAAAAAATTGGCTCAAAACATGCTTGTTTGGTTTGTTTGGATGAACAATTTTTCATAAATAAGTTGGAAATTTCAATCTCAATACAATAATAAAAGCAAAAACATAATTGTGAACATAAAGTACAATACATGGCAATAATGAGAACACAAAAGGGCAAATTAAGGTTCATACAATGGTAGTATATCATACACTATACAAATATTGACATTCAAGACTAGTGAATTAAAAAATAGTATAGAAAAAAAACTAAGCAATTTAACATAAATAAAAGGCGTCAAATTTTAAGACAAATAAAAAAATGAATAATATATAAAAAAATTACTTGAAATCCTTAATACAAACAACGTAAAATAACATGTATCAATCAAAATTAAAGATTAAAAATATTAGATAATAATATAAAAATGACTTTTAAAATCAACATTATAAGAAAAAAACCAAAATACATAATATACAAGATAAAATATCAATCAAAATAGATAATATTCATAAAGTAAAATAATGTGAATAATATACATATATTAAGAAATAATTTTAATTTAAATAATATATAAAATAATGATGTATAAAAGTATTTAAAAAATAATATTTAAATATTTAAATCAAAGAAATATACTTAAAGGAGAATTTTTAAATAAACCAATTATATTTAAACAAATTTAAGAAGATATTCAAGTAAAAAAACTAAAGGAAACTAGACAATCGATAAAATATTTCGAATTTATATGTTAAAACAATCTGAAAAAATGAATAACAAATTAATTAAGAAAAATAAAATACAATACATAAACTAAATAAAAAAACCTTTAATTAGAATAAAAACAAAATTACAAGAGCAATTTTCAAACAAATAAAATTATGAAAAAAGAATCAAGGATTTAGATAAAATACGCTCGAATGAATAAGGGCTAAAAATGCAATATTCCACTTATGAAAACGTTGCGTACCGATTGGATCAAATCGGAATAGCGCTCACATTACAGGGGTCAATTTAGAAACAAAAGAAATTGCATAATGGATATAATCGAAAGAGAGTATGACAAAGAGGGACTAAATGCAAGAATATCCCATCTCCACCAAAACATGCGGATCCTGAGGATGCTAAACGGCACCGTTTCTTAAATGAATTAAATCCTGATTTAAAAGTACATTAATCTTTATTCTAAACAGAACCCTACTCCTTTCTTCTTTCTCCCTCCGTCGCATCTTAAAATCCCTCTATTTACCACTAAAATGCCACCGTAAACGGCGAGTAGTGTTACATGAAGGTCCGATTTGATCGACCAACGTCTTCGTCTAACCCCGATTGCGACGGAGAAAACGAAGATCGAATCTTACGACGGTAATCCCTTCCCCTTTGTTTTTATTTTCGTATATGTACTCAAAATAAAAAATACTCAGTGAAAAAGAAACTTTAAATAAAAGATGAAATCACCTTTTTTATTCTGGTTTTTTATTTCGTATTCTTTTTGCGTATTATTCTCTCTGTTTCTCTGTGTGTGTGTAATACAAAAGAATAGGGATCCCTTTTTCAGTGATGGTACATGTCTTTTATAGCCTGATAAAAATAAAATACACGTTTTCCCCTTCTTTTTCAACTGCTTTCTACGACCTTCTACTATATTGTTGTTTTCTATTGCTTCTTTGTGTACAGGTGGAGAAGGCCGTTGCTGAGGCTGGGTGGCCCGAGTGCCTGGCTGGCGTGGGTTGCGGCGCACGTGGAGTTCGACTGCTGCGGTGCTGAAGGGTTCCAGAAACCCTAGAGGTTTCTGGAAAGCACTGACAATATTGGGCCATTCGGGTCCTGTAAATTTGGGCTCGGGTTTATTTTTGGATTAATTTTAATTTGGGTTAATCTTGTATTTGGGTTATTATAAGTTTAGGTAGTTTGGGCTTATCTAGTTTGGGCCTGGTACTTGTAAAAAATGAACACTAGACATTAGGTTGTTATTGAACTATTATTTTTTTGGGATTTTTGGTTTATTTTTTGGTTTTTTTAAAAAAATGGGCCGGGCGAAATGGGCCTATTACAGCTGCCCCTCTTTGCTCATTGTCGTGTAACAAGAATAGAGCAAAGATTTCAAAAAGGACCATTTTTGCCTGGTCTTTGAATCTTGGATTTCTTTCAGTACTTTTCTTCTTTGAATAGTTTCATTCCATCCCACTGCATCTTCAGGGGCATGAGAACTAGCGCTTCGATCCAATTCAAGGAATTTAGACTTGTAGCTTCAATCTGCTCCGCAGCAACTTCTGGGAGATAAGGTTTGTTTTGATCGGCTCTACTGCAACTTCAGAGAGATAAGATCTGTAATTTACAACTTCAATTTGTTCCATTGCATCTTCAGGGAAATAAGATTTGCTATCTTCAGTCTGCTCCACTGCAACTTCGGGGAGATAAGACTTGTATGGTAAATTCAATTCGACCTACTGCAACTTCAGAGGTATAGGATTCGTCGTTTTAATCCGCTCCACTGCAACTTCAGGGAGATAGGATTAACTATCTTCAGTCTGCTCCACTGTAACTTCAGGGAAATAAGATTCGCTATCTTCAGTCTGCTCTACTGCAAATTCAGGGAGATAAGACTTGTATGGTAAATTCAATCCAACCTACTACAACTTCAGAGGTATAGGATTCATCGTTTTAATCCGCTCCACTGCAACTTTAGGGAGATAAGATTAACTGTCTTTAGTCTGTTCCACTGCAACTTCAGGGAGATAAGACTTGTAGATTCGTCGATCTTGTTACACCATCCTCTGGGGAACATGACATGTAGAATCAATTTATGGATTTATGCTTATGCATAATGATTAGGATGCCATGATCGGAATGAATCAGATGCTCCTAGCTGGATGACATTTGCATGAATGCAGAATGTTGTGAGAATGATTCTTTGTAGAATGATTAAGATGCAATGATCAGATTGAATCGAATGCTTTTAACTAAATGTGTTTTGCACGAATGTAGAATTTCATGAGAATGATCCCCTTTTAAACGCTTAGGATTGACATTGCTCATCGTTCTTCCAGGTTGTATTACTGACATAATATCTTGTCTTCTTCTTCAACCGACATTTTTTACAGAAAGTCTGAAGAAATGATCACTGTTTAGAGTTTCCTTCTCAAAGATTTCCAACCCTTAGGCTTGGCGAATTCTAAATAAAAGTCATGTTTCAGGTTTTCGTATTATTTAGAAGTTTCTAGAGTAATATGCAAAACTTCTTTTGTGAAATTATTATCAGTCCATTAATCATTATTTCCATATAAAATGCTTAAAAATGATCGTAATGATAGACAAAAATGGAATTTATCAGAAACAAAATCTGAAAAGAACAAAGCAAACATTGCTAGAATACGAAATGATAAAGGAAAAGATAGATGCCCCAGATATCGCAGCCTGAGCTTCTCTGTACGGACTTTCTGAAGACCAATTTAAGCTCAATATGTGTTTAAGATATCAAGAGTACTCTGTTGATTCCCCAAGACGTAACATCTCTCCCTTCTCTTAATTCAGGTATAGCAAGATCACCGCATGCCCCATTATAATCTGATCACAATTTGAGCCGCCCTTTTCGGGTTTTCAACTCAAAATTCCTTTGGTCTCAAAGCGCCCTTTGCGAGTTTTCACTTTGGCCTCTTTTTCTCTTCAAGAATAATATTTTTTAACTGAATCCGAATTTACAGGATTGGGCAAGTTTTTTCCATCCATTTCGGCCAAGATCAGTGCTCCTCCGGAGAAAGCCTTTTTCACCACATAAGGTCCTTCCCAATTTGGCATCCACTTTCCTCTGAAATCCTTTTGCATGGGGAGGATCTTTTTCAAAACCAGGTCTCCCTCATGAAATTCTCTTAGGCGAACCTTTTTGTCGTAAGCTCGCATCATTCTCTTTTGGTACATCTGACCATGACGGATAGCCCTTAGCCTTCTTTCCTCAATCAAGTTCAACTGATCGCATCGAGACTGGATCCATTCGGCTTCATCTAACTTTAGCTCTGACAAGACTCGAAGGGAAGGAATTTCAACTTCGATGGGTAACACTACCTCCATTCTGTAAACTAATGAGAAAGGAGTTGCCCCGGTAGAGGTCCTGACTGATGTTCGATAAGCATAGAGAGCAAATGGTAACTTCTTGTGCCAATCTTTATAGGTTTCAACCATTTTCCCCACAATCTTCTTAATGTTTTTATTGGTTGCTTCTACTGCACCATTCATTTTTGGACGATACGATGACGAGTTGTGGTGTCTGATCTTAAATTGACTGCAGACCTCCGCGATCGTGCTGTTGTTCAAGTTTAACGCATTGTCAGATATGATTCTTTCTGGCATTCCATATCGATATATGATTTCTTTTTTTTAGGAATATGCTGACTGCCGACTTGGTAATGCTGGCGTATGAAGTAGCCTCTACCCATTTGGTGAAGTAGTCGATAACTACAAAGATGAAACGATGCCCATTTGAAGCTTTTGAAGAGATCGGCCCGATGACGTCCATGCCCCACATGGAGAAAGGCCATGGGGAAGTCATAACATGCAAAGGTGAAGGAGGCACATGAATTTTTTCCCCATATATCTGGCATTTGTGACATGTTTTAGCGTAATTGATGCAGTCTCCTTCCATGGTAGACCAATAGTATCCGAATATCATAATTTGTCTAGCCATTGTGAAACCATTAGCATGCGTTCCACAAACACCCTCGTGGACTTCTTCTAGAATTTTCTTAGCTTCAACAACGTCGACACATCTTAACTGTACCTAATCCTTTCTTCTTTTATACAAGATCTCCCCGTTTAAGACATAGTCACAAGCTAGTCTTCTTAATGTCCTCTTTTCATTCTCGGTCGCTTGTTCAGGATATTCGTGATTATTCACATATCTAATATATCTTGGTACCAGGGGTGATCATCCCTTTCTTCTTCCTCCACATTGCAACAATAAGCTGGGGCTTCGTAAATACTCATTTGAATGGGTTTTACATCCTCTTGTCTACTCACTTTGATCATGGAAGCCAAGGTGGCCAAAGCATTTGCCATTTGGTTTTCTTCTCGTGGGAGATAACTAAAAGTAATGTCGTCAAACTCCTCAATTAACCCCATAAATGTCCTTCAGTAATTGATCAATTTGGGGTATCTTGTCTCCCATTCGCCTTTTATTTGGTAAATCACTAGTGCAGAATCTCCATATAGTTCCAGCACTCTAATTCTGGGTTCTATGGCAGCACGGAGTCCCACGATACATGCTTCGTATTCTACTATGTTATTTGTACAATCAAAATCCAACTTGCATATGAACGAGTAGTGATTTTCATTTGGGGATACCAAGATTGCCCCAATCCCATTTCCCACAGCATTTGATGCTCCGTCGAAGTTTAATTTCCAAAGGTGATCTTTTGTAGCGTCTTCTTCAGTGGCTGCCACATACATTAAATCCTCATTGGGGAAATCAAAATTCAATGGCTCATAATCCTCTGAAGCTCTACTAGCCAAAAAATCTGCTATTCCGCTCCCTTTCACAGCTTTTTGACTCACATAGACGATGTCGAATTCAGAAAGCAGGATTTTCCATCTTGTCATCCTTCCATTCAAAACGGTTGACTCAATCATGTACTTTAAAGGGTCCAACTTCGAGATTAACCAGGTCGTGTGGTACAGCATGTATTGCCTCAACCTCCGAGTCATCCAAATCAAGGCACAACATAATTTCTCAATTGGCGAATATCTCATCTCACATTCAGTGAATTTCTTATTGAGGAGTATATCGCATTTTCCTTTCTTCCCGAATCATCATGTTGACCCAGCACGCATCCCATAGAGTGATCAAACACTGTCAGATACAAGATTAATAGCCTATCCGGGCATGGGGGTGACAATATTGGAGGGTTTGACAAGTACTGTTTGACCCTATCGAAAGCTTTCTGACATTTATCATCCCACACGCCTGGATTGTGTTTCTTTAGAAGACGAAATATGGGATCACATTTCTCATTTAACTGTGAAATGAACTGAGCAATGTAATTTAACCTTTTCAAGAAACCTCGAACTTCTTTTTAAGTGCGTGGTGGAGGCAATTCTTGTATAGCTCGGACTTTGTCTGAGTCAATCTCGTTTCCCTTCTTGCTGACTATGAAGCCTAACAATTTTACTGATCTAGCTCCAAAGGTGCATTTTGTAGGATTGAGCTCTAACTTAAATTTCCTCAGTCTCAAGTACAACTTTCTCAAAACTTGGATATGTTCAACTTCTGTTCGGGACTTTGCAATCATGTCATCGACATAGACTACAATTTCTTTGTGCATCATATCACGGAACAAGGTCACCATAGCTCTTTGGTATGTAGCTCCCGCATTTTTCAACCCCAACGGTATTGCTTTATAACAGAACGTACCCCACAATATTATGAAGGTTGTCTTTCCCATATCTTCAGGATGCATTTTTATCTGATTGTACCCCGAGAATCTTTCCATGAACGAAAATAGTGAGTAGCCCGTCGTGTTATCCACCAGAGTATCAATATGAGGCAAGGGAAAATTATCTTTCGGACTGGCCTTATTCAAATATCTATAATCTACACATATTCGTACCTTCTCATCTTTCTTAGGGACAAACACAATGTTGGCTACTCATTTTGAGTATTTGACCTCTTGTAGGAATCTGACATCAAACTATTTTTTGACTTCTTCTTTTATTTTCAGTACGATGTCTGGCCTCATTCTCCGGAGTTTCTGTTGAACCGGCTTCCAATCCTCTTTTATGGGGAGACGATACACGACAATGTCAGTGCTTAACCCTGGCATATCTTGGTACGACCATGCAAAGATATCTTTGAACTCCTAAAGTAACTCTACGAGGTCTCGTTTCGTCTCTTCAGTTATGCACGTTCCAATTTTCTCTACCTTTCCCTCTTCCAAGGTCACAATCTCCACTGTTTCTTCATGAGGCAAAATTTGCTTTTCTTCTTGTTTTACCATTCTTAACAAGTCTGGAGATAAGCCACAGTCTATGTCATCTTCAAAGTCCTGGGATCCCTCTGAACTTATATCTTACTTAAAAAGAGATTCTAAATCTGTAGTAGCGTCACTCATGTCATTGATATCTGGGGACCTGTTGTAGGCACAGAAGAATATACAAAGAACGAATGAATTTGAGAATAACTATTTGCACGGTATGCTTATGAATGAAATGAAAGAATGATTCAGAACAAAGATCCAAGGAAAAAACAATGAAAGAATCTAAAAGAACGAGAAGATTTTTATTCAAAATGATCTCAAGTATGTATTTCATAATGAAGTTTAGACCTAAGCCTATTTCATAAAGGAATGCTTATTGCTTCTAGGCTAAAAGCAACGAGTGTGTTCGGAACATTACTCTGAATAAGCTCTAAAAACTACAGGAATTTCTTCTGCAGTCCAATTATTCAGAACACTCTCAGGTTTGTAAGGGCAGATATCTGGCAAGGTTCCCCTTTCAGTGATTTCTTCATGTATGGTATTGATGTGCACATTTTCCAGCATTTCCTTAACATCCTCTTCACAGAACTCGATCTCTTTATTATCCATCAGACCTTGTACCAAGGCTCTAAATTCTGCTCATTCTTGGATCTCGTGACCCTTTTCATGATAGAACTCACAGTAATTCCTCAAGTCTTCACAATTTCTTTCAGGATCCGACATGCTTAGCCCTCTTTTTACCATATCTTTCCAGACCCATTTTAAAGGAGTTTTTACTTCTGTGATATCAACCTTGATTTTTCTCCCTGTCTCTCCATCAATCGTATTTACTCCACCATCAGTGTGATTCGGTAACGGGTTATCAGCATTTGGTACATCATCAAATTTTACAATGCCCATTTTGATAAGTTTTTCAATGACTTTTTTAAAGGCAGTGCAATTTTCTATTGAATGCCTCGAAATTCCCACATAGTAGTCGCATTGGGCGTTCACATCGTACCATTTAGGGTATGGAGGCTGTTCCACGTAAAAAGGGGACAACATGTGCTTCGAATAGGCTCTGATATAGCTCTCGGTATGTCATTGGGATAGGAGTGAACTGAAGCTTTTCTGTATTCGTCCTTTGACTAGATTCCTGCCTTGGAGGAGTCTGAAGGCTAGTGGTTGTCGTCCTTGGTGGTCCCACAGTAACTTGTTTTGAATAACCTTTGCTGTATGCTCCTACATTGTTTACCTCACTTTCTTTCTTTCTCGGGGCTAATCTTTTGGCACTTTCCTCCACATCTATTTTACCACATCTTATCGCATTTTCTATCATCTCCCCAGACATTACAATATCAGCAAAACTTTTAGTAGCGCTTCCCAACATGTAGTTGATGAATGGAGCTTTCAGGGTGTTGATGAAAAGCATGGTAGTTTCTTTCTCCAGAAGAGGTGGTTGGACTTGTATGACAACCTCTCTCCACCTTTGTGCATATATCCGAAAGCTCTCGCTTGGTTTCTTCACTATATTTTGCAAGGTAATTCTATCAGGGGTCATGTCTGTTACGTGACTGTACTGCTTCATGAATGCCTGTGCTAAATCCCTCCAAGAACCAATTTTGGTACGGCTCAACTGATTGTACCATTTGGATGCTGCTCCTGCCAGACTGTCCTGGAAGTAATGTATTAGCAGTTGGTCATTGTTAACATACCCAGTCATTCGTCGGCAAAACATGGTTATGTGAGCTTCGGGGCAAGTAGTCCAATTGTATTTTTCAAATTCTGGCATCTTGAATTTGTGGGGAAGTATTAGATCTGGCACCAAACTCAGATCTTTCGCATCGATCCCGCAACGGGAATCCATAGTTTCCATTACTTTAAACTTTTCTTCTAGCCACTTACATCTCTCTTCTAGTTGCCTTTAGGATTCCGTTGTTACTCTTTCCTCTCCTACCAGTTCATCCAAGTCAGGAACAATTGGATTGTTTGAATTATGACCAGGGTTAGAGCCTGAGCCAGCTTGAAAATTCATCAGTGTCGAGGCTCCGTCTTGAATCTGTTGCGGCCTGATAGAGACAGATGGCCTTTGTGGATTTATTTCTGGTGGTGCATGTACATGCGTTGGAGTAAAACCAAGAGGATATTGATTACTTTCCATTATATTATCCATAGGGCCTTTCCCTTTGTTTATTCCTCCCGCCAGTAATTGAGTTAATTGAGACATCATATTCTGTTGTGATTCCATCATCCGATCCATCATATCCTGTTGGATCTTAGCCAGCTGCTCTTGCATTTGCTGTTGAAGTTTATCTTGCATCTCCCTTTGGAGTTGTTCAAGTTTTTCTAATCTCTGATCCATATCTTTCGTCTTGGTTCGGGTACCGTAAGGATGTTTGGTGTCCAGGTTAATGCTGAAATAATTTCAACCAATCAGGGTCTTCTCATGAAATCCAATGCATATGATGTAATGCCATGTGAATGCATGCAATGAATGCAAAAGGGTGTCGATTCTAATTCAATTTCCATTAGAAAGACTTTACTGGAGGGCAAAATTCTTTACATGAAACGGATTACAAATATACGGACAACCCTGTTGTCTTCCGTTTTATCAAGAAATTTGTTCTCCATGACAAACTCCCTAATTCAATAATCGAACATGAATCGACACTCTTTTAGATATGCAATGACATGTAATGCAATCGTAACCAAGACAAAACGAAACACATTAGTACAAGGTAAAAGTAAGTAAAAAAACAAGTAGAGTACTTATTCGGATGACCACTATGGTTTATTATGGCACCATTCAGGGTGGGCTTTTAGGGTTCACTATATGTGGTTTAGTCTTAAGGAATAGGTACCTGAACCAGCAGATTCCTCAATCCTCACCCATTGTAGGCTCATATGGATCGAGTTCGGTTCAGGGGAATGCATTTCCCTATGGCCATGCGGAGATGAAAATCTCACGAAGCACATAAGTACAAATATATTATGGAAGCAGTCCACTAGCCCATGCGGAGGTGAAAATCTCACGAAGGCATAGCTTCTTACTTCCACTTAAAGGTGTGACCACAACGGTCATGCAATGCAATGTCAAAGTATTTTATGAGACTCGACATTATTGCAATCATAGCACAAATAAATGCATAAAAAAAACATGATTTTTCAAAACAATTTTCCAAATTTTCAATCAAAAGGACAAAAATTAATCAATTTATGGCCTGACTCTCAACCAGTCCCCAGCGGAGTCGCCAAGCTGTCGAAACCATTTTTATTTTAAGTTTGAAAAAATGGGGTTGACTTAAAAATGTGATGCGGAGTCGCCACCAACCTTTTTGTTTAGATGAGATTGGATCACACTGTAAAAGTTTATTGGTCTACGAAATTAAATAATAGAAAGGGTTCAGGAGTCAGTTACGCACAAGGAAGGGTTAGCACCCCCGTACGCCCCAGAACGGGTACCAAATCGATTAACTAGTGTCCTTGTGTTGAAAACTTGAAAATGTTTAAGGTGTGATATTTTTTAAGAATGTTAATTAATTTTGAACTGAATCTCAAGATTCACTCATTCCAAAGGGATAAGAGCATCACATCCAGCACGTTAGGATATAACACGTTTATACCTCGACACAGAGATCATCCAACATTGCCTTATTTTAACATAAGCAATTTTAAAATATTGGCTCAAAACATGTTTGTTTGGTTTGTTTGGATGAACAATTTTTCATAAATAAGTTGGAAATTTCAATCTCAATACAATAATAAAAGCGAAAACATAATTGTGAACATAAAGTACAATACATGGCAATAATGAGAACGCAAAAGGGCAAATTAAGGTTCATACAATGGTAGTATATCATACACTATACAAATATTGACATTCAAGACTAGTGAATTAAAAAATAGTTTAGAAAGAAATACTAAGCAATTTAACATAAATAAAAGGCATCAAATTTTAAGACAAATAAAAAAATGAATAATATATAAAAAAAATTACTTGAAATCCTTAATACAAACAACATAAAATAACATGTATCAATCAAAATTAAAGATTAAAAATATTAGATAATAATATAAAAATGACTTTTAAAATCAACATTATAAGAAGAAGCCAAAATACATAATATACAAGATAAAATATCAATCAAAATAGATAATATTTATAAAGTAAAATAATGTGAATAATATACATATATTAAGAAATAATTTTAATTTAAATAATATATATAAAATAATGATGTATAAAAGTATTTAAAAAATATTATATAAATATTTAAATCAAAGAAATATACTTAAAGGAGAATTTTTAAATAAACCAATTATATTTAAACAAATTTAAGAAGATATTCAAGTAAAAAAACTAAAGGAAACTAGACAATCGATAAAATATTACGAATTTATATGTTAAAACCTGAAAAAATGAATAACAAATTAATCAAGAAAAATAAAATACAATACATAAATTGAATAAAAAAACCTTTAATTAGAATGAAAACAAAATTACAAGAGCAAATTTCAAACAAATAAAATTATGAAAAAAGAATCAAGGATTTAGATAAAATACGCTCGAATGAATAAGGGCTAAAAATGCAATATTTCCATTTACGAAAACGTTGAGTACAAACTAGATCAAATCGGAATAGCGCTCACATTACAGGGGTCAATTTAGAAACAAAAAAAATTGCATAATGGATATAATCGAAAGACAGTATGACAAAAAGGGACTAAATGCAAGAATATCCCATCTCCACCAAAACATGCGGATCCTAAGGATGCTAAACGGCGCCATTTCTTAAATGAATTAAATCCTGATTTAAAAGTACATTAATCTTTATTCTAAATAGAACCCTAATCCCTTCTTCTTTCTCCCTCCGCCGCATCTTAAAATCCCTCCATTTACCACTAAAACGCCACCGTAAACAGCGAGTAGTGTTACACGAAGGTCCGATTTGATCAACCAACGTCTTCGTCTAACCCCGATTGCGACGGAGAAAACGAAGACCGAATCTTACGACGGTAATCCCTTCCCCTTTGTTTTTATTTTCGTATATGTACTCAAAATAAAAAATACTCAGTGAAAAAGAAACTTTAAATTGAAAAGATGAAATCACCTTTTTGATTTTGGTTTTTTATTTCGTATTCTTTTTGCGTATTATTCTCTTTGTTTCTGTATGTGTGTGTAATACAAAAGAATCGGGATCCCTTTTTCAGTGATGGTACATGTCTTTTATAGCCTGATAAAAATGAAAGACACGTTTTCCCCCTCTTTTTCTACTGCCTTCTACAACTTTCTACTATATTGCTGTTTTCTACTGCTTCTTTGTGTGCAGGTGGAGAAGGCCATTGCTGAGGCTGGGTGGCCCGAGTGCCTGGCTGGCGTGGGTTGCGGCGCACGTGGAGTTTGACTGCTGTAGTGCTGGAGGGTTCCAGAAACCCTAGAGGTTTCTGGAAAGCACTGAAAATATTGGACCATTCGGGTCCTGTAAATTTGGGCTCGGGTTTATTTTTGGATTAATTTTAATTTGGGTTAATCTTGTATTTGGGTTATTATAAGTTTAGGTAGTTTGGGCTTATCTAGTTTGGGCCCTTGTACTTGTAAAAAATGAACACTAGACATTAGGTTGTTATTGAACTATTATTATTTTGAATTTTTGGTTTATTTTTTGGTTTTTTAAAAAAATAGGCAGGGCGAAATGGGCCTATTACATATTTAACGAACGATTATTTTATCCAAAAAAATTAAGGTTTTATTAGGATTCTAAATGAAACTCAACAGCAATAGGTGTTCAAATCCATTTAAATTTTTGTTAAAATTTATTCAGATTAGTTAAATTACTTTAACAAAAACGAAGCATGAAAAATTTGACAGTGTAAACATTCTCACTAAAATCGACAACAATATATTAAAAAAAAAGTATTTTAGGAAATGATGATTGTTTGAGTAAAAATAAAACTTTAAAATCAATAAAAAAAACATTGTATTTGAAAAAAAATTTGATTTTTAAGTACTAGATTATAAAATTTATGTAATAAATTTAAATTTTTTATGTAATATCAAAATATGGTTTTATTTAAATGGTAAAATTGAGTTGTTAAAAATTTTAATGGTTTAAGTTTAAATTTCTATCATGTGTAAATGTTTTTTTTTATTTATATAAAAAAGATAAAATTGCCCTCAAAATAGTATTTATTGCTTTGTAAAAATGAAAGATTTTTGATGAATTCTCTACTGAATTAGAATTCAATTAAAGGTATGGTTGTTTGAATCAGATCGAACTGGTCAGTCATACTTGTTGAACTAGTTGAAATATCAGTTTAAGAGAGTTATCAAATCGATTAACCTATACACTGATTGAACCGATAATAAAATTATTTTTTATTTTAAAAATATTATTCTATTTTTATAAATTTCTTAATAATTTATTAAATCGAATGTTATAAATGAGTTAGACCCGTGAAACTGATTAGATTCACGAATGAATGACTTACCTGATTCGAGTATGAATTGCATGGGAGGATGATACCAATTTAGGAAAAATTATAAATATTAGTATAGGTAATTTTTACCATACAGATTATGGGTGACCGTATATAATAATATGTTGGAAGGCTTTCAAAGCCTTTGGCACGTTTTATTACCCTTATATAATAAAAATAAGAATATTTAATATTTAATTTGTCTACAATAAGAAGGGGATAGAGTGACGGCCAAAGCTTTCCCTTCCTCTTTCTCTGAAATTGTTTCAAAAAATTTCCCCTTTTCGATTCAATCATGAGTAACGAATAGTGAGTCCACAATTTCCTCTTCCCTTTTCTCTTTCCATTTATTAGTAATTTTTCCATATATTTCTACTCACATTTCATTTCAAAACTATTCTTTCTTGTTGGTTTTTAGTGATTATCTGTTCAAGCTTCTGCTTATCGGCGATTCCTCCGTCGGAAAATCCTGCTTGCTTCTCAGATTTGCTGTAAATTTTAATTTCTTACTATTCTTTAAATTGCTTTTTAGTTGCTATTTTCGATTTTTTGCATTGTCGGTTTGGTTTTGGCCTTCTGGGTTTTCCCCTCTTTCTTGTTGTAAATTAAGAAGAAGAATGAGTAATGAACTTGATTTTAAGGTTAATGTTAGAGTAATTAGGGTTATGAATTTTAAGTGTTTTTTACTTTGTTTTTTTCCCAGGATGATTCTTACGTGGATAGCTACATCAGTACCATCGGTGTTGATTTCGTGAGTTTTTTTTTCGTTGCTGGACAAATATTTTTAATGGAAGATGTTTCATACTTTCATCTGCTAAAAATGTGAAAATTAATTTACCTAATTGTTTATATTCAGAAAATCAGAACAGTGGAGTTGGATGGCAAGACAATCAAGCTGCAAATTGTGAGTATAATATGTTTCTTTACTAAATGTAATTTACTTTTCAAAGCCAATTACAATGCATTTCCAATCTTCTTTAATTTAAGCTGATATTTTCATTCTTTCAAAGTTATTTATGGTCAAAATTTTTTTGAATGTCGCTAAATTTACAACCCTATATAATTTTGTTGTCATGTAGGGAAGCCATATGGGCTTGCGAGAGTCCCGTGTCAAATTATTGTCTTGGTAGAAGAATACGAGTATATGACCCAACTGTCAATAAAGGCTGCTACTAGTGTTTGGCTTTATATATAGATGGTTTTGTTGTAAATGATTGAGAGAAGATAGTGCCATATATCAATTTCCTACCAAGAAGGGCTTGCATAATCTAATGACTTAATTTTGATACACCGGAATTGGGGTGAATGTACCTAGCAGGTTCCTCTATTATAGGGATTGGATCCAATTAGTCTCTCTATTGTTAAATTGATTAATTTAGTCCTTGTACTATTAAAAAAATCAAATAAGTCCAAATTTCAATAGAGTTAACATTTATTGTTAGAAATTGTTATTTACTGTTAACAAAGTTACTATTTTGAAAGCTTTTTATGGTTCCGCAAATGAAATATTTTGTCCGGAGTTGAATTGCTAATGATAAAAAATACTTTTCATGTTATGTTTTTAACGGTAAATGTCAACTTTATTGCAATTGGCCTTATTTGATTCTTTTTAACAGTACAGGGATTAAATTGATCCATTTAATAGTATAGGGATTAATTTGGTCTAGTCCCTATAATAGAGGGATTTCGCAAGTACTTTCACCCCAGAAATGGAGACTTTAGTTGTATAACTGATGCAGGAGTTGTTAGTTGTGGCCATTAGGAAGGTGTTAGTAGGACAAGTTTGTTTAGTTAATCCAATTTAATTACTTTTCTTACATTTGACCATGGCTGTCGAATGTTGGGAGAAATTAGTGACGGAAGAGCCATGCATCACTTTCCTCTAAAGTTTTTCCCCCTTTCTTACTGGCTCTCAATTAATGTGTAACATTTTGCTCTTGTTTCTTTTAGTGGGATACTGCTGGACAGGAGCGTTTTCGGACTATTACTAGCAGCTACTACCGAGGAGCTCATGGGATAATAGTAAGAAACTGAACCTGATTGATCTCAGATCATAAAATTTTATCCCAACTAGACCTTCAGGGTGGGTATTGGGATGTGTTTCAAGAAAATATGATCATCAGGTTATCTGCTAATTGATATCCATTTTCTTTCTTGCAAATATAATTAACTTGCAGTCAGTATTCTGGATGTTCTTGCATCATGCTAATTGTAATGTGAGCCCAAAACTACCTTATTTTTAAATTCTCAAGTTGGTGAAAGAGGAGGAGCCTGCTTTATTAAACATACATATTATTGGCTTTTTACTGCTGTTTTGAATATTCTATTTTGGGTGTGTAAGTTTATTTCCAATCAGGAATGTGTGACAGAAATGTTCACTGTAGCTCTTGCTAATTGCCTCCCATTTACTGATTCCATTGGTCAGCTAGGTGAATATAAGTCCATACTGCTCTTTGAACACCCTGAAATTTATATAATAAAAAAAAATTGTCAAAATCAAATCCTAGCACGTCAAAGAACATAGAACATATATTTTTTATTGTTAAACATTTTACTTTCTTATTTCATATCTGACCCTGTTAAGTGTCTCAGAATCCTTTTGTTGGTATTACAACAGGTCGTCTATGATGTTACCGAGATGGAGAGCTTCAACAATGTCAAGCAGTGGTTGAACGAGATTGACAGATATGCTAATGACAGTGTATGTAAGCTTCTGGTTGGGAACAAATGTGATTTAGTTGAGAACAAGGTTGTCGACACGCAGACAGCCAAGGTTTGTTTTGTTATTTTTAATGTTGGGACAGTTATCATTAGTTAATTGTCTTGTTTACCCGGGGTGTTCCTTGAAGGTTTTTTAATCTCTTTGATATTTCTAGATGCTTTAGGTCCTCTTGAAATTTCTCGCTGGTTATGAATGGATAAGATAACAGTTTGGTTACACTACTGTAATCTGCAGCTGGTGATTAGATATAATTTACTGCAGGCAATCATAATTTGATTAATTTGCAGTTCTGTTCTTCATTGAACTACAGGCATTTGCAGATGAAATTGGGATTCCTTTCCTGGAGACAAGTGCTAAAGATTCAATCAATGTGGAGCAGGCTTTCTTAACCATGGCTGGCGAGATTAAGAAAAAGTACAATGAGTTCCACTCTGTCGTACTTTTCCTTTTTTTTTTCCTTTCAAAATCCATAATCTTTTTACCTATTTGCTATTAAATGAATGTTGTTTATGGTAAGATGTCACAATTGTCATGGTCACCCACCAATAGGTTCTTAATGCACCACAGAGTATTTAATGTAATGATCATGCTTCTGATAATTGATCTTTCACATTGCTAGCTTAGTCTGGAGTTCACCAGACTTTCATAAGAAAATCGTTCACATTATTTATTGTCTAAACCACTTTCTATTTATTTCTAGTTCTTTTATATGTCATATCTTTAATTACGGAGTTTACCTATCTGGTTTTCTATCCAATTTTATGCAGAATGGGTAACCAGCCAACTGGGAACAAGTCAGCCGGAACTGTTCAAATGAAGGGACAACCGATCGAACAGAAGAACAATTGCTGTGGCTAGTAGCCGGAACTTTTTTAGATTGTAAACATGTTGCATATCATATGAATGTTTCAGAAACTAAAATGCTGCCTACTTGAACTTTTTCTGTGTAAGTTGAAGTACCAATGCATGTTCCTCTGTATCTTATATTTTCGTTAGATTATATACCGTTTTTGCTGAAAAACAAAATGTTGAAGTACTGAACTTGAGTGCAGGAACCATTATTAGTAATTCCTAATATTCCGGTATTCATGAGGACAAAAAGATTCAAACCACAGGAAATGCATTGAGTGACAAAACTGAGGATTAGCGGGTGCAATACCTTCAATGTTTAACCTGTAAGCCTTCACAAAATGATGATAAAATCCCGGTATCTGAAACTGTCGAAAATTATTACCCCCCTTAAGATCATTGACAGAGGAGATGGTAATTACAGCCATGTCAAAATAATCAATAACTTGCAACAACACAAGAACATGAATAGTTCAAATGTTTGTAATGATACAAAATAACGTAATAGCAACAACAAGAATGTCTTGACAATACAACACATTGATTACACAAAAGAAAGGAATGAAAATTGCAACATGTTCAAGATGATGAGCAGCAAGCCTTTTTGGTGTTGGCTTCGGGTGCTCCAACATCAATGGTCTTCCCTTCTTTAATACTTGCTGGTGCTGGCTCATCTGAAGAAAGTGACTTCTTACTAATTTTGCGGTATATCTCAGAGAGAATGGTCTGGAAAGCCTTCTCAACATTTATTGCTTCTAGTGCAGATGTCTCAATAAATGAAAGGCCTTCTTTCTCAGCATAGCTTTGACCATCCTCTGTGGCAACTGCTCGGAGATGCTTCAGATCAGTCTTGTTCCCAATCATCATAATTACAATGTTAGAATCTGCATGGTCCCTGAGTTCTTTCAGCCATCGGCTCACATTTTCAAAAGTCGTTGGCTTGGTAACATCGTACACCAGAAGAGCTCCAAGAGCACCTCTATAGTAAGCACTGGTTATTGCTCTGTACCGTTCCTGACCAGCAGTGTCCCATATCTGAGCTTTCACAGTCCTCCCTTCAACCTGAAAGAAGCCGTATTAGGAACATTTAACTTATAACAACCAGACCCGTAACCGTATTTCTCATGCCTAACATGCAGGGGAAAAGGCAAACAGAGAGACCAGAAACACATTCGAGGCTTTCTCCAAGAAATGGACATTACCTATATTCTCTCTGTAAAAAAGACCAACTCCACATTTTCAGTCATTTCCGACAAGAGAGAAACAAAAAGACTAAAATCTAAACTTATTTATGTTAGATTAGTTGTAACAAGGTAGGCCATCAAGTAGACTGAGCGAAATAACATGACATGTGTACAACTCAGCTCTTAAAAGGTTGCGACTTTGGATTTAGATGAACATTTCCAACCTTGTTTGATCATAACAGCCAAGTTAGTACAAATAACAATGTATTATTTTTCAGCTTTTACAGTTATTTTCATACGAGAACTAAAATGTCTATTTATAATAATTAAATTTAGCTAATATCTTATTCCCCCATTCAACATTTTTGGCATTCAAAAGATACCCTTTAGTCATAAATATCAGTTAACCAAGAAAACTCGCACATTTTCCATCAAGAAAAATGGATTGGCATAGCCAGGAACCTGTTGCCCTTTAATCATCCCCTATAAGGGCTGATAACTCATGACTAAACTCACCAGCGGCCACCTAACCGATGGCAGCCACACTTTTTTGTTTTTTTTTTTTGGGTATAACCACAAGTATCATCACTCGTTTCGTAATCTAGAATTAGTTTTGTTTGGGCCGGGAGCGGATTCAAATAGATTTTAAAATTCAAACTTCATCCAAATGTCAGAACTGATGAGATCGTGCAAATGAACTACATATATTTTAATAGATAACCACCTAATTTCATTTCAGTTAATTAACAAATATTTAATGATATATAGTTATTTCAAATCCACCGCCAAATAGGCGTCTATCAAATCCTTCACAATCAAAGAAAAATTTTACATATTTATTCATGTCTCACATAGCTTCAACACAATTCAATACTAAAGATTATCAAAATCAGAAGTGAACTCCATTTTCTTTCAAATACTATTATCACTGATTGGCTCAATCTAAAATATCATACATTCAAGAAAAAACTGGATAATTTTTTTTTTTGAAAGTAAAGCAGTTGAAATTCAAATTATAAAGAACGATTAAACAACGAACAAATCAGATCTACCGCACGTTAAGAACGGGAAATAATTGATCTAAATCCAAGCATCTAAAGTAAACCAAAATTACACTTCATTACAGATATACAAATAAATTAACGAAAAAAAAGAGCAGAAAAAGGGGAGATTTATTACTTGGAGAGTGCGGGTGGCGAATTCGACGCCGATGGTAGATTTAGATTCTAAGCAAAACTCGTTCCGAGTAAATCGAGAAAGCAAATTAGATTTTCCAACGCCAGAATCGCCGATTAGTACAACCTTAAACAAGTAATCGTATTCCTCGTCCGGTCTCCTCGCCATCTTTTTAGTTGGTTTTTTTTTAAGCGTTTTAGGAGAAAAATGAAATTGAGAATAGCAGCGAAGTCCTTTGTATTTCAAGGGACTGAAGGATGGATCTGTGAGAGAAAATTGAAAAAAATGGACAGATTTTTATAATTTGTCAATAAAATGTTTCAACTTTAATTATTATTATATTATTATTATTACTGGTTAAAATGTCAAATAAGCCTTTTAAAAATAATTAAAAAATCAATTAAGTCCATCGTTCAAAAATTGTACTTAATTTGATACAAATCATGATTCATAGACCTCAATTGAATCACAATTCCTCAGCTAAAACAATTGCTCCAAGCACTAAGCACATCATCATTCAAACCTCTCACTCAACTCTCCACGTAAGACTGATTGATATCCCATTTCATTCTTTTCATTTTTTTATTATTGAAACTAAAAACTCTTGTAAAATAAAATAAGTATCTATACTTATTTATATTTATTTTATTTTTTAAAATATTAATTTTTTATAAACATTTATTATTTTATAAATTTATAATTTTAATTTTATAACTTTTTTAATTCTTAAAAAATTTTCAATAAATTTTAAAATTTAAAATTATTTTCATAATATTTACTTATTTTTAAAAATTTTAGGCTTAAATGTTTAAAAGAACTCATTGGAAAATATATAAAACATTAATTAAACCCTTGCAAAATTATTAAAAATTAATTAGTTTCTTCATAAATTTTGATAGGCCTAAAAATACAAAGAGAGATGAATTAATATTTTAAAATTTCAACAAAATTTTCTAAAATAAAAGTGTTAAAAAGAAAGAAAATCTTGGACAATCGATTTATAGTGGTTCATCCTAATTGTCTACTTCTACTACCTTAGCTAATATAGAACTTTTCTGCTAATTTTTATATCTTAGCAAAAACCCTTTAGCTTTTACAAAGGCTCAATTGGAACTTATCTAATTCCTTATGGTTTTATATCTAAAAAAACATTAACTACACTCTTTAAAATGCAAGGAGAAATAACAAATAATTGGTGAACTTCTAATAGGTGTGTGTTGGCAAGTTTGAGCTTTAAATGCAAAGAAATAAGAGTGATCTTTGTTGATACTTTGGACATGTGCAAGCCCATTTATGATATCCAGATCTGTTATAGGTTGGACATGTGTAAGCCCATTTATGATATCTAAACCTGTTATACGAACATATCTTAAAGATTGGTTTAGATTAGATCAAACAAATCGACTTCCCTATTTTGAAGAGATTGAATTAGATTTTGAATATTGAAGACTTATCTTGGACTTATTGAAGATGTTCACTAAGCTTATTATCCTGCTAGTTTAATGGGGGAGATTGATTGTAATTGATCTAGTATATTAGCAAATCGAAAGTAGTTTATACACTTGAGATTTGTATAGGTTTTGTACAAAGAATTTTAGCACTTATTTGTTCAATAAAGAACTTGTAATTGTAAGTGCATTGAGTTTAAAAATAAGTTAATTACTTTGTTTTCAGTCTAAGTTCCTAAAAACTTAGAGGAGAGTGATACAAATCTTAAGTGCAATAATGAGGTTGCTAATATGATAAGGGTCAAAACTTATAATCACTTGTTGTATGAGGAAAATCAAAGTGCGTAAACATATTATTATGTTCATCTTTGTTCTTCATTAGCGCCTAAAGCAATTGATATTGCTTGTATCACAATTTTTGGCATTACTCAACTTTCTAGCAAATATCACTCAGTTCTTTCATGTTTAAAACCTTGAAGTTCCGAAACGCTTAGAAAGTAATAAACTTAAAAAAACTAAGAGTCAAATCACTTTAATCCTCAAAATACTCTTTACATCTCACAAAAAATTAACACAATTTCACATGAAAAATATATTTCACTCCATGATGATATGAGTGGGTGGCTAAGCCTATTTACAAGCTAAAAATACAAGTAATTAAATAAAAAACATATTCTAATTGTCAGTGTTTGACTACTATACTCAGATTGTAACACCCCAAACTCGGCCTGGACGTTATTGCCGAATTTGGCGACGTCACATTAAAGTGTTTTTCGTAAAATATGTTGTCGTTGAAATCCTCATTTCTATTTAATCACTTTGTGTTATTCAATGATGAGTCAAAAACGGGTCGTTCATTTTTAAAGCATGAATCATTGAAAAGTTATTTATTCTTAAAAACGTTATTAATTTCCAAGCGTCGTTTATTGCGGAAGCTTTTAAAATAGTTTCCGTTTTCGTGTGTAATTTGTTAAAAAGGTTTAATTTTTGAAAACTCGATTGTCTATGCTCCTAGCAGTTATAAATCAAAATAAAAATCCCAAATTAAAGTAAAAACCCATAAAGACCATTTACAGTAAAAATACCCCAAATAATAATAATACTTAAAACATAATCAAGTACGTAAATATATGAGGACGTGTGGTCATCTCTAAGTCCCTCGCTACACCAATCCGCCTATGATTAGGGATTACCTGTAAAGTAAAACAAAAGGGATGAGTTTACGAAAACTCAGTGTGTAATCCCCATACAATTATACAATCAAATGCAAGCAGTAACAGACTGGGCCCAGGACCTTCACGGTAGCAGTATCAATTTCAGTTTGGGCTCTGGCCCATCTCAGTACAGAACAGTCATGTGCTTGGGCCTTGGCCCATCACAGTAACATTAATCAGTGTAGTAACATATGAAACAGTATACAAGTCCTACCAATCCATCCTCTACACTCCATCTCCGTCCAACCTACACTTCATGTGGAGATATAATCAACCCACCCATCCCTACACTCCAGAGAGTACCGAATGTGGCACTATACAGTAACATGCAGTTGGGTTGCCAGTAATTTAGGCTCAAAGCCCTTCAGTACACTTCCTCCGATCAATATAAAACTCATCCCCATGCAATGCATCATGCAATCATGTCATTTCATACCATGGTATCATACATGTATTCAGTACGATTTAAATAACATGCTAAAATACAGTCATACATGTATATATATATATATATATATATATATCACACAGAGGTATAATAGTCATTCAGTCAGTTAGGGGTCCAGGTAAGCTTACCGACCCTACAGTAGGTCCGCAGTCGACTCGGGCGATCCATGTAACCTTAGCAATCAAACAGTGCAAATGGGCCTACGAGCCCATGATGCTAGCCCATATGGGCCCACACGCCCGTGTGGCCCACATGGCCTATAATGGCCTTGGCCGTGTGAAATGCACGGCTTGGCCTAATAATTTCCACACGTCCGTGTGGTTTGCTCGTGTGGGGCCCACACAGCCTAGTTCGGCCCGACCCATGAAATCGCACATGGCCGGCCTCGTCGATCACACACACATGTTTAGTCACACGGCCTATCGCACGGGCAGCCGCACGCCCTTGTGGAGTCGACGATTCACACTTTTCGACTTTTTGCCGATTTTCGATTGTAGAACAGTATTTACACATACTTGTCACGAATTCGATGTCGAAACACTCCCTAAGCCCGGATACCTATCAAAGGTCATTCAAAACCGATTAGTAGTTTAATTCACAGGTTTCGACAATAGTTAACAATATTAGCTTGACTTATCACCGAAGAAGACCCTTCGCTAACACTATTAAACCGAGAACCACGAGCACCTTAGAACCTTCATTTAGCCAAAATAGCGTCATTTAATCACTTAAAGTTGCGTTAAATCGAAATGCACAATCAAACCCAAATACTAAATTCACAAACGTTGCCTTCACACACACCAATGGGGTTTCGCACACTTTGCACGCCAATCAAAGATAACCAGTCCGCTAAATAATTCCTACCAACAACAAAACCCCTCTTAAGCGATATTCCAAAAAGAAAATTCAGAGTTAGCACTCACCGAAACTTACCGAACCCACGGAATTAGGAGTTGAGCGCAAGAGAAAGAATGAATCGCTAAAAGAGGTGAAAAGGAAAAATGGAAGGAGGGAGAAGGTTCGACCAAAGAAAGGAAGAAGAAAACATTTGTTAGTGGGGTAGAAGAAGAAGAGAAAATTGATAAACAATGGGGGGAGGGAAACGATTGTCGTAGGGAAGAACGAAGATGGAAAAAAGAAGAAAAAAAGAGAGAAACCAGTTGGAACCCTTAACAATATTCGGCCTTCAAGAATGGAAAAACAATTGACAGAAGCCAAAATCAGGAGAAAACCAAACCCCAGCTGAAAATTTGAGAGAGCAACAAGGAATTCAATTCGACACCAATTCTCCCTTCATATCCCTAAAATCTCTCCTTAAAATCCTCCCTCTTATCTCACCAAAATCCTCTCAACAACTGAAACCAATCCTCAGTCAAACTCTTCAGTATTTTGGCTGGACTAAAATACCAATACGGCACAAGCAATAAAATAAGTTCCTCCTTGTTTGCGCAAAGACTCGAACCCCAGACCTCCTGCCCATAAGCTCTCCACTTAACCGCCAAACCAGCAGGCCTATTCTAACATATTTTACCAGTATTTATTTATAAGCCTACTGTCTAAAGATAGGGGTTTATTCAAATAAAAACAAAATTTTGCCCAAGCTAAGGCTTGAACTTGGGACCTCACACACACACCCAGAACACATAACCACTGAAGCAGATAGACATTGTGTCACAAACATACAAAAAATAAATATCAAAGATTTTTGGGGCGTTACACAGATATCACTTACTAGTTAATATTTTGTCCAAAGATGAAATATTAATGAAGTGTCCGATATCTTGAGATGAGATTTACCTTTATTCAAATTATTTTGGTTTAAATTTGAAATATTTTGAAACAAATAAATTTAGATTTTGGCTTTAGGATTTAATTAAGGATGTCTAATATTTTAAATAGATTAGTTGAAACAAAATGCCACCAAAGTGACCTCTTTTACGTAGATTAGTTTATTTAAAATATTAAGATGATTATATGTTTTTGTGATTCATGAGTTTATTAATTGACCCAAAGGTAAGTTAATATTTGGTAGAATTTCAACACATCTGTGGTGATAAATGTGTGACAATTATAAGGTATTTTATGTGAGCAATAAGTTAGTCCAAAGATTTTTTCATTGTTTGACATAATTTATTGTTAATGTTTGATTTCTACAAAAAGCGTATCGCTTACTATTAATATTACTGTCCAAAGACTTGGTATTAATCCAGTGTTCGGTATCTTGGGATTGAAGCCACTATTTTGAATTTATTGTTTACTTATGAATATGAATATTCATGTGAGCTTGTTTTTATCTATTTTGTTCCATATTTAGCTAGTTCATCTTATGCTGCCATAATATCTGCGAATATAAATTCTATACCCATGCTTAATGGGACTAATTTCAAGGGATTGAAAAGGCACTTATAGTGCTTGGTTATATAGACATAGGTCTTGCACTAATGGAAGAACAACCCGCACCTCTCAATACGGAAAGCACCCCTGATGCTAAAAGGGATTTTGAGACGTGGGATCATTCAAATCATATGAGTCTAATGATCATGAAGCATAACATTCCAGAAGCCTTTAAGGGCACAAAATCTAAAGAGATTACTCAGGCCAAGGGTTTCCTTGACGAAATTGAAAAATTGTTAAAAACGATAAGGTTGAGATGACATCACTTCTGACTTCTTTGGTGTTTATGAAGTATATGAGTCAAGAAAATGCGAGGGAGTACATTATGGAGATGTTCCATGTTGCTTCAAGACTTAAGGTACTTAAAATCAAGCTTTCTGAGGAATTGCTTGTTCTTATGGTTTTGGTATTGCTTCTTGCATAGTTTAACCAATTTAAAATTAGTTATAACTGTCAAAAGGAGCAATAGACTCTAAATGAGCCCATTTCTCATTGTGTGCAAGAGGAAGAAAGGTTGAAACATGATAAGTTTGAAAGTGCTCATTTGGACAGTGCCTCTAAAGACAACCACAATTAGGAATATTTTTTAGATGAAAACTGCAACATTTTTTGAGGATGTTGAGTTTGGAAGGAGAAACAAGGTTAGAGATGTTGCTTTTGAGGATGAATTGGATTCTAACCTAGTTACTGCTACCACTTTTGACAATGTTTAAGTTCTCATACCTATCATTGATCAAGAAGTCAATTTAGAACATCAATAAGACAATATTAAACAACTCCTTATTCAAGATGAGGTAATTGTTCCAGAAGAACAAACTCAACAGCCTCAAGAACAAATGTCATTAAGAAGGTCCACTAAAGAAAAAGTTATAATGGCTTTAGTGAAATATTTTGACCTTGAACTGCATCAGATGAATGTTAAGTTAATGGTTTCTCAATGGTAACATTGATCATACATTTATAAGGTTCAACTAAAAAAGATTTGCAAATTAAAGAACTCCATCTATGGGTTTAAGCAGATTTCCCATCAATAGTATTACAAATTTTACCAAATGATTATCTCATCCAGTTTAGAGATGAATTTGGTCGATAATTGTATATACCAAAAGTTCAGCAATAGTAAGATTCTATATTTGGTTTTATATGTTAATGACATACTGCTCGTTAATAATAAGTTAAGTCTCGACCAATACCCAAAGAATGATTTTGAGATTGAAGAAATGCGCAAGGTTCCTTACGTCTCAAGTGTGGGGAGTCTAATATATGCTCAAGTATGTATGCATTCGGACATTGCGTACATTGTTGGGATGTTAGGCAGATATTTAAGTAATCTTGGTATGGACCATTGGATAACAGCCAAGAGGGTTATGAGATATCTTTAGAGAACAAAAGATTACATGCTCATGTTGGAAAAAACGAGTTTGGAAAATGCAACGGAAAATAAATTTAGGGAAAAACCAAAGTTTTAATTTTTTTTTCCAAAACAAGATCTTGGTTGTGATATCTACAGTAATAAACACTTAATCAAAATTGTACATTTTCGATTCGTCTAGGATGAGAACTTCGACCGAGTAGTCTTCTACGCTATCCTCAAGCTCACGTCTGCCGAGTTAGCCTCGCTTCGAATCAGAAAATTTTTCACAAAACTTACTAGTGGGGTAATTTTGCAATTTTTCTAAACTTTTAGGTCAAGTTGTAAATCAAAAAAATATCTCTAGAAATTTTCTAGAATAATCTCTTCAGAGAATTTTCTCTCTACAACTTTCTCTTGAATTCAAGTGTGTGTAAATAATGACTCAAAGGCTCTCTTTATATAGGGAGAGTTTAGAGAGTTCAACTATGGTTAAACTTAATCACTTTAATATTAAATTAATATAATATTTATTAAGATAAATATTAGATTAAATTTAATACTGAATCTTATTAAAATAATAAAATATTTATCTACAAGATAAACATTAAATTAAATTTAATATTAAGATAATCGCTTTAATATTAAATTAATAAAATACTATTTAGATAAGTTTTAAATTAAATTTAATATTAAACTATTAAAATAATATTATTTTTGGAATAATTATTCTGAAATCAAATTCTCTAGTAGAGTCCCAATAGGAGTGTACTCTTCCACTGCTCAACCACCGATGACCAATCGTCGCCGACCACCGGGACATCGCCATCACAGCAATCGGCACCACCGTGTCCGGTGATGTAGGTGAGACACCCTTACGGCACCCTGAGCCAGTTCGGCTGCTGTTGGTTCGGTCCGAGTCCATGACGATCTGACCAGTCTGGTCTATCCACCGGTTGGACCGTCAGTCCGGTTTCACATATCGGGCTTAGTTTGACCAATTATTGGTTATTGGTTTTGATTTTGGGCTCCCGGGCCCAATTTACGATCTTAGGTCCAATTTTCAAGTTCAATTACCCATTGGGCCAATTGTTTAACTTGAAAATTAACTTCCAAAAATATCATATTAATTTTAATTGATTTGATTAATTTAGTTTTACTTTATCAAAATTAATTTTTCCAAAAATCACTTAGATTTTCCAAATTAATTTTTCAAGAAAATTCTTTAATCAAATTCTCTTGATAAGTGATAAAAGTAACATATTTTAATCCTGTTCTTAAAGCGTTTTTGGATGATTATTTATGTAAATTAGTGAACTTTATACTCCGAATCCTTTAAATTCATGTTTCTATACTTAAGAGAGCATTTGAGAGCAAAATGAGCGAAAAACAAGCTAAAATCAGACAGAGTAGATTTCAAGAGCCACACAGGCTGGACACACGGCCATGTGCCACACCGTGTCAATTTCACGATTCGCATCCCAAACACGCGGAAAAACATAATTTTTAGGCTTTTCAGACATTCTAAAGTCTATAAATACTAAATAGAAGAAGAGAATAGGGAGTCATTAGAGAGTATTGAAGAAAACAACTCGCAGAACACCATTGAAGCCAACTATGAAGTAGAGTTCCATCAAATATTGAAGATCTTCTTTTAATTTCTTTGAAGTTTTTATAAGTTTCTTTATTTTTAGTGGTTATATTGAATTTGAGATATTTTTATTTACAATTATGAACTAAATCCTATGATGAATTCTATTATTTGATTTCTATTTTACGCGATAAATACTTGATTTTTGTTCTCAGTTATGTGTGCTTTTCTCTTGTTTTTAATATTTCTTGAATATTAATACATGTTTAATGTGCTTAAATTAGAGGAGGAAAAGTCCCTGTTTAAGAGTAGATCTAGCATAATTGAGTGGAGTTGCATGCAATCCTAGAAATAGGACGACATAAATCCACCGGATTTGAGTCAAATCTAATAGGAGGATCCATAGATCGAGTTAATGCGACAATAAGGGTTTTAATTAGAAAGAAATTTCAATTAATCAACCTAGAGTCAGTTGCTTTTACTCTTGAAAGAGATATTAGCATAATTTAGAGAATTCTACAGATTAAGATACCAAGTGAATAAATCGTTTAATTCAGATTTATAATAATAGATGAAGTCTAGGTGCATTTGTAACATCCCAAAATTGGGCCTAGTAGGATTGGGCCCAATGGGCCTTGGGCGTAGGAATGTTTAAAATTTTTGAGAACAAGAGAACAATATTATTTCAAGTTGGACTTATTAGGAAGGTGATTTTAGAAAGTTACGGGGTTCTATAAAGTTTCGGGTTCAAGTTGGGCCTTAGTAAAATTTTGTGTTTAAGCTTATTAAGGAGAGATAGTAAGTGGCATCAAGGCTTATGGAAATAAAAGAGTAAATAGCTTGCATAAATGAGCAATTAGTAAAGAGGTTATGGCGCCACATGTAGTACCTTGAGGGAAGAGGTTCAAATCCCTTTGTGTGCAAATTTTTGATTAATATTTTTGCACTCTTTCCTTAAGTGTCGGCCAAGAGGTATATATGGCAAGTTTGACTTCTTTATTTTTGGTAAGGTGGCTAAGGAATTAAGGAAAGGTTGAGGTTAGGGAAAGGAATCAAAAGGAAAAGGTAAGTAAGGGGAACAAGTGGCTTATTTCATGGAGAATGCTATGGGAAGTATGATTGGCAAAATTTTGACCCTTATGGCTATGCATGTGGACGGTTTTAGGGGTAGATAGGTAGCTGAAATTTTTACTTTGGCATTTGGTAGGGTCTTGGTATTGTTTTGGCCAAAAATCTCATTTGCAACTTTAGTGTCATCTTCTCCCAATTTGCTATTCCCTTTTGCCGAAATCTTCTAGCATGATAGTGCATTTTTCTTCTCTTTGTATTGGTCACATATTCACATTTTGTCCATCTTCCTTGATAGCCGAAACTTCAAGTGGATTATAAGCAAATTCTTCTTCTCTCTTCTTGATTGCCGAATGCACCTATACCATTGAGACAAAATTTTTTCACTCTTTATCCTTTGGAAGAACCGAAACCTCAAAAATACACCTTTTCCATCATTCTTTCTTCTCATTCGAATTAATACTCATTCTTTGATCTAATGTGGTATTTTGGGAGACCGAACATCACAACGTCGCTTAATCGACTTAAGCCATAGGATGATCGTGAGAAATAGGAATTTCATTGTTCAAGGGACAAATCACTCGATATATTCTACCTTCGGACATAGTGGTCAACGACGAATGGTTCTTTAGGAAATCAAAATCAGGTGTGTAATCCCATACCTTCCGTATACATATCTAAAATGGTGTGTAATCTTACACTTCTCTGAAAGTTTGAATGAAATATTCTGTGAATCGGTCGAAATACCGAAGAAAACCAAAAACCGGCGTTCGTGATCATTCGGGCGTGCGTATGATCGTAGTGGTAATTGTATTTTGTAATAAAACAGTTTTAATTAGAAGCAGTGACGTGTTTTTGAAAATCACGAAAAATAGGAGAAAGGAAATTAGAAAGTGAATGAGATATTGAATTAAAGCTTACTATGTCTATTTTAATATGGAAGAAACGGAGAAGGAAAAGGATTTTTATATTCTGAGATATCTTAATTTTAGTGAGACTGGTTCTGATTGACTTCGTGTTTCCCTGATCTGTCTTGGAAAAATCGTATAAAATGGTACAAAGTGAATTATGGGTTATAATTTATATGTATGGATTCCTTAGTGAACCTATTTTCATTATAAGCAAGTAGGAGCAATATATAAAAGCCGTATAGTAAGATATTTGAAATTAAGTTAAGAGAGGTCAGAATCGTTAGACAGTGAAACAAGGGAAACTTTAAGGAATAAACTGTACTAAATGGTTAAGCAAAAAATTCTGGAAAAATGTTAGTAAGAAGATATATGAGTCTAGTTTCAAGGAAAATTTATGGATTTAGATTTCGAGATTTCTAACTCAAGTTATAGTCAATTTTGTCAGTACGACGCAGATGGACAGTTTTAAATTTTTATGCCCAAATTAGTAGTTAAGTCTGGATTACGAAATTATCGAATTAACCTTAGTGGGTAAAATTACCGAATTACGAAAATGCCCTTACGTGCCGAATTACGGAAATGCCTTTAATGGGCCGATTTGATTGATTGCCTCAATGGGTCGATCTGATATTTTGCTAAATGGGCCAATCTGGTATTTTGCTAAATGGGTCGATCTGATGTTTTGCTAAATGGGCCAATATGATATTTCGCTAAATGGGCCGATCTGATATTTTGCTAAATGGGCCAATATGGTATTTTGCTAAATGGGCCAATATGATAATTTGCTTAATAGGCCTATTTGATAATTTGTTATAATGGGCCGTACTTTTGTAACGAATATCCGAATAAATTACTATTATTATATTGTGATTTGTTATGCATTATATGCATGATTTTGCATGGGATGGGATAATGATGAAGAGAAGTTCTGGTAGTTCTGCTACATAAATCTGGTTGCTCTGCCACAAATCTGAAAAATGGCAATGCCATGTAAATTCTGTTAATCTGGTGGCTTGTCCACAAATTTGATATAAATGGCTTAATGCCTACGTTTGGTGTGTTGGCGGGGTGGGCTGACTAAAGATCACCCACAGGTGTGTTGGTTGGTACAGGTGGTGTGTAGCGGATGGAATACTAGGCTTGGTTTGGGACTTGCATTTCATATTCATGTTAGATTCATTACATTATTGTATATGGGCTTAGGCCCAAATATTTGCTTAATAGATATTGGCCCAGTGGACAACGGTAAGTGGGTTACACACTGAGTTCTAGTAACTCACCCCCATTTTTCTTATCCCTTTCAGGTAATGATTAGTGATGGAGACTTGGGCCGTGGATGACTCGGTGGAGGCCATACTTCGTAAACGGTTAAATTTGGATTTTGGATTTCTTTTAGTATTTTTAATTACTTTGCTATTTTGAATTAAGGTTGTAATAAGGCCTCTGGGATATTTTATTTGGTTTTATGTTTAGCTGTACTTATTATTTTTCTACATTATTTTAAATGGAGATTTTTCTAAAATCATAAATAATGGTTTTCCAAAAATTGATTAACAAATGATTTTCATAACAAACTTTTACAAATGATTTAACTCGAAAATTCTCTTTCAAATTACCGACGACATTTTCTAAAGTCACGGTTAACGTTCACTGCCTCGATTTTCGACTCATCAATCAACCTCTCAAAAATACTTGTATTTTATCTACGTTTCCGCAATATTTTCAAAATGCTTCTGCAACTCTATTTCCAAACGTCATATTTACGTAAATTGTTTATTTCAAATATGTTTTCGCAACCAAAAAGTTTTTTAAAGACAACTACATTTTCAAGTAGATAACAATTGCTTAAGTGTTTTGGGTTTTAGCAAAGAGGCTGTAATTCTCAAACAAGTTTTTAACAATCGCAAAGATGGTTTTAAAAAAAAAACACTTCCATGTGACACGCCAGATTCGGGCCTAACTTCTAGGCCGGGTTTGGGGTGTTACAACATTCTTTCCTGGGTATTGTTTAGCTTATTGGTTATTATTTAATTATATTCCTGTTTTATTCTTTGTTGAGTTCTTTAATTAATTAATTTAGTAGATTTTAGCTTAAACCAATCACTCTAATTTGTCAGTTAAATAATAGGAAAACAGTAATTACTAGTACTTTTAGTCCTCGTGGATACGATATCTCTACTCACCGTTGCTATACTATTTATCGATAGTGCACTTGCCTTTGTCGTATTTTTAGTTAGTTTCGTGACTCATCATCTCTAGTTGAACAATTCTCACGACCACCTAATTTAATTACACATCGAATAAATTAACTCAATTAAAGTATTCCTAAAGTCCTAGAATTTTCTTCTGATTCAAATGCATTCTAGTCGAACTTTTGTTAAGATAGCGGAGGGACCAATCGGACATATACAATTATGTTTTAGTGATTGCAATTGTAACAATCCGTTTTCAGTGAAATCAGAAACGGTGATTTCAGAACCACAAATTTGATGAGTGAGTTCGTATAATTAGTATTTAAATTATACGAGTCAAAAAAAATTATATTGAATTTTAATTTGAGGAATTTTAACTAACTGAATTAAAAGTTAGTATAGGTGGTTCGATTCAAAAGTCAAGTGGTTATTGAAAACGAGGTATTAGGACCTCGTTTATGTAATTTAGGGCCATAAATATTTTTATTAAATATTTAGAGTCTTATTATAGATGAGCTGAAGTTTGGTCCGGTAATTTTTACGATTAATTGCTTAATTAAGGTAAAATGATTAAATTGTAAAAGAGGTAAAAGTTAATTGCTATAGATTTAAACTACTAAAGAGACCAAAATGGTGATTAAACCATGGTAAAAAGGTGCAAGCGTTGGTGACATGATTAAATCCACTAATTTTTTGGCTATTTGCTCATTTAGTCCTAATTAGTTTAGGTTTAAATTGAAATAAAACTTAATTAATCAATAATTTGAAACAATTAAAGGACTAATTGTGCAATTAAACCTTTCTTGGATGGTAATTATACCATATACTTATATATCAAACATTTATGGATATGTTTTATAAATTATATATGTTATAATTAAAAGGTTATAATAATAATTTTGTAAATAAATGAATTATAATTAAAATAAAAGCTAAATTACAATGTAATTTCTTTGATTCTCCTCCCAAAAATGCCAAAACACCATTGTTGGAGGTGAAGGAAGCTTCGGCCAAGCTTGTCCTTCAATTTGGTAAAGCCAATTTTAACCGGTTTCTTGTAATTTTTATGTTTTTAAGATCGTTGCAACTAGGTCCAACTAAATCGTTTCTCTGTTTTCAAAATGCTTAAAAATTATGGATTATGCTATTGATGAGTTTTGGACATTCTTATTAACTATAAATATGTTGTGCATCCATAACCTATTAGCAGCTATTACTTGCAAGTGTGTTGCGCATCCACAACCAGTGGAAAATTTTATCTACATTATTTTGCTATGCATCCACAGCCCAGTAGCAGTTCTCATTTGCAAATTTTGTTGTGTCCACAACCATTGACAGTTTATCTGCAAACCATTGGTGGTTAAACCACAAATCGATGTATAGAGTTGTTGGAGTTCAAGGGAACTCCCATCGTGGTGTGTAACGAAGTCAAGTAGGATCTTTATTTTGATATATTGAAATTGCATTGCCATACATAAACATGTGCATACATAAATTGTGAAATCTGAAATGATAATTGATGGTGCTCATTTTATGCTATGTTATTTAGTATGTTTTATTGATCGTTTGCATTGATTTCCTTGTGATGGAGCTCACACTGAGCTTCATAGCTCACTCCCCTTTTATTTTCTTCTCTACAGATAACCCATCAGATTAGGGCGTGGACACAGCATACAAAGGACTCAGAAACATTTTATTTATATGAAAGTATTATTAGGCTTATTTTTATAATACATGTTATTTCGAAATTATACTATTTTATTTATATTGTGGCATGAGACTCATTGATACGAGCTCACCTATGAAGCCTGTGACGGATGTCAATCATGACCCGATGAGGCTACCTAATGGGCCAATTACACGTTCCAGAACCAAACAATTCAAAGATGCCGCAACGGTGTTGGTGGCACAAATTTGGGATGATCATAAAAGAGAGCCCAAAAACATGCTGAACTCATACAACTTATTTGAAGTTGAATATACTAGCCAGTCTGACTGCTAGTTTATTTAACACTTTAATTTACGCATGTTTTAATTTTTATTTTCAGTAATAGCTTCATTTTCTTATTTATTATTTATTTTAGTCTTTATCGAAGTTGAATATTAGTATGCTCTTATCTAGTGTTTAAATAAGGAAATTAAAATTCTGTCTAATCTAATTTTAATTAATGTGATTTTATGCAGTGCTCCATGTTTTTGATGTCATGAAAGATGGTAAAAAAATGCAAGCCTTGAATTTGAATTAACATGGTGGAATTAATGAAATAAAGCTCTTGTCTGTATAATTAGTTAGCTCTATAAGATGTTGGAAATCAACTATAGTTGGCTCTCCCGCAATTATTACCTCCTCCAACATATCTTGGTCATCTCTTGGCTTTTCTACATTAAACTGCTTCCCAGCTTCATGCTCAATTAGCTTGATTCGCACCTTTCTTCAAGCTGATTTAGTCGTGTTAGCTTAGTTCAGCTTCATTCAGTATTCACTAGCCCAATGCCTTTTGGTGAACATGAAGAGACAAAGTTGCCAGGTGCCTTTTGGTGAACATGAAGAGACAAAGTTGCCAGGTGCCTTTTCGAAAACCCAAGGGTTAAGGGACAAGGTTACTAGTGCCTTTTCGAAAAGTTAAGGGTTAAGGGACAAGATTACTAGTGTCTTTTCGAAATTTTAAGGGTTAAAGGCCAAGGTTGTGGTTGGCCTTTGTTTAGCCTATAAAAAGGCTATGTAATTATCATTGAACATAACTTGAATTTGAATGAAAGAAAATTTTCTTTTGGTGAGTATTCACTCTCCTTATTCTCGAGGTTGAATTGACTTATCTAGTTTTCTAGTGGCGTCGTTCTTTCCTTGTTTTGAACTTATCATCCTCACGGGTGTGGCGTTTATCTACCTATACCGTTGGTTCCTATCTCGCTAGATAGTGGGTCTCGGTTTTATCTCAAAACTCATTCCATCAATTTGAAACTTATAAGATTCGGGTCTTTAATTTTTATTAAAGGTTCTTTCTTGTTTCAAATACGTATCCATTTCAGCTTATCACCTATCTTTACCTTTCAAAGATTTTAATTCCAATAAAATTATCCCTTTGTTAACTAAACGAGAAACTACCCAATTTACGATCGGGCAACATTTACGATTCGCCTCCTAACCCGAGCGGACCGTTATCACTCATGTTTAGGGTTTATTTTGCATGCATGAATTTTTAATTTGAATTTAGGATAATTAACATGGAATTAGATTTGGTTATGCATTAAATAATTATGTTTTAATATAATTAAAACTAAATTGAATATAACTTTCCGCTGCTAGGTTATAACTAAATTATGAGTCATGCCTTTGAATTGTGTTTTATGTTATGTAAAGAGCTCACTCGATTGGAAGTTTCTACAAGCAAGGACGAAGGCAAGCAAAAGCTTATTTGAATTTTGGCTTTGAAGCAAAGCTTGATCAAGGTGAGTGGTTTGGTGTGCTATGTTTAATGCACAAATCGATGAGCTAAAAGGGGACTTAGGTGGTCTAATAAGCTAATCTAAGTCCCAAGAGTAAGTGTTCTTACTTGAGCTTGATATTTTGCAAATAAAGCCTACATGAGTTGTAATATGCTTAAGTGTGTGATATGATTATATGTATGTTGAATATAGTTCTAAACATGCTTTGAACAATTGGTTTTATGCACACACATCTAGTATGAAAGTGTATGTGGCTCAATGAGCAAGCTCTTGCACTTGAGATATGTGAAAAGTGATGTGAATGTGATATATGTGTAAGTGTGCATAAACCAGGAAAATAATGTGTGAAAAGGATATATTGGCCTTGTGAAAATTTGAAAACATTAGATATAGTTGGCATAGATTTTATTACTCATTTATATGCTTTAATATTGGGACATGTTTGGAGGGATAAGGAAATGTAGAGCATTGCTCCATTCATTGGGATTTGTCGGTGTGCTGGAGAGTGTTAGTTTAATGCTACACTTACTTAGGACATGTAAGCTCTTTTGAGTCATGGTGTGATGGAGATCCAAGTATCCAATTAGAGGTATTTGTATACATTTTCATATTCACAAGTTGCCAATGTATCAACATAATATGATCTTTGAAAATACTAAGTGATAAATTCGTTTAGCATGCTTGCTTTTAACTCTTATTTTTGTGATTTGTTGTCGCATCTTAAACACTCATTGAGCTTGTTTAAGCTCACACTCTTTTGTGTTTATTTTTGCAGAGAAATAACTTGAGTGGAGTAGTGAAGTGAGCAAGCTTGTGATCCCAAGGCAAAGTATCTTAATTGTGCATGTGAGATGGCTTATTGGTTAATAAGGGATGGTAATGTGGGTGCATATTTGAGGGATTAGACTTTAGTTTTTGTTTTGGTTTGTAAATGAACTTTCCATGGACTGTTTAAGGACTTTTATAACTGGTTTTTGAATGTTTTGATTGCTTGGATTTGTTGCAAGAAGTATGCTAGATGAATGGTTAGGTTATATGTTGGTTAGTATGCATGTGCTTTAGTGAATTGTGGTTAGAAATGATTAAATGACTTGTTGAATGCTTGGATAGATGCAAAATGACCAAATGGAAAGGTATGTACCTATATTGCACTTTAAATTGCCTTATATGTAAATTTGGTATGTTAAGTAATTGAATTGAGACTTACAAAAGCATGTTAGTATAAGAGATTGGAATGGATGCCAAAGTATGTTAATGTCTGATCTTGTGTGATTGAACATGACTTATATGATCCATGTATGCCATATGACATGTTAAAATAGGTATTTTGGCAAGAAATCACGAAAGGTTATGTGTATTTGAGTGTCATATGCTAAAGCTGCAAATGTTCTGTAATATACTGCACTTTATCGTTGTGATGAGCCTCAACGGCGTTGCAATGAGAACCCATCGTTAGGATGCTGTTATCACGTCTTCGAGACGAGAGTTCCCTTCTAGGAGACGTCGTGACGTGATTTTTCGCGTCGTATCGACATGGTTGCTGAATGAACTAGGCATGTTTTATTAACTTTGTAATTAAGTCTTGATTTCTAAGCAATGCAAATGGTGGCCTTAAACACCACGAAATGTTTTGAAAATTTACATGACAATGTTTTGTATGTTGAATTGTAAAATGATATATTCAATTTCATAAAAAATTTTACCGGGATATTTTGTATAATTTACATTTTAGTCCTTAAACTTCCTTTTGAAATTGAATGAGTTTTAACTGTCATTTTTAATTGGATTTTTCATATATGGTTTAAAATAAAATTCCCATGGCACTTTTGGATTAATTTAATGAATTATGAGTATTTTGCATATATTTTGTAAATTGACATTTTTACCCCTGATATTATTTTCTTGTAGTGTGATAGATGAAGCATGTTGTAGGCTTTGTATGGTTAAAATTACTTGACTATGCATGTATTTGATTGGTGTGATGGGTGGTGTGATTGGGGATTGGTGATTGATATGGAGAGTCATGTAAGTGGCTAATATAATGTTCCGGGTTCAAGTCGATTCATCCTGGTTGGGTTTGGGGCGCCACAATACTATTTAGATTTATTTGTGTAGAAGTAATTATTAGTTCAAGCTAACCTCCCTTGGATAAGACCCTCGAAGTACTCTCAATACTTCATTGTACTAACAAACTATATTACAATTTGACCCGTACACTTGCAGACACTACCTAATTTCCTATCTTTTGTAGCAATATACACACTCTCGACGTTAGCCCGTAAGGAGGCGATCAAACAACCACTCACACCCAATACTATTCCAGCTCGTTATGCAGGACCAAATCCAACAACTTATTAATTTGCTAAATATTGGAAAGAATGGAATGACTTAGCTAGAGTTTGCCTACACAAGGCAAGTAAGTGCAACAAGAATTGAGTTGATCAGAATTACAGAGATGTGCAGTTTTAGGTTGGTGATTCAGTTCTTACTAAATTGCACTTGATTTTGCGTTATATTGGCTTTGATAAGGGGCTTGTGCAATAGTATGAGAGACATTTCAGAGTTCTGAAGAGAGTAGGCAAGTGACCTACAAACTGGAGTTGCCAGAAAAACTAAGGTTCATTTGGTGTTCCATGTCAAGATACTTAAAGCCTTTTTATGAGGATCAAGAGGATCCAAATCAAGGAAAATCTGAATGAGTGCCAATAGGGTAAATGTCTCCTATGACCTTGATGTCAAGTGCATCATGATCGAGTGATCCGGCGGAAGTATTACAGGTCAAGGCTTTATGAAAGTTCTAAGAGAAGATAGAAAAGGCATCGCGAGAACAGGTGAGGGAGAATGTCACGGGTCGTACAAAGGAGCCTGCAACTAATACACACATTTCAGATGCTTCATGTTCTCTTGGGGTCATTCGGCCCAACAGGACTGACCTATTGCTTGGAAGAGACTCAAGGCACATCTACTTGGATTCTAGTTAAAATGTAAACACTTCAGTAAATTGTACTTTACCTAGATAATTATTGTAAATCCTAAAGGATAAACATGTATAGAATTTAAATCTATTAGGACTCTCTTATTGTAGATGGGAACCAATCTCATCCATTGATGTAATTCAATCTGTATCGTTGGATCTGGGGGAGCTTAACTATAAATAGAGTCATCCTTCTTCATTTTTAATCACTTCATTCTTGAGTTAAAGAATACTTTGACAACATTTACTCAAACACTTGGTTTGCGCTAATTTTCCTTTAGCTTTTCTATTCGTTCGTGGTTTCTTTCTCTTTCGAGTTTGCTTTTGCTTTACTTTAGTGCCTTAGAGAATTTCTGCATGAATTCTCAATTTTCGAGAGTAAAAATAACTTAGGTGGATTTGAACCCAAGAAATTGCCTAATGCTGAGCGGTTTGCCATACTAAAGTTCTAGCCCTATGACACTAGCATGTAATATAAACATGTGAACATTGGTACCTCTTTGTTTAATAATGCCCATAACCACACTAGCCTGCTTTAAGATTAACCTTATAAAAACTAAGTTGTACCATGCATACAGAGGGTTTAGTCTCCTTAACCTGAAATGTGAGATACTTACATATTAAGAAACGCGATACTCATTAGCAACATGTTCATTAGTAGTGAGTCTCTCCATAACATTCTCACATATGGTGTGTTCAGTTGCCATCTTTTTAGTAGTTTTTCCATACCAAATTATGCTAAACTGTTAGTAGCTTTCTTTAACTATTGTCAAAACTAACAAATAATGAGTGTTCTTCGACACCCCATTTACACACTCTACAAGGATAGATGTCATATGCATCATTGGCTTTCATTGTATGATTACACACATTACTTTGATCAAAGGCTTTCCATTAATGTTCATGCTTTTTCGTCCACTGCTTTGATAAGGTTTACCCTTTGATAGGATTTGGGATGAATTAACTTATACACTATTTAACATAATATATTTACAATCCTATAATGACATATAACACACAACATATTCAAATTTATGAAATTAATGGTATGTACCTACATTTACTAGTTGTCACATCAGTTTTTATTCTGGAATCCCTATGAAGTTATAGGTGATATGTCGAATATATAATACATGACATGCTTGTAGTTACCCCAAACATTCCCCGAATTTCACATTATAGCCAAAATTCTTGCGGCTTCGTCAGATATCAAACATAACCCCTTAATATTCTGAGCCATATATAATCACATACATGTTAGAAAGAATGCCCAAGCCTCCTCCATCTCTTGCTCTACCGAGGAAAAAGTGGATCAACATTTTATTCCAATCCTAAGAAACAACCACCAACAATTTCTTCTTGTACTTACCATAGAATGTATCGTTTATTTGGACAATGGGTTTAAAGTCTAAAAATCTTCAATAAGCAGCTTGAATGTCTACAATAGATTATAAAATATATGTGTTCCTTCAAAAAAAAATTAGTACCAGAATATGTGGAATCATTTCCATTCCGAATATTATATCGAAAGCATGTTCCTAAGCCATATCTCCCCAACTATGTAGCTAGTTGTACAATATACCCGGTCATCATATAATCACTTCGTAAACTTTTACTTCACGCCCATGCTTTCTTGTATGAGATGGAATAATGATATCTGCTTTGAATCTCGAGAGTTAAAACTACAACGAGCATGAGCAGATTTGATTCAAGCAGTGCAATAATGGAATCACAAATTAAACTAGAATACAATTTCGAATTATCTTAGGTACCCTTGTTGCAACGCATGTATGTGGATTGTTGTATTTGTAAATTTTCCACATATGTTTCTTTTGTATATTGGTTGCTCGAATCAATCACATTCATTCCTAGTTATATTTAATGCATTTACATGCATAATCGTTAGCATTGACTCTATGACCTTGAAATCTGATGACTATAATGTTGTAATCCTCAATTATTCTCTTCATAACACTTTTCGATGGAAAAAATTAGACCAAGTGCGAGCTCACCATTGTCATCAATTGGAGGGTAATTTAAATCAAATAATTAGTGAGCATATACGAGAAATTCATGGCCGCAAGTGTGGACACCTAACAATGGTTGTGACTCATTCGGATAGAAACTATTGTTTCGTGTTACAACTTAAGATCATTGGTAACTACAGCTTCAACATCAACTTCTTTCTGGGCTTGAGCTTGAGCTTGGGCCCTGGCTTTAGTGAACTCACCAAAGTCATCATATGTGATTTCCCTTATCTCCAGTATCAAGTCTTTGAAGATCATTTAGAGAAGAAGTGAGGCTAACAGGCAGGGCAGACTGTGAAAAATATAACGTCGGTAATGACAAATATATCGCAAAGAAAAGAGAAATAAAAATTTAAAGAACACACAGATTTTACGTGGAAACCCTTTCGGGAAAAAACTACGGGCAGAGGAGAAGAAAACTCACTATGTCGAATTTGAATCCATTACAAGAGGAATAAACTATGTCTATTTATAGGCTTGTAAAGCCATATTCTAATAGGAGTGTAGTAAGATTGAAACTCCTTATTCTAATCAATATCAAATAGGTGGAGTTTAATAAGGTTTAAAAAACCTTATTTAAAATAAAATAAAAGAAGTGTAGTTCTATAGGGATTCTTCTTTTATATTATTTTACCATTGTATTTTACTTAAATAATGATTTAGTTCACTTAATTCTAACAATCTCCACCTTGATACGAATTCTCAATGAACAAGTTCTTCATCGTGAACTCTCAACGAACAAGTTCTTCACCTCTTCCATAAAACCCCTTAAGGGTTTAACTTCAACAATGAACACAAACCAAGTCTAAGCAATGCTCAAACTTGGTTATAGGAAGTGACTTCGTCATCATATTTGCAGGATTTTCATGAGTACTAATTTTGCTCACAACAATATCACCACGAGCAATAATATCACGAACAAAATGATACCGAACATCAATGTGTTTTGTTCTCTCATGAAACATTTGATCTTTTGTAAGGAAGATGGCACTCTGACTGTCACAAAATACTGTGCTGGTTTGAATGTCTTTATTGAGCTCACTAAAGAGTCCCTTCAACAAAATAACTTCTTTACAAGCCTCAGTAATCGCCATGTACTCAGCTTCAGTGGTAGACAAAGCAACTGTAGTTTGCAAAGTAGCTTTCCAACTGATTGCACAACCTCCGAATATAAAGACATAACCAGTGAGAGATCTTCTTCTATCAAGGTCTCTAGCAAAATCAGCATCAACATACCCAATGACTCCATCTTTAGTTCTTCCAAACTGTAAGCAAACATTAGTAGTACCTCGTAAGTATCTTAAAATCCACTGAACTACTTTCCAATGTTCTTTAACGAGATTCGCCATGTATCTGCTAACTGCACTAACTGCATATGATAAATCTGGACATGAACAAACCATAGCATACATGAGAGATCTCATTACACTAGAGTATGGAACATGTGACATGTACTCAATCTCATCATCTGATTGTGGACACAAAGTCGATGAAAGTCTAAAATGGGCTGGTAAAGGAGTACTAACAGGCTTAGCACTCTGCATACTGAACCTGCAAAAAACTTTCTCAATGTACCCCTTCTGACTTAGGTTTAATTTACTTGCTTTTCTATCTCTGAGAATCTCCATACCAAGTATCTTCTTTGCTGGTCCCAAATCTTTCATCTCAAATTCTTCACTTAGTTGAGTTTTGACCTTTCTTATCTCTCATTTATCTTTTGCTGCTATCAACATGTCATCAACATAAAGAAGTAGATACACAAAAGAACCATCCCTATTTTTCATAAAGTAAACACAGTTGTCAAAGCTACTTCTTTTAAAATCATGAGAAGTCATAAAAGAATCAAACCTTTTGTACCACTGTTTTGGTGATTGTTTCAAATCGTAAAGGGACTTTTTCAGCAAGCAAACATAGTCCTCCTTTTCTGAGACTGTAAAACCCTTTGGTTGTTGCATGTAAATATCTTCCTCAAGTTCTCCATGCAAAAATGCAGTTTTTACATCTAACTGCTCAAACTCCAAATCATGCATGGCCATAATACCAAGCAAAGCTCGAATCGAACTATACTTCACAACTGGGGAGAGCACATCTGTGAAGTCCACTCCTGAAATTTGACTGTAACCTTTTCCAACAAGCCTTGCTTTATATCTGGGTTTTTCAACTCCAGGAGTCCCTTCTTTCTTTTTAAACGCCAATTTACAGCGAACTACCTTTTTACCTTTAGGGAGTTTCACAAGATCTCATGTTCTGTTTTTGTGGAGTGATTCCATCTCCTTTTGCATAGAAAACATCAACTTTACTGAGTCTTCACAGCTAACCGCCTCAGAATAATTAAACGGCTCTTGGTTTGCATTTATATCTTCGGCCACATTTAAAGCATAAGCAACTAGATCAGTCTCGGAATACTTCTTTGGAGGTTTAATTTCTCTTCTAGTTCTGTTTTTGGTGATAGAGTTGATCGCTGAAATTAGAGTTTTAAAAATTTATAAAAGAATGATCAGACCTGGAGACTAACTCTGACAACAATTAAAGGCAAGTGTACCTATCGAACAGTAGTATAGCTTAGGCAAGACCGGATTGTCGAACCCAAAGGAACTAAAAGTATTAATACTAACTTTATCTTTATTATTTAACCTTAAAATTAGAGTGAAGATTGTTTTTAAACTAAATTGACAAGAACTAAACTAGGAACACAAAGACAAAAAGGGCGAATTGGAAAATAACTTGAAGAAACTCAATTGATCACAACGACATCCTCATGAAGAATCCACCTAGACTTCACTTGTTGTCTAACCTTTAATTATATGATCTATTTACTTAGCTTGATCGTAAGACTCCCTAACCTATATTAAACCCTCTCTCGAGGCGAATAACGTCTAACCCTAGGTTAATTAGTGGAACTCTCGTTTACTTATAATAACCCCCCAGGATAGCAGTAAATCGATCAATGGACTCCCATATTAGGTTTCACCCTAATCCGGTAAAATCTCGTAACCTTATCTCTAGGCGTTCAATCAACTCCGCTTAATTATGTTAGATCTTCTCTTAGGCAGGGTCTATTCCTCCTCCACCTAAGCACATTTTATTTGGATTAAGCAACATAATTAAGAACAAACTAAGTAATTCATCATATAACTTAAAAATATCAAATAACAAGATTCGTCTAGGTTTCATCCCCTTCAGGTATCTGAGGGGTTTAGTTCATAATGAATAAAGAAAACATCGCAAGAGAAAAGATAAAACAAAACATAAGAAATTCCTAAAACTCCCTGAAGGAATTGAAGGAGAATTCTGGCGTCTTGAGTATAACTCCGGCTTCTTGGGATGGATCAACTGGCTATCCTCGTGTTATTCCCTAATTCTGACCTTCTCGGCTTGACTCATTGGCCTAGCTTTCGATGCCTTTCAAAGGTGGTACTTGAGGGATATATATAGGCTCTTGGAATGCGATTCTTTCTCCCTAAGTATCCTTTTCCGACTGAAATTGCTCTTTCCAGCGACAGAAGCATGGCCATGTCACACGCCCGTGTGGATCGAGACCAGACCATGTTCGGACTTTTAAAGTGAGGCACAGCCGTGTGGGGCGGAGTTGAGGCCGTGCTCTAGGTGTTAGTCGAGGCACGGCCGTGCGGGCTATGGGCCAGGTCGTGTCAATTTCATGCTAAGGCCCGTTTACTCTGTTTTAGGCCTGTTTTGTGTTCTTTTCATCCTCGGGTGCTTTCCTAGGTCTAAGACATGAAAAGGAAGGATTACAAGCACCTTTTTATACAAATCAAGGAATAAATCATCAAAATGTAAGCTAAATGTGGGATTAAAATATGTTACTTTTATGGTTTATCAAGAGTATTGTGGTGAAGAAGCAACTCTATTCTCAATTTTTGTACTGGCTTGAGGAGTCGACTCTGTATTAATCTGATGCTCCACCTGCTTTTGGTTTTCTTTGTTGGAAGAGCCTTTAAGAGATAAGTTAGGTAGCATAACAGTTTTATCAAAAACAATAACTCTGCTAATCACAACTTTTCTATTTTTAGGGCACCATAACTTATACCCTTTTACACCAGCTTTATAACCAAGAAAAACACATTTAATGGATCTCGATTCCAATTTTCCTTTATCAACATGAGCATACGTAGGACACCCAAAGATTTTTAAATCTGAATAATTAGCAGGATTACCAGACCATACCTCTTGTGGAGTCTTTTTCTCAATGGCAATGGATGGAGATCTGTTGATCAAAAAACATGCAGTAGAGGCTGCTTCGGCCCAAAACGACTTCGGTAAGTTGGCATTTGACAACATATATCGAACCTTCTCCATGATCGTTCTGTTCATTCGTTCTGCAACGCCGTTTTGCTGTGGAGTATGACGAACTGTCAAGTGTCTCGCGATCCCTTCTGACTTGCATAGTTTATTAAACTCATCAGAACAAAACTCTAAGCCATTGTCTGTGCGGAGGTATTTTATTTGTTTTCCCGTCTATTTTTCAATCATAGTTTTCCAAGAGTTGGATGCGGAAAACACATCGCTTTTCTGCTTCAGGAAGAATGCCCAAACTTTTTTGGAAAAACCATCAATACAAGTTAGCATATAATTAGCTCCACCTCTCGAAGGCACTCTTGATGGCCCCCACAGACTAGAATGAATATACTCCAATGTTCCCTTCGTATTATGGATTCCTCTGGTGAATCGAACTCTCTTTTGCTTCCCAAAAACGCAGTGCTCACAGAACTTCAATTTGCAAATTCCTTGCCCATCAAGAAGTCCTCTTTTGCTCAATTCTGCCATGCCATTCTCACTCATATGCCCTAGGCGCATATGCCAAAATTAGTAATATCATCATCTAACAAGGAAGAGGAAGCGACAGTTGCATCACTAATAACAGTTGAACCCTGCAAAACATATAACTTGGCAGTCTTTCTATGCCCTTTCATCACAATGAGGGAACCTTTGAAAATCTTCAAAATCTCTCTTTCAGCTGTGTATTTGTACCCTTTTGAATTAAGAGTACTTAACAAAATTAAATTTCTCTTCAATTCTGGAACATGTCCTACATCACTAAGTATTCTGACAACTCCATCAAACATCTTAACTTTAATTGTTCCAACACCTGCAATTTTACACGAAGCATTATTTCCCATCAAAACAACACCTTCAGACACTGTTTCGTAATTTGTAAACCAATCCAGATTGGGACACATGTGGAAGGTGCAACCCGAATCAAATATCCACTCCTCGCTCACTTTAGAATTGTTGACAAAAGCAACTAGAAGTTCACCATCGCTGTAGTTTGCTACAACATCAGCTTCACCGGAATTTTCTGGTTGTTTTCTCTTTTGATTCGCAGCCTCCCTTTTAATCTTGTTCTGTAGCTTATAGTACTCGAATTTAATGTGCCATTTCTTCTTGCAGAAGTTACAAGTTTTACCTCTATTTGAAGACTTCGATCTACCCTTAGATTTACCGCGAGGATTACGTTCCTATGTCCTTCCACGATCATCATCAGCATTCCGATCTTGTCTCCCACGAACAATGAGACCCTCTCCTTGAGAGTTAGTTTTAACCACAAGATGCTTCATCTTACCATACGAGGTCAAGGAATCATAAACCTCGTCAACTGTGAGAGACTCGCAGCTATATAAAATCGTGTCTCTAAAAGTTGAATAAGATGGGGGCAACGAACAAAGTAGAATCAACCCTAGACCTTCCTTATCATACTGAACCTCCATGGCCTCCAAGTTTTAGAGAATTTCTTTAAACACTGTTAAGTGTTCGTGCACAGACACACCTTCCTCCAAACGATGAGCATAAAGACTTTTCATATGCAACTTGCTAGTTAGAGTTTTCGACATCCTGCAAAATTTTGTTAGACAAATACAGATTTAACTGTTACCGCCTTTCGATCCTTGCGCTTATTCTCTTCCTCCGTCAATGTCGAAGGCATCTTATCTACCCCTAGCAGGGCTTCCTCTAAATCCATCTATGCAAGAACTGTCTGCATCTTTATCTGCCACAATGCGAATCTGGTGTTGCGATCCAACAGCTGAATTTCATACTTCAAAGACGCCATTACTGTGATCGAGATGAAAAAAACCCAGATGCTCGGATACCAATTTGTGAAAAATATAACGTCGGTAATGACAAATATATCGCAAAGAAAAAAGAAATAAAAATTTAAAGAACACACAGATTTTACGTGAAAACCCTTTCGGGAAAAAATCACGGGTAGAAGAGAAGAAAATTCACTATGTCAAATTCGAAGCATTACAAGAGGAATAGGTTATGTCTATTTATAGGCTTGTAAAGCCATATTCTAATAGGAGTGTAGTAAGATTGAAACTCCTTATTCTAATCAATATCAAATATATGGAGTTTAATAAGATTTAAAAAACCTTATGTAAAATAAAATAAAAGAAGTGTAGTTTTATAGGGATTCTTCTTTTATTTTATTTTACCATTGTATTTTATTTAAATAAGGATTTGGGTCACTTAATTCTAATACAGACTGTGCATCAGCAATCTAGTGGGGTGAAGCCTGCCCTCTCTTCTGACCATCTAACCACGTGGCATGTTCCTTACTGAACCCTTTTTCCTCACCTTCAAGAACTAAGCTACGTAGGTATTCGGCATTTGCAGGCCCTGTACACTGAACCATTTTCGAGAATGCGCTTTCTCTGTTAACTAGCAGTTCCTTTGGAGTATTGTGTTCTAGAACCTGAAAGAGCACTAGTAATGAGTACCTTCGTTTTTATTCCCCAATCCAAAGGCAACTTAATCAAGAACAGTAATTATATAGTTGGTAAATATTTGCCAAGTCACTCTCATAATGGAGTCAATTTTGCCTTAAGATATCATATAGCTACAAGCAATATATTAAATGAGATGGAGATTTGCAAAAAGGAAAAGAAGCCAGAAATATGAAGGAATACCATAAGTGAGAAGGAGCACCTGACCAGCATCAAGTACAAGAATCCGGTCACAGTCGATGATAATAATTAGTCTATGAGTGATAATCAGCATGGTGCAAGATTTGAATTCTTCACGAATGGTTTTCTGGATAAAAGCATCAGTCTTAACATCCACTGCCGCAGTGGCTTCATCAAGAACCAAAATCTTTGACCTTCGCAACAATGCTCGGGCAAGACACAATAATTCTCTGCCCAACACTAAAATTCTCCCCACCCTCCAAAACCTTGAGGCAGACGATGAGAAAATTATTTCAACAGTTGACTTCTTGCTTTGAATAATATATACATAAGTTTCTTCATTCACAAAAGGTTATACATATTAAAGTCTACTTTAAATACCATTAAAAGCTTAATAGACATAGAGTTCAAGCAAATATTTGCAGAAACACTTGATTTCCTTTTTATTTTTTACTATTTTTCTATTTAATACCTCTGCATCCAGACGGAAAGAGTTCCTCAAGATGACATCCTTCAAATGTGCCCTTTCTAAAGCCTCCCAAAGGTCATCATCATTGTGCTCATTAAATGGATCCAAGTTTAATCGCACAGTTCCTGGATAAATTAAAAACGACCATAAAGATGAGAAACTTTAATGTTGGATGATATTCTCTAGCAAACATTGTGCCATAAAAGCACAATAATTTAAAACTTAATACAAGCACTTGGCTGTAAACACTCAAATGTTAAAGTGATTACCAGAAAAAAGAACAGGGGATTGTCGTATAATACTATGAACCTTCCGCACGTCTGTCAGTCCAAATCTGGCAAGATCACAACCATCAACCAAGATTCTTCCTTTTTCCAACTCTACAATCCGAAACAAAGCATTCAGCACACTTGATGTGTCGTTGAAAGCACCAAATATATCCTATTTCCTGTAAAATAATGAAAAAAACAGTAAAGGGGAAGTAGGGTCGAATCCTCAGGGATCGGATTATACGAATACTTGTTCCTCAAAATCCTGGGAAGAATCGTGCCCAAGAAAACCTGCGTTCCTGAAAAAAATAAAAATAACAGAATTAAAAGGTTGGATCTAGAAATGGAAATAAAATAAAATAAAATAAAGAATTGAGAAGTCGAATTGAAATTGCAAAAATTAAAAATAGAAAGTAGAGTTGAGATAAAGAAATTCTTATGGGGAGATTCCAGCCTCCGGTTGCCTCGATCCGCCTTGGGCTCAATCCTTGGCTTTTAGATAATCCTTCTCAAACCGAATAAGCCAGTTATAGTGGAAGAGGACGCCTACGACCACTAACTCCAAAGATTTAGACTTCAATTTAGTGGAACCTGACTCTAGCCAACAATCACTCTTGTGGGATCATCTTATGCTAGATCAACGTTTCTCAATGGCGAATCCCACGCCATTTTGTCTCTTGGGCTCGCCAACCTCTGACGCAGTAAGTTAACGAACCGACGGTGCAATCCTTCCAAAACACACAAAGCGGCCGCCTTTACATACGTTGAAAAGTTTACTTCTTAAGGGACATGGACGGAAGCGTCAGCCCCGTAGTGCGGAGAAACGATGAATACCCTGTTGAGAAGGCTAAGTACGGATTCTAAACCTCAAGAACCCTTTTTGGGGATTTTCGACAATCTTTGGCTAGAAGGGTTTTAGTGGCTCATAGTTGTGGTGGAAAAGAAAATATATAAATGGAGATTTTTATTAAAAAGAAATATAGAAAGAACAAGAGATTTTTGGGGAGAGAGTTTTACAGAAAAAGATGAACAACCATTTGAGTCACTTCACCCCCTATTTATAGTGCTAAGATAAGTAGACTAGTTCTACTTAAATTCCTAAAGATAATTACAAAAAAATCAAATATAAATAAAGATAAATAAAGAAATTAAATAATCCTTAATAATTATCCTAATATTAATTATCCTAATATAATTAAAAGAGTTTGATAAAACAAAGTCTCTTCTTTCTGCATTTCAATCCTTATGTCCTCCATGTTTGCACTTTTGGCACCATTTTTCCCCTTTGTTGCTCATTGGTCCAATTTATCTTTAATTTCACATATTTGGCCCTCAATTTCGCTTTTGCCTCCAATTTAGTCCCTATAAAATAAAAGACCATAAATAGCCCAAATTAGTAGAATCATACTCAAAATAAATATGCAATTAGCACATAAAAACATGACGTTCTAGAGTATTATCAACACTGGATTTCCCAGCACCGGTTCTTCCAACTATCCCTAGCTTCTCACTAGGAGAAATAATAAAGGACAATCCACACAAGACTGGTGGAAGTTCAGGTCTATAACGTAGGACAACATCCTCAAATTGAATTGACCCAAATGATGGCCAACCAGGTGGAGGACGGTGGCTCTCGATTACGTCTGGAGCCTCTGGAGGCAAATTGATATATGTACCCACACGTTCCACAGCATTCAACCTGTTCTCGGCTTTGCTTGCCTGTCTTAAAACACCACTCAATAGCCTAGTGATATTTAATGTATAACTGAGAAGTAGACCCATTGTTGATGCAAATGCTGCCTTGTTTTCTGCTCTTCCATTCTGCAGAACAGCGATGGTTGCTGTTAACCAAATAATGAGGCCTCCTAGTTTTCTAATCTTATAGCCAACCAATGATTTGAACTAATATTTGCCAGAGTGAATCTGATATTATTATCCATGGACCTCCCAATAACATTGGCAATCCGATCATAAGCTCTGTATGCATGAATGGATGAAAAGCCATCGAATGCTTCTCTAAATTGTGCATAAACAGGTGAGCTAGTAATAGAATCTAAGCGTTTTACTTCACGAGATGTGCTCTGCAAAAGCAAATGGTCATTGAAATTTGTGAAGAGAATAGCTGTGCTAGAAGAAAGATAATAATCAGCAAAGAATACTTCAATGTCAAGAAACTAAGGTAGAAAAGAATACTTCAATGTCAAGAAACTAAGGTAGAATACTTGCTTATATACATACTGAACTAGCAAAATAAAATGGCATTTACAGATTACAAATTGAGTGAAAATTATGATGCTGGAAAGAAGTCTCAACTTTCAACCTATGTCATTTGGACATTCATTTTCCCAAAGTACCAGCGTCCAAAAAATACTCAAACATGGCATGAGGTCTGGTCCTCAAAATATATGGAAAAACTTAGAAAAAATTGAGCATACACATATACGAGGCACACACACCCCTGGGTCCAGATAATATAGGTCTCTGGTAATTAAAAAGTATTTTTTTTCTTAAATTCCATATATAACTGACAATTGTGTAGCATACCTGATAATATAGATAGGCTGCATAAAACAAGATGAGAAGTGGCATTATGGCCCAAAATGAAAATATGCTCACGATGCTTATCAGCGTAAAAGTTGAAAGAAGCTGCCACAACTGATTCAAAAACGTATCCATAGAAGTGGCAACATTACAATCTATATCACCTAGATCTCTTGTAAACCTATTGATTACTCGCCCAATTGGATTAGTCTGGAAAAACAACATTGGAGCTCTTAGGATGGAATTTAGCATCATATCATGCAATCTTCTGGCTGCACCGAGACTTGAAGTAATAAGCCAAAACGAGTTTGTCAGCGTCACAGTTACCTGAATCCATTAAAATGGTAAGTAATTCATTGTAATAAGCACTAAAATAAAAGATGAAACAGCTAATGCTTTATGAATCAATTTTTGGTTCTGGCAGGAAGACAGACAGACCAGAGAAAATGCCTAACATGTTATGCTGTTAAGACTTCTTGGAATTCTTCTCCATATCACTGCATTCATTGCATATTTTACAGTATATAAACGTTATGTCCTACAAAATTACTGCTCATTTAAAAAGAGAACTTGTTCTTTGAATAATCATATTGAAAGCAAAGCCATCGCTTTTAGCTTTCTTGATAAGATAAGCAGAGAATAAATAGATATCAATACAAACCACTTGTTAGATGCAGATAAAGATGCACCAACCTGACTAAATCCTAGAAGCGCATAAATGAGAATGTAAAATTCAGGCTTATAACTCTTTGAAGCACTCCTATCTGTCCAAAAGCGTAACCACATGCTGCTTAAAATTCTAAGAACTTCAGTTGAAAAGTAGAATGCAAAAAGTATCATAACCACCCATAGGCCTCCTATAGCATCCTTATACCTGCAAAACAGTAAAAGAAAATAGGTTCTATGCCAATCTCAAGTTGAATTGATGTGAAGTGCAGTTGATTTACATGTGAATTATGTTAAGCATCTAACCTCAAACCAATTGTCAATAGGTGGAGAAACTCGACTCAAACAAAAAATCATAGGAAATCTAATAGTTAATTGATGAGAGATAACACCACTTAACATTGTATCATTTGGTAGCTTAATAGGGGCCTACACATGGACAACCTCATATCTTTTATTTTTAGGAAACCTGTGTTAAGATTTTTTTTTTCTTTATTGTGTCATTTTATGTAATCTCTTATTTCCAGTATCTGATTCTTTTTTCCTTTATTAGGATTTGATTAGATTTTATTTGATTCTTTTTTCTATCTCCATTGTCTATTTAAAGGGAGGACAGTTTTCATAAAATACAGAGAGCATTCCCTTAGCCTTTTCCTCTCTATTTCTTTAATAAGATGGAAGAAATTATTAAAATCAAATTTAATATGAAAAGTATGAGGTTTAGTGTACTAATGAGTATAGGGTGTTATCCTATATTACCTCATAAGAACATTCCAGCTGACCAGACCTGTTTCCCTTTCTTCTTGCTTTACAAGTATAGCTGTCATGCCTTTCCTCCTCTTTGCAGCATTTGCATCTTTTAGAATATCATTTATCTCATTCTCAACCATCTTATTGGAATTTGGTTCTAATTTTTCCATGTCTATGTATCTTCCATCGTCCTTCCTTCCTCGTTTTTCCATTTTCCCAGCATTTTCCATCAACTTCTGAAATATCCTTCCTTTTCTGGAGACTTCCTCAAAGGTACCCTCTTCTTTAATTACACCATTAGAGATAAGAAGGATGTAGTCTACATGTGGAAGAAAATGCAGCTGGTTTGTGACAAGTATTCTGGTTTTTCCTTGTAATTCTTCCTTGATACACCTGTTGAAAACCTGCAATGACTTCATATTGTTTAAAATACATTAGAAAGAAACAGGAATTGTGGAAAGAATATATGAGAAATATTTGTGCTTATATTCTTTGGGTTTCCTGCTGTTATTTTTCATTTATGACTTTGGAGCTATTTTAAGCCAAGTTTATTCAAAAGCTTCCTCAACCTTGCTGGAAATGAAGTTATAAATCTGTAGTTTCCCACTGGAATCTTAGGAGTCTATATATATTATGTGATCTTTACACTAAAAAAAGAACTATCCTCATATAAGATTTCAGCACTGCTGCTTTTATTTCTTCACCTAGGTAAATCTCATTTCTTTACCTCAACTTCTAAACCTATCAAATCTCACACAAAAACTAAAATTCTTTGGCTATGTCCACCTTTTTGACCTTATTAATCCGAACACTTGCCTCAAAACTTAGTTTTCTTGTATCCAACAGAAGCCCTAGATTCATATTAGTTTGATGCAAACCTTCATACTTCCATGTAGAATGTGAAAGAAATTGCATTTATCAGAGTAAACAAGTTACCTGTTCTGCAACATGAGCATCCAGGGCGCTTAAAGGGTCATCAAATATGTACACATCTGAATTGGAATAGACAGCTCTAGCCATGGAAACTCTGTTTCTGCCCACCACTTATATTCACACCTCTTTCACCGATCTCAGTGAGGTCATGATCCTGAAGGACAATGTTAAATAGTTAAGGAGACATTCCATAATAGAAAAAGAAATTACAAGATGTTTTAAATCCACATAACAGGAAGGATGTCAAGATCCTGCTGTAGAGCTGTCACATCAATTGTCTTCCAATACCGTTCTAGTTGAAAGCTAGACCCAAACAAAATGTTGTCACGAACCTGTGAAAATAAATTTTAAGTTCATAAGCAAGCATGCTAGTAGAAAGGAAAATTTCTTAGTCAAAGAATATTGGAAGCTGTTGAAATTTGAAATGAAAGTAAACATCAATAATGAACATAAGCAACACTGCAACTTACAGTAGCATTAAAAATCCATGAAACTTGAGGAACATAAGCAACAGTCCCTCTTATAACGACACTTGAATTTGCATCTGGAGGAAGCTCACCTAGAATAGCCGATATAAGGGATGTTTTTCCTTCTCCAGTTCCACCAACAATTGCGAATAAGCTGCCAACCGGTACATCTATATTGATATTTGATAAAGTGGGCTTCTCTGCCTGAAAAAAGAAAAAAAAAAAAAAAATCCAAATTGTCTTTATCCAGAAAAGTAGCTTCTTGCAATATTACGAGATCTTCCTCACTATAAAGCAGGAAGTAGTGCATGGTAAATCACTAAGCTGCTATTGCTATTTCTGAATTATCATGTCCTATGTAGTATATCCAAAGCTATAATTCTACAGTTGATCCCTTCAGACAGAACATAATATCTAACAAGTCAACTTGCTTTCCGTCTTTCCATTCACTTACAGAGCATGAGACAAACCATATTTATCGACTGATGATTAGTAAAACCCTTCACAAGCAATATTAAATACAGAGTTCCAGTCTAGAAAGCACTTGACTCATAATTTGAGAGGTATGGAAACAAGAACAGAACTTTGAAATGACCTTTAAATCCCATGAAAAGTTTCCATTCTTAATTGAGATGGCTGGAAGCCCTGGCTCAAGAGATGGATTTGGTGCTAGAACTCTCTCTTCAGCTAAGAAAAGCTCCTCAAGACGTTGTAACGATATATTTGCCTTTGCAACCTAAAAACCAAGTATTAGACCGTCAAGAATCCAATAGAAGCTAAGCTTAATGACTGGCGAAGCTTGAAAATTGTAGCAATTACATTGCAAATAGTGATCAACTAAAAACTAAATACATACACCTTTTAAGCTTGTTTCTCATTCATGGCCATAACATCATAAATTTTCTTTGCAATCTATCAAGTTGATGAGTGACAAACCAGTTTTATTGTCTGGCCAACAGGTTGATTGTTAAGTACTTTGATAAATCAGAACAACTAATGAAGGTAAAAAAAGTTTACCACATGAAACTCAATTCTCAATAAACTAAAAATAAATACCTGAGAAACAAACTATAAAAGTTTCCCCTCCAATAAGATTTCAGCAATGAAGAATATACAGCTGTAAGCCAATTCAATTATGCTAAATATAATGATGTAAGGGGTGAAGTAAGTTAAACCTGACTTAACAAATTAGGAAGACATTCCTCAGAGGAATTCGTAGCAATGCAAACAATGAAAGTGATGTGAATGCCCTTGCTGGTGTCAGATCCCCACCAAGAAAAGTGAACATCCCAAATGAAACTACTGTTACAACAACTGGTATGCTGTTCAATATGAACCTGTTAAACTGCAACAAAAGGCAACTTTTTAAAACAAAATATGGTAAAACAATCATAGTTTTTGTAGCCTGAAGACTAGCAGCATGAATAGCTGCCGCAACAAGAGCAATTTAAGATTAGCCACATAGATAAATAAGCATTAAAGTGTGTTTACATGGCATGCAACTTGCATAACTGACATACATACTATAACATCTAGTTTATAAATCATGGATTTGTAGTCACAAGATAGGCCACCTATTCCCGGAAACTTGCTTAGAATGGAGGTTCAAATATTATGGTGGTGGCCACTGGCCGCCATAATCATATTTCCCTTGGAAAAGAAAATATATCAAGTGATGAAAGCATTGCATGTCCAGGATTATGTTTGATGACCAATAACCGCATTTTCCAGTGCAAAAGCAAAGTGCAACTATTGGTGAAAGATAATTTTCGCATGCCAACTAGAAACATCATTTTATGTTTTGGAATGTTCAATAAAAAACACACAGACACTCAGAAGCAATATTATAATTCAAATATCATACAGCAGATAGTAGTTGAGCTCTCTGAAGCCATGATAGCTCATCATTCCGTATATTGTGAACTCTAGATTGAAAGCATTTCTCCCATGCATAAAATCTGAAAAATTATCAAGCACAGATCAGTAATCACTGTCAAATATCAAGATAATATAGTGAAACCTAAGGAAGTGCTTTCTGAATTTGACCATACTTCACAATGTCCACAGCAGATAGAATTTCATTCGTAAGATTGATTCTCCTGTCAGTCCACTCTAGTCTTTGCTTAGTCATCTTTTGCATTTTGCTAACCACAACAGTCTGTCTCCATGTGTAAAACAGAGAAATCAGTTAACACATGATCAATCATCAGATAGATGGTTTAAATTATTTCATCTTCAGTGACTATAGTTATCAGAGGATCATTAACATGGAAAATGATTTCCCAATTTAAAATCATTTTGCTTGCCTTGCTGGCAGATTTCTCAGTGAGACAACATTTAATCTAATAATTTGGTTTTTCTATCTATGTCATTCTTTGATGCTCTTTTGCTCTCTTTCTTTTTTCTCTCCAATAGAAGTAGACTGCATGAGTTATGGAGGTTGGTTATTAGTAAACTTCATGGACAGGGTTTAAACTACAATTAAGTTGGCAGAACATCATGCCAATAACTAATAAAATTCTCACTTTGCTAAGAAAATGAAATTGTCGAATAATGTGGTAACATCTGTGAGTGCTTTTGTTTTGGTGGACGGTATATCAGAGATAAGTATTTTAATTTTGTAGGATGCTAGTTACTAATAAGTTTTCCTAGTTTGATAGGATCAAAAATTAATTCCAGTGAAATCAATTCTCCACATGGTATCAAATGTTTTTGGTTTCTCCACATGGTATCAAATATTTTTGGTTCTTTCCTAAGAAGTGTTTTTTTTCTGGTCGAATTCTTACTTCTCATGTTTATTCTATGGTATTAGATGTTTTTGGTTCTTTCCTAAGAAGTGTTTTCTTTTCCTGGTTGAAATCTTGCTTCTCTTGTTCATTCCATGGTATCAGATGTTTTTGGTTCCTTACTAAGGGAATCGATTTGTTATGGAATATTTGAGCCTCTTACAAGGTTTATAGCAGGAAATGGATCAAAACCATTAAATATATATAAGCTGTAGTAAAGATGTTGCAACCCTAAAATGGTTCATGGAAAAGGATTGCCTTCTTGATGAGGAAATATCTATCATTTAGAATGAAGGAAAAAAGGGTGTTATGTTGGAGAAACCAATGGTAAATGGATTTGCTATTGTTACCAACGCTGCCAGATTCAAGGACTGAAGCTCTGCAATTGACTAAAGTCTGGAGGTGGTAGGAAACAACTAGATGGTCGCTTCTGCTTATGTTCAATCCAAACTACTGAACTTTCCAAACCATGCCCAAGGACTTTGTTTTAAGTCATACAAGGATTTCTTCAAAGATAAACTTTCCTATACTCCCCATGAGCAACAAATCTTGGTGGTTACTCCATATAAACTTCTTCTTGAAGATCTTTATGTAAGAAATCATTTTTTAGTATCCATCTGGTGTAACGGCCAGTCATGAACAGCTACAAATCAAGATTAACCTTAATTGTAAATACCCACTTGCATCCAACAACTCTTTTCTAAGAGGAAAATCAGTCAAGTCGCAAATATCATTTGCATCTAATGCATTTATTTCCTAGATCTTGCATCTCGCCAATCGAAATGACTCAAGGCCCCTTGAATAGTAGCGTGAATAGACACAGAATCTAAAGAAGTGATTAAAGAACAAGACAAAGGGAATAGGTGATTATATAAAATAAAATTAGCAATTGGGTAGGTGTATAGACATTTACATATGCCAGATAAGAATTCCAATTTTGTAGGATGCTAGTTTTTGATAAGTTTCCCTAGTTTGATAGGATCAAAACTCTGTATAATTAGGAGACTGTAGAAGTATTTTCACAATTGAATTAATTCCAGTGAGATCAGTTCTCTGCAAAAATTACCTGAAGTGGGACGATGAGAACTAGTATTAGGGATCCGAGAAGTGCAGCAACACCGAGTTGTTGATAAAGAAGAACCATGGCATTAATAATACTAAACGGAGCAGACCAAAATATATGAAGCTGTTGGCATACTTGCTGAACAAAGTAATAACAGTTCAAATCAATCCTCTTAACTTCCATGAAGAGATAAACACAAGATTATGGTCTTATCACTTCTAGTTGAAACCAAAAGATTAAATAAAAAATAAAGAAAGAATAAGTGCATCAATTGCAACTCACAAATTTTATGCATAACCTGCAACAGTTTAAAAGTTCCCATATATTATGTTTCTCTTGTTAGGTCAATCAGGGTCCAGAAAAATCAAGTTATGATAGGAGAAGGTGTCAGATTTTAACATATTTTTCACATTATAAATTTTGTTTTTGAAGAAAAGTGCCCAATATATCCCATGTTTAGAAGGTGTAGTACTTCATTTGATGTTCCAAAATCCAAAATGTCAAATTTCAGTTTGACAGATATTGATAGTAATTACTGTGAAAATTGGTTCAACAACAATCTTTTCTTTCTTCTGAATTACAATCAAAGGATCATCATCAAGAAATAAAAAGGCATAATTCAAAAATATTTCAAGATATATACCAATATGCTATCTTCTGTCTTCATGGTGGGTTCTGATTCTGAATGCATAATGTACATTTTGGCATCTATGAACATTAGCATTTTCACATAAATTAAACAAGAGTTATACCTGAATTGCGTTTACATCTGTTGTGATCATATTTGTTATCCTCCCAGATGGGAAATTCTTGCGAACCTCATGAGTCAATCTCAAAGATTTGTGAAATATAGCTGCCACCTACAAAAGAAGTAGTAAAATATAAGGACATAAATCAATCTCATACATTAACTTCCTATTCTAGGGGCTTACATGAAAATACTGAAGTATATATTATGAGAGTGTGGAATGAGTGTATATATAGACCACTGAATTGAAATGGATAACTGAAAGGCCAAATGTCTTCCAACTGAAGCAATAGTGCTATAATTGAAAGGCAAAGGAGGCAAAATTTAACACCTTCAAAATAGCTCCATGCTAGTTTTTATCTATTCTAGGATGAAGAAACATGTTACCAGAGTAGACCGTAGACGAAAACCAACACGCCAGATATTCTGCACTTACTGAGCCTCAAGTAGTATAAAACATAACTGACATGAGGTGAAACAAGTCAAAACATCAGAACTACAGCAGCAGCTTTCCAAGGAATCATTTCCTTGATTAAATTCTTATCAATTACAGGAAGAGATAACAGATGCCACAATTTTTTATCTTTGGCTGAAAGAGCAAACTAAAAACCTACTTTGCACATGGAATTACTTGACCTAATGGATGTAACAGCATTTGCATGGAATGAAAAGAAATAAAAAAAATGGAATAGTTTTCAAAAAATTTATGGATAAAAGCAATGTTACCAACACCTATTCAAATAACAGACAAAATGAATGTCAAATTTGAAAAGCCCAACGACCATTCAGTAAGCGAAAACCACCACTGAGATTCAGAAATTGTTGAAAAAACATAATCCATAGCGCAGATATCATATTATGTTATGAATTAATTTGTACAAAAGAAAATCTCAAACTGAATGTTTTGATTTGTATTGAACCAGAAGTCAAGATAAGGAACATTTTCTTAAACTAGAAGTCACAATAAGGAAACACGGAATAGGGATCATACCACTCCAAGAAACATCAAGAAGGCATAGGTGTAACAAAACCAGGCAGGATCACCTTGTTGTATTGACTGCAAATTTTAACAAGAGAGTTACAAATTTAACACAAGGCATCATCTCTAAAATTGGTCAATTAAAGGATTTGACTACCACAAAATTTTCTGTGGCTAGTGAAAGAAATTATTGTTTTATTGTTATTATTTAAAATTTCTCCAATTTATTTAAATCTGAATATCATCATGGAACACTAGGATTGGCAAATCAATAGAAAAAGAATAAAAAGCTCAATCAAATACTCCTTGAGAAAATAAACTAACCTGTAAGAGATGGTTTACTAAAATAGGCCCTGTATACTGACAAAGGATAAACACAACCTGTGATGTTCAAATATGAATCTATAAGCTTGCATTCAAAAGTATGTTTCAGATTCTTTACCAAACAATCAAATCTTCATGAAATGTTAAAACCCCATATGAAAGTGACACTTCATTGAAAAAATGTGAACGGTCCACAATGGACTCACCAAGAGATTAAATATAAAGAATTTTAAATTTAAGTAAAAGAATAAAAAGCTTGATCAAATACACCTTGAGAAAATGAGATTATCTGCATTATACCTCAAGATTAATATACCCAAGACACATTGTCACGACCTAGCCAGACCAATCAGACCTTGACGTGAATGCATAATCAGGAATTGTCCTCTTTAGGCATCCACAGCTCCAGTGCTCCTCCATAGATTCCAACCGACACCCTCACAATCAAAGAGTGCACTCTACACAACAGATAGATTTGGTATCTGTTCTACATAGTACTTTCCTTTGTGTGTGAGGATGCAGGTTCGAATTTATGGAGGTGCAAGGGTGCCAAAACCTTAAGAGACCTATAGATACCTAAAGAGGAAAATTTTAGATTATGCATTCACAAAACTAACTAGTGAAGCTGGGTTGTGACATTAAAAGACACCTTTTTATGACCAACCCAGCCAACTGGGCCACATCGTGAGACACAAATCAAAATTGTCGTTTTTGGGTACCCACAAATCCCTCGAGGTTTTCTCAACCTGAGGTGTGACTCCAAAAATGTCAAACTCACGTCCTCACACACAAAAAGGACAATTTCAGATTACAACCCTACTAAATATATACATGGAGACCCATACCTAATTGAAATAAGAATCCCTGAAAAATAAGGATTAAAATTGATTTTGCTTACAGAAAAAAAAAGGAAAATTATCTAGAGCTCTAACTATGGAAATAAATTTAAATTTCCATTTACCTTAACCAATGCCATAAACTGCTCACACAAAATTATCTATTCTGACAATTTTGATTTAATTTCTTAATTTCTTTACTTATTTCAACCTATGTAGCCTGCATAAATTGTCTGACCTCTGAGGTATATATAAACACATTAATCTTCACTTTCTATCTCCGTAAATTCTTATTTGTCTTCTATTTTCATTACTAGAAACGTGTGAGAGGAATGCTCATTACCTTGATAACACCTCCCCACCAAAACCTGCATTACTCGTTTAAAAACAAGAGTTTCAGTGACAGTATATCTGAGACAATATGAAATCTATACTTGATAGAGAAGTCCTCAGGATGGAACAACTATCGAAACCATTTTTTTTTTTATTTTGAAAAAATGGGAGTCGACTTTAAAAACGAAAATGGAGTTGCCACCAAATCTTTTTTCGAGGTGTGTTCGGGTCACCTTGAGATTAATCATTTTAACAAAACATTTTGATTTATTAAAATAATAATTTTGGTCTACAAAATTCGAGAAAACAGGTTCGGGAGTCTGTTACGTACGAGGAAGGATTAGCATCTTCGTAACGCCAAAAAATTGGTACCTAATTGATTAATTAATGTCCTAATGTCAAAAAAAATTTGAAAAGATTTTAAAACACGATCCTTTTAATTTTTAAAACTTATATCCTTTAATTTTAAATGGACATTCAATTATTTAGATTTTAAAAGAAAAATCGAAACTCAATAAGTTAGAGCACGATCTTTCGAATTTTCCAAACACCGAATATCCTTTGTTTTTTAGAAATTCTTGTCTCAAGATGACAAAACGTCGCATCCAGTGAGTTAGGACACAACATCTTAAATTCCCGAGAATAGGCTTTTTATTTAAAAATTCATATGTTTTAATTTCAAAAAGGGTACTCAATCATTTGGACTTAATGAGAAAAATCGAAACCCAGTAAGTTAGAGCACGATTTTCTCAAAACTCCCAAATATCGAATATTGCCTTATTTTTAAATTTAAAAAATCATGAATTTTGAAATATGATGGTATATTTGTCCACATTAATAAATAAAGATTAATGAATTTTTTTTAAAAAAAATAACAAATCTAAAAAAATTAAAAAACAAAATGTACCAAGCTTTCATATAATAATGGACAATGTTAAAACAAATAATGTGAAAGAAAAGGATTTTGAAATCAACAATAAAAAGCAATTTAAAAATAAATTCATGTATAAAAATTTTAAAGTAGGTAATATATGTAAAAGTTTGAAATAAATCCAAAAAAAAAGATAAAAATAAATAATATATGAAATAGTAATATATAAATGAATTTTAAAATAAATATTATATAAGAAGTAAGTTTAAATAAGTAATATATAAAACAATATATATATATATATATATATATATATCAATCTAAATAAATAATATACAAAATGACTTAAAGAAAATGATATGTGACAAATCCTAAAAAGATACGTATAAGTTTAAAATAAACAATATGCAAAAACTTAAAATAGATAATATAAAATAGCTTAAAATGATATAAAATAAAACCACTTTAAAATAATCATTATATAAAACAATAAGAAAATGAATGATATATAAGATAATTTAAAGTAATAATATAAAAAACTTAATCAAAATAAAACTATTTAAGATAAGTAATATAAAAAATAATAAAATAAAACAGCTTGAAATAAATACCACATAAAAATTTGGAATAAATAATAATAAAATAAAAATTTGCAAAAATGTGAAAATAAAATAAATCTCTATACAAAAATAATAAATAAACGAATAAAATAAAAAGAATAATTAATAATTAAACAATTAAATGAATAAATAAAAAAGGTTGAAAAAACGAAGATGAATGAAGAATAAAATAAGAACAAACCATAGAAAATAAGAACGCAAGAAGGAGAGAAATTTGAGTGAATGCTCTCAAGAATTTTTATTGCTTTCCCCAAAACTCAAGTCCTCTTTACAATGAAGGGAGAGGCCTCTATTTATAGTTGGGTCTCCCCAAATCCAACGGGACAAATCAATTACATCAACGGCTAAGATTAAAAGGTATCTACAAATTAAATCTCTAAGATTACAAAATCATATCTTCTAAGATTGCATACCATATCTTCTAGGATTGTATATCATATCTAAGATTTGCATATCATATCTAAGATTGCATATCTTTGAAAATTGTGTTCCCATATATCCTTGAAGATTGTGTTCCCATATACGTCAAGCTTGTAGATGGACCTTCAATCTTTCAAGTAATAGGCCATTCCAATCGGCCCAAATGATATATTTTGGACTGGACTTGGATTTTGTTTTATTATTTTGGGTTTTTTTTTTGTATTGGGCCCGGGCTAAATTGGCCTATTACAGCTGCCCCTCTTTGCTCATTGTTGTGTAACGAGAATGGAGCAAAGACTATAAAAGGACCAATTTTGCCCGGTCTTGCCGAGCCTTAACTTCTTGATCCTCATCTTCTTCAAGTAGTCTCTAACTCAACTGCAACTTCAAGGAGATGGAATCTGTAGCTTTAATCTTATTCTACTGCAACTTTAGGGAGATAAGACCCGCTCTTGTAGATTTAATCCATCCTACTGTAACTTTAGGAAAGTGAGACTAGTATCTTTGATCTTGCTTCACTGCAATATTCAGGAAGACAAGATCTACTATTTTCAGCCTGCTCCGCTGCAAACTTAGGAAAACAATATCTGCTATCTTTAGTCTGCTCTACTGCAAACTTAGGGATGCCAGACTTGTAACACCCCAAACCCGGCCCACAAGCCTTGACCGGATCTGGTATGTCATGGAGTAGAAACATTTTGAAAGATTTGGGTTAACAGTGGAAATCTGAAAATATTGTTGAAGTTATAAAACGGTGTTTGCTAAAACTTAGGTGGGTTGATTTGGTAAACACGATTGAGTTGAAACCTTTGAAAACATTGGATCATTTAAATTTTTAGAACCATCAAAGTTATTGTTGACTTCGAAAATTTTGTTACCCGATGGTAATGTCTTTGAAAACGCATTCGAGTACTTGTTAAAAACAAACGTTACTATTAACCGATTTGCTTAACAGTTATAAGTTCATTAGTAATAAAGTAAAAGCAACTACTTAAACACACGAATAATAATAAGCGGCCATATTACAACCCAATCGAAATTTAGTAAATAATAAACTTAAAACGGGGCAAAATAAAATTTCAAGTCCACGGAACAAGCATGGCCGCCTCGAGTCCTCCCCGGCTCCATCTCCGCGATCTACTCACCTACAAAAATAATGTGGGAAGGGGGTGAGTCACCAAGACTCAGTGTATAAATCCCCAACCCGAAATACAACTCGTACACAAGATATTAGTAAGACATGCAATTATGCAACCCAAACTAGCCATCCATACTCCTTTTCTACCCCGTGTGGTACCAAACCACTGGTGACTGAAGTCACAAATATCAAATGATGGGGCCAACCCATCGTGTGGTACCAAACCACTGGTGACAGTCCATAGAGATCATCTCCCTCCTCTCATCAATCCCACCATCATCATGCTCACATAACAAGTATCATGATCCCATATATCATGCATTTGTATATAGCATAGCATTTAACAGCATATGATGGCATACACAACATATATCATAGATCGAGTAATAGGGGACTTACCCGAAAACCAAGCTTATGCCCACAAGGCAAAGTTACTACATGAGAGGTTATAAATATCATCATAATAACAATTTATACTAATAAAGTGTGTAAGAGTTACACATCTATTTAATCAGAGATCTAAAGTGAAATCTCGAATCTATCCGATATCGCAAAAGTCTTGAACCGTATTCCCGTATTGCTCCTATATTTGGCCACTATAGGTTAGTATTCAAAAAGTCTTATTTGGCTATCACAACACCCCGAAGGATATGTCGTACTTGCAAACGCTTACCAATGCGATTTGAAAACCCAAAAGCCTCCGATTTCTCCTTGGCCACTTTGCCCCTAAAGCCATAGTGTACACTCCGTTACTCAAAAATACCAAAAATGGCTTTTGGCCGAATATGTTTAACCATATTATTTTTCTTACCGAAAATCCGAAGTTGTCACTTGCTAAATTCAGCTATGAGCAAATCTATGGGAAGTGGCCTATGGCCGAACACCATATAGGCTTTCCTTGCAGACTTGAAACCACGAAAGGCTCCCTCAATGCACCTTGTCGTTTGCACCCCTTTAGAATCGATAGCACCCTCCTTTGGGGGGTTTGGCCCAGGCTCTAAATGGCAAGGAAAATTCGGCCAAAGTGACAATTAAGAGGAAAAAAATAAGGAAGTTTCGGCATAACAACAATGGTATGCTTCAAGGTAAAACCGAAAGTAGCATGGGAGGAGAAAGGAGTTTTGGTTTGAACAATAATGAAAGAAGAAAGAAAGGGACATGAGCTGGCCGAATATACTCTCTAATGTTCCTTCAAAACCGCAACTCAAGCAAGCCTTCAAGGAGTCCTTAATTCTGCCAAGACAACTTGGAAAGAAGGAAAAACCAAATGTGAATTTCGGCCAAGATCAAAATTGGAAAGAAAAGAAAATAAAAGAGTCATTTTCGACCATGCTCTCCTTTGCAAATCTCCAAGCCGGCCATGCTCTCTCTCTCTTTCTTCTATGTGATAATTGTCCATCACTAAATGGAATAGACTTTGTTTAATAATGTTTCCATCACCAACATTAATTAACAAATGCCCATCATATGCTCTCTTCTTTCAACAAATAAATTAAAAGAAAGAAATTAACCCATGCTCCCAATACAAATAAAATAAGAGAAAGAAAAGAGAAAAAAAATTGGCAACCCATCATGCATTTAATGCCCATGCAGCAAAAGTCACGCCGGCCATTGCAAAAATAATAACTCCCAGGTGCTGCTCCTTGGTCTCGAACCCGAGACCTGGAGAAACTCTCCAAGCAGCGTCCTTAGCCACTCGGCCACTGACTCCTTTCATGCCACAATCCGTCACGAATTTCTTTTAAGCTTCCATCCCTTGGCTCCCTCACGCATTTAATGCCAAAGGCCAAAAACAAAACACCCAACTGCTGCTCAGGGGTTTCGAACATGGGACCTCACTGCCGAGCCTTCCTTTAGCGCCCTCAGCCACTCAGCCAAGGCGACTTGTGTGACATAAACCTGCCACAGAAATATTTAAAGTCTCCCGGACCTTGCTCCCTTTCCAGGCGCAAAAATAAAACCTCAGATGCGCCCCACGCTACTCGAACCCCTTCCTACGCAGACCACCAAGGCCCTTAAAGCAGCGCCCCAGCCATTTTACTAAGCCCAATTCCATGACCATTAACTCTCAAAATTTTTACTTAAGGACTCCATAGCCCAAATCCCCTTTTTAACCTAAAATCCAAAAATTTTTCCAAAACTCCCATTTTAATCCTAGGGTTTTAAAAACCTCTAAAACGTATCCAAAGCACCTTTAAAGCCTACTAACTCGTAATTTAGCACGAATGCATAACCCCTTAATCTAGGATGTTACAAGACTAGTATCTTCGATCCGCTTCACTACAATCTCAGGAAGACAAGATCTGCTATCTTCAATCTGCTCCACTACAAACTCAGGGATGCCAGGCTGATGTTTTCGATCCGCTTCACTGCAAACTCGGGAAGACAAGATCTGCTATCTTCAGCCTGCTCCGCTGCAAACTCAAGGATGCCAGACTGGTATCTTCGATCCGCTTCATTGCAATATCAGGAAGACAAGATTTGCTATCTTCGGTCTGCTCCACTGCAAACTCAGGGATGCCAGACTAGTATCTTCGATCCGCTTCACTGCAATCTTAGGAAGACAAGATCTGCTATCTTCAATCTGCTCCACTGCAAACTCAGGGATGCCAGGTTGATGTTTTCGATCCGCTTCACTGCAAACTCGGGAAGACAAGATATGCTATCTTCAGTCTACTCCACTGCAAACTCAGGGATGCCAGATTGGTATCTTCGATCCGCTTCGTTGCAAACTCAAGAAGACAAGATCTGCTATCTTCGATCTGCTCCACTGCAAACTCAAGGATGCCAGACTAGTATCTTCGATCCGCTTCACTGCAATCTTAGGAAGACAAGATCTGCTATCTTCAATCTGCTCTACTGCAAAGTTAGGGATGCCAGGTTGATGATTTCGATCCGCTTTACTGCAAACTCAGGAAGACAAGATCTGCTATCTTCAGTCTGCTGCACTACAAACTCAGAGATGCCAGACTGGTATCTTCGATCCGCTTCGTTGCAAACTCAGGAAGACAAGATCTGCTATCTTTGATCTGCTCCACTGCAAACTCAGGGATGCCAGACTAGTATCTTCGATCCGCTTCGCTGCAAACTCAGAAAGACAATATCTGCTATCTTCGGTCTGCTCCACTGCAAACTCAGGGATGTCAGACTAGTATTTTTTATCCACTTCACTACAATCTCAGGAAGATAAGATCTGCTATCTTCAATCTGCTCCACTGCAAACTCAGGGATGCCAGGCTGATGTTTTCGATCCACTTCACTACAAACTCAGGAAGACAAGATTTGCTATCTTCAATCTGTTCCACTGTAAACTCAGGGATGCCAGGCTGATGTTTTCAATCCGCTTCACTGCAAACTCAGGAAGACAAGATCTGTAAATTCACCGATGTTGCGACACCGTCCTCTAGGGGACCTATCCTGTAAAATCGATTTTATGTGTTTATGCTTATGCAAAATGGTTAGGATGCTATGATCTGAACGAATCAACTGCTCCTAACCGAATGACATATGTACGAATGCAAAATGTCATGAGGACAATCCTTTTTAATAATTAGGATATCACCACTTGTTGCTCATCAGGGCTCTATCGTTAACGTAGTACACTGTCTTCCTACTCAGCTGGCATTTGACAGAAAACCCGAAAACATTTTTACTCAACTGGTTTGCCCCACTAACTTCAGGGTCCATTCCACTGTACCTCAGGGACATAAGGCTTGTACAATTTTCAAACCATCTCACTACAGTTCAGGATTATAGGATTTGAAACTTTTTCGATCCGTTCCCACTGCAATTCAAGGGTATAGGACTTGTATCTTTTTCAATTCATCCCACTGCAACTTTGGGGTATAGGATCTGTAACTTATTTCATCCAATGATCACTCCCCAGTGACCCGACTAGATGTGTATGCATGATACTCGCATGGATGCAGAATGTCATTTTTTCTTTTCGAGAATGATTCCTTCTACGCTTGGGTTGTCATTGCTTATTTTCTGTCGGATTTGTATCACCGACGCAATATCTAGTCTTTTGATCAACTAATATCCTTAACAGAAAATCTGAAAAGATAAACTCACTTTGGGCTCAAATATTTCCAACCCTTAAGCTTGGGAGTTCTAAACAATAGTTCTGTTTCAGGTTCTTATACTATTTAAAAGCTTCCAGAGTAATATGCGAAACTCCTTTTATGAAAGTATTATTAGTCCATTAATCGTTATTTCAATATAAAATGCTTGCAAAGATCACAACAATGGACGAGAAAGAAATTAATCAGGAGCATAGCTCGAAACAAATAAGTTAATCAAAGATAACCAAGGCAATAAAAGAAAATTGATTGTGATGTATCTTGAAAAGAATAAAGTAATCAAAGATAGCCAATGCCATAAAAGAAAATTGATTGGGGTGTATCTTGAAAAAAATAAAGTAATCAAAGATAGCAAATTCAAAATGGGTAAGATAGAAGCTAGGTGCCCAGATATCGCAACCTGAGCTTCTCCATACAAACTTCTTGAGGACCATTTTGAGCTCAATACGTGTTTAGAGGATCCGGAGTACTTTATCAATGCCCCAAGACGTAGCATACTTCCTCATTGTTAATTCAGGCATAGCAAGACTACCACATGCCCTATCTTTGATCAAAATTTGAGCCGCCCTTTTCGAGTTTTCAGCTTAAGACCCTTTTGGTCTCAAAACGCCATTTGCGGGTTTTCGCCTTGGCCTTTCCTCTTTATTTTTTTTAATTTGATCTCAAGGCGCCTTTTGCGGGTTTTCACCTTCGCATTTCCCCTTTCAGGTAAAATACTTCTTGACTGAACCTGAATTTATCGAATTGGGCAAGTATTCGCCATCCGTCTCGGTTAATATCAATACTCCTCTAGAACAGGCCCTTTTTTACTACATAAGGTCCTTCCCAGTTTGGCATCTGCCTTCCTCTGAAATCCTTTTATATAAGAAAGATCTTTTTCAACATCAGGTTCCCCTCGTGGAATTCTCTAGGATGAACCTCTTTATCTTAAGCTTGCATCATCTGATCATGATGGATAACTTTTAACCTTTTTTTCAATTAGTTTCAATTGACAAAAATGATTCCATTCCATAAACCAATGGGTAAGATGTTGCCCCGACAAAGTTCCTGGCCAATGTTCGATAATCATAGAGGATAAATGGTAACTTCTTTATGCCAATCTTTACATGTCTCGGTCATCTTTCCTACAATCCTTGTTTTGCTTTTTTGTTTTTTTTTTCTTTTTGGATGCCTTTGTTGCTCTATGATATGGCGTCTGATCTTTGGACAGACTATAAACTTTTGACATTGTCCTTTTTGGCATTCTTTATCGGTGCCCTTTTCTTTTTCTGTCGGCCTTGTAAAATTGACATGTGAAGCTACTTTCTCCTTCTTAGTAAAGTAATCGACGACCACCAAGATAAATCGATGTATACTAGAAATTTTGTCGAGATTGGTCTGCCCCACATAGAGAAAGTCTTGTGAAGAAATTAATGAGGCATATGAATCTTGTCTCTTTAAATACGGCATAACTAATGTCATCCCCTCTATGTAGATTAGCAGTACCCAAACCTCATGATTAGCTTGGCTATCGTAAAACCATTAGCATGTGTCCTTCTGACATCCTTATGGACCTCTTTTAAGATTTCAACGTACCCGCGTCTCAGTAGCCCAGGCATGTCCTGATATAATCGTGCAAAAACATCTTTGAATTATTAAAAATAACTCAATGATGTCTCGCCTTATTTCTGTGGTGAGCTAGGCTACAGTCTTCACCTCTTTTCTAGGCTCATAATATCCACTGACCCTTTGTACAGTAGGGTCTGTTTTTCATCTTGTTCTACCATTCTTAATAAATCAGAAGATAGGTTACAATCTCTGTCATCTTCAAAGTCCTGAGATCCCTCTAGACACATATCTTACTAGAAAGGAGACTCTGAGTCAGTAGCAGCGTTGCTTACATCGTTGATATCTGAAGACCTATTGTAGGTTTGAAAGCAAATTCCAAAGAATAAATGATTCTAAGGATAATTATTTGTATGATATGATCATGAATGAATAATAAAAGAATATTTGAAAGAAAATCCAAAAATAAAAGAATCTATACATGGAAGGAATAAAAGAATATTTGTTCAAAAAGATGCATTTTATTGAAATGAAGATTTTGGACACGAGCCTATTTCACAAAAGGATTCTTATTACCTCTAGGCTTAAGGCAACAAGCGTATTTTGAACATTACTCTAAATTAGCTTTAAAAATACAGAGATCTCTTCCACAGTCCCATTATTCAAAACACTCCCAAGCATGTAAGAGCAAATGCTTGGAAAAATCAAGTTCTTTCTTCAGATACGTCGTTAATATTCAGATTTCCCAATATCAGGTCTTGCACTAAAGCCCTGAACTAGATGCATTCTTGGATCTCATAGATCACATAATATTTACCCCTCTGGATGGTCGGGTGACAGATTTTCTGCCCCAGAGGGATCATCGAATTTGACAATACCCATTTTGACAAGTCTTTTGATCATCTTTTCGAAAGCGGTACAGTTCTCGATCAAGTGTCATGTGATTCCCACATGGTATGCACATTGGGCGTTCGTGTCGTACCATTTAGGGTATGGAGGTCGTATAGGTTTTAGGTAGAAAAGGGATACTACATGTGCATCAAACAAAATTTGGTACAGCTCCCTATACGTGATTGGGATGGGCGCGAATTGGGATTTTTCTGAGGTCTTGGATTGGGTTCTTGCCTTGATGGGACCTGATGGCTAGTAGTTGACTGGCCTATGGTATTCGATTTTGAATAACCCTTGCTATACATACTCGTGTTATTCACCTCATTTTTTTTTCTTCGGGGCCCTTAAAGTATTAACTTAAGAGCTCTAGTCTCGCTTTTTCCTTTTGTAACGGTCTTCACATTGTTTCGGGATCTCTACACTAGCCTTCCTTGTTTCTTCTATACTAGCCAGATCAATGACAATGGGATTGGTTGGATTGCCCCCCGAATTGGGACCTGAGCCTATCGCGTAGTTTATTGGTGCCGACATACAGGCCTGATGCTGTTAGGGTCTGATAGTAACGGGTACCCCTTTCGGATGTGCGTCTGGTTGAGTCTGGACGCTTATTGGAGTAAAACCTGAGGGATAGACGAGGTCTTCATTATCATCCCCACTGTTAACTATTAGACTTTTCCTCTTTTCAAGCCCTTCGGCTAGTAACTACTTAACTGGCCTATCACATTCTTTTGGAATTCTAACATTTGATCCCGCATATCTTGTTGAATTTTGGTCAATTGCTCCTGCATCTGTATTTGCATTTGCTCTAATCTCTCCAACCTTTATTCCATGTTTTTCAGGTTAACTGAAATAATTTTACCCTAACTTTTGTTCCATATTTTTCAGGTTAACTGAAATAATTTTACCTAATTAGGGTCCTTTTGTAAAAGTCTAATGCAAATGATGCAATGCAATGTAGATACATGGAATGAATGCAAAAGAAAGAGAGGCGTTGGTTCTAAATTCAATTCCATTAGAACAACTTTTCTAGAAAGCAAATTTCTTTACATAAAACAGATTACATATGCGGCCTTGCCCTCATATTCTAAGCAAAAACATTAATCCCCTTCTTCGCAAAGGTCAAATCTTGCAAACTTCTAATAGATGCCTCCACTAGCTCATTTTTGCTTGGGCCGCGACTCATCACTCACTTATCCTCGCAATGCTTGTTAGAAAATCGAGACGTGACGGCTCTCGAATAATCTTTGTCGGCTTGAATCCTCAGGCTATAAAACAAAGTCTTGTATTCCTTTGCAAATTATCAGTCTTCTCTTATTGTGTTTGCTTGGATCATATTCGAACGACCGTATTATAATCCACTTTATCAAGAAATCTATTTTCTCATGACAAACTCTTCTATTTAGCAATTGAATTTGAATCAACTCCTCTTTTCTATGATGAATGCAATGCAATCAAAACAAAAGAGAACACGTTAGCACAAGAGAAATAAATAACAAAATAGGGCACCTATCTGGGTGACCACTAGGGTTTGGCATAGTTCTACTTAGGGTAAGCCTTTAGGTTTTCTACATGTGGTTTAGCTCTAAAGTTGAGGTACCCGAACCAGCAGATTCCTCGATCCTCACCCATTATAGGCTCATACGGACCAAGTTCAGTTCAGGGGAATACATTTCCCTATGGCTGCACGGAGATGAAAATCTCATGAAGACATAGGTACAGATGTATCCTGAAAGCGATTCACTATCCTGCACGGAGGTGAAAACCTCACGAAGGAGTAGTTTCTCATTCCCACTTAAAAGGGTGTGACCACAACGGTCATGCAATTCAATGCAAAAATACTTTACAAGATTAGAACAACATGCAATAAAAAAGATCATAATTTTTCAAATCGGGTTTTCAAAAAAAGGACAGGAAATAATCAATTTTATGGCTTGACTATCTTATTATGTCCCCAGCGGAGTCGCCAAGCTGTCGACACCATTTTTTTTATTTTGAAAAAATGGGGGTCGACTTTAAAAATGAAAATGGAGTCACCACCAATCTTTTTTCGAGGTGTGATCGGGTCACCTTGAGATTAATCATTTTAATAAAACATTTTGATTTATTAAAATAATGATTTTGGTCTACAAAATTCGAGAAAACGGGCTCGGGAGTCGGTTACGCACGAGGAAGGATTAGCACCCTCGTAATGCCAAAAAATTGGTACCTAATTGATTAATTAATGTCCTAATGTCAAAAAAATTTGAAAAGATTTTAAAACATGATCTTTTTAATTTTTAAAACTTATATCCTTTAATTTTAAATGGACATTAAATTATTTGAATTTTAAAAGAAAAATCGAAACTCAGTAAGTTAGAGCACGATCTTTCGAATTTTCCAAACACCGAATATCCTTTGCTTTTTAGAAATCCTTGCCTTGAGATGACAAAACGTCGCATCCAGTGAGTTAGGACACAACATCTTAAATTCCCGAGAATAGGTTTTTTATTTAAAAATTCATATGTTTTAATTTCAAAAAGGGTACCCAATCATTTGGACTTAATGAGAAAAATCGAAACCCAGTAAGTTAGGGCACGATTTTCTCAAAACTCCCAAATATCAAATATTGCCTTATTTTTAAATTTAAAAAATCATGGATTTTGAAATATGAAGGTATATTTGGCCACATTGATAAATAAAAATTAATGAATTTTTTAAAAAAAATAACAAATCTAAAAAACAAATAAAAAACAAAATGTACCAAGCTTTCAAATAATAATGGACAATGTTAAAACAAATAATGTGAAAGAAAAGGATTTTGAAATCGACAATAAAAAGCAATTTAAAAATAAATTCATGTATAAAAATTTTAAAGTAGGTAATATATATAAAAGTTTGAAATAAATCCAAAAAAAAAGATAAAAATAAATAATATATGAAATAGTAATATATAAATGAATTTTAAAATAAATATATATAAGAAGTAAGTTTAAATAAGTAATATACAAAAAATTATATATATCAATCTAAATAAATAATATACAAAATGACTTAAAGAAAATGATATGTGACAAACCCTAAAAAGATACGTATAAGTTTAAAATAAACAATATGCGAAAATTTAAAATAGATAATATAAAACAGTTTAAAATGATATAAAATAAAACCACTTTAAAATAATCATTATATAAAACAATAAGAAAAATGAATGATATATACAAATTTGCAAAAATGTGAAAATAAAATAAATCTCTATACAAAAATAATAAATAAACGAATAAAATAAAAAGAATAATTAATAATTAAACAATTAAATGGATAAATAAAAAAGGTTGAAAAAACGAAGATGAATGAAGAATAAAATAAGAACAAACCATAGAAAATAAGAACGCAAGAAGGAGAGAAATTTGAGTGAATGCTCTCAAGAATTCTTATTGCTTTCCCCAAAACTCAAGTCCTCCTTACAATGAAGGGAGATGCCTCTATTTATAGTTGAGCCTTCCCAAATCTAACGGGACAAATCAATTACATCAACGGCTAAGATTAAAAGGTATCTACAAATTAAATATCTAAGATTACAAAATCATATCTTCTAATATTGCATACCATATCTTCTAGGATTGCATATCATATCTAAGATTTGCATATCATATCTAAGATTACGTATCTTTGAAAATTGTGTTCCCATATACGTCAAGCTTGTAGATGGAACTTCAATCTTTCAAGTAATAGGCTATTCCGATCGGGCCAAATGATATATTTTGGACTGGACTTGGATTTTATTTTATTATTTTGGGTTTTTTTTTGTATTGGGTCCGGGCTAAATTGGCCTATTACAACTATAGAGGAAAAAGAAAAACGAAATGATTTAGCTAACAAACCTTCTTCCTAAGCTATTATTAAAAGTTCTCAAAAGCCATGGCTTAGATCTTTGAGTTTCTTTGGCCCAACATGTATGGAACCTGCAAAATAAAAATTATCATCATCAGGTAGCTGTGCGTGGAAGAAAATGCAACGGAAGCAACAAAAATCCTGACTTTTGAATCAACGTCTCGGTCTGATCCCATGTATCTAACTTCCAAACATCATATTCAGTGATAGGACTTCTATAACCCTGCTGCAAGAGGGGAGTAATCCATCCAAAAGAAATTCCTGCCATAGCATAAAGCAGCAAAGTTTCAAAAACTCATAAGATTGTAGTAAGCATCCCTTACCAAACATTCCAACAGAACTGATGTTGCAACATGATGCTTACAGTTAAAACTCAACTCAACACGACCCAACTCTTTCCTAGTAACCCCAGTTACTGCAACCTGATATATGGCCCTCTTTGGAGATAGACAGGTGGAGAAAAGTGAACATGGTATGGGGCCTCAACCCAACTGTCTGTCTTAGTACACAAGTGAAATAACCTAAAAGGAATACCAAGGACTATTATGCACTCTTCAATCTTCTTGTTAGACACTTATCCAACTCGTCAAGTGGACATGGTATGGGGCCTAAACCCACCATATAAAAGGGAAAATCTAGAAAATATGGAATGCACCAGTGTTGGACACCTACCCAGCTCCAACACTTCTGATTCTGAGCAACATGGCCCAAGGATACCAGGCTACTGGTAAAGAATATATATATATATATATATATATATATATAATTATATCCATTTCGCAATGTAAAGCATCCCAAAACACAGGTTGCTCTTTCACAGTCCATCCCAGTCATTACCTAGTTAGTTATAGTTCCATCAAAATGGAGCTTTTCAACAGATAACTATCAAGCCTGCTGCTATTTTAACTTTTCTCAGACTTGCAGTACCATCACCAGTACTTACTTGAAATAAAGTTGGCATGCCTCTCAGGGCAAATTTGCTCTCTTCCAGAAAGTGGTTTATATTCTTCATCATCATATGACTCATTTTGTACCAAAATATATCCCGGACAGGGATTGAGATTGGGAAAATAAACAAGTAAAAGAATCCCAAATAAAATCTGCATCAGAAAATAAGCACAAGTAGATGAAACTGCTTTAAAATTACTTGAAAACAAAAGCACTAAAAGCATTTAAATAAAGGGCCCAGGTTTTCTGTCCCACCTAATTTAATTTTAGATCGCACTAGAAAGTATTGGCATTTGATCTGGAGCTTGAACTTAGTTACTTCAAACCCAAGAGGTTATAAAGGCCTAAATAAATTTGGGAGCAATCTGGACAAAACACTAGTAATGATCTCTCCACTTCGGTTTTAAGACCAAACATATTTTGTCAATATATTATCTTTTTAGTATAGTAAGTGGAAAGAATGTAACGAAGAAAAAAAAGGAGGTTGCCTAAATTGATGCCAAGTCATGTCAAACTAAAGAGACATGTAAGTGGTTTACTGGCATCAAAGCAAATATAAAAGCAGGAAAACAAATATTTTATGGAGACATTGGGAAAAATAGAGTAGGATTTAAGGAAAATACACAACAAACCTTGCAGAAAAAGGTACTGATGCTCAAATATATGGCATAGCTGCATGAGCAAACAAACTTGTAATTGTGAGTGTCCTAGCGACATATTTAAGTACAGTATATTTTATCTCCTCAGGGCCCAAACAGATAAAGTTTAAATAGATGAACGTGAGGAATCTAGCCTGCGGAATAAATCCTTCACGGGAAGAATGAGATTGAGTAGCACAACATTGCCCAGAAGAACATAAACAATGCCAAAACGCACATACCACCGAAACTCACAGATGTAACTTTTTGTTTCCAACCTTATCATAATAAGCACAGAGCACCAAGCAGTAGCCTCAATGATCAAAGAAGTTGCCTGTAAGGAAGTAAATTACAAAGTACATACAAGTTTGAGCAAGCTGCAGCATTGCACATAGTAGATAACCAAATTGAATTCCGAGAACTAATGGTAACATCTAAGAATCACCAGGAATCAAGTAAATTAAATTAGATGAAATCAGAAAACAAATTCAGTACAAGTATACCAGTGGTCTGGGTTTTTAGCCATAATAGTAGCTATAACGGTCCTCGAAAATTTAAACTTAGAAATAAAGAACCTATTCCACTAAAGTTTAGTAAAATATTCTTGATTGTATGGTGTTATACTAGAAGATAAAGTCCAAGCCAGTAAGGCTACAAACAAGTACAGCACCGCCTACAAGTTTGAACAGAATCTCACCTCATAGGGAGCAAGACCAGTCTCTCCATTCAAATTAAAGATAGAAATACCCATCAACAATCTTAGTAGCGGCTCGATGGTACAACCACCAGCCAACAAACCAAGTATACAACTATAGCATTTTGAACTCAAAGAAAACCTGTGAACTTTGGAATTCTTCTTTATCAGAAATATCCGATAACAGCACAAGCCCAGTAAAACCAAATGAGAAATGGAAATCACCATGGAGTTGATAGCACAAGATGTGTATACAGCAAAAGCACCATCAACCACTTTTGTCCAAGCCGTATTTGCCACTGGCTGACAATACCAAACCAAGGGTTCAAATGCCATCACCAGCAGCCACCTGAAAGAGAGGGAGAAAAGAAAAGTTTGATTAGACATTTACTCAACTCATCTTCTCCTTCTCATGATAGAAAATAAGAAATGTAAAAGGAAATTTTGTGCCTAGTTGTTTTTACTTACTACACAGTCCTTGCTCTTCAACAATGTACCATCTGCATTAAAAGAAACAGCTTCAACATTTAATAAATTTGTAGCAAATTGTAATCCCATATACATCCCAACAGAAATCATACAGAAAATGAGAATAACAAATGGGTAACTATGGTCCCAACTAAAACCACATCCGGGCATAAAGTAATACAAAACATTTTAATTGATAATGTTTCAGAACCAAGTCTATAAGACTGTAACTCATACAAGGAAAATGGGATTAAAAATCAAAGTTTCAAGTTTCAGCAACCATCCCCATCTTTTCATAAAGGGTATATATGTACAAAATATGAAGCATATCAAACATGTAATTCAAGATAAACTATGAAACTTGTTCCATTACTAGCAATTATGAAACCCAAGCACTCAGATTCGTCTTTCATATCCCGCAACAAACACAACAAGAACGAGAGCAGCTAAGATTGAAAGATACCTCTAGGCTACAGGGACTAGGACTACAGGGACTAGGACATGACAGTGTTCTTCTGGGAATTTGAGTATCGTCGTCCAGCAAGCCAGTTGAATTCAGTAGGAAATGGAGGGTTCAAGGTTGTTTCCATAATATATATATATATATATATATATATAAAAGAAATAAGGCAGGGCGGCTTAAGCTAACTACTGAGGCACTTGTACATTATTTTATTAAGAAAAACGTCAGAGACGCATGAAATAAAGAAAGACGTTTGTCTTTGCGAGTCTTCCTTACTAAAGTAAACATTTTCCGGAGGTGGGGGGGAAATTGAATTGCAAAAAAGAAGTTTCCCCTTAAAAAGAACGAAAATTGAATAAAGAATGCATGATTACGATTAAAGAAAGACTGAAACCTTGACCTTATTCTCTAATTCCATCTTTCTTTAACGCTTTTTACAAACTCTAACGCCAAAAGGCAGCCTATTCATTAAAGTACCACTCCCCCAAAATGTGCAGTTTTGTGCAACATAATTAGCTCAACAGTTTAAACAGAAATTAACTACTTTTTAACCCCATAATTATATGCCATAACAATGTCACTTCTCTTTACCCGTAACCATAAGAAGCCCGTAAATCCGTTCAGGCAATGGCGCCACTTTCATTAGTCCGCCAAGAGGGGAATTTTTTTTTAAACTGAAGTAAACCACCTCAGTAGTATTTTAGTTTTTCTTATTTTGATGACTTTATTTTTATTTTTATTTTTATTTTGTTAATTTCATCATCGTTTAAATTCATCTCTTCTTCCGTTAAATTTATTTTTTATTTTTTAAAATTTATTTTCTCTTTCTTTAATCTGTTGGGAAGAAACCGAACAACCGAACGGAAGCGAAGCACAACCGGTGTTCTTTCTCTCCCTATAACTCTTGTCAAATATTATGGCAAGCACAATAGCACAAAAATATGTTCTCTAGCAACCTTAATCAACCACAAATCAACCAATACAACCACAACAAAAATAATAATAAATAGAGACACCGATATTTTTACGTGGAAAACCCCTCTAAATCAAGGGTAAAAACCACGGGACTTTAGAGTCCGATCAAAAACTCCACTATAATCAAATGTTCAGCTACAAGATCACAATATCAAGCCTACAACAAGCATTCAACTCCAACAAGGCTAACAATATGTAATCTTTAGCAAAGGAGAGAAAAATTGGAGAACATCACCAAAATCGAAGCTGCTGTAAAACGGGTATTTCTGACGCTACAGGACTCGGATGAAAAAATCCGACCGTACAAAGTCAAGAACACCTTGTCGTCTAGTTGCTGTCAAAAAATCAGCTCAATCGAACCACGGATGGACCTCCGATCGAAGAGTAGATCACAGCTGCAAATTTTTCTTTTAAGAAAAAATTCTGCTATGCTCTCTGTTTCTCACCCGTTTTTTCTCCTCTTAAAAATCTGATCATTGGGCTCTCTTTTTTCACATTAAAATATGCTGCCTAGTCTCTTAAAAAGACAAAAGAAAATGATGAATAAAAAACAAAAAAGTTGGCTGCCCACACATCATGTACAAGACAAAAATGAATAGAGTGAAATATGGCAGAAATTAAAGGTCTCCCACATAGTGGGACCCTCTCCAACAAATCTCCCCCTCCGACTATGTGGGGAATGCCTCCATACCGGAGATCAAACAACATGCTTCAAACTTTCCTCTTGGTAAAGCCTTCGTCAACATATCAGCACCATTATCATTAGTATGTATCTTCTCAAGCTCTAACAGCTTAGCTTCAAGAACATCTCGTATCCAATGGCACCTCACATCAATATGCTTAGATCTAGCATGAAAAGTTGGATTCTTACCAAGATGAATAGCACTTTGGCTATCACAATACAGGACATACTTTTCCTGAGTAAAACCGAGCTCATGCATAAACTTCTTCATCCAAAGCATCTCCTTGCACGCTTCGGTTGCTGCAATGAACTCTGATTCAGTGGTGGACAATGCAACACACTTTTGCAATCTCGATTGCCATGCCACAGCTCCCCCTGCATAAGTAATCAAATAACCTGAAGTAGATCTCCTCGAGTCAATATCTCCGGCCATGTTTGAATCTGTATAACCAACAAGAACAGGTTTCTCATTGCCGAAACAAAGTTTCATGTTGGAAGTGCCACGAAGATATCTCATAATCCACTTCACTGCATTCCAATGCTCTCTGCCTAGATTAGAAAGAAAACGACTGACTGTACCAACGGCATAAGCCAAGTCTGGTCTCGTGCAAACCATTGCATACATCAGACTCCCCACGGCTGAAGAGTAAGGAATTTTCTGCATCTCTTCCTTCTCCTTTTCTGTGGAAGGACTATGCTTAACACTCAATCTGAAGTGCGTAGCAAAGGGAGTGCTCACCGCTTTAGCTTTATCCATGCTAAACCTTTGAAGTACTTTCTCGATGTACCTCTCTTGTGATAACCATAATTTCTTGGCCTTTCTATCACGTGTCAATTTTATGCCAAGAATTTGCTTTGCTGGCCCCAAATCCTTCATTGCAAAGGATTTACTCAACTCTTGCTTCAATTTCTCAATTCTAGAAGCATTTTGACCAACAATAAGCATGTCATCAACATAGAGCAAAAGAATTATAAAATCATCACCAGAGAATCTCTTAACAAACACACAATGATCAGAAGTAGTCTTCTTGTAGCCTTGCTCCCCCATAACAGACTCAAACTTCTTGTACCATTGCCTTGGAGCTTGCTTCAAACCATACAAGCTCTTCTTCAATCTGCACACGTAGTCTTCTTTCCCTTGTGCAACAAACCCCTCTGGCTGCTCCATGTAAAGCTCTTCTTCCAAGTCACCATGAAGAAAAGTAGTTTTCACGTCCATTTGTTCAACCTCTAAGTCATAACAGGCTGCCAAACTCAGTATAGTTCTGATAGAGGAGATCTTCACAACCGAAGAAAATATTTCTTCAAAATCAACCCCCTTTTTCTGAGTATAACCCTTGACGACCAATCTAGCCTTGTATCGTGGAGATGAAGACTTCTCTTCTTGCTTCAACCTGTAAACCCACCGATTCTTCAAGCTCTTTTGCCCTTAGGCAATTTCACCAACTCAAAGGTATGGTTTTCATGCAAGGATTGAAGTTCATCTTTCATCGCTTCAACCCACTGATCTTTGCATTCACTCTTCATAGCCTCTTCATAACATTCAGGTTCTCCCCCGTCAGTCAAAAGAACATATTCATCAGAAGAATACTTGACAGAAGATCGTCGATCTCTGGAAGACCTTCGAAGTGGAACTGTTGGTGGAGCTATAGGTGCTTGTTGTTGATCATTCACAACATCATCCATGGGAGCATCAAAGTCACCTATATCTTGATGGTCATCAGTAATATCACCATGCACATCATCCTGGATAGGACCTGGTGAAGAGTTTAGGGGAATCGGATTCACAACGATCAAATCATCGCTGTCTTGTGAATTCGCTTTCTCCGTTTTATCAATGTCATCAATGGTCTGATCCTCAATGAAGACAACATCTCTGCTTCTCACGAGTTTCTTCTGAACTGGATCATAGAGTCTATAACCAAACTCACCATCTAGACCATAACCAATAAAAATGCATTGTCGAGTCTTGGCATCCAACTTGGATCTTTCATCCTTTGGAACATGAACAAATGCTTTACAACCGAACACACGTAGGTGATCATATGACACGTCTTTGCCAAACCAAACTCTATCTGGCACATCACCTCGCAAAGGAACACTAGGAGACAGATTTATCACAGGTGTCACTGTATTCAAAGCTTCAGCCCAAAATGATCTTGGCAGCTTTGAATCTGACAACAAACATCTGACTCTCTCGATCAATGTTCGGTTCATTCTTTCAGCTAACCCATTTAACTGTGGAGTCTTTGGTGGTGTTCTCTGATGTCTGATTCCCTGTCGCAGACAATACTCATGGAATGGCCCTGTGTATTCGCCACCATTATCAGTACGAATGCACTTCAACTTCTTCCCTGTTTCTCTTTCAACTGATGCATGAAACTGTTTAAACACTTCAAAGACTTGATTTTTAGACTTCAAAGTGTAAACCCATAGCTTTCTTGAACAGTCATCAATGAAAGTCACAAAATAAAGTGCACCGCCAAGTGACCTTACTTTTATCGGACCACAGACATCTGAATGGACCAACTCTAGCAACTCTGATCTTCTATGAGGAGGACGGCTTCTAAATGAAACTCTTCTCTGCTTTCCTGCTAGACAATGAGCACAATTCTTCAGTGTAGCATTCTTCAACCCCGAAAGTTGATTATTCTTTGCTAAACAGTTAAGCCCCTTCTCACTCATGTGACTAAGTCGTTTATGCCACAACTCAGTTGAGCTGTCATTCACTGTCACATTCACTGTCTCTCGAGAAGCTGAAGCTTGCATCAAATATAAATTTGAGCTCTTCTTTCCTCAAGCCACAACTGAGGAGCCTTTAGTCAGCTTCCACTGCCCATCACTGAAAGTGTTACAGAATCCCTCATCATCAAGCTTTCCTGCAGAGATCAAATTCAAACGGATATCCGGTGCGTGTCTGACATCCTTGAGAGTTAACTTTGTTCCATTGTTACTCACCAAGTTAACATCTCCCATACCAACAACCGGAACCAAACCGTTATTACCCATCTTCAATACCCCAAAATCACCAGGAGTATAAGATGTAAAGAAATCCTTCCTCGATGTGACATGAATTGATACATCAGTATCAATCACCCAACTAGTCTCGTCACATGCTAGGTTGACCAAATTCTCATCACAAATGACCAACAGATCTTCACAAGTAACATTAGCAACACGCTCGGATTTTTCATCATCATTCCGATCATGTTTATCACCACCACCTTTGTTCTCTTTCTTCCACTTGATGCAGTATTTCTTGATATGGCCTTTCTTACCACAATGATGACACTCAAGATTCTTGTATCTCGATCTTGACTTGCTTCGGCCTTTATCTCTACTCTTTCCATCTTTGTCTCTGTTCCTCCCCCTGTTCTCGGTAACCAACACCTCGGACTGTGATGTAGAACCCTGAGATCGTCTTCTGACCTCTTCATTCAACACACCACTCTTAGCCAAATCCAAGGTAATAATACCCTTTGGGGCAGAATTAATGAGCGAAACCCGGAAAGTCTCCCAAGAGTCTGGTAGAGTAGCAAGCAACCAAAGCCCTAAAATCTCGTCATCAAATTTGACACCCATACCAAGCAACTGATTCATCACACTCTGGAATTCACTCACATGGTCAGCAATAGACGTTCCTTCTTTGTATTTCAACGCCATCATTTTCTTTAGCAAAAATAACTTGTTATTGCCCGACCTCGAAGCATACAAGCTTTCAAGTTTTTCCCACAATGTTCGAGCATGTGTCTCCTGATCAATGTGGTTGTAAACATTTTCTTCAACAAATTACCGAATAAAGCCACACACTTGTTGATGCTCAAATTCCCATTCTTCATCACTTTTCGAATCGGGTTTTTGAGTAGCAAAGACCGGAAGATGCAGAGCCTTCACAAACAACAAGTCCTTCATTTTATTCCGCCAAAGTTGATAATTTGTGCCATTCAACATAATCATCTTGCTCGTATTGATTTCCATAATTATTTGACAGAATAACCGAGCTCTTGATACCAGTTTGTTGGGAAGAAACCGAACAACCGAACGGAAGCGAAGCACAACCGGTGTTCTTTCTCTCCCTATAACTCTTGTCAAATATTATGGGAAGCACAATAGTACAAAAATATGTTCTCTAGCAACCTTAATCAACCACAAATCAACCAATACAACCACAACAAAAATAACAATAAATAGAGACACCGATATTTTTACGTGGAAAACCCCTCTAAATCAAGGGTAAAAACCACGGGACTTTAGAGTCCGATCAAAAGCTCCACTATAATCAAATGTTCAGCTACAAGATCATAATATCAAGCCTACAACAAGCATTCAACTCCAACAATGCTAACAATATGTAATCTTTAGCAAAGGAGAGAAAAATTGGAGAACATCACCAAAATCGAAGCTGCTGTAAAACGGGTATTTCTGACGCTACAGGACTCGGATGAAAAAATCCGAACATACAAAGTCAAGAACACCTTGTCGTCTAGTTGCTGTCAAAAAATCAGCTCAATGAACCACGGATGGACCTCCGATCGAAGAGTTGATCACAGCTGCAAATTTTTCTTTCAAGAAAAGATTCTGCTATGCTCTCTGTTTCTCACCCGTTTTTTCTCCTCTTAAAAATCTGATCATTGGGCTCTCTTTTTTCACGTTAAAATATGCTGCCTAGTCTCTTAAAAAGACAAAAGAAAATGATGAATAAAAAATAAAAAAACAAAAAAAGTTGGCTGCCCACACATCATGTACAAGACAAAAATGAATAGAGTGAAATATGGCAGAAATTAAGGGTCTCCCACATAGTGGGACCCTCTCCAACATAATCTTTATTATTTTTTCCTTTTTTTCCTCTCATCTCATCCTTAACCATCGCACTCTAGTATTGCTACTAGTTGAAAAAGCTCCCACAACCCATATTTCCTTTCTGTTTTGATCTTGTTGTTCAAATCTTCTCAAAACCCACATGAAAGTCACGAAAATACTAAGTCAATTTTGAATTTTTCTTGTCTTGATCTATCACCTCAATTATTCAATTTTGTGGCTCTCCTTGGACTAATATACTCCCATCACCTTTCAGATTGTCAAATGGAATCTCAAAGCTTTAAACCTGAACTCAAACCGAGATAAGTCCGCTTCTTTTTTATTTTTCATTTCCTTTTTCCTTTTTTGTTGAATATCGGCTTTTTTCTTTATTTTTGCATGTTTGGTTTAGCTTCTTTAACATAATAGGGAACAATTCTTTTTTTTTATTATGTTAGTTGAATTTTTCGTGTGTTGGGTTTTTGGTATAGGTGATTATTTATAGTTTGGGTTTTGAGTGTTTCAGTGTGGTACTTAAAGTAATAGATGTTTCTAGGTTTAATGCTGAGGAAGGTGGGGGTGGAGGCTACAATGGTAAGGATAAGAGTGTTGGATGATGAAAATGATGTAGTGTTGAAGAGGATGGTGATAAGAATGTTGAGTGGTAAGGATTATGCTAAATATAATGATGGTGGTGAGGGATTGGAAGTCGAGAGAAAAGGCCAGAGAGGGGAATGTGTAAGCTTGCTATTGGTGGGTTAGACAATGGATAATGGGAATGGTGAGAGAGGTGAACCTGGTGGTAAAGAAAGCGAATGGAAAGAATAAAAAATTGAGCGAGAAAGAAAAAATAATAAGGAAAAAAAAGAAAGTATAAAAGATTTAAAAAATGAGCTTAACAGTGGAAGAGATAGATTTAACCGTAGAGTAATCGGTACAATGATTTAGAAACAATCATTATTTAAAGTGATTAACAAAATAATTTACTCAAAAAAATATATAATAATCAAATATGACTTTAGCGACAATGGTGAAATTAAGTTCATGCACATATATTTTTCTAAAATTTATATGAAAAGACAAAAAGCATTTTGTAAAAATAAGAAGTTTTTGGTAAATTTTCCATTGACTTGAAATTTGATTGATGAGTGACACAAATTTGATAAGAAACTTAAATATTAATATTGATATTAAGTTAGTCTTAAATATTAATATTGATACTAAGCTTAATTTAATTAAAATTTAGGGTAAATTACACAAATAATTATTCAACTATGATAGTGTTTCTATTTTGGTCACCCAACTATAAGTTTTTTTATTTAGTCGCCAAAGTTTTTGAATTAAATTTTTTAGTCACCTGACGTTAAGTTAATAAATGAAGTCTAACATGACATTTTCTTATTGGCTTAAAAATAAATTTAACCCTTCAATATTTAGACATTATATCAATTTAATCTTAATTCTAAAAAATAATTTTAGGTCTCGGTTTAGGGGCTAAATTGAAATTTAGGCAAATATTGAGTAAAAAATTGAAATATTCAAGTATATTGATGAATTTTAATTGTTTTAATTCTGTAGCTAATGTCGTGCCGGAATCCTCGACTAAAAAGGGGAAAGATAAAGTCGACGTCGAATAGCTCGAAATTCCTTGTATTTCTATAATCCGAACCTAGTTGTTAATTGTTATAATTCAATTTAATGCATATGGTAAGTATTGAGGTGAGTAATTGACATTTGATAATTAATTGAAATGGATTGAATTGGTAGATACTGTAACACCCCAAACCCGGCCCAAACACCACGACCGGATCTGGCATGTCACTAGGAAGAGTATAGAAAGTTTACGAGATTCAGAAGAGTTTTTAAGACATTTTCAAAATCTCAAGTTTTGTGGCTCAGTTGAAAACCCGCTATTCATTTAAGCTGCAAATTTAATTAGCCAAGCTTAGCAATTAGGTGACGTTTGAAAACACTTATCGGTTATTCAGTTATTAGATTATTAACAAAAACCCTGTTTATAAGAAACGTTGTTTGGCAGTTTGTAAAGTAAACTTCAGTTTGTATTTTAGTTTTAAAACGTCCCATCAAGCAGTTTGTAATTAATACGTCCAAAAATTAAAAACCCGAAAGAAAATTTCCAAGTTTAAGGTGGCCTTATTACAAATCAAAGAAAAATCCCCAAAAGTGGCAACCGATAACTAAAATAAAGTTTAATAGTAAAACCCATGCGTGGCCACCTCGAGTCCCCTACAGCCCAGTCCATAAAGCTAAGAATCACCTGCAATTGTTTAAACAAAAGAGTGAGTCACAAGACTCAGTGTGCAATTAGTCCACATATTCCACAAATGGGCCCTAGCACCAAAGCACCATTGGCCGAAGCCCAATCAACACAACATAACCAGATGACCAACATGATAACCCAAAGAGTAAGATAAGTTTCGGTTACGAGGAACCAACACAATACGAAGAAAAGCAAATGAATTACGGCTTGAGAAAAAGAAAGAACACGAGATGAATCTCCTAGGGTAAGGGATGAAGGTTCGCTTAATGAGAACAAATGAAGAAGAAATAATGAAATGGTGTGGGTGGTAAGAAGTTTCGGTTAAGGGGTTTAAAGATGTGAACAAAATATGAACAAAAGAGAAATGAGAAATAAAGAGAGAGAGAGAGAGAGAGTTGGGATTCGGCTTTTGAAGAAGTAGATGGTGAAAGTGTGGAGCAAAGAAGAGAAAAGAGAAGAGAGACGAGAAGGGTGCTACAAGTTTCGATTTTTTTTACCAAATGGAAAATGAGGCAAAAGCTCATGAGTGTTGCGGCAATCAAAGAAGAAAAGATGTGAAGAGGAGAGGCAAATGTGTTTCGGTTTTTGGCTTCCAAAGAAATGAAGAAAATGATGCAAAGCAAAGGAGAGAAAAGGGTATTTCTCCTACGGTTTCCCACCTTATGCACAATATGGCTCTAAGGAAAAAATCAGCACACTCAAGGCACCTCATAAACCCGATCGAACCTCAACTAAGAGAGGGGCCTAGAGCTACTAACTTCAAAATTCAGCTCACCACCCTCCTAGCTCAAAACCGACCCTTCCCCCCTTCCCACCTTCAAGACAAATTCGGCCAACAACCCTCTAGCAACCCACTCCATGTTCCCCTCCTACATTCAGTCCCAACCCCCAATTCAAAATAGTTTGAAAACTTCAAATCCCCCTTTTTACTCTTGTCCATCTATTCAAAAAGTTTGACCAATTCAACACCCCTTGTTCAAGGTTCCTAGCCGAATCCACCTCTTCCCTTCCAGACGCCAAAAAGAATCCCCAAAGTGCAAACAGTGCAACTTGAACCTGCTCCTTCCCTGCTCCTTGTGGCATCACTCTCTTGCCTCTTAAGTGGCGCCTCTTAGCCACCTTACCACTTTAATTCTTGTGTCACCCAACACAAGCAATAAACCTTAAGTCCTGCCCCAGTCAGCTTCCCTCCTAAAGTGCCTAAATTGAAATTTTGGCCAAGGTTCCAACTTAACCCCGGGCCTTCCTGGAGACCCCAAACACACTCAACAACATACGAAGTATACCAAACACATAGATACAAAGTAAATGCAAAGCCCTTAAATCCCGGATGTTACAGATACATATTAAATGTATTGATTATTGAATTGAATTAAAGTTGATTGAATTGGATTGAATTGATATATGTGTGTGTGTGTGTGTGTGTGTGTGTGTGTGTGTGTGTGTGTGTGTGTGTGTGTGTAAATGTGATAATGTGCAAACATGATAATTGGATATTGGTTGTATTTGGAAAGTGAATTGGAACCCTATTATCTGTATCGGGATGAGTCAGATATAAATGGCATGCCATAAGATAGGAAGAGTTCAGGGATTTCTTCAACTTCGAGTCAATGAGGCACTGGGTGCCAATTTAATTCGGTTTAACCGATGAGACACTGGGTGTCAAATTTATATAGCGCTGGACGCAGTGCAGTTACTACTTCGAATTTATCCGATGAGGCACTAGGTGCCAAACTGGTGTGTTGGTTGGATCTGTGTATCCGTCCGAGTCGTGTTAATAGGGGTAAATAAATAATAAAGTTCTATAATTGATATTGAAATGGCATGGTATGAGAAATGGAAGTGATATAATGAATTGAAAATAGAATGTGAAATATGTTGTAAATACATGGAATATTTGAGTTATATACTCATGAATGGAATATGGAATTAGTAATGCCATTGTTTAAATGAAATGTGAATCAAATGTGAAAAGCTATTTATATAGCAAGTATGAGAATTGGGATATTTGTGAAACGAATGAAATATGATATGCTATTATGTATGAATTCAAAGAGTTGACATATGGTAGTTGTGATTTTTTTTAAAATATTAAGAAGTGTCTATATTTCAATTATACATTTGTAATCTCTTGTCTTTAAAGATTCGAATTATAGAAATACCACTGAGTTTTACTCAGAGTATGGTTTTGTTTTCCGTGTGCAAGTTAAGTACTTAACTTTTTTATCACCAATTCAGCATCCAACAACAATCTCGAACTCAAATGTGGTGATGTCTATCTTTTGTGTCGGCATGTACCTAGGGTGTCTAAATAATAGTTATTTTGTGGATTGATTGTAAATTATGTTTTAAGTTTAATATTGGTTTGGTATATATATATATATATATATATATATAAACATGTATTTGTTTTTGAAGTCATATTATGGCATGGTAAATTAAACCAAATCTAGGTATGTGCATGTGAAATTAAGTTGATGTTTAAGTGCTTATGAACATGGCAAAATGAATTGAATTTGGTATGTTTATAATTTGGATATGAATGATGCTTTGATGATATGTTTTGAAGATATGAAATGTTTGAAATTTCTGTTTGTTTGATCTGCAAGCTCCGGTAATGCTCCATAACCCGGTTCCGGCGATGGATACATGTTATAAGTGTTATAGGTATCCACTGATTATACTGAATGTTTGCTCAAACGAGCAATATCCATTGGTCATACTGAATGTTTGCTCAAACGAGCGATATCCACTGGTCATACTTAATGTTTGCTCAAATGAGCGATATCCACTAATTATACTGAATGTTTGCTCAAAACGAGCAATATCCGCTGATTATACTGAATAAGATCTTTCTGTACCGATGATTGAGAAACGAACCCTGAAATAATGCTCTGAATATTATTCATTTGATAGAAGTTGTGATTGTCGGGAATTTCATTGCCTAAATGCGAAGTTTGATTTATCATGTTTAAGTTAGTAAATTTTATTGATTATTCAAACGAACTTACTAAGGCTCCGTTTGTTTGCCAGTAAAATGTTTTCCGGAAAATGATTTCTGGAAAATGATTTACTTTTCTGGAAAATGATTTACAGAATATATTTTCTGGTGTTTGGATGAATCTGTGTAAAATATTTTCTGTTGTTTGGCAGATTTCCTGAAAATATTTTCCGGAAAAGCTGTTTTTACATATATTAATAAATTTTATATACATATTAATAAATTTTTATATTTTAAATTATTTTTACATATATTTGCTTTCTGATAAATGATGTGACAATTTTATGCTTACCAAATTTCATTATTTGCCAATTACAGTCACTAATGCCGGAAATATATTATCCAGAGGTGTCCAGTAGAAGTTTAATGGTTAATACAAATGTGAGGTTACTGGATTCCTATGAAGAATGTGAAATCTTGAAAGTGCTTTAATATTTTTCTTTCATATGTATTTGCATTTGGTAGTAGTAGATGGTAGATGGTAGATGGTAACGATGAGAAATAAACTCAATTTAGTTGTCAAAAAGGGCTACTGTGTTTCATGAAGTTAGCATTTTACAACGAACCCTCTTTGGGGCATATAATACAGATGTTTAATAATCATTTACAAATTTCTTTTCTTTCCTTTTGGGGTTGTAGATTGCATATTTTTTCCATGGTAAATATGCTCATAACCCGCAAACAAGCAATTCTTTTTCAGCATGTCCTTCATGGAAGTGTCACGGGGTACAGTTCGTTCTAGCCCCGTGACAGTAGTATGTACTGCACGATGAGCAGCTATTGCTAGTAATAGAATTGACCACTGCTTTCTCCAAATCTTTAGCTAATCCTTGTCGTACCAACAACACTATGTAACTCATTATGACAAAATCACACAGTAATGTTAAAGGTCGATTGCTCGACAGCCCGAACTCCTCTTCCGACATTTCTAGTAGGCCTTGTTGAAGTAATTCTTTTCCTTCCAATGGATGCCATCTTCTGCCACTTTCTTGTCATTCTTATAAGCTTCTTTGAGGTAATCATGCTTGCTTCCATTTGTGTTGCAGATGAAAATCTAGGAAAACAAGAACAAAAAGGAGGTTGATTTGTATGTAATTGCTAGTACTAATCAGGGAAGGTAGTAAGTCTGCTATTTATACAAGAGGAGCAAAAACTCCTTGACTACTTTTGTTGGTAATTCCAAAGCTGAAGCATGTAATTGCTAGTATCAAAATCTATGTTTACAACTTTGGTGCAGATTCTTTCAATGTTAGTTAACACCAATTAGGTAATTCCAAGAAAGAAATTTGGAAGATAATGAAATGTCTCATGTGCTATAGAATACTGCATTAGTACAGAATTCATGCTTTGATGCTATGAATTGGCAAGGAAAAACTGAATCATATGGTTAACAAACTTAACTGAATCAAAAGTCGAACAAAGTTGCAGAAATACCTTGTGACTACCTTCTAAATAATCATGAAATAAATCACTGAAAATAAACCACTGAAAAAGTTGCAGAACATTGTAGCAACTCATCCATTACCAAAGAGTCTTTAAGAGGAAGCACCAACATCTAAAGACACTACTTGTCGGTAATACGAATCTACCTAATGTCCAAATTTCAACATTTGCTGAATCTGAGCATATTCAATTTTAACACTAATTAGTGTGAACAAAACCCAAAATGATTTTGTAAATGAGAAAAATAGATACAGAAAACAAATAATATGAAACTGATGATCCAAAATGATTCAGAAATATGAAAATTGAAAACCAAAGCCCAAAGAGTTGGAAAACTCAACAAGTTGAACAAGAGATTTTGCATGAACAAGAAAGAAGAAAGATAGATGCATGTAAAAAACCAAGAAAGCAGTGGCATCTCATTTAAACTCTAAGAAAGAAATCAAGACAGAATTTCCTAGATTCAGCAACCACAAACTATAACTTCTAAAAGGCAATAAAGACGAATGTACCTCCTTCCCTATTCACAAACTCAATAAGGGCCTCTGCGGTGCGAGGTCCTTCATACCTAGAGAAAAATTTTGATGTACTAAGCAATGTTTTGAATAAAATGTTGTCACCAATTACAAAATACAAAACATGATTCGAACTTCCAATTTTAGTTTCTATGAGTTAAATTAGACTCACTTTTTAGGTTCCAAAGAGCCTTTAGGAAACCATTGAATTGTTGGGTAGCGTTGAACACCATACTTGCTGCAAACACTCTTATGCTCATCACAGTCCACCTATACACCACATCAACAAAAAGGAAAAATGGAAAAAGAATCCAATAAAAATACCAAGAAAATATTTCAATTTAGTATATTTTTCACAATCAATATTCAAAACAAAATACCTGATCAATAATAATCCATATGCTAATCTTTCCAATCAATAGAAATTGCAAGAAATACTTCATCATAGTAAAATTTTCATTATTATAAATCATTAACCTTTCCAATCAAGACGGATTTAGCCTTCTTAAGACTCTCTCCAAGCTTCTCATACTTGGGAGCTAGCTTCTTACAATGTCCACACCTGTGGTTTGAGAAAACGATTACGTTGAGAATATAACTAGCAGGAACTTAGTTCTTCTTCTTCCATAGAAGAACCAATTATTCTAAATCCATAACCGATCACATACATTTAATGTCTGTCTAAAAGGACTTATAGAAGATTCAAATTCTAGAGAAAATCAAACATGTTTTCATTTCAATTTCTGAAGGTAAGATCTAAAGATCGAACAATGAGGATCTAACGAAAAACGAGAGGGAGAGAGGCGATGGAGAAATCATTACCAAGGAGCATAGAACTCGACGAGAGCGCCTTTGTCTTGACCAACTTCCTTGTGGAAGTTTTCTTCAGTTAATAAGATAACATCGGCCACCATTGCTGATGCCGCTAACAAGGACAAGGTTCCAAAGGTTAACCATATCTAAGATTTCTCCATATTCGTTCTTTTGTTTTCCCTCTTTTTATAACTGAGCTTCCTCTTTTTATAAATTCAACAGAAAGGAAGATTACCAGTCTTGCGATAGAATCTCAGAGAGAAAGATGATGAATGGAAGAAGGAAAATGAATGAAGAACAGAAGAAGGAGAATGAGCCTTACCTGGATTAAGGAGGAACCGGAAAAGGTCATTGACCAAACTGATTTGCAACCCAATGGGAAGGGGAAGGGGAAGGGGAAAGGGGAGGCAGAATGCGTCATTTTCCGGAAAATGTCTTACCAAATTCAAAAGGGTAAGACATTTTCCAAAATTAGGAGCTCATTTTCCCGTGTTTTGTAATTGGTTTTACTTTAGAAAAATATTTTCAGCCAAACAAACACTGGAAAAGGCTGAAAATATTTTCCGGAAAATGTTTTACCCTAAACAAACACACCCTAAGCTTTATGTAATCTTACCTGTATTTGGTTCATTTTTTTTTTATAAATTCTGTTTTTGTGGGCTCGAAAGATCGAGTCAATAAGAGAAATCACATTATCCAGGAATCTTTGGTAGACTTTGATTTTGGTTTGGTATATATGGCATGTAATAGGACTCATTTTGGATAGAATGTATAAGTACTTGGTTTGTGTAAGTTATACCTTTAACTTGTGTTATTGTGTTTAAATAACTTATAGAAGTATGCATGTTTTACTTAAGTTGTAACATCCCTAAATTGGGCCTAGTAGGATTGGGCCCATTGGGCCTTGGGCGTAGGAGTGTTTAAAAATTTTGAGAACAAGAGAATGGCATTATTTCAAGTTGGACTTATAAAGAAGATGATTTTAGAAAGTTACGGGGTTCTATGAAGGTTCGAGTTCAAGTTGGGCCTTAGTAAAAGTTTGTGTTTAAGCCTATTAAGGAGAGATAGTAAGTGGCATCAAGGCTTTTGGAAATAAAAGAGTAAATTGCTAGCATAAATGAGCATATGGCAAGGAGGTTATGGCATCAAGTGAAGTACTTTGAGGGAAGAGGTTCAAATCCCATCTTTTGCAAATTTTGGATTTATTTTTGTGTGCTCTTCCAAGTGTCAACCATGACATTATTAAAGGAAAGAAATAAAAGAAAAATGAAATGATGAATAAAAAGATAAGGTAAGGAGGAAAACAAGGAAAAAGAAAGGAAAGAAATAAAAGAAAAAGGATAATAAAGAAGTGGGAAAATAATAATAATGGAATTTGAAATAATGGAGTAGGTAAAAAAAAAATATAATGATGAGATTTGAAAAGAATGGGGTAGGTGAAAAAAAATGCATGGAGGGTGTAATAGCCCGATTTAGGGGATAGTCGGAACAGTGATCTCGGAATCAATAAACTGAGAGAAAATTATTTTCATGTTATTCTATGTGTATAACATGTTTATAAACATGCATGAAATTTTTGGTGTCTCAGTTTTAGCGATTGAGGGCTTAATTTCGAAAAAAGGACTAAATCGCATAAAGTGCTAAAGTTTAATTTTAATTGCTAGAGGTGCAAATTGACTAAGAAATATTAATTGGAGGTCCTTAAAGTACAATTTGGCCTTGTCTAAATGAGTAGGCCGGCCAAAAAAAAATATAGGGACAAGAGCATTTATTTTGGTCAAAAGTTGGTGATGTTAGGTGTTTTAAATGAATAGAATAAAAGGAATAAAGATGTTATCATCTTTTCACTATTCCTACATCTTCATCCACCGAAAATTAAAGAGAAATAAGGGTTATGGAGCTCAAAATTTTCAGCAAACATTTCTCCTCACAAGTAAGTGATTTTTATGATCTTACTTGATAAAAAATTGTACTTTTGGAATCCCCAAAGCTTAAGCTAGCTAATGAGGGGACTAATTTGTAACATGGTTGAGAGTCTAGGGACTTGCCATGAAAGATTTTATGCTGGTTCCAAGGTCTCGAAGTACTTTATCAAAGGTTCAATCAAAAACCTATCCCTCGTAATAGGTGACTCGGATTTTTTGGTGTCGCGGAGAGCATCGCGTTACGGATTCTGAATAAGGTGTGTAATCTCATACCCTTCCATATACATATCTGAAATGGTGTGTAATCTCACACTTCTCTGAAAGTTTGTACGAAATATGTGGTTAATCGGTGGAAATACCGAAGAAAACTAAAAATCGGCATCCGTAATCACTCGGGTGTGCGTATGATCGTAGTGGTAATCGTATTTCGTAATAAAACAGTTTCAGTTAGAAGCAGTGACGTGTTTTTGAAAAATCACTAAAAATAGGAGAAAAGGAATTAGAAAGTGAATAAGATATCAAATTAAATGAGAAGGAAAAGGAATTTTATATTCTGAGATATCTTGATTTTAGTGAGACTGGTTCTGATTAACTTCGAGGTTCACTGATCTGTTTTGGAAAATTATATAAAATTGTACAAAATGAATTATGGGTTCTAATTTATATGTATGGATTCCTTAGTGAGCCTATTTTCAAGAGAAACAAGTTGGAACAGTATATAAAAATCGTACAGTGATATATTTGAAATTAAGGTAAGAGAGGTCAGAATCATTGGACAGTGAAACAAGGGAAACTTTAAGGAACAAACTGTACTAAATGGCTAGGCCAAAAATTCTGGAAAAATTACAGTAAGAAGATATATGAGTCTAGTTTCAAGGAAATTTTACGGATCTAAATTTCGAGTTTCCTAACTCGAGTTATAATCAATTTAGTCAGTATGACGCAGATGGACAGTTTTAAATTTTTATGCCCAAATTAGTAGTTAAGTCCAGAATTGCGAAATTACCCCGTTTGGGCCTAAAATGGATTTTTGACCCAATAGTTCCGAAGAGACCCAAATAGAATTCTGTGCCACTCGAGGCGATAGTAGGCCTTCGGAAACACCGTTGAATATGAAATTACCGAAATTACCCTTGGAGGGTAAATTACCGAATTACCCTTGGTGGGTAAAACTACCGAATTTACCCTTGGAAGTAAATTACCGAATTACCCTTGGTGGGTAAAACTACCGAATTTACCCTTGGAAGTAAATTACCGAATTTACCCTTGGTGGGTAAAACTACCGAATTTACCCTTGGAACCGAATTTACCCTTGGAAGGTAAATTACCGAATTACCTTTGGTGGGTAAAACTACTGAATTACCCTTAGAGGGCAAATTACTGAAATACCCCTGGGTTGTGCAAATTACTGAAATACCCCTGGGTTGTGCAATTACCGAAATACCCCTGGGTTGCGAAATTACTGAAATACCCTTAAAGGGTAAATTACCGAAATTCCCTGGGTTGCGAAATTACTGAAATACCCTTGGAGGGTAAATTACCGAAATACCCCTGGGTTGCAAAATTACCGAAATACCCTTAGAGGGTAAATTATTGAAATACCCCTGGGTTGCAAAATTACCGAAATATCCTTGGTGGGTAAAATTTCTGAATTTCCCTTAGAGAGTAAATTATCGAATTACCCTTAGTGGGTACGATTACCGAATTATGAAAATGCCCTTACGGGCTGAATTACGAAAATGCCCCTAATGGGCCGAATTACGAAATGTCCCTATGGATCGAATTACGAAAATACCCTTTATGGGCCAAATGTGATATTTGATATATGGGCAGTTTGATATTTGTGATATGGGCCAGAGTGTGTAATTTCACACTTATCTCATGGGTTAGATATTATACCATAAGCATTAGAATAAATCGTAAAATTTGTAAAATCGGAAAATACGATATAATAACACTTTTTGTGTAAATGCATGAAACCGATATTAAGGTTGTGGGAATTACAGATTTGCCCTTAATGGGTTATTTTGTTAAAAAGTGATATTTTGGGCTATATGAATTATTTTGATAAATTGGCCAAGTGTGAAATTTGAAAAAAAAAAAGGGCCTCATGTGAGTAATGGGCCAAAATTTGTTAGATCGATTAATGGGCCAAAATTTGCTAGATCGCTTAATGGGCCAAATTGTTAAGATTGATTAATGGGCCAAATTGCTAGATTGCTTAATGGGCCAACTTGTATTATGGGCCTTATGATGAAATTATTCTATGAATATTGTTATGCTTTGTATATGCATACATGATTGCATGGGTTGGGATAAAATTGAAGAGAAGTGCTAGTGGCTCTGCCACAATCTAGTTCGGTGACTCTGTCACAATTCAGTTCGGTGGCTCTGCCACAATCTAGTTCGGTGACTCTGTCACAATCTAGTTCGGTGGCTCTGCCACAAACATTTTAAATGGCTTTATGCCTGCGATTGGTGTGTTGGCGGGGTGGGTTGACTTGATCCCCACAGGTGTGCTGGTTGGTACGAGTGGTGTGTAGCGGATGAAAACTAGGTTTGGTTTGGGATTTGCATATCATATGCATATTATATACATGTTATTATGTTATAATTGTAAATGGGCTTAGGCCCAAAATATTGCTATGTGTGTTCCGACCCAGTGGATGATGGTAAGGGGATTACACACTGAGTTCTTGTAACTCACCCCCTTTCTCTTAACCTTTTCAGGTAATGCTCAGTGACGTGGACTTGGGCCTTGGATGACTCGATGGAGACCATACTTCAGAAATGGTTTATTTGGACTTCGGACTACTTTCTTGTTTATTTTATTACTCTACTATTTTGGGTTAAATGTTGTAATCAGGCCTCGGATTTTCTTTCAAAATGCTTCTACAACTCTATTCCCAAACGTCCCATTTTCGTAAATTGTTTATTTCAAATATATTTTCACAACCAAAAAGGTTTTTAAAGAAAATTACGTTTTCAAGTAAATAACAATTGCTTAAGTGTTTTGGGTTTTAACAAAGAGGCTGTAATTCTCAAACAAGTTTTTAACAATCTCAAAGATGGTTTGAAAAAAAAAACTTCCATGTGACACACCAGATTCGGGCTTAACGTCTAGGCCGGGTTTGGGGTGTTACATAAGTTGAATTGGTTGATCAAGAATGAACTACAATGACACTATGTTGAATTATGATATGAAATGAAATGGATGTAGAATTTTAATGTGTAAATTGTATCTTGCATAAGCAACTATGGAAGTGAATTACATTGTAGTGTCAATGATGGCACATGGGTTAGGCACCTAGGTTGATTGTATGTACATGTTTTAAATGTTATTGAATGTGTTTGATGGGATTGTAAATGGTATGTTTTAATATGTCTAGGAAACTATGCATACGGGTGAAGAAAAGAGTATAATTTGGGTCAATTTTGGGCACACACAGCCTAGGACACGAGCTATCACACACACACGGTCGTGTGTCACAGTTGCATATGCATGGTGAGTGACTAACATAAGATTTAGGTAAATCATACCATGAACATCACATGTGAATTAATTCGCAAACAGATTCAAAATTAATTCATATTGGGTATCATTCTACCAATAAGTACATTTATGTCTCTACTCATAGAGTCAATTGCTCCGATAGCCAAGATTAGTTATCTCCCCAATTGGAATTGTAGACGACATAATAATCCTTCTCAGTATTTGAATCAAATGCTCACTTTGATTCCTTTATGGGATTACGAACCCATTTAGATTATCTACTGAAGTAAATTATCTTTCTCACAACGTAAACGTTCTTTACAATGCCACTTATCCTCAGTTTGAACTTTAGACAATCAATGAGCTAATATTTGCCTGTCACAATTTTACTATGCATGCAAAATATAAAAGACATAAATACGAAAGACATAATAGTGAAATTAACTTTATTTATTTATTCATTGTTCAAATAAATAGAAAACATTACATGTTTACTACAATATTGGCACATTTCCCAATAGCTCATATATCGAAGGTTTGATAAGTTAGTGTAACACCTCCTACCCATATTCGTCGTCGGAATAGGGTATGAGGCATTACCTAAGTTTAACGAGTTAATATTATTTTTATTATGAATTCAATATAGTCCCTTTATAAATATCCAATCTTCCCTGCAATTTTAAAACCAACCAATCCAGTTTAATTCAATCCAATTTGATACCAAATCATACGTCTACTATAATTATATTATTTAGCATATTCATCACTGTTTACTTTAACACATACTCATTAAACAAGTTTTAGTATTTATATAATCATCAAACATGTACATGCCATATAAATCAAAAAGGAAATTTACAAAAGCTACCGGAGATAATCTTGATAGTGTGATCCTCAGTGTTGATCCGATCCTCCGTATATTTATACGTCAATCTACATGAGACATTGAATACACTCAAGTAAGTTTATAGAAACTTAGTAAGTTCGTAGGCATAAAATATAAATCTTACCAAACATTCATACACTAATACATTATGTACAATTACTAAGTTCACCTGTCAACCACAATTTGGTGAGTGCTCTTGTATAATCTCACTACCATTTATCCATTTACTTTAACTCTTTTGGGCCCCTTTTTTTTTTATCACTTACCATCCTTAATCAAATTAGGGAACGGTTACGGAAAATTGAGTACTTCACTTCCACTTTGCCATAGTATAACTATGATCTTACGTATGATCACTTATCACTTTCCGAAGCCATAGCCCTGCCACGGTCTTACACGAATCACATTTATCACTTGTCACTTATCACTGATCAGATAAGTGTAGCTAAAGATACCACTTATCACTTGTCACTTGTCACTGATCAGATAAGTGTAACTAAAGCTACCACTTATCACTTGTCACTTATCAGAAGTACTCAAATCTGATGTTCCGCTCAAACTGAGATTCAGTTTTCGCATTGTTGTTTTATTCTCAATTCATCAATAAATATATCTCATCATACATTATATAATTCATGAAATTAACATTTAATCATTAATTTTCAGCCATATGAACTTACCTGAGTCGATTTGCAGAATTTGAGAAAATTCAGGGACTATTCAGCTACTTTTTCTTTTCCTCGACTTGCTTCGGGTTCTCGATCTATCATTGTAAAATCATTCACTTATCAGTATTGATTTCACCTTTACTCTATTTCATATCCTTAATGATTACAACCCACATATATGTAACATTGTCTATAATTTAACTATTTACTTATATGGATATTCAAGCTGTCCATCCGTGTCACAGTCACTAAATTATTTTTATCTTGAGCTACAGAACTTCAATTTAAGATCTGCTAATTTTCCCTGAAATTAGACTCACATATCTTCTTACCATAAAATTTTCAGAATTTTTGGTTTAGCCAATAAGTACAGTTTATTCTTTAAAGTTACCCTTGTTCTGCTGTCTGACAGTTCCGACCCTTCTTCACTAAAAATTAATTATCTCCTTGTACAGGATTCGGATGATGTTACCGTTTATCTATATTGAAAATAGACTAATTCATGATTTTAAGAATATAAATTTAAGACCATAATTATTTTTATACAATTTTTTATGATTTTTCAAAGTCAGAACAGAGGGACCCGAAATCATTCTGACCTTGTATCATAAAACCTATTATATCTCATGATTTACAATTCCATTGCTTACACTATTTATTCTATAAGAAACTAGACTCAATAAGCTTTAATTTCATATTTTATTCATCCTCTAATTCGATTTCTACAATTTTTAGTGATTTTTCAAAGTTAGACTACTGCTGCTGTCCAAAACTGTTTTAGTGCAAAGTGTTGATTTCCATTTTACCCCAAACTTCACAGTTCATACAATTCAGTTCTTGATCAATTAACCCCTCAATTAAGATAATTTTTATAAATTAATACTTTACCTAGTCATTATAAGTTATTTCAAATCTACTGGAATCCATAATTTCCACATAAAAACCCTAACTTCAAATTCTTTTAAAATTAGGTCCCAAACATTCACTTTCTATTCAATTCTTTCAATAAAATCAGCATATAAACAATTTAAAGTTATAATTCCATGCTAAATCATCATATACTTCCAGAACATATTCATAGCAACTTCCAACTTCATTTATAAAATCTAAAACTAATGAATTCAACAAGTGCACCTAGTTGTAAAAGTCACAAAAACACATAAATTTCAAGAAATAATCAAGAATTGAACTTACTTGCAGTAAAAATATGAAAAACCAGCTTAGGGAAAACCCTTCTATGGTGTTTTGCTGATGAGAATACAGAAAAATAAAGAGAAATCTAGATAATTCCACTTTAGTCCTAGCTTTATTAAGTAAATTTTGCAATATTCCAATTTTGCCCTTAATTCTCCTTATTTTCTGTCTGATTTCATGCCCTTGCCGTCCAGCCCAAATAGACCTTGGGTCTATTTGCCTTTTAAGCCCTCTTTCTTTTATCATTTAAGCTATTTAATCATTTCTCATAACTTTGCATTTGTTACAACTTAGTCCTTTTTGTTTAATTAACTATCGGAACTTTAAAATTTCTTGACAAAACTTTAATACTAACCTATTAACACTCCATAAATATTTATAAAACATTTATGGCTAGATTAAAAATCTCCGAGGTCTCGATACCTCGTTTTCGATTCTAATTATTTTTTTCTAATACACTATTTACTATTTCAATTTTTTTTCTAACTTCACATTTAACTTATACTCACTAAATTAATAATATTTTCTACTCACTTGTCGGATTTAGTGACCTCGAATCACCGTTCCGACACCACTGAAAATTTAGGCTATTACAGTTAGAGATCATTAGGTATACAAACTCCAATTTTGATGGAATATTAATGCAAAATTTTGTCATTAGGGTGCAAATTGTGACAATAATTGGTAGTCATTTATTCTAGTGACAAAGGGAGCACATCAAAGTCAAAGCACATAGACTTTAAGTTCCTAGTCGTTAAAGTAAAAGTTCAAAATGGTTAGGTGCCTATAAAGCATATTGAGACAAACTCCATGATTGCAGACCCGCTTACTAAGAGACTACACCTAAGGTTTTTCATGAGCACACTACTCATATGGGTGTAATGTCATTTAAGTATATTTGGTTTTAATGGGAGTTTGTACTTTTAAATGTTTTTATGCTATAAATACATTTTCAATTATTTCAATTTACGGATATTAAGTTTATTTTCTGCAGAAATAAAATTATTTGTAACAGCCCATTTTCAATGGTGTTGAAAACAATGGTTTCAATACCATAATTTCAACCAGTGAGACAACATATTTTTTTTTACTTTTCTATTTATTTGATGTTATTAAAGTTATTTTAGAGTAGTGCTAAGTTTTGGTATAAAAATTTTATAGCTTAAGTAGTTAATTAAGGAAAAAAGGACTAAATCGTAAAAGCTGCAAAAGTTATTTGTTAATAAATCTAATATCCCATCTTTAGAAAAGAGAGAGTCACCTTCTTAAAATTTCTTGTGTGCTAATTTGAAAGATCAAAATCGAAAAATACTTAAATTTTAGGCAATCGATGAATTTAGGTATGCTTTCGCATCTAATTTTGCTTTTAACTTATTCTTGATGATTTAACATGTTAGATCTTGATTTATTAAGCTTTAGATTTATTTTATGTTTCTAACTCTTATAACTTAAAAACTAACAGAAAAAACATAAAAAAAAAAATACCTATTACTTATTCCAACATGTTCAATAGGTGAATTAAAAGAGAAATATTGAATAAAAAACAACATACCTATCTATAATATTTACAAGCATGAGCCGTTGTTTCTTTATTTACATTGGTTTGTTGCAAAGAGAGCACATACTTGTAAACTCATGAAAAATTAGAAAAAATAGGAAAACAGAAATCGTTCAATCGGTTCAATAATTAAGTGTTATTTTTTATAATTTTTATTTTTATTTAATTATTATTGATTTCATAGTTGAATCTATTGAAATGAAAATTGATAATATTTGATTGAATTCTTTTGTGAAAGATAATTAAGAAAAAAAATCATAGTTTCCATTAAAATAATTAAAAGAAGGGTTAAAATATGCCTTTAATTATTGTAATTTTCAAAAATTAAGAATTTTGTTTTGATATTTATATTTTAGGAATTTAGCCTCTTTACTTTTCATATTTTAAAATTTAAGTCTAACTGTTAATATTATTAATTTTTTTTTGTTAAATTCAAGTTAATTATAAAGTCATTTTTTTAATTACATGGTTATCAAGTGAGTAATTTTTTTATTTCAAAATGTCATAGTAACAAATTTGACCAAGCAAATTAAATGTATTAACAGTTGGACTAAAATTTTGAAATCTGAAACATAGAGGGACTGCATTCCTAAAAATACAAGTACAGGGACTAAATTTTTATTAGTTGAAAAGTTCAAGGACTATAGGCATATTTTAACCTAAAAGAGGATATCCGTAAATTGATGCTTGTAACACCTACAACTTGCAACACCAAAGACACGCTTAAAAAACCAAAAAAAGGAGGGTTAGCAAATCTGGATCCAAACCGGAACCCGAACCCGAACCGATAAAGAACCCCACATCACACTCACTCCACTCTACAAAAACCCTAGTCCCCCCTTCTTTTATATTTATCGCCCTCTTATTCCCGCAGCCTCTCCTGCTCGCTGCGACTTCGTCTGCAAGGTTCCTTCTCTCATTTTTTCTCCTTCATTCATAGGAACCAAGCTCTCCTCGTTGTAGATTTTTCCTGTTTCCTTTTATTTTATTCTCTGCTTTTCATTTTCCAGATCTCAATTCTCAAATTGTAGCGCCCTTTTATATCAAGCAATGGCTCTGGTAAGGTTTATATGTGTGAATATAGACTAGTTTCGTTTCTTGTGGTAGTCTAACTGTTGAAAGAATTGACACCAAATGATTAGGTGGGCGTTATTTCAGATAGAATTCGAAAGTGAACTTTGTAAGTAGCTTTTTACATTGCGAAGGAAGTGGCAGATCGAATATGTTTTATATAGCTACTCTCTAAATCAATGTAATAGTTTATGCATTTGTAGATACTAATAGTAACGATAAAAAATATTTTGATTTTAACTATATTACCTTTGATTCAATTGGGATCCGTTGACCAGAAGAAAGATAGATGGCGAGGTGTTACGTCAATTAGGTTAATTGTGTATGGTAAATGGAAATGCTAAGTACCGTCTAGTAGTTTAGAATGTAAAGTGACTGGTCTTTAAGAGAATTTATGGGGCGAAAAGGATCAATTTCAGGATTTTACTGGATTAGTTGTAGGGAGTGACTGGTGTTTGATATTCAACTCAACTTCTTAATCAACCGGTTCTTCTAATCAATGTGGTGTGTTGATTTACATGCAGGTCTTGCATGCAGGAAAAACAAACAAAAATGCCTTTAAGGCACTCATTGCTGCAGAATATAGTGGTGTACAGGTCAAAATGGTTGAGAATTTTGAGATGGGTGTGTCAAATAAGACTCCTGAGTTCATCAAGATGAACCCTTTGGGGAAGGTGACCTTGTAACTCCTATTAATAGATTTAAATTAGTGATTTTTTTTATACATGTTATGAACCTTTTTTCTAGGTCAGTTCACTGAAGATATTTATAACTCTTCTAGGTTCCTGTGTTGGAAACACCTGAGGGTCCTGTATTTGAGAGCAATGCCATTGCTCGTTATGGTGAGAAGATCTGCTGACTCCATATCCTAAATTTTCTTCCTCTAATGTTTGTTTACTTATTGGTATACTTTTCTCTGCAGTTGCTCGCTCAAAGGTTAACAACCCTATATGTGGTTCTACATTGATTGATTATGTAAGATTCTTATATTACAATGGTCTTGTTTTCTTCTGTCATCAGTTAAGTTTGTTTTAAACCATGGAAGTAATTTTTTGTATGTATTACTTTGGCTTTCTTAGGGTCATATCGAGCAATGGATTGATTTTGCAGCCATGGAAATTGATGCTAATATTGCAAAATGGTTGTATCCAAGACTTGGTTACGGTGTTTACCTTCCTCCAGTAAGTTCTACTGTCTTTCCTCGCAGATTCTTTTGTCATTTTAATTGGGCTTGATTTGCTGGGGCCATACTTAGTCTTTGTTTCTTTCTAATTATAAGACAATAGGTCCCATGTTAAAATTGGAATAAGGCAACTTAGTCATCGAAATACAAAATATTAAGGAGGGAATGGTGAAGGGAAAATTGGCATTGATTACCTGTCTATGATTCTAGTTTTATTTATTTTGGAGAGGATTAGTTAGACAACATTTAGTACATGGTTAATGTGGTAGTGTTTTCCCATGCATAGTTTCTGGAAAGGAATCAACTCAAGCACTATCAAGTAATTTTGGTAGAAGGGAATGCCCATTGAATTGATAATCAAGTAGGCATGGGTTTTCTCCTTATTATTTTTTAAGAGATTAGTTTGTTTTCTCCCCATTCTGATGTATTTATTAATCTATATTAAGAGTTAAATTTTATTTTTGTAATTCAGTAGCTCATTTTACTTCAATGGTATGATTTTGCCCATCTATTTCATTTTAATCTCTTATTTGTGTTTTGCATGTAGGCTGAGGAAGCTGCTATTGCTGCATTGAAGAGAGCCCTTGGCGCTTTGAACACTCATCTTGCTTCCAATACATTTCTTGTTGGACATTTTGTCACCCTTGCTGACATTATCATGATATGTAACCTCTACTTGGGTTTCTCCCAGATCATGACCAAGAGTTTCACCTCGGAGTTCCCTCATGTTGAGAGGTACTTTTGGACCTTGGTTAATCAGCCAAAAATCAAGAAGATTCTTGGTGAAGTGAAGCAGGCAGTCTCTCTACCACCTGTTCCTTCAAAGAAGCCTGCTGCCCAGCCAAAAGAAACTAAACCAAAGGCTGAACCAAAGAAAGAAGCCAAAAAGGAGGTTGAGAAACAGGCAGCAAAGGCAGAGGCCGCTGAGGAGGAGGAGGCACCAAAGCCCAAACCAAAGAATCCTCTTGATTTGCTGCCTCCAAGTAAGATGGTACTGGATGACTGGAAGAGGCTTTACTCTAACACAAAGACCAATTTCCGAGAGGTTGCAATTAAAGGTATCCCTGTTGTTTTCACAGTAGCACTCCCTTTTAAAAGCAATGTTTGGACTTGTGATATGTGATACTTGATTCGTGTCAGGATTCTGGGACATGTATGATCCCGAGGGATACTCACTGTGGTTTTGTGACTACAAGTACAATGAGGAGAATACAGTTTCATTTGTCACAATGAACAAGGTTGGAGGATTCCTGCAGAGAATGGATTTGGCCCGCAAGTATGCATTTGGGAAGATGTTGGTGATCGGTGCTAACCCTCCATTCAAGGTGAAAGGACTATGGCTTTTCCGTGGGCAAGAGATTCCTCAATTTGTGATTGACGAGTGCTATGACATGGAACTCTACGAGTGGAAGAAGGTTGACCTCTCAGATGCAGCCCAGAAGGAACGGGTGAATCAGATGATTGAAGACTGCGAGCCATTTGAGGGAGAGCCTCTCTTGGATGCCAAGTGCTTTAAGTGATAATATGTCTTGGTTTTATGTTGCTAGCTACTGTTCTGCCTGTCAGGGTTTTTTATACGGTCACTTTTTTCAGGTTCGGACTTATTTTTCTTTTCTCCCCCTTTTTGAGTCTGGTTCAGCCAACATTACAATTAAGTTTTAAATTCTCAGATGTTGATTATGGAATGTGTTATTTATGTTATTAAGGAGGTATGGTTTTTGTTTTTTATATTACAAATTATAAGATTTCATCAACTTGCATCGCATATTTCATTAGTCCTCTCCCAAGTAGGCAGCCATGAATTCCAGAAATTTCTTTAGACCATAACTATTTGTTGAGTGAATGGAAGATATTTAAAACCAGTTTCGAGTACTAGATAGAGAGAATAATTACTATTACGGTATACTTTAATATTGGCATTAGGCTTGGATACTGTAACAAGACTAAAACGCATACAAATTTACTCTAAAATAGCCTATGCTGAGGTGGAAAACAATTCAAATATATCACAATTATGTATTTATGATGCGACTTGTAAACTTTTCATATCAAATTTAATATGCATGGTTTAATTAGTGATGACTGTTCATAAAGATGAATTACTTGCTGAAGTTGTTCTTTATGAATGATCACAAAAGTTTAAAATTTTTGAGTTGGAGACCACAACCACAAAAATTCCGAGGATTTATTGAAAGACAATTTGAATCTTTGGATAAAATTTTAGCTAGTACTCTGATGATCAAATTATCATTAATGAAATTCACTAGTGTTAATAGAGTGTGCGAACACATTGTGGCTTAATTAAAGGCTCTTGAAGTTGAGATATTTGACTATTTCCTTTGTGCACTTTAAATTGAGTTTACTTTTGCTACAATATGAATATTTATAAATCTCCTATAATACAAGGAAAAATTATCAATTAAAGAAGGTTGTCAAGGGAACAAGGTAATCAGAAAAAGAAAAAAAAAACAAAGACAAGCCAAGCAAAAGGGAAATGGCAAAGTAACTCAAATGAACTCCCAAAATGACGGCTGTCGAGTGTTGGTTATTGTGGAATATTTATTAATTAAATACGAATTTGGAAAAGACATTAATAAATCAAATTAAAATAGTTTGATGGTCCATTTTTCGCTGTGATAGGAATAATTCGATTTCTCAATCAAGCCGTTTTGAAAATTTATTATTAATCGAGAAGTTAATGATGTAGATATGAAATATTGTAGAGAATTATTAAGGGATTAAATTGATAAATTAGTAATTGATGCATAAGATCTAAATGTGAACTAGCAAGGTTTGGAGGATTGGATGAAAAATTAACCAAATGCCTTAAAATGACAAATAAACCATCATTTATTTACTTAGTGGAGAAGGATGGCAAAAGCCATAGATTTCCGCTCAATTTGCCATGCTTAAATCCCAACATTGGATGATTATTATTAAAGGTTAATAAATTTGATTAATTAGGTATATATATGCTTAGTGGGTGAGAGAATAAGCTTATTACATGGTCATCCTCATCCATTCTCCATCGTTTAAGAACAAATAAGAAAAATAAAATTTTCATGGAGCTTTCATGGTGCCGTGAGTTGCTCTTCAAGAAATTGATAAGTTTCCTTTGAATTTTGGTTTAATTGATAGCATAAAATAATAGATAAGCATGAGCCCATTCATTTCGATGTTAAAATTGATGAGAAAAGTCCTTAGATAATCATAGATGAATGCTTGGAACTTAAAGAGATAAAGCTTGATCATGATAGTTCAATGCTTTTGTTGGGATGAACTTAGAAGAGTGTAAGTAAGTTAGAAAAGAAGGTAGATTAAAAATTGGTTAAAGGATGTTCTTACCACCATTGTTGAGTACTTAAGAAGCCTTAGAGATAATGATGAGAACTTTGGAGTTTAACCATGTTTTTGGATCATTTGAGGTATTGAAATTATAATTTTAAAGTTGGAACAAGAATTGAATAGGAAAATTAGGAGTTATCTCAATTTTGGATATAAAAGTCTAAGCGTCAAAGGTTAAGCATTCTTGAATTTTCAACAAGTAAAATGGCCACTATATGGCTATCAAGTGTTTGAATTCAATTAATCCAATGCTTGTAAGACTAACCAAAGGAGATTCAAATTATTAATTCAATGCTTGTATGTGTTGTGTATTTTGAGTAGAATAAGACTAACCAAATGAGGCTCAAGTTAACGAAATGAAAATTTAAATTGATGATCATTAAATGATCTTTCATTCATTTTAGCCATATCTTAATAGGTAAGTTCACTTGAACTTCCAATATTTGCTTATTATGTGACTTTAGTACAATGTTTATAAGTGTTAAATAGCTCAACAACATTTAGTTTGATGCATAATGAATATAACATGCTAAGATCATGAATCGACGATTAATTAATGAGTATATTAATAGAACCTTAATGGAATATACTAGTTAATATGTTTATAGACTAAACTATGTTGTGCAAAAGAATTAAATATGAAACAAGGTGTTAAATATGGTAATTGACTATGTCAAGTTAAGATTTAGTATGATTATGATATACGTAACCATGTTAATGTGAATGAACAAACACGTAAATTCATGTGGTATGAAAACCTCAATTGAAGATCTTAACTCTTGTGGTTAAAGTGTGGCATTATGGAAATATGACGATACCTGTGAAAAATTGCCTTAATGGTACTTAATGCGAATTCTTTAGTATGTTAATGATAGCTCATGTAAACTTGGTAGAAAGGTTAGGATACGATTGACATGTCAATTAGGGATATATGTGTATGTCGCGTATGTCGCCTTTGAGCCTATTTGTTATATGTTGCCTTCGTGCCTTACACTTAAGTACTTTTGTTGTGGTGTAAGGTTCAAAGGTATGTGGCTTGTTTTCTAAAGACCTAGTTCTAGCTTACCCTTGGTAGAGCATTTGTTGTAGACCATTAGACTTTCAATACCTCTTTGGAGGCCTACATGATATGATATGTGATAGCCTTCGGGCTTAGCACTTCGATGCTCATACAGTTTTTGGCTTTCTCATGGTACCCGAGTCCTATTTTACTAAGATTACATGGGCTATAAAATTGGAATCGGACAAAAAATGGTTAAATAAAAGAATTAAGGTTGAAAAAGGTATGAACTTGATTATCTTAACTTGTGAATTGGAATTGAAAGGTTGTAATAAATTCGAAATAGGTGCACACGTGATCAATAGAATATAATGAACACTTATTAAACATGTTATAATTTGCTTGTATGGTCTTAATGAACATGGTTACCTATACATTTGCCTTATCTTATGCTAAGCAACTAACATGAGAATATGAAGCTTGTTGAGCAATGAATTTGTAGGTCCACCTAGCAAGGTAAGTATAATACTTGCCAATTGAACTTACTAAACATTTATGTGCTTATGTCATAGGCCACGGATCAGAGCCCGTGATGAATGTGCAAAGATTGTCCCATGGAGGTCAAATGATGAAATGAGGCTTATTCGACGCATTTGAACTAGCTAGATTTGTGGAGCATGTGGAGAAGCCCGTCTATTTAAAGCCTTGGTGGTCCAGTGAAGCATTTATGGAAAATTAGGGCTATATTGGAAAATAAGGAAACCAATCTTAGAAGATATGTAACATGATAAGACTTGATTTTGTAATCTTAAACGATTGAGTCAATCCTTTAAGAATCTCAATTGTAGATAGGATTTAATCTCAATCATTAATGTAACTCAATCTATATCGTTGGCTTGAGGAGCTCAAGTGTAAATAGAGGCATTCCTCCTCATTTGTAATATTCCATTGGATCTTATCCTATTCTTTGTATTATTTCTAGAGTAATAGAATACTTTGAGAACATTTACTTAAACACTTGATGTACTTTGCTTTCTTGTAGCATTTTATGTTCTTTCGTTTTGATTTGCTTTCGCTTTATTTTTGGCACCTTAGAGAATTTCTATCAAGAATTTTCACTTTACGAGAGTTAGACTGACTTAGGCGGATTTGAACCTAAGAAATTTCCTAAGGCCGCACGAATTGCGAGACTAAAGTTTTAGCCCCGTGATAATTGGTATTAGAGCTAAGATTTTGAAAGTGCCACTCGAGATGACGAAAGGAGTAGAAGATCAGATTGATCCTATGGATACCCGCGGGAGGTCTAGAAAAGCTAATCGATCGAGGGAAATGCTGTCGGCTTTGGAAAGTCAAGTGACCAATCTCGAAGAGCCCATTGGAGATATGAGGGAGACACTCAAAGTAGTTAAGGGACGCACCAGTGAGTTAAACTCAATGAATGAGCAACTCAAGGAATTTGTCTTGGAGTCTCTCGGTTCTAATGTGGAAGTGATGCAAGGGATGCTCAGTTCCATTGTAGATAAGCTGACCGTAAGGGACAATGCTCTTGAGGCCACAATGACTACCTTGAAGGAACAAATTGAGGAGCTCAATCGGGAGCTCACAATCTATAAGGCTAATTTGAGCCATGAGATGTTGGCTTCGAGACCAAATCAACGGAAGATGGATGTTCTCAAATTGGAGAAGTTTGAGGGGGAAGGTCCACTAGGGAAGTGGACAACTTCTTGTGGAAAATAGAACAACACTACCGGTCGATGTGTATTAGGATGATGTCATTAAGGTAAACACTGCTTTAATTTATTTTACTGATGTTACTCTCTTATGGTGGCATCGTAGATTCACGGATGAGAAACGTGGTGGGACTACAATTGGAACTTAGGAGGAGTTCCAAAAGAAGGTTGTCGAAACCATTTTTTTGTTTGAAAAACGGGCCGACTTTAAAAGGAAAACGGAGTCGCCACCAATCTTTTTTGAAGTGTGATTGAGCCACTTTTGAAAACATTTTGGTCTACGAATTTTAAGAAAACGGGTTCGGGAGTCGGTTACGCACAAGGAAGGATTAGCACCCCCGCAACGCCCAAAATTGGTACCTTATTGATTGATTAATGTCCTAATATTGAAAATTTGAAAAGATTTTAAAATACGAATCCTTTGGAAAATATTTGGGTAATTCAAATTGGATATCGAAATTCTCTTGTTCCGAAAGGATGAAATATCACATCCAGCACGTTAGGATACGATGTTTCAAACCTTTGATACCAAGACCATTTCATGATTTCCAAAATTCATGCATTGTCATTTTAAAAAGGGTATTCCATTATTTGCCCAAACGAAAGAACCGAAACCCAGCACGTTAGGGCACGATCCCTCAAATTTCCAAGCATGAAATATTGACTTATTTTTAAAGCTGAGAAAATACGGCCAAAATTTTAAAAGGATATTTAGTCCTTTGGACAAGCGAAAAATTGAAACCCAGCACGTTAGGGCACAATTTCTCAAAACCTCCAAGCACCAAATATTGCCTTGTTCTTTAATTTAAGGAAACACGGACACAATTTTAAGGATGTTTAATGATTTGGACAGACGGAAATCGAAACGCAGCACGTTAGGGCACGATTCCTTGAATTTCCAAACGTGAAACATTGCCTTATTAAAAAACCTTTTATGAGTTTGGGTAAAAAAAGTGGTAAAAAAAAATGTAACCTTTAAAATTGAAAATTAGTTAAAGCATAAAAAGGGTCATACTCAACGAATAATGACAAAAATAGAAGCTATATACGAAAACACAAACCATAGAACAATAATATAGTAACAAAAAAAATGCAATAATAACGATAGAATACATTAATAAATAAAAAAAATAATAAATAATGATAGTAATTAGAAAAATAATAATAACATAATTATAGTAATAATAATATGAAAAATGGTAATAATAAAATAACAAACAAATAGTAGTAATAAAATAAAAAAATTATAATAGTAAAATAATAATAATACTAAATTAGTAACAATATGTTAAAAAAACAGAAAACAATAATAGCAACTATAACGATAATAATGAAAGAAAATAATAATAAGGGATGGAAAAACAAGAATAATAATAAAATATTAATAAACAAATAATAATAGTAAAAAAATATTAATATTAATAATAATAAAAAATAGAAATAATAAAAATAAAACAATAATAAATATAATAATATAATAATAAATATAATTATAGTAATAATAATATATATAGAAAAGAATAATAGTGGTAATAATGAAAATAATAATAATACAAAATAATACTAATAAATATAATAATAAATATAATAATAATAATGAATGTAATTATAGTAATAATATATATATAAATATAGTGGTAATATTAATAAATAAAAAATAATCATAATATTAAAAATGATAACAATAATAATAATAAATGACAATAGAAAAATAAGAAAAGAAAATAAGAAAAAAGAACTGAATTAAGCTTAAAAACGAAATTTCAAGGTAAATTGGCAATAAATAAAGGGGGGATCGTATTGTAAAGCGCGAACAAAGTGGAGGGACTAAAATAGAAATTAATCCCTCTCCTTGAAACGGTGCGTTCAACGAGGACCAAATTGAAATGACAGATCAGTTTTAGGGTAAGATTGAAAAATGAAAAAAATAGAAATAGGACGCAATTAAAACAGGGCGCAATGAGGGAGGACTAAACGCGCAATTTACCCATTTAGGGTAAATGCGCGCGGATCCAGTGCTGGATCGGGTCGAACGCCCGGAGCCCCCCCTTTTCATATACAACGCCGTTTCGTTGTAATATTTAAAAACATAAAACATTTTCCTTCCTTTGCAGACCATTTCAACACAGAAAAAGAAAAAAAAAACAAATGCAGCCCCGTTTCCTCTGCTAGGGCAAACCCCTCATCGCAGCAAGGCCGTAGCGAAGGCGCCGGTAACAGCGGTCGGAGGAAACAGGGTAGGTTTTCTATTTTTTATTGTACTATTTTTTAAAAAAACCTTTTATTTTTTTTTAAAAAAACATAAAGATAGCAAACAAAAGTATGTATGTATTAAAAAAAAAAAACAATTAACAGAGGGCTAAACCTTACAAATCTGGCCCCTTTTCCCTCTTTTTTGTGTATGAGAATTTAGATTGCCTTTTTTCTTTGAAAAAATGGTGTATGTTGCTTCTATATATTAAAAAAAAAAAACTGTCCATTTACACTGTTTCCATTCGGCTTTTATAGCCTGAATAAAAAGAATCCCATCTACCATCCCCTCCTGTGTTTGTTATCTCCTATTTTGTAGGCACACTAGAGACGTGATGGAGCACGACGCCGAGGTGGTGAACGTGACCTGGTGGGCTGCTGGCGAAACGTGCGGCGCGAGGACTCAACGTGAAGACTAGGGTTTCTGTTGGCTTAACAGGTTTTGGGCCCTTTGGGCTTCGTAATGTATTGGGCCAATTACTTTGGATCTGTTTGCTAATTGGTATTGTGCCTCGGGCGAAAATTTGGGCCTTACAGAGGTGAAAAAGCAATTTTACCCATAGTATGCCGACAAGGAGGCTCGGGCTAAGTTGCACTGGCTTACTCAACAAGGCACTGTTCGGGAGTTTAGTGAATTAATGCTTCAAATCTCTGATATAAGTGAGAAAGAAGAATTCTACTAGTTTGAAGACGGATTGAAGTTTTGGGAAAAATAAGATTTGCGTCGACAATGCATCACTGAGCTTACTGTAGCTATGGCCGAGGCGAAGTCCTTTGTTGAGCTTGGTCTGATTTGTCGGATCCAAATATCGAGCATACCAATATAAACAAATAAAAACTTAACCTACTTATACAAATTTCAAACAATTACAACTTATTCAATTGCAGATTTCAAGCTAAACACATAAGTATGTTCAGTAGGTAGCTACATTTGCAACACATGGTAATTAAGGTATAAATATTTCTAATTTAAAAACCTAACATATTACAAAAAATATGAATTCTAAGGAACATATCAACTAACTGGCTCTGTATTCATAATAGCCCGATACGCCACTCCTTTGGTGTAGTCCTAGTATCGTCCCTCTTGGCACAGCCTCGCAATTAAACCTATATGATAAACCGTAATATATACATATTTTAATCCCACATTTAGCATACTTTTGGATGATTTATTCCCTGAATTGTAGAATTTGGTGCTCCTAATCCTTTAATTTCATGTTTTATACTTAGGAGAGCACCGGAGGATGAAAAGAACGAGAAACGGGCCAAAAAAGGAGAAAATGGGCTAAAGCACGAAATGCACACGGCCTGGGCCCATGCCACACGGTCGTGCCTCTTCAGCAGACCCGACCACGGCCTGGATTCGATTCACTCTGCCGTGCCACACAGGCGTGTCTAATGTGACATGTTTTAATTCTATTCGGAATAGGGTACTTAGAGTCAAAGAAAGACATTTCAAAAGCCTATATAAATACCCTAGAGGCCAACCTTCAAGGGATTGCAGGTAGGCCGAGAAGCCAAGCTAGAGAGGTCAGAATTGTGAGATTTACTCGAAGAAAGCCAGTTGATTCATCTCAAGAAGCAGGAATCATACTCAAGATGGAAGATCTTCCCTTCAATTTCCTTTAGGGGGTTTTAGGGTTTTTCTTATGTTTTGTTTTATACTTTCTTCTGAAATGTATTCTTTTATAATTATGAACTAAACCCATCAAATACCTGAGGGGGATGAAACCTAAGACGGATCTTGTTTTTATTTTCTGAACTATATGATAAATACTTGATTTGTTCTTAATTATGTGTTCTTAATTCTTGTTTTAATATTTCAGGATATTGATTCAAGTATTGATGTGCTTAGGCAGTGGAGGAATATTCCCTGTTTAAGAGTAGATCTAGTATAATTAAGCGGAGTTGATCGCAACACTAGAGATAGGATGACGAAAATCTGCCGGATTAGGGTCAAACCTAATATGGGAGTCCATAGATCGAGTTAATGCAACTCTAGGGGTTTTAATTAGAAAGAGATTTTAATTAATCAACCTAGGGTTAGACGTTAGTAGCCTCGAGAGAGGTATTAATATAAATTAGGGAATCCTACGGATCAAGTCAAGTGAATAAATCGTCTGGTTCAGAGTTAAATAACAAGTGAAGTCTAGGTGGATTCTTCCTCGGGTATTGTCTTAATCAATTGGTTTTTCCCAAAAGTATTTTCCCTAATTCATTCTCTATGTCTTGGCATCTTTAGCTTTGTAGTTAGTTATTTTTAGACTAAACAACAATTCCCTTAATTCTTAGGCTAAATAATAAAAAGAAAGTCAGTATTAGTACTTTTGGTTCCCTTGGGTTCGGCAATCCAGTCTTGCCACTAAACTATACTACTGTTCGATAGGTGCGCTTGCCTCAATCGTGGTGATAGTTAGTTTCTAGGCTCGATCATCCATTATATAAATTTTAAGACTTTTCCACCACCAACACTATAATATAACACACACATGGATAAGTTCATACACACTTAGTGAGGAATATAATATTTACCTATGCGATATTTGTACAATACAGTTGATGATTCAATGAGATGATCTTATTGTTCTTGCCTAGTAACCTATTTTTGGTGATTGCTTCCCTCAAATTCCATTCTTTATACACTATATATATCATGCCTTACTCAGAAATTAACTTTTTTTCCATTGGGGCATTTGATACATCACGCACGCCTTTCATCCGAGCATTTATAAGTATATTTGCATTTTCTTTCCAAGATTAACTTAACCAACACACTATTACTGTACCATACTTAGTTCTAAGCCATCACTTCACCATGATTGAAGAATGATCATGTGCGTAGATGACAGATACCTTCTTCAAATGTACAATTTCAAATCCTTATTTTGAATACACTTTCCATACTAATTCCTTATTTCTCTATGTCTCTTCAATTCAATACTTCCAATCGATTGATATTCCTATGTGATACTTCACCGTATAATTAATAGATAACTTATGCCTTGCTGATTGTGTTCTGAATACATTTAAAAGCCAGATTGAATACGACAATTAGCTTAATTCAAAAATTGACACAATGGACATCTTTTAAAGTTTTCCCACTGAGAGCCTTACTAAGACATGCCACAAGGGCAACCCATTCGAAGTTCGCTACGAATGATTCTCTTTCATAATCCACCACAAAGGCTATTCTTTTCATAATTCACCATATAGGTGTTCCTTTTACATTCCGCCACAAAGGCTATCCTATTAGAATTTTCTATAGAGGCTATTCCTTTAAAGTTTGCCATGAAGGCTTCCTTTTCAGAGTTAGCCACAAAGGCTTTCTTTTTAGAGTTATCTACAAAGGCTTCATTTCCTGATGTGTTTACGATATGGATTTTCCTAAACTTACGTTGCGTGAGGTTTGCCCATCATCATCCTGGGACACGCAGATAACCTTATTCGGTAATCATCGTCCTTTAGTTCCTTTTGGAAGGTGCCATGGCCATAGAATTTTCTTTTTAGAATTCGTGCTTAAAGTCCCAACAGACTCCTTTAGACAATACCGTGAAGACAGACACATACTCTACATGCACTGACACAATCCATATTCACCATTTGAATAACAACTTGCTCTTAACAGAACATTCATCATAGCATACATACAAGACACACACATATACATTCATGACATTCAGATGCAACCATACCTCACATCGCCTTACTAGAACTATCATATTCATACCAGATATGCATTCTATTCTTAACAAACATTCACACAGTTATATATATCCTTTAATAGTCACTCATAAGTCACATACACAACATACTGTAACTTACAAGATCACACATCACCTTTCAACCAATTTCCTACAGCTTTTCTAGTATGAATAATACACACAAGAGTCAGTTTAGAGACTTACCTGATTCTCACCCATCGCAAAGCAAAACTTTAGATCCAGACTCTCATCATGAAATCAAAAACAACCATTGATACAAAACATAAAAGCACATCAAAATCTATTCATATACCTTTTTACTAACATTTCTATCATTAAAAGTCCCCAAACAAAACCTCATATCTTTATCTTACTATTTTACCAGATCTAACAAACTTACTCTTTCAGACTCGCATACAAAGTCATATTACATATCTAAACACAAAATATCTCCTCATAACAACCCAAAATCGCAACTTCCAGCTCAAGGGAGGAAGAAATGTTGGTATTTCCTTAAGAATCAGATAGTATCACCTTAAAAATCCCAGGCTGCGATCTCCTTTCTAGTTTGCTCCTTTTCACCTAAGGTACATGAACAAAAAAAAATACAGCCAAATACTTTCAAATGAGAAACAAAAGGCTTATACCCGTACCAAGCTTCAAATGGAGTCTTCTCTTTCACAGCCTAGGTTGGTAGCCTATTCAACAAATAGACTGAAGTGTTAACTACCTCAACCTGCTTTCAACTAATAGACACCTCGCCATGCCCATCACGGTCCTGTTTTTCCTCTCACACGCTCCATTTTGCTATGGAGTGTAAATGTTGGTGAGCTGGTGATGAATCCCAACTTCTTCATAGTAGCTTTCATGCTTATTTGAAGTGTACTCGATTCCGTTATCAGATCTGATCATTTTTAGCTTACTGTCACTTTAATTTTCAACCTGTACTTTAAACTTCCAAAAAACTACAACTACATCAATTTTTTTTCAAAAAATAAACCCAATAATATCTTTTCGAATCATTAATAAATAAGATAAAGTATCTGTTGCCATTCAAAGAATGTCTTCATTGGTCTGCATACATCAGAGTGAACCAAATGAAACTTTTCATTGGCACGCCAAGCTTTATTTGCTGGAAATAAAAGCCTTGCCTACTTTCCAAATTGACAAACTTCGTAAACGCCATTCTGATCTTCAATTCTATCCATATTCTCAACCAAATCTGTCCTACTCATTTGACTGAGGGACTTGTAGTTCGCATGTCCCAATCATCTATGCCAGAGTTTTGTTTCATCAACTGAACTGGCATAAGCTCTTGAGTTCGCCAGGTTCCAATCTAATACAAAGCTCCTATCTTTCATCAAGACTGTAATAACTTCCTATCCCAACAAGTCTAACATAGTGCAACCACTATCTTTGAAAACAACATTATAATTTTTCTTAAAATGTTGACCAATGCTAAGGAGATTATGATTTATTTCAGGCACTAAAAGAACATCTGAAATTACTTTTGTACTTGATAGTGTATTGATCAGTACATCTACTTTGCCTTTGGCTTGTATGAGTTTGCCATTTCCAACCCTCACTTTTGAAATGTAACTTTTATCAAGCTTTTTGAAGATGCTTTCATTTGAGGTCATACATTGGTGCATCCATTGTCGATTAGCCAACCTTTTGCGATATTGTTTTTAGGTTCAAAACAAGAGGCTGCGAACACTTACTCCTCCTGAGCATGATTTCCCTTAGTTGCCTAAGCCTGGATATTCTGATGTGGTTGTGGCTGTTGGGTTTTCGCACCTTATTGTTGCAAACCTTCTCAATGTGTCCAAACTACTTGCAAGCTCTGAATTGTATGTCTGGTCTGAACCAACAGAACTTCTCAAAATGGGTAATCCTTTTGCAGCGAGAGCATTATGGATATTTCTTCTTTACACCTTCTCTTATCGACTTCTCTATCTTTTCTAACCAACTTTTCTTTCCTTTATTGTTAGAGGAGCTCGAGCCTTCCCTATTTCTTACTTGAAAAGCTCCCTCAACATGCTCCTCCTACCTTGCAACTCTCCTTTGTTCTTGAGCATACAAGGCATTTATTAGTTATGATAGAGAGATTGTTGATAGGTCTCTTCAATCTTCAAGAGAGGATATTTTTGACTCGTGCCTCTTAGGAAGTGTAGTGATCACCTTCTCAACTTCCCTGCTATCAGAAAACTGATCTCCAAGTAATCTTATGTTGTTTATACCGACCATAATTCTGTTAGAATACTATTTAACAGTTTCAGACTCATTCATCTTTAAGTTCTCAAAATCTGTCCTCAAGTTGATAATTTGTTGCTGCCTTGTTTTGTCTTTACCTTGAAACTCTTCCTTTAGCTTATCCTAAGCTTGTTTTAGAGTTTCATAGGCCATAATTTTGGTGAAAATCACATCAGAAACACCATTATGAAGACATGACATCACCTTGAATTTTTTAGCACGATTATCATTATGTTGCCTAATCTGTGTTATTGTCGAATTGGCTCTAAATGATGGTGGCTCTACATCTGCATTCACAACCTCCCATAAGTTAAGAGATTATAAGTAAGTCTTCATCTTGACTACCAATATATGGTAGTTTTCACCATTAAAGACTAGTGGTGCAGGAGGTGTAAAACTAGTTGAAGACATTTTTACAAAACAACAAAGAAACATAGGTTGTTCTTTCATTCTTCATAAATCAAATGCCCTCAAGATGGCTGGCTCTAGATACCAATTGTTTGTTTTTGATAAAAAGGAAGAAAGAAAACAGAGCAAAGATTAGCAATCAAATGTATAGCTTTAAATAGAAAAGTACCAACTGCAACTTGACAAGTTGGTAAGTCTAAATACATGGAACGTACTCATTAGTTGATTTTTGTCTAATCAGCACTGTTTACATTAACCTATCAAAATAAAGATAAAAAAATAATCTAGCAGCTTTACAGAACAAGTTGATAACTTGTTAGCTTGTAAAAAAAGCTTCAAGGCAGTTGGTGGTTAGATTGTCCGCCATTATGCCTTACACTTGGACTGTTCGCCACATTTTTCGCCAAAGTCTTTTTGCTTGATAATCCGCCAACTGGCAGTGCACCATTCTAGCATTTAACCTGTTCACCAGATGTGCGAGTTGTTGCATGAATGGCCATCTTACAACAGATTATAATTCTTTCTATAGGTGGGTGGAAGCTTGCTACATTAACAGGATATGACATCACTTATTACAAAATACTTGGTTCAACTTCTATTAACTAAAATTTTGGGTCCGAAGGAAAAATTATCATAGGTGTACTTTTAAATAATGATGCTTGTCAAAGTCAATCTTCTTGGGTCCAGTCAAAGAAACAAATTTAGGCCTCAAATTTAAAAGACAAACGACCTCCTTGGCATTCACGTGCACAATCAAAGTTGAAGGATACAAATAGTGCTTCACATAGTAAGGTTGGGAGTGACTTGAATGGTAGTGAAAAGCTTGAGAGACATAGGAGAAACAAAGATAGACCAAATTGTGGTGTATAGACCCTTTGTCATTGATCTACCACAAATTGATGTGTAAAATTTAGGCAACATTTTTAGGGTCAGAATTCAACTATTAAAAGCCACTATTGGCTAAAAAAAGAAAAAGAATGTTGTAGCTTTAGGTTAGAAAGCTCTTTAGTTTTAGGGTTTCTTTCATCTTCTAACTTAGGAGTAGGGTAGTTTTCTTCTTTATAGTTTCAAGGTTTTAGTTTATGTTTCTTTTTTGTTTTACTTAGTTTTATAGTTTAGTTAAGTTAGTTTTTGCTATAGGCTATTTTTATTTACATCTTAAATACTTTAAACTTAGTTGTAATCACTCTTTAATCTTCGAGTTAATGCTATATGAGTTTTCTTTCTTTTCATCTGTTAAAGCTCTTATCTTTAGTGTTCTTGTTTCTTTATCATTGTGTTAGTTGCTTTTCATTTAAATTTATTAAGTTAAAAATAAAAATTTTTATCTTTTTGTTCAAGTTTATGTTAACCGGTTCCATAGTTGTTTCTCTCATGTTTGTTAGCTTTAATATGGTCATGGGTAACTAAACACTAGGTGGTTGGTTGATGAAAATGTTTTAGGTTAGTTTTTGAGTTCGGGGACTAAATTGAAAAATTAGAATAAATCAAATAAATTTAAAACTTAGGAAGTGACGCCCCTAAGGGAATATTTAGGCAAGTGAGACTGGAAGGTAATCATGTTGTGCACCCATCCATTAGTCCCGGATTAATCGGTGAAATCGAAACTAATTCGTCTAAGTCGGTAAAATTAAGATCGGAAGATAAAATTGAGCCAACTTGGGAGTGTGAGCAATTTAGATCCCTAATTTGAGGGTTAATTAACAACATGGAAATCAATCATCCATTATCTATTATCTTAATTAGTAGTTTTTTTGTTTTGCGTTATTTACAATTAGTTCTTTTTGGTCTTAAATAAGTAATTAGCTTTAATTAACTTCATTAATGGTGTAATAGCCAATTTTGGCCCAAGGTGAAATAAACACCAAAATAAAAAATCAAATAAACAAAACAAAAAGCCAATAAAAGGTCCAGTCCATGTACAAAGCAAATTCGGAGCCCAATTGCAAAACCAATAAATAAACCCAATAAAAGTAGACAGTCCAAATAATAAAAAATAAAACAGTCCATAAAATGTCCAATTACAAAGCCCAATATACCCCTAAACCCATTTTACAACCCTAAACCCAAAATACCAGATCTAAAATTAATACAAACCCAAGTACAAACTAGCCTGATTATCAAACCCAAATAACAGAGGCCCAATGGCCCAAGATCTTAAAATTTTTTGGAAGCCTAGGGTTTCTGCTTGTTCTCGCGCCGCAGCTCCCCACGCCTCGGCAACTGTCCACTGCGTCCCCACACGCGCTCTTGCGCCACGTCTGCCACGCGCCCATGTGCCCTGATGATTTGAGCTCCCCTAGGCTCCTCGTCTGCCGCTCACCACTGTCTCGCCCCGACCAAACGCTCACGCACGCTTCTGCCTCGCCCATACCCTGCGACAGACAGAGAGACAGAGGCAACAAACAGCAAAGAAGTATGGAAAACATAGTAAAAAAGACTGTATCCCTCGGCTATAAAGCCGCTCAAAATCGATGTAAAAAAGGGGGTCCTTCTTCAAAAAAAAAAAACAAAGAACGCACATTACCAGAAAAAGGCAAGGATCAGAAATAAAAAAGAAAAAAGGTTGATTTTGCATTCGTGTTCCTACTGTTACCTATTGTTTGCTTTATTATTTTTGTTATCTAAGATCAAAGAAAAATAAATGAATAATAAAAGAAAGAGGAAGAGGGACCTTCCGAAATTTGCCGCCGCGGCATAGGAGCGCTCTCCGTCGTCAGGGCTCTGCCTTAGGGGGACGTTGAGCCCCCTTCTCTTCGTTTCAACACACCGAAGGCTTGGCCTTCAAAGCGGGTTTCAAGTGGGGCTTTAAGGCCCACATCTGCGCACTCTCCCCCCTCGAAGCGCTGAAATGCGACGGCGACGGAAGTCCGATCGTCGGACAGTAACCTAGCGAGAGAATCCCTCTGAGTTCTCAAAAGGGGAAAGGTCGAGAGAGGGAGGAAGTTTTTTTTTTAAATCGGTTGTAAAAATAAAAAAGGGAGAAAAATGGATTTTATAAAAGAATTGAAACGGCGTCGTTTTGGGTTGGGAGCCCAAGCGCCAAAACGGCGTCGTTTGGTCCAGGACCCGCGCACAGACGACCCGACCCGACAGGATCCGCGTTTTTTTCTATAATGGGATATTTTCGCTTTTAATTCTCACACATTTTCTGTCTTTTTCAAATTAAGTTTATTTTATTTTCTAATCTGGCCCGGTAATTCGCAAAATGTTTTAATTGAGTCCTTTCTGCTACGACGCGTTTTTGTAAACGGGGATATTTTCCCTCTTGGTCCTCCACGTTTCGTGCGCATTGCTGAAGGTCCCTAATTCACTACTTCTTTTAGAATTCCCCCCAAAATATCATTTTTAAATTTAATTTCGTCCCTACTCGTGATTTCGTTTCCTTTTTTAATTCAGTCCTTACTCTTTTTAACCCTTTTTATTTATTTATTTATTGACTTTGATATCCTATGTATTAATTATCTTAAACTGTTTTATTTGTCATATTAGGTATTTAAATTTCTTTATATATTATCTGTTAATTTTGAAACCTTTCATATTTTATTTTTCGGAATTGTTCTGTCATTATACTTCATATGTATACCGTTTGTCTTTTTGTGTAAAACCTTTTATGTACGTTATTTATTTCCAAGCTTTTCTGCTGTTTACTTTAAAATCCTTGCTACATGCATTATCTTTATTTTTATATTAAACTATTTTTGTTCACATTTCATATGTACTATAAGCTTAGATTATTTACATATATATATGTATATATATTACCTACTTTGGGCTTTTTATATGTTGTTTTAAATTGTCACGTGTTTATATGTTATTTATTCTAAGTTGCTTTGCTTTATTTTAAATCGATTTGTATGATATCTATTTTAAATATTTTTACTTATCTGAAACTGTCTTATTATTCATTTTAAATTGTCTTATGTTAAGTTTCTCATTCTTTGACTTTTATTGTCGGTATCCGAATGACACATATATGTGATTATTGCTATTGCACATGTTATAATTCGTTTACTTGTATTCGCATGCTATTATTATTTATTCATACAACATTTTGTTCATGTATTCTTATTCCAAGCTCATTACTATGTTATTATGCCATCACATCGCGCATTAAATTCCAATGTTTTCATTCGATACAAGTGGTCATCTTACTTCGAACAAACGATGCATGTTATTCAAATATTGTACCTGCTATCGTTTTAAAATTGAAAATTTTCCAAACAAGGCAATATTCTATGTTTAGAAATTCGAGAGATCGTGCCCTATGTGTTGGGTTTCGGTTCTCTCGCTTGGCCAAACAATCGAATATCCTTTTGATATTTTAATGCATGAGTCTCGGGAATTAAGAGACGATCCTGGATTCGAGGATTAAAATCATCATGTCCTATGTACTGGATGTGATATTTTATTCCTTCGGAACAAGAAAACCTTGATATTCAATTCGAGAAAGCTAAAATATTCCCAAAAAGATCAATTTCCTTTTTCTTTCTAAATTTTCAACTTTCGACATTGAGACATTAAATAATCAATTTGGTACCAATTTTGGGCGTGACGAGGGTGCTAACCCTTCCTCGCACGTAACCGACTCCCGAACCTATTTTCTCAAATTTTTGTAGACCAAAAACATTGTTTTAGTAAATCAAAATGTTTTATTAAAACAAAGGTGATCCGATCATACCTGATAAAAGATCGGTGGTGACTCCCGTTTTTATTTTCAAAACCAAGTCGATTCCCGTTTTTTTCAAAAAATGGTTACGACAGCTTGGCGACTCCACTGGGGACGTGTGAGAGTCAGGCCGTAAAATTGATTATTCTTTGTCTTTTTGTCGGAAAGTTGGAAATTTATTTTGAAAATTCACGTTTCTTTCGATGCATTTGCTGATATTATGATTCCAATAATGTTGAGTCTTATAAAATACTTTGGCATTACACTGCATAACCGTTGTGGTCATACCCTCTTAAGTGGGAGTGAGACGCTACTCTTTCGTGAGGTTTTTACCTCCATGCAAGATAGTGGATCGCTTCCGGGATACATCCGTAGCTATGTCTTCGTGAGATTTTTAGCTCCGTGCAGCCATAGGGAAATGTATTCCCCTGAACCGAACTCGGTCCATAGGAGCCTATAATGGGTGAGGATCGAGGAATCTGCTGGTTCAGGTACCCTTGCTTTAGAACCACACCACATATAGAGAAACCTAAGAGCCCATTGAAGGTAGAGCTGTGTAAACCCTAGTTGTTACCTTAAACAGGGGTTCGATTACTTCCTGCTCGTTTTAAGTTCTTTTTGTACATGATACTAACTTGTTGTGTTTTGCTTTTATTGCATAGCATTTCATCATAAAAGGTGTTGATTCACATTCGTTTACTAGATAGAAAAGCTTAACATGGAAAAGGGGTTTCTTGATAGAGTGGAGGATAATGCGGCTGTTCAAGTGTGGTCCGAAAGGATACAGCAAGAGAAAGGAGATAGCCTGACAGTGGGGCATGAATCAGAGTTATGAGATTTCACCCGTATCAGCATGGCTCAAAATGACCTGCGAGAGTTCAAGGAAATATGGGATTCCTAGGGCAACGAGGTCAAACAACTATTCTACTATAATTACGGTGATTTGCCCTATCTGCTTGATATCAAGGTAGACGAGTACCTACTCCGAGCCATTACCCAGTTTTGGAACCCCGCTTACGGTTGCTTTACTTTCGGAAAAGTGGATTTGGTTCCTACCATAGAAGAGTACACAGCTTTGTTCCGATGCCCGAGAATTCAAACTGATAAGGTGTATTCAAGGTTTACTAATGTGCCGGCGTTCTCAAAGAGGCTAATGAACATTACAGGGATGAGCGAGCAATGGATTACGGCCCAGATCAAGCAAAAGGGAGATTGTAAGTGCATCCCTTAGAAACACTTGAGGGACTTGATCTTGGCGCATTCTGATAAGAAAAAGAGGGTCGACGTCTTTGCTCTGGGCATCTATGGTTTGGTCATTTTCCCTAAGGCATTAGGGCATATAGAGGATGCGGTCTCAGACCTATTTGATAAACTTGATAAGGGAGTCACACCTGTCCCCGCAATTTTAGCCGAAACCTTCAGATCATTGAACACTTGCCGAAGAGCGGGTGAAGGGAGGTTCGTGGGATGTGCACAGCTGTTGCTATCTTGGTTTCATTGCCATTTTTGGAAGATAGAAAAGGTCTCATACAAAGTCTTTTTCGAGAACTATTCTCCTCTAGAGGAATTAGCAGGTACACCAAGGCGGGACGACCTATCTGGAGAGAAATGGATAGCGATTCTCCAAAATTTGCAAGTTAAAGATGTAGAATGGAAAGCTCCGTGGATGATCACTGACGAGATCTTGTATTGGTGTGGAGGGTTCGACTGGGTTCCTTTACTCGGAATATGGGGAGCTGTCAGATATGCCCCGTTACTAGTGATGAGGCAGTATCAATCGAGGCAGTTCATACCTGCGACACATGGATTAGCCCAATGTGAATTTTCATACAAGGATGATAACTATAAGAAGAGAGTTCGCAAGATATCAGATGCATGGACTCAGACCCGGAAAATGAAGAGACTCGCCATAGGGCCAATGACCACCCCCGAGTACGATCGGTGATGGGGCAAAAGAATCAACGACAATGTCTCAAGGCTAATCCAAGGAAATGCTCGACCAATAGAAGAGCAGCTACAAGTAATCCCGTTTGAATTAGAGATTATCAAGCAAGATTTTGAGAGAAAGAGCCGGGAATTGGGTAAGAGGATAGAGCAGCTAGAAGAGGAAAAGATGCAGTTGGGGTTAGATGTTGACGTCCACAAGTTCGAGGCCAAGAAATTGAAAAAAGGAAAAAATAAGGCCGAAGAGGATTTGGATAGCTTAAAGACGGACTATAAGAAGCTACGTATGTCCATCAGAACTGCTGGTTTGGGCAAATCGTCAGAGCAATGGCGACAGGAAATTAAAGAAGAAAAGTCCAGAGCCGATCAGTGGGAAAAGAAATTCCAAGATGCTTGAGTACGGGAGGACGCTTGGGAAAGAAGCCTGTCGGAAAGCCAAAATGAAAAAGAGAGGTTACGCACACAAGTAGCAGAATTAGAAAGGTCACTGCATCTGCACCGTAGTTGCAACTCAGTAATCGAATTAAAAGCCAGTCAGAACAGGATCAAGGAGATGAGAGGAAGGATAGGAGAGCTCGAGACTGCATTACAAGATAGCAAAATTCGAGTTGAGATCCTTGAAGCGAACAATGAACATTGGAAGGAGCAGCTCCACCATTCTCAAGAACAGATCGGAAATAGAGACTATGTAATGGGCTAAGCTGTGGCTCAAATCTGAGAGGTGGCCGATCATTTGCAAACCTTGGCGATTCGGGCTGATGCGTTAAGTCTGATGTACGAGTCAGGATCGGAGCGAGGCCAAAGTTTAGCGTGGCTTCTTAGGAAAGTTAAGGATTTAGGCATTAGGGCGAAGTCGTATATGTAATAGTCCGTTCTATGAAAGGAAATTTGTTTTCTAGTAAAGTTTATCTAATGGAATTGAATCAAATCAACACCTTTCGCATTCATACCATGCATTTTCATTACATTGCATGCATTAGCATCGCATCACCCTAATCATTTACTAAGGCTAAAATCGTATAATCCACAGTTGCGACACCACGAATCTGGAATCACGTCATCCCTATAGGACACGTCTAAGAATTAGAGCTATGGACGCCGAACTCAATGAGAGGATCGAAAGAATGGAAAGAATCCAGAGAGAGTTGCAAGAACAGTTAGCCAAGTCGCAGCAAGAAGCAAGGGATCTGATGGCAAGGTCCTGAGAGGAATCGCTCGAGCAGAAGGATCAAATGACCAAAATGATGGAGATGATATCAACTCTGGTCAAAGGAAAAGGGCCCGTGCAAAGTCCTGATGTTACAAAACCCCATTTGAGAGTTAATCAAGATCCGCTTTATCTCCCAGGATTCACTCCACCCCACGTCCCTGCAACGCAAAGAGGATATCCTCAAGGGGAACCAGTAGGCCTAGAGCAACGACCCGCACCACCTGCTCATCTAGGGTAAGATATGTTTGCGTCGAACTCCAGAGATAATTCTGCTAATCCAATAGTTCCGGATTTGGATGATCCGGTAGAAATAACCAAGCTGAGAATGAAGGAACATGATGCCGAGGACAAGTATAGGAGTCTAGAAGAAAGACTCAAAGCGGTAAAGGGTATTGGAGTCTTCTCTGCACTGAGCGCCAAAGAGCTCAGTTTAGTACCTGATCTAGTCCTACCCCGAAATTCAAAGCTCCAGATTTTGAAAAATACGATGGAACGAGATGCCCAAAGGCGCATCTCATCATGTTTTGTCGGAAGATGGCGGGTTATGTGAATGAAGACAAATTGTTAATACATTATTTTCAAGATAGCTTGATCGGATCAGCCCTCCGATGGTATAATCAACTCAGCAGAGAGAGGATCCAATCATGGAAGGACCTAACATCTGCACTTTGCAAACAGTACAAGCATGTCTCCGATATGGCGCCCGATCGACTAACGCTGCAGGTGATGGAAAAGAAGCCAGCAGAGACGTTTAGAAAATACGCTCAAAGGTGGAGGGACGTCTCGACGCAAATAGAGCCCCCACTGACTAAAAGTGAGATAACGGTCCTCTTTATCAACACCTTGAAAGCGTCATTTTACGACAAACTGGTGGGAAACGCCACAAAAGACTTTGCCGATATCGTAATGTCTGGGGAGCTCATTGAAAATGGCATCAAGAGTGGAAGGATGGAAGGTTCTGAGAGTTCAAAAAGACCAGTACCCGTGAAGAAAAAAGAGCCTGAAACTCACATGGTGGGGACTGAAAGCTGCTATGCTTCTAACCCATACCCAACCCAACCACGACTTCTATTTTCCTCCTCAAAACTCTTACTATCAAACACCTCCTCTTTACCCCGTCTATGCCACTGATAACCAAAGACCATTCACCATGTTCCCACCTAATAACACGTCTACTCCAAGCCAACCCAAACACGAACAAAGACCGGTGAGGCCCAATCCTGAAAAACCTCGACTCACCCCTATTGCTGTGTCGTACGGAGAACTGTGCCCAAAATTGTTGGAAAAACAATTAATATCCCCGCATTATATGGCATCATTGAAACCGCCATACCCGAAATGGTACGATCCCAATACCAGTTGCATGTATCATGGGGGAAACCAAGGGCACTCCACTGAAAATTGTATAGCCTTCAAAAAGAGGGTTCAGGATCTCATTGATGCAGGGATTTTACGATTTGACGGTACTGGTAATGTGGCTGGAAACCCGCTCCCTAACCATACTGAGGGGAACGTAAGCGCAGTGATAAGGGAAGACACGCGGCGAGCTAAGAGCTGCGTCTCTGAAATAAAAACACCCTTGCGAAAGGTCTGGAAGGTGATGATGGAAAATGTGTTGTTTAGTCATTCCCATAGAAGTTTCGAAGAAGAAAGTATGGAAGGTCAAAGTTTCTGTATCTTTCATGGTATCGAAGGGCACAACATCCAGTCTTGCGAAGAATTCAGGAAACTACTCCAAGACATGATGAACAACAAGGAAGTCGAGATCCTTGATAAAATGGATGAGGCCGAAGAAAGGGAAATATGTGCCTCTGATAACCAACCACCAGTCACTCGTTATAGTGCCGATCGACCTCTGGTGATTTATTATGAGCCCAAAAAGGAGGAAGTCAAATCGACGGTGGTGATTGAAGTGCCTTCTCCTTTCCATTACAGGGATGATAAGGCGGTGCCATGGAAATACGGTGTTAACATTGTCACACCCGAAGTTGAAAAACCAAAGGCTGTGGTTGGGGATGTCAGCAGAGTAGGACACTTTACTCGCAGTGGGAGGTGCTATTCTCTGGAAATGGCCGAACCAAAGGAAAAAGCCGTTGACTCGAGCCAGAGAGGAAAGACACCGATGCGTGAGGTTGAGGTGGATGTTGAAATACAATCGAAACCAGAAACTAAAAGACCTGTGAACGAGAATGAAGCTCATGAATTTTTAAAGTTCATCAAGCACAGTGAATATAACATCGTGGAACAGTTGAACAAATAGCAGGCAAAAATTTCAGTGTTATCCCTACTGTTGAACTCAGAGTCACATCGGAACGCCTTGCTAAAAGTGCTCAATCAAGCTTACGTAGAAAGCAATGTATCTGCAGAAAAGCTTGGCAGATGGGTGAACAATCTAAATGCAGATAATTTCATCTCATTTAGTGATGATGAAATACCATCAAACGGTAGGGGCTCCGTGAAGGTGTTACATATTACTACCAGTTGCAAGGGTTACATAGTGCCGAACGTGCTCATCGACAATGGATCCGCACTCAATGTCCTGCCTTTGGCCACACTCTCTAGGATGCCAGTTGATATGTCCTATCTAAGGCCTTGTCATTCCACAGCAAGGGCATTTGACGGGACACGACGAGAGGTTATGGGAAAGATTGAAATCCCTCTAGAAGTGGGCCCATGCACTTATAACGTAGAGTTCCAGGTCATGGACATTACTCCGTCGTATAATTGCTTCTTAGGGATGCCTTGGATCCACTCTGCTGGGGCAGTCCCTTCGTCTCTCTATCAAAAAGTGAAGTTCATCATGGATAACCGCTTGATCACAGTCGCTGGCGAAGAAGACATCGTTGCATCTATTTCTGCTATCACACCTTATATCGAAGTGAACAAAGATGCAGTGGAATGTTCCTTCCGTTCCCTCGAATTTATTAATGCTACATTTGTTGCTGAGGGAAATAAGATTCCCACACCCAGATTATCAAGGAATGCCAAGATGGGAATCAAACTGACGGTTGGAAGAGGAGCCCGAGCGAGGAAGGGCTTAGGAAGATACCAGCAAGGGATAGCTAGAGCACTAAAGTCGATACACCAAAAGGCCCGATACGGTTTAGGGTTCAAGCTAGATGTGCGACAAAGAAAGAAACAACTGCAAAAAGATTAGGAAAAGAGGATTGCAAGAGCTTCAGGCCGGGAAGTGGAATGGGAGCCCATAATGTATCTGCCCTTGTCGAAAACATTTACATCTGCAGGAACGATGTACCCAGAAAGAGATAATTCACGAAACACGCTGTTATTGATTGAAAAGGATTTTCAGAACTTCAATATAAATGTTATTGACAAATCGGATTATACGATGGAAGACATTTCAATGATACGCCCTGGTCTTCCTGGATTTGTTTTGAGCAATTGGACTACTGAGGATCTTCTTGTAGTTTCTAGGGCTCCTCCAAAGTAATCCTCAATGTCCACTCCTTTTATGCCCCAAGTTACTGGGAAAACTATTACAAGAGTTTATGTCTGCTATTTATCTTTTAAATGAACTTCAATAGAGATGCATTTTTGTTATGGTCTCTTCATTCTCATTGACTTCATATTTATTCCCTCTTCTTATAATCTGTCCCTACGTATATTTCATATCATGCCGTGGTACTATGTTTGTGTGTCCCAACACTTTGATATTCTTCTATAGTTTTCTTTTCCATTTACCTTTCAGGTGCTCAGATATCAACGACGTGAACAATCCCGTTACAAGTCCTAAAATCGATTTCGAGCAAGCTGTTTGTTTAAGAGAATCCGAAGTTGACGAAAATGCTGAAGATTATGTCTCAACCCCTGACTCATTGAGAATGATAGAACAGGAAGATAAACAGATTCTGCTCCATGAAGAATCTGTTGAGGCAGTGAACTTGGGAAACGAAGAAAAGAGGCAAGAAGTGAAAATTGGGACCTCTATTTCAGAGCACACCAAACATGATTTGATCGCCTTGCTTCATGAGTATAGAGATGTGTTTGCATGGTCGTATCAGGACATGCCAGGTTTGAGCAAGGATGTAGTGGTCCATAGACTCCCACTGAAGCCAGAATGCAAACCCATTCAACAAAAGCTAAGACAAATGAGGCCTGAAATGTTGCTAAAGATAAAAGAAGAAGTAAGAAAACAATTTGATGCTGGCTTCTTACAAGTCTCTAAATATCCAGAATGGGTGGCTAATATAGTCCCAGTACCGAAGAAAGACGGTAAGGTGCGAATGTGCGTAGATTATCGTGACCTGAACCTAGTAAGCCCAAAAGATAATTTTCCCTTGCCACACATCGACACATTGGTAGATAACACAGCGAGACATTCATTATTTTCTTTCATGGATGGATTCTCGGGTTATAATCAGATAAAGATGGCTCTCGAGGATATGGAGAAAACTACCTTTGTGACGATGTGGGGGACATTCTGCTACAAGGTGATGCCATTCGGATTAAAGAATGCCGGGGCAACATATCAAAGGGCAATGGTGATGCTGTTCCATGACATGATGCACAAAGAAATAGAAGTCTATGTCGACGATATGATTGCCAAATCTCGAGGGGAAAGAGAGCATGTCGGGAACCTCAGGAAGTTGTTTGAAAGACTGAGGAAATTCCAGCTAAAGCTTAACCCAGCCAAGTGTACCTTCGGGGCTACCTCTGGAAAATTACTGGGTTTCATTGTCAGCGAGAGAGGTATCGAGGTTGACCCAGACAAGATAAAAGCCATACAGGAACTACCGCCTCCATGCACACAAAAAGAAGTCAGAGGGTTCTTAGGGAGGTTGAACTACATCGCTCGATTTATCGCTCAACTTACCAACCAGTGTGACCCAATTTTCCGGCTTCTTAAAAAGCACAATCCTGGAGAATGGGACGAGGAGTGCCAAGTGGCTTTTGACAAGATAAAACAATATTTGTCCAGCCCCCCGGTGCTAGTACCGCCAATTCCCGGGAGACCGTTAATATTGTATCTGACTGTGTTCAAAAATTCCATGGGTTGTGTACTGGGGCAACATGATGAGTCAGGGAAAAGAGAAAAGGCGATTTACTACCTCAGCAAGAAATTCACGGGGTGTGAAGCGAAGTATCCGTCAATTGAAAAGTTCTGTTGCGCTTTGGTCTGGGTGGTTCGAAGGCTCAGACAATATATGATGTATCATGCGACGTGGTTGATTTCAAAACTAGACCCAATAAAGTACATGATGGAATCACCTGCACTCTCAGGAAGAATGGCGCGATGGCAAATCCTACTATCGGAGTACGACATCATCTACGTTAATCAAAAGTCGGTAAAAGGAAGTGCAATAGCTGACTTCTTAGCGACTCGAACAACTGAGGAATACGAGCCATTGAGATTTGACTTCCCAGACGAAGACTTGATGTGCACCACAGAAGAAGAATGTGAGTCATCAAATGAGAAATCATAGAAGATGAGCTTTGATGGTGCATCAAATGCATTGGGGCATGGGATTGGAGCAGTCTTAGTGTCACCAGAAGGGAATCATTACCCATTCACTGCCAGATTAAATTTCTTCTGTACCAACAACATAGCGGAATACGAGGCTTACATCATGGGACTTCGCGCAGCTATTGAACGAGACATCAAAATCTTAAAGGTATCCGGGGATTCGGCATTGGTGATTTACCAAATCCGTGGAGATTGGGAAATGAGAGACTCGAAGTTAGTCAAATATCGCGATCTCGTGACAGAGCTGATCAAAGAATTTGAAGAAGTAACCTTTAATTACTTCCCACGAGAAGAAAACCAATTGGCTAATGCCCTAGCCACTTTGGCTTCAATGTTCAAAGCAAGCCGAGAAACAGAAATAATGCCTCTCCAAATGAGCATATACGAGGCCCCTGCACATTGTTTTAGCATCGAAAAAGAGGCGGACGGACAGCCCTGGTTTCATGATATCTTAGAATATGTCAAGAATCAAAGATATCCTGAGCAAGCAAATGAGAATGACAAAAGAACAATCAGAAGAATGGCAGTAGGATTTGTTCTTGATGGAGACATCCTATACAAAAGGGGAAAAGATCAAGTGCTCTTGAGATGCGTGGATACTGATGAAGCCAGAAAGATACTTGAAGACGTCCATGAAGGAATTTGTGAAACGCATGCTAACGATTTCACTATGGCTAGGCAGATTACGATACTCGGTTATTACTGGTTGACAATGGAAAGCGGCTGCATTAGTTACGTGCGAAAGTGCCACAAATGTCAAGTTTACGGCGATAAAGTTCATGCAGCACCTTCGCCCCTTCATGTCATGACTTCTCCGTGGCCTTTCTCTATGTGGGGCATGGATGTTATAGGTCCAATTTCCCCAAGAGCTTTTAATGGACATCGATTCATTTTCGTGGTCATAGATTATTTCACAAAATGGGTAAAAGCCGCTTCGTTTGCTAATGTGACAAAGACCGCAGTTTGCAAGTTCTTGAAAAAGGAGATCATATGTCGATACGGATTACCTGAGAGAATCATCTCAGATAATGCTTTGAATCTAAACAACAAGATGATGAAAGAAGTGTGCGAGCAATTTCGAATAAAGCATCACAATTCCTCACCCTATCGCCCAAAGATGAACGGAGCAGTAGAAGCTGCTAACAAAAATATTAAGAGGATTATTGGGAAAATGACCGAGACATATAAAGACTGGCACGAGAAGCTACCATTTGCCCTATATGCATATCGCACATGTGTGCGGACCTCAACGGGGGCAACTCCTTTCTCTCTGGTCTATGGAATGGAAGCTGTACTGCCCATCGAAGTGGAGATCCCCTCTTTACGAGTCTTAATGGAGTCAAAACTAGAAGAATCAGAATGGGTTCAAGCTCGATATGACCAACTAAACCTGATCGAAGAAAAACGCTTGAAAGCAATTTGTCACGGACAGATGTACCAGAAGAGAATGATAACAGCCCATGACAAGAAGGTACGGTCGAGGGAATTTCGCGAAGGAGAACTCGTGCTGAGAAAGATTCTCCCAATACAAAAAGACTTTCGAGGAAAATGGGCACCGAATTGGGAAAGACCATACGTTGTAAAGAAGGCTTTCTCGGGTGGAGCTTTGATTCTCACTGAGATGGATGGGAAGGAAGTACCAAACCCAGTAAATTCAGATGCGGTGAAGAAATACTACGCCTAAAAACAAAAAAATAAAAATAATAAAAAAAAGAGATCAAGATGAAAACCCGAAAGGGGCGTCTTGACAAACAAAAGGTTTAGGATGAAAACCCGAAAGGGCATCCTGAGGAAGCAGATTTGGGCTCAAAGAGCAAGAGCGATGTAAACCGGGAGTCGAATGGCGAGATATTAATGTTTGAAGCAGACACGGAAGCTTGAAATCTTCTACACAAGAAGCTTTGTTCGAAAAGATCCAGGATCAGGAAACATGGAAAAGTTCATGCGTTGAATATCTAGAACATTTGTGACATTTGAATCGGCTTTCCTTTCTCTATAACGTTTTCTTTACTGAACTATTCCTTGTCAATTTTCTTTGCTTATTGCTTTTGGAAATAAATATGAATGTGAGGTATTTCTTTCGTACCTACTTTCTCATTTTCATGCATCTCATGTTTGGTTCATTTGAATGATAAATAGTGAAATGACATACTCTAAGTAAAAGCACTACACCAAAATAGACTTTTAGCGGCGTTTTTTTGGGCTTTTAGCGGCGTTTTTAAGCGCCACTAATAGTATTTGCGGCGTTTTCGAAAGCGCCGCAAAAAAACGCCGCTAAAGAAAGTGCCGCAAAATTTAGTGGCGTTTGTTGTGAAAAAACGCCGCTAAAAGTAAAGACTTTTAGCGGCGCTTTTATAAAAAACGCCGCAAAAGGTATGGGCTTTTAGCGGCGCTTCAGAAAAAACGCCGTTAAAGATATGGGCTTTTAGCGGCGCTTCTAAAAAAACGCCGCAAAAGATATGGGCTTTTAGCGGCGCTTTTCAAGAAAACGCCGCTAAAGGTAGGGGGTTTTAGCGGCACTTTTTAAAAAAACACCTCTAAAGGTAGGGGGTTTTAGCGACGCTTTTTAAAAAAACGCCGCTAAAAGTAGGGGCTTGTAGCGGCGCTTTTTAAAAAAACGCCGCTAAAGGTAGGGGCTTGTAGCGGCGCTTTTTAAAAAACGCCGCTAAAGGTAGGGGCTTTTAGCGACGCTTTTCACAAAAACGCCGCTAAAAGTCATGAAAATTAAAAAAAAATTAAAATATTATAAAAAAGAATAAAATTAAAATATTATAAATATTAAAATATTATAAAAATATTTAAGGAAAAAATAATAAAAATTAAACATTTTTCAGCCCATAACATTTAAACCAAAAAAAGGAAATCGATAGCAAACAATATTCAACAAGAATTTTAAAAAAAGAAGCAAGGATGGATTTCTTCAACTCTTCAAATCACTTTAGCAAATCACTTGAACCTGCATCTGAACCCTTTTCATCCTCGGACTCCTCACCAAGGATGGATTTCTTCAACTCTTCATATCACTTTTCATTCTCCAAGTATTGAGGATTAGATTTAAAAATGTCTACAAGGACAAATAAATGCATTCATGATGCATGCCAGAAGGAATCAACCAAACATGTAGAGTTCATCAATAAAATATAACTAACAAAAAATGTAGCTGGAGGCATCTTGAAACATACCAGTGGTTATTTTTGGATCAATCTCAACTTGGAGAGATATGAGTTAATTGGTCATCTTCCTCAACAAGGTCTAGTTCTGGACGAACAGCAGGATATCCCTGCAAATGTATAAATGGCAAATAGAATTATAAATTGTTCCTTTTGTAATAGTGAGAAGTTCCAAAGCAATAATCTCATGGGTGACTTGCTGGTTTACAAGATGAGCTATAAATTTAGCAGCAGCTAATAATTGAGGCTGACGGACAAAAGAAATAGTCCTTGTCATTTCCTAACCTTGTCATTTCGCTTATATGCACTTTTCACCTGTAAAATAATCCTTCTCAACAATAAATCCCCCACTTCGGGAAACTTGGTATTAACAACAGCCACCAATGCAGCGAAAACATCAGTGAAACTGGGGGATGCCATCTAAGATTTCATACACGAACGACAAAATAGACCCCTTCCTCGAATAAGATAGGCAATAAGAATGTCTGACTGCTCTTCTATATATAAAGCCGTGCAAGTCTAAGTATGAATTATTCTCCAAATGGCTTAGAATATTTTAAAACAACACAAGGCAAAGTCCAATGCTCTAGTTATAAATGGAAATCTTTTAATATAAGCTTTCTCTATTCTTTTCGTTCTCTTTCTCCATCGAAATTTTAAAACTTAATTGATTTCATCAAAAAATTAAAGTTCGTACTTATCCCTAAGATTTAAAAATGAAAGGTTAAAAGGATAGGCAGTAAAGTACTAAAAACATACAAATCCAAGATGCAAAATTTCTGCTTCTTTGTCACCATGCCAGTGACTCATACCTGACAAAAGAAAATGTAAAGAAACAAAATAAATCAATGAACTTACAGAAAAAAAAATAAACAACTTGGCTAAGATCAAAGATTCTTTAACTAAAGTTCAATTACTTTATTGTTTGTGAACCGAAAAGAACAATACTAACCTCTTGGCAACTTAAGATATCCATCACTCTGACGTCTATATAATTTTGTAGTTGGAAAGTCATCACCTATTAAACATGTCCAATAAATTTAAAAAATGTCTATATCATCAATGAAAATTTTCCAATGGTTATTCTAAGTAGCTATAAATAGAAACTTCAATAATGAGTGAATAAAACAAAATATTTAAATAAAATCAAAGCTCCACAATAAAGGGAGCAACGGCATTTTACAAGATGAGTTCTCCAAATTCCCAAAAGATGCTTTTCTAATCATATCTTTTAAATACAAATCATTCATTGGATAGGCCTGGTTAATACTAACATTTAATTATAGCAACCTGCAGTGGTCAAGTTCAAATGCAAAATCTATCAATACCATGCAAAAGCAAATCTTAGAAATGTAAATTAAGCCTATAGTAGGAGGGATGCAAAACAATATCAAATAAAATTATGGTCTAAAGAAACATCAGAAAATGTAAATTATGATGAATCTGAAGTTTACAAATGTAAACAAGTAAAATTAAAACTGGAAATAAAAGAAAAAAAACTAAGCATTTCCGTATAAAGTTCAAGTAAATTGCATAGAATGAAAGAAAATAAACAAGGAGAGGAGATAATGTACTAATAAATGGTTCGTGCGGGGTGGACTCCAGTTGCAAACCTAGTCCCATCCCCCACATATCCCCTTTTTTGTCATTGTATTTATTTCTTCAACAAGTGACAGAATTTGGGTCACACAATCTTTAACAAATTTAAATGTACTAATAAATTTATAAAAATAAAAAATTAAGATATATCAATATAAAACATGTTTTGATTTAAATGGAGTAGTGACTAAAACTCTTGTAGATACATATTTAATGTGTTATCTCATGTTTACCTTTAATATTATATAAAAAAATTAAATCAGAAATAAACCTATTTTTTATATTATTATTAATATTTTTGGGGAGGGGGTGTTCTGGTGAAAGTTTTTATTGCTATTAGGAGCAGATTTGATTGGTATTTAATTATAAATCAAATCACTCTAGTATTGAGAAATATATTAATTATTTATGAATTCTATATGTCCTTTTGGTCTCCTGTTGTTTGAAAGACTTACATCGCCTCATATGCTGTAATTTTTTGGTTCAAAATGCAGTAAATTTTTAGTAAATTGAGATTTTGATTTTTTTCAGAAAAATAACAAAATCAAATTTTAATAACTTTTAACTATGATATGGTAGAATTTTTGTTTCTTCCCATCCTTAAATTCTACGTGTAAGTAATTTTGAGCTCAGCTGGTTTTAATTGTTTTAATAATAACAATAATAAATTAAATTAATAATTAACCGATTAATGATATTTTATTTTTAATCGAAGCGAGTAAGATTTCGAGTGTTTAATTTTAATATTTGATTTAATAAATTTTTTACGTAGAAATGCTTTTGTCATAGGCAAAAATGCTCACCTTTAACTCTTTGTTCATAGGCAGCACGATCACGCATCATAAGAGTAGCAACTTCTCCATTCAATGGATCCGATGGGTTGGGATATAAAAGAAGTTGAGGAAGAAACACTTCAAAGACATTTACCAGATCTAAAAATCGAACAGAAGAGTTGAAAAAACAAATAAGTTAATTCGATTGTCGAGTTCCAAGAGTAATATTAACAGCATTAAAACAAGAAAGAATCAAGAAAACCAAATATAGTGTACAATGCTTACCGAACATAGGGCTCCAAGTCTGATTGATGACATCCAAACAAACTGAACCGGACCTGAAACTCATAGTTCAAAGACATATTAAACAATAACGTAGCATTTAAAAGCCAAATTTAGAACATTTCAACATCCAAAAAACCTTACATTTCATCAACATTCGGGTGATAGATCTTTTTTATAAAGCCAATTGATGGAGATTTATAAGGATAAGCATCTGGGAGTTCCACCCTAATCTTCCATACACCACCATGATAAGGACCTGTTATATTTCCATATCAAAAACCCAGACGCAAAATTTATCAAAAAATTCTATTCTCATTCTCAAATTTCAAAGAAATAAAAAACGGGGCAGCTCAAATAAGAACAAAAAACACAAATATACAGATAAACATTAATATTCAAACCCCCTGAGAAAAAAGATATTAAAGAATATAACAACCCGCGACCCGTGAAATAATTTCTTTAGGATTTGCAATTGAAAAAAGAGCACACTGTTGCTTTCACTCGGCTTACCAAAGTTTGAATCTGTTCATTCAGCTCTGCGATTCAGAAAACTTGAGTTTGATAAAGGGATCACCAAATTGTTATCAAAATCCTATAACTTTGTAAATTTTCGATGTTGTCGTTTAGCTTGTTATCAGCTTGAATAATAAAGATTTTAATAAAGCATAAAAAATATCTGGATGATGCAAAACCCAGAAACAAACAGAGCATTAGCTAAAAAAAAGGTCAAATTTTAGCACACAAATAATTTTTCTACAAACTAGATCAGATCTGTGATGCAAAATTAAGCAAAAATTCCAAAAAAAAATTCATATTAAAGAAAACCTAAACTAATTAAAAGTAGAGAAGAAAAAGAAATGAATAAAAGAGTACTTTGAAAGACGGTAGCTTTAGCGTTATTGACAGCCAATTCAACGAGATGAGGATTAATGGAAGGCAAGCCGTTGGGATCTTAGAGTTTCCTTTCGAGGAATTTAGCCAAAGCAGTAGCTTTATTAGTTGTTAAAGGTCCTCCTGGATGAGCCAATCTGCAATCATAAAAAAAAGCATAAAAAAGTAAGAAGAAGAAGAAAAGAAGATTCTTCAACAGACAGATGAAATAAATTTGATAAAGTAAAATATATTTTTGATATGTTATTCAGATTTGATAAAGTAAAAGCTTCAATTTTCAACCATTAAAAAATTAATCGAAATGCAAATCAGCTGATAAGAAAAATCAAAGTTATAAACAAACTTACCAATAAGAAAAATAGAAGTTGAAGCTCAAAATCTCGTAAGCAAAGCAAAGGGAAAGCTTGAAACAGATCTAAGGGAAAAAAAGGTATATATATATATATATATATATATATAGCTTAAGTTGTGGAAAGCATTTGAGAGATGATTTTAAGGATCTAAAGAGATCGATTATCAAAGGCTATAGATACAATAAAAGATGAAGGGGATTTTACTGGACAACAAAAATAATTTTATTTGTATAAAATAGTTTAGGGATTTTCTATATGGGAAATCAATGGCCGGTAGGAAGGGTGAACTTTAGGGATTTGAAATTGGGGAAAAGGGTGAACAAGAGAGCAAAACGGATGTCAATGGGGGAAAAATGGGTGAAAATACTTAGGGATTTAGGAGTAGGGAAAAGGGGGAAAATGAACCAGGCAGAAGGAATGGGAAACAAGGTTATTGTGTGGGTAAAAAACAAGAGAGCAAAACGACACCGTTTTGCCCAAATAAATTTAATGTTTGCGGCGTTTTTAACCAAAGCGCAGCTAAAAGGGGAACCTATTGCGGCGTTTTACCAAAACGCCACTAAAAATCTAATAAAACGGCACCGTTTTGCTTATATCTTTTGCGGCGTTTTTCTAAAAAACGCCGCTAATGCGTTTAAAATTAAAATTATTTAATATATAAAATAAAAACAATATAATTTTTTTCATTTAAATAAAAACAATATTTAAAAGAATATATAAAATAAAAACAATATAAAATTATTTAATAATAGTATTTTAATTTTTTCATTTAAATAAATAAATTTTTTAAAATTTAAATAATATTTAAAAGAATTAGATCAAATTTAAAATCTTGAAAATTATTTAAAATTTGAATTTATTTAATATAAATTAAAAACAAAGCAGTCATATACCCAAAAAATTTTAAATTTATTTTAATAATAGTTTTTCAAATTGTTAACATATATTTTTCACACAAAATACCCTAAACCCCTAACCCCTATCCTATTAACCTTTAAACCCTAACCTTTGTCCTCTTAACCTTTAAACCCCTATCATCTAACACCTAACCGAAAAACCCCCATATCATTTAATCCCTAATCCTTAACCAATAACCCCTAAATATTAAATCATAGACTCTAAACCTTAAACCTTAAATCTTAAAATCTAAACCCTAAACTCATATCATTTTAAACTTATTATAAACCTTAAACCATAAACCCTTGACCATCGACCCTAAATCACTAAACTCTGAACCTTAAAACCCTAAACTTCAAATCCTAAACCATAAACACTAACCCCTAAACATTAAAACCCTAAACTTTAGAATCACAAACCTTAAAACTCTAAACCCTAACCTTTATCCTCTTAACCCTTAAACCCATAACACCTAAACCCATAAACCTTAAAAATGTATCCTTTAAACCCTAATCCCCAACGAATAACCCCTAAACCTTAAATCATGGACTATAAACCTTAAACCTTAAATCATGAACTCTAAACACTAAACTCATAACCTTATAAACTTATAAACCCTAAACATTAGACAATTGAACCACTAAATTATAAACACTAATGCCGAGTTTTTTTTCCAATTTTTATATTGATACCAAAATGGCGCCGTTTATATTCTGGAATAAAATAGCTATTTGCGGCGTTTTTGGACAAAACGCCACTATTTTTTTTTTATATTGATACCAAAACGGCGCCGTTCTATTTAGAAATCAAAATAGTTTTTTGCATTGCTATACATTTACTGGCGTTTTTGAACAAAACGCCACTAATGTTGATTTTTTTTTTCAATTTTTATATTAAACCGAAACGACGACGTTTTATTTTTAAATAAAATAGTTTTAATAGATTTTTACGGCGCCGCTAATGCTCAGACTTTTAGCGGCGTTTTTAAAAAAGCGCCGCTACAGATCGGACTTTTAGCGGCGTTTTTACAAAAGCGCCGCTAATGCTCAGACTTTTAGCGGCGTTTTTTAAAAAGCGCCGCTACAGATCGGACTTTTAGCAAAAGCGCCGCTAATGCTTAGACTTTTAGCGACGTTTTTAAAAAAGCGCCGCTAAGACTCGGACTTTTAGCGGTGTTTTTAAAAAAGCGCCGCTACAGCTCGGACTTTTAGCGGCGTTTTTACAAAAGCGCCGCTAATGCGGAGTCTTTACAAAAGCGCCGCTAATGCTCAGACTTTTAGCGGCGTTTTTACAAAAGCGCCGCTAATGGCAGACTTTTAGTGGCGTTTTTCCAAAAGCACCGCTAATTCTCAGACTTTTAGCGGCGTTTTACGAATAAACGCCGCTATATATCCTTTTTAGCGGCGTTTTGGAAATAAACGCCACTATTGCTCATTTTTTTGCGGCGCTGCCGCTAATGTATAATATTTGCGGCGTTTTTATTTAAAACGCCACTAAAAACGCCGCTAAAATTCTGTTTTGCTGTAGTGAAGGAATGTTGAGCATTACCTAGATGAGAATTCGGTAAGTGCAAGAGCCTCAAAGCAGGGACAAAGTTCAACAGGGGGCAAAAGAGTGATAAACGACGAGGAACGCAGATTACTCGTAAAAACTTGAGGACGGGTACAAAACCTAAAAGGGGGATCAAGGATCGAAGAAATAAATACAGGTCATCCTGAAAGTCATGACGAAAAGAGATACAGGACAAACAAACCCAGGGCGCATTGCTTAATCATGTAGGCATAAAAGCATTTAGGACAAACGCATGCATTTCATGATAACATCGCGCATGACACACACAGGTACGCCAGTAAAGCAAGAAGTTCTGACGATAGCTGTACCAAACCAAGGAGAAAGGAGATATCCGAGCTCTACCAGATGATACGTTTTCATTTCTATTTTTTAACTTCTGCTAAAATCAACTCATAATGCGAGAAGTGAGTTGGGCCTCGGGTTACGCACGCTGAGGTATTTTTAATTTTTGTTTTTCAATTTCTGCTAAAATCAACTCATAATGCGAGAAGTGAGTTGGGCCTCGGGTTACGCACGCTGAGGTATTTTTAATTTCTGTTTTTCAATTTCTGCTAAAATCAACTCATAATTGGAGAAGTGAGTTGGGCCTCGGGTTGCGCATGCTGAGGTATTTTTAAAATTCAATTTTTTAATATCTGCTAAAATCAACTCATAATGCGAGAAGTGAGTTGGGCCTCGGGTTACGCACGCTGAGGTATTTTTAATTTCTTTTTTTGTTAAAGTCAACTCATAATGCGAGAAATGAGTTGAGCCTCGGGTCGCATGCCGAGGTATTTTCAATTTCTGTTTCTTTTTGTTTCAAATATCAACTCATATTGCGAGAGATGAGTTGAGCCTCAGGTCGCACACTGACGTATTTTCGGTCTTCCGGAAGACAGTAAAGAAGTGGTTTGAAAAGTTCAGGTTTATTTCCTCGAAATCCTAGTGGAGCAGATTGAAAGACAACGAGTCTTATTCCCTTCGAAGTCATAGTAAAACAACGGGTCGAAGCGAGGCTATCCGAGGAACGGAAGCATCGAAGGGGTCAAGACTTGGCGAAACTAGGCAAAATTGGCTCTTTTAAAAGTCTTTGCTCAATTCCCGTTACACGAGAACGAGCAAAGAGGGGCAGCTGTAATAGCCAATTTTGGCCCAAGGTGAAATAAACACCAAAATAAAAAATCAAATAAACAAAACAAAAAGCCAATAAAAGGTCCAGTCCATGTACAAAGCAAATTCGGAGCCCAATTGCAAAACCAATAAATAAACCCAATAAAAGTAGACAGTCCAAATAATAAAAAATAAAACAGTCCATAAAATGTCCAATTACAAAGCCCGATATACCCCTAAACCCATTTTACAACCCTAAACCCAAAATACCAGATCCAAAATTAATACAAACCCAAGTACAAACTAGCCCGATTATCAAACCCAAATAACAGAGGCCCAATGGCCCAAGATCTTAAAATTTTTTGGAAGCCTAGGGTTTCTGCTTGTTCTCGCGCCGCAGCTCCCCATGCCTCGGCAACTGTCCACCTCGTCTCCACACGCGCTCTTGCGCCACGTCTGCCACGTGCCCATGCGCCCTGACGATTCAAGCTCCCCTAGGCTCCTCGTCTGCCGCTCACCACTGTCTCGCCCCGACCAAACGCTCACGCACGCTTCTGCCTCGCCCATACCCTGCGACAGACAGAGAGACAGAGGCAACAAACAGCAAAGAAGTATGGAAAACATAGTAAAAAAGACTGCATCCCTCGGCTATAAAGCCGCTCAAAATCGATGTAAAAAAGGGGGTCCTTCTTCAAAAAAAAAACAAAGAACGCACATTACCGGAAAAAGGCAAGGATCAGAAATAAAAAAGAAAAAAGGTTGATTTTGCATTCGTGTTCCTACTGTTACCTATTGTTTGCTTTATTATTTTCGTTATCTAAGATCAAAGAAAAATAAATGAATAATAAAAGAAAGAGGAAGAGGGACCTTCCGAAATTTGCCGCCGCGGCATAGGAGCGCTCTCCGTCGTCAGGGCTCCGCCTTAGGGGGACATTGAGCCCCCTTCTCTTCATTTCAATACACCGAAGGCTTGGCCTTCAAAGTGGGTTTCAAGTGGGGCTTTAAGGCCCACATCTGCGCGCTCTCCCCCTCGAAGCGCTGGTAATGCGACGGCGACGGAAGTCCGATCGTCGGACAGTAACTTAGCGAGAGAATCCCTCTGAGTTCTCAAAAGGGGAAAGGTCGAGAGAGGGAGGAAGTTTTTTTTTTAAAATCGGTTGCAAAAATAAAAAAAAGGAGAAAAATGGATTTTATAAAAGAATTGAAACGGCGTCGTTTTGGGTTGGGAGCCCAAGTGCCAAAACGACATCGTTTGGTCCAGGACCCGCGCACAGACGACCCGACCCGACAGGATCTGCATTTTTTTTCTATAATGGGATATTTTCGCTTTTAATTCTCACACATTTTCTGTCTTTTTCAAATTAAGTTTATTTTATTTTCTAATCTGGCCCGGTAATTCACAAAATGTTTTAATTGAGTCTTTTCTGCTACGACGAGTTTTTGTAAACGGGGATATTTTCCCTCTTGGTCCTCCACGTTTCGTGCGCATTGCTGAAGGTCCCTAATTCACTACTTCTTTTAAAATTCCCCCCAAAATATCATTTTTAAATTTAATTTCGTCCCTACTTGTGATTTTGTTTCCTTTTTTAATTCAGTCCTTACTCTTTTTAACCCTTTTTATTTATTTATTTATTGACTTTGATATCCTATATATTAATTATCTTAAACTGTTTCATTTGTCATATTAGGTATTTAAATTTCTTTATATATTATCTGTTAATTTTGAAACCTTTCATATTTTATTTTTCAGAATTGTTCTGTCATTATACTTCATATGTATACCGTTTGTCTTTTTGTGTAAAACCTTTTATGTACGTTATTTATTTCCAAGCTTTTGTGCTGTTTACTTTAAAATCCTTGCTACACGCATTATCTTTATTTTTATATTAAACTATTTTTGTTCATATTTCATATGTACTATAAGCTTAGATTATTTACATATATATATGTATATATATTACCTACTTTGGGCTTTTTATATGTTGTTTTAAATTGTCACGTGTTTATATGTTATTTATTCTAAGTTGCTTTGCTTTATTTTAAATCGATTTGTATGATATCTATTTTAAATCTTTTTACTTATCTGAAACTGTCTTATTATTCATTTTAAATTGTCTTATGTTAAGTTTCTCATTCTTTGACTTTTATTGTCGGTATCCGAATGACACACATATGTGATTATTGCTATTGCACATGTTATAATTCGTTTACTTGTATTCGCATGCTATTATTATTTATTCATACAACATTTTGTTCATGTATTCTTATTCCAAGCTCATTACTGTGTTATTATGCCATCACATCGCTCATTAAATTCCAATGTTTTCATTCGATACAAGTGGTCATCTTACTTCGAACAAACGATGCATGTTATTCAAATATTGTACCTGCTATCGTTTTAAAATTGAAAATTTTCCAAACAAGGCAATATTCTATGTTTGGAAATTCGAGAGATCGTGCCCTATGTGTTGGGTTTCGATTCTCTCGCTTGGCCAAACAATCGAATATCCTTTTGATATTTTAATGCATGAGTCTCGGGAATTAAGAGACGATCCTGGATTCGAGGATTAAAATCATCATGTCCTATGTACTGGATGTGATATTTTATTCCTTCGGAACAAGAAAACCTTGATATTCAATTCGAGAAAGCTAAAATATTCCCAAAAAGATCAATTTCCTTTTTCTTTCTAAATTTTCAACTTTCGACATTGAGACATTAAATAATCAATTTGGTACCAATTTTGGGCGTGACGAGGATGCTAACCCTTCCTCGCACGTAACCGACTCCCGAACCTATTTTCTCAAATTTTCGTAGACCAAAAACATTGTTTCAGTAAATCAAAATGTTTTATTAAAGCAAAGGTGATCCGATCATACCTAATAAAAGATCGGTGGCGACTCCCGTTTTTATTTTCAAAACCAAGTCGATTCCCGTTTTTTTCAAAAAATGGTTACGACAAATGGTTTGCCGTACTATAGCAATTAGTGAGTAGCTAACTAGACTCCTTTCTTGCATTTACTTTTGAATAGAAATCGCTAAATGACTGCCTCCCGACATACCGACATTGAAAGTATGAATAATGTTACAAAATATATGGAATTGAGGTGGTGTCCACAAGTATACGGGTCAGGTTGTAATATAGTTTGTTTACAATGAAACACTTGGTAAGTATTCTGAGGATTGTACCCTAGGGATTGCAGTTTGAAAAAAACTATTATTAAGCAAATTACCGAAAATAACTACTAATCTACTAAAGTTATGAATTAGTAGTGTTAATCTGAAAGTAAGACGATAATAATAATAACCAAATAAATTGAACTAAACTTAAACCTACTCCTAAGTTCATGTATCAACTTCTCTTATCCCTTGTTTCAACTACGGGAGTTCCTTAAGCCTAGATCCAATTTTTTTACCTAATTAATTATTGATGTAGGGATCTAAATAGTTGGTTACTAATTAACCTAGCAGGGCTTTTCAACTTCTACTAACCTAACTAGACGACAAGAACTACTCACCTCTCAATGATGTAGTTCAGACCGAGGTAGGGTAAGGTTTTCATGGATAAGCAATACTAGATTCGGGTTAATTCATACCTATATGACTTCCTAGGGTCATCTATCATAGGGTTTAAGTTCTTCCTTCCCTAACCACTGATCTGCTAAATGATGCTTTTTAGGCAATACCAATTTCAAGTTAGTTCCTACCTAGATGACTTCTTAAGGTCGTCAATCCTAGGGTTTAATAACACTCAACCAGATCTAACCAATCCAAATGAACTCAATCAATCAATTAATGAGATTAGTACAATTGAAACATGCAAGATATATATAAAGTATAAATTGATTCTAATCTTTACACAAACATTCAATTAACAATGTTAAAGAAAGAAATATAAAGAATAAAATAAAGGAAAGAGATGCTCATGGATTTATCGATGAAAGCATGGCTCCGAACAATCTTCGCTCGCGAAAGTCTCACTTTGGGATAGGATATTTCGATTACATGAACATAAAATAAACTAACTAAAAACTAAGAATGAAATAAAAACCTAAGAATAATTTTGTCTCCTTAAAATGGTGTGTTTGAACTTATTACAATGGCCTTTATATATGCTAAACTTGTAATATTAAAGTGCCTAAACTATCCTTGAAGTACTTAGAGTTTGACTAGGAAAAATACTCCTAATTTCCCTAAAAAACACAATTGTCACGTACTAAGACTTTTGGGCCGCGCAGAAGTGGTGTTGCAAAATCGGATCTGGTGCCTGTTATGCAACGACATAACAAGCAGTTTCGCTTCATGACTTGTTTTGTTTTTTTCTCCGATCTTGCGACATCGGTGTCTTGGTGTCACGACATAGGCAACATTTTATGCCCGTTTACACATCTTTAGCTCCCGATTTGTCCCATAAGACCATGTAACCTTATTTAGATATCTAGGATGTAATAAAAAAAATACTAAAAAGCATATGTCATTACTTCAAGTATGAAAACATAGATATATACTAAGATAATTTGATTTACTATTAAACAAGATACAATTATGTGTAAAAAGGGATGTAAATAATAGTATAATTCGTAGTAGATCACTCCCCCACACTTAACTTATTGCTTGTCCTCAAGCAACCAAAACACATATATGGGAAAAAGAAAAAAAATAATACGAAAATGACTTGATTTCTTTATTTAAATAAAGCTAAAGTTAGTGAAAATGGATGTAAATAAGAATCTCACACCTAAACTCCCCCACACTTAACTTTTTGCTTGTCCTCAAGCAAACCAAGTTTAGACATATAGCATGCAAAAAGAAGGCGCCCCTTAGAATTTATTACTACTACGAATATGGTTGTCAAATAGTAAAGGTATAAAATTTTTTATCACACATGCAACTTAATCTTGATAGTTCGATGCATTGAAAACTTTTTAAAGTAAATTAAGATTAGTTTACAAAGTTACATTACTAATAAATTAGAAGCAATTCTCATAACCAAATGTTTAACAATATCATCGTTAACAAAAAACAAATAGATATGTAGCAGATACAATCATGTGAATCAAAAATTTTCATTAAGTACAATTGTTAGCAATACCGGAAGATTATGCGCAGAGAACGCTTAAGTCACATTGGTCTTTTAGGCTTGTTCTGAGGCTTAGGACAGTACGAGTTCAAAGAAAGATATGGCTCAAAACAATTCAAACACTAGAAATAGTTAGGCACATGACATTATTCCCTCTCTCCCCCTAAGTGCCCCTTTCAAGCTCACCGTTTTTTTTCTCCCTTTCTCACCTTCATTGTCTCTCCATGTAGGAAGATACAATATAATACTAACAACTATGGTTGGCTCAATGAGTTTTTGTGCATTGATGACTGAGTTTTTCTCTCACTTTTGTGACTTTTTGTTTTGTCACTTGACTTTTTACTCTCTCTTTTTTCAGTCACAATGCTTTTGCTTTTATTTTGTGTTTTTTCTTCTTATTTTTACTTTTTACTTTTTCTAGATTTTTCCTTTTTCACACATTTTTGCTCGACCTATAATCATTGTATCACATTGTTTCTTCCTTTTTCGCTCTAAATTTTTTTGAAACCACCGTGATGTATCTACCTAAACCCTCAATATCTGTGGCCTAACATCTATTTTATAATGTATTAAAGGATCAAGGATAGGGAAGAGTTCAAGGTTTCAATTTATGTCTAGTTTATTGGGTCTTCGCTCCAAGATAGTAAGGCTATGTCACGACATACCAAGCAGTTTCGCTCCATGACTTGTTTTTGCTTCTGTCTTCGATGTTGCGACATTGGTGTCTTGGTGTCGCGACATAGGCAACAGTTCCATCACGAATATGCATCTTTAGCTCCCGATTTTTCCTACAAGACCATGTAACCATATTTATATATCTAAAATGTAATAAAAACTACTAAAAAGCATACATCATTACTTCAAGTATGAAAACATAAATATATACTAAGATAATTTGATTTACTATTAAGCAAGCTAAAATTATGTGTAAAAAGTGATATAAGTAATAATATAATTGATCTGTCATAATTGGGTGTAGCAGATTAAACTAATTTTTGCACTTTAAGAGCTTGAAAACAAGCATTATCATTAGATTTTAATTATGTTTTAGTAAGTTTAATTAAATTCAATAAAATGTGCAAATTGAGTCTTTTATTGACCTTAAGGGCCAAATAAGGTCTAAGGGTGAGCTAATGAACTTTGTGAGTATATAGGAGACCATTAGAAGGCGTGCTAAACCGATATTGGTCACTATGTCGCAACACAGAGGATTCGATGTTGCAACATAGGGACTAGAATAGAGGAATTCCGAGACTGCCTTTGATGTCACGACACAACCTAAGGGTGTCGCGACATACCCCTTAAGACACCTTGAAGAAAAGTATACTGACTTTTATGTCGCGATACAGGTCCTGATGTGTCGCAACATCGACTCTGGACGGGAGTTAGTACGAGCTAGGGGACATTTTGGTCTGCACAATCCAACTTAAAGCTCGGGAATGTCAACTAACCTAGGGTTAAGGATGACGATTACCTCAAATCTGTAAATAGGCTAATTTGACACATGTTATAGACACTGAATACTTAGCTTATAATCTCTCTTTTTATTTTTAGTTTAGTATTTCTCTTTTCTTAGGTTTTAGATTTATTTCAGCTTGTTCTTTGTTTTATCTTGGGAAATATGGCTTGTGGATACGATTAAACTTTGTGGATTCATTCTTCTTCGTAATACAAATCAGGTTTTTTCTTAAACTTTATACTTTTGGTTCAATTATCATGTTTACATTTTATATCAACTTTATATTGTTTACGAAAACCATGAGGAACTAATCCCTTTATAGGGGGATTAGCAAGTGGAGCTATGATCTATTAACTGTTTTGTAGGGTTACTCAACGGATTAGCTGTTTGGGAAAGGAAGAACCTAAAACCTAAGCTTGACAACCCTAAGAAGTTATCAAGGTGGAAATTAACCTAAAATTGGTATGGTCTATCCGTGAACACCTTCACCCCAAACCAGTCTGGACTGTGAGATCGGAAGATAAGTAGTCATTGCTGACTTGTTATTCTAGTGGATGTATCGAAAGAACCTGCTAGGATATCAACTAGTTGATTGACGAGGAACTTGAAGCGGCAGCTAATGAAGATTAACGAAGCGAGCTAATCACCCATAATCAGATTTGATCAATTTCACTTATCAATTTCTCGATACTTAATTACTTGTCATATTTTTATTATTATAAAAAACCCCCAAAAATCTCTATTACTTATATTTTCATAATATAACCTATTTCAAGTACTAATTAGATCTTTTGGTGTTTAGGTTAAAATTAAGCTAGTACTAGCCTCTTCTGGGTACGATCCTCGAAGTACTCACCTACTTCGTTGTAACTATATTACAACTCGACCCATATACTTGCAGATACCGCATCATTTATATAAATCTTTTGCTGTAATATTCACACTCTAGACGTTAGTACGTCTGGATGCGGTCAATAATTTGTGGCAGATCACTAAATCACCAACTCCTTTGGGTTCGATCCTTGGAATACTTCGGTGTTCCATTGTAACACTACAAATATTACAACTGACCTGCATGCTAGTAGTAAAACCGTGCTATAAAAATTGTTTTATAAATTTGTTGTTTTATACGTACACGCGTAATGCCGGTCAGTAATTCTAATGGATCATTTGTAAGTAATGAGTCATTGTCATCATTTGCTTCTCAACTTGCATAGGTACTTAAAAGTGTGTTTGGGTGAGGGATTTATAGGAGGGATTTTATTTTTATCAAGATTTTTAAATTTCTAAAAATGAATTTATTTGTTTGGGTAAATATATTAAAGAATTTTAGAATCTATAAGTAATTTCAAGAGGGGATCTTAGTAGCTCAATTTCCTTTTTCCAATTCCACTTAAAAATGTGGTTTTTCAAAATTCTTCATAATTTTATTTGATTTAATACACACGGCCCCACTTAAAAATGTGGTTTTTCAAAATCCCTCATAATGATTTATAGTTATAGCAGAAGTTTAAAAATTTTAAAAACTGAACCGATTTGTGATATTTATAGCAATAAACGTTTTACCGAAAAGTACCTGTACATTATGCAAGATGGATTTGGGTTGAGTGTGGGCTCGAGAAACACAAACCAAACAAAGAACAAGAAATTATTATTACTTTCAGTAGGAAAATAATTCTCTCAAGAAACTGGTAAAAATCGTAATTCCCAGAAAATATAATTTATTCTAAGTGAATAAATTATCACTATTTTTTGGTAGAATAATGATAAATCAATAACCAATAAGTGTGTTTTTTAAGTCAATCGGTGCTATCTATTTATATGGAGAGATAGAAGAATCTTGGTTGAATAAGGCTTAAACAAATAATGTTATTGTTAGGGATCAACTCAATTAAGCAACGAACAAGTAAAAATAGCGGAAGAAATTGAGAAATTGAACACACAAATTTAACGCGGAAAAACCCCACCAAATAGTATAAAAAACCACAAGTAAAGATAATTTTACTATAATGTCAAAAGAACGAAGAGTACAAAGATGGAGATAAAAACTAAACGCCGAAACCCCAAAAAACAAAGAACCCTCAAAATGTAAACACAAAAATTCTCCAAAAGTGTTATGAGTTCTAATCTCTAATGGGTGTATTTTCTAAAGTTGTAAAAAAGCCTATTTGTAAGCTAAATTCATAGGTCAAATAATAATAAAATAATCTAGACTAATTAGTGTTTGATTGAAACAAGTAAACAGAGTTTAACTGGAATATTATTTCTCAAATTTGAATGAAATAGGAGTCATACTCAACAATTATTTTAATAGAAAACACTCTCTTAGTCTAACTAAGAGAGAGGAGGCAACACACCCTCTTAAATTCCTTTTGGGTTGCTGCTGTTCACATGTTATACGGGACAATTTTGGCCTCTCATGTATTGGGTTCAATTATATGAGTTTCCCAAACTTTTAACCTAGCATTTTATAAATTAATCAAACCTAATGTTTATTTTCTATTTTCAAAAATAAATATTATTTAATTACTTAATTTAATTAACTAAATTAATTACCCAATTAAATAATTATGTCAACTCAATTCTAATTTCATTAAAGTTATACAACTTTATTGTAAAATATTTTATGAGGAAATATATTTAATTTCATTATTCAAAATATTCATAATGGAAAATTAATTTAATTTCATTTTTTAACTTTAATTATTTAATTATAATTAATTAAATAATCATTCGAAAACCTTTAAAGTCATTTCTATACCTAGTGAGAAAACACATTAATTTGTTAATGTGAACTATTTCTCTGACTGTATCATTTCCATTCATTTTGTTCCACATGCGATTCATTTTTTGTTTCAACGAGCTAGTGGGGGGACCAATTGTACATACGTAATTAGGGCTCAAATAATTTATAATCAATGTCCAACTTTTCGCCTATTAATTATAAACTTATTTAGTTGTGAAGTTATTCCACTATAGTATAATGACTAAATTTTGAATCGGTTATTGCATAACTTTTCAATATCTTGTCTATGTATATACCTAGTGATAATGCTATCACTTTGTTCTTTCTATCCCTTAGAATTCAAATGCTTAGAACAAAGATAGCTTCTCTTAAATCCTTCATGCTAAACTGTTAGGTTAATCACAATTTAATTGATGACAATGTACTTAAATCATTTCCAATGAGTAGAATGTTATCGACATAGACAATAAGAAAGACCACCTTTCCATCCTTAATATGTTTATAAATAGAAGGTTTATCAATATTTTGCTCAAATTCAAAAGTTTTGATCGTTTGATCAAATATTTGATTCCATGAGAGGGATGCTCGCTTAAGTCCATATATGAATCTAAGCAATTTGTAAATTTTATGCTAATTTCCTTTAGCTATATATAGGGTGAGTTGCATCATATAGGTGCTTTCTTCAATATGGTCATTCAAGAACATTGTCTTAGCATCCATTTGACAAATCCATAATTAAGAGTCGCCACAATGGATAACAATATGCACATTAACTTGAGTATGGCAACCAAAAAGAAGTTTTTTTCGTAATCGATACCTTCTTTCTGAGTATACCCCTTTGCTACAAGTCTAGCCTTATAAGTTTTCACTTTTCCATTCACATTTCTTTTCTTCTTGTATATCCACTTAGCTGGATTTCATAGAATTCATCTCAGCTTTTATAGCTATTTTCCAAAGCTTGGAATTAGCACTCTGCATCATTTTTTAAATGTGAGTTGGTCATCATCTTCCTGTTCAGAAAACTCAATGTTTAAAATACTTTTGCCAGACTAGAAGAACTCGGGCTTACGAGAAACCCTCTCACTACAACGAAGCTCCTTATGTTGATGATTGTTTGTAGGTCTATTATTAGGAGTTGGATCTGAAACTAAGGATTTGTGTACTTCCCAAAAGTTCCTCAAGTACTTATTTACTTCAAGATTTAAATTCGTTCATGTAACTCTCCTCAAAGAAAGTAGCATGAGTTGACACTATAGGTATTTGCTCTTTCGAGTTATAAAACAAACCATCATTTATTCCTTTTGGATATCTCACAAACATACACAACTCTATCTGTGAATCCAGTTTCCTCACATCTTTATCCAACACGTGGAGTGGTCATCGCCAAATCCTTAAATGATTTAGACTTGGCTTCATGCCATTCCATAATTCGTATGGAGTTTTAGGTACGAACTTAGTTGGTACAACATTCAAAATGTAGCAAGTCATTTGTAAAACACATCTCTAAAAGGAGGCTCGAAGCTATGAATAACTTAACATCAATTGAACCATGTCCAACAAAGTTCGATTCCTTTTCTCTGCCATGTCATTTTGTTGTGTAGTTCCTGGTGCGGTTAATTGGGATAATATTCCATTCTCTACGAGGTAAACTAAGAACTTATCCGATTAGTATTCCCCACCTTGATTAAACCGAAGTGTCTTTATGGGTAAACCTAGTTGTTTCTCCACTTCTGCACGAAACTCTTTTAATTTATCAAAAGTTTCACTTTTACGGTGCTTTAGGTATACATACCCATATCTGGAATAGTCATCTATAAAGGTTATGTAATAATCGTAATCACCTCGCACACTGACGTTCTTGGGGCCACATATATGAATGTGCACAAGTTCTAAGAGTTTGACAACCCTCATTCCTTTTGCATTAAAAGATTACTTAGTCATCTTACCTTCCAAGCAAGATTCACATTGTGGAATATCAATTTCTTTAAGCAAACTTAAGGTACCATCTTTCACAAGTCTAGTTATTCTTTCTTGGTTAATATGAATGTTGGAAATAATTTGATTTGAAAACAATTTTCTTGCACAACGGAAAATTTAAATTTTGAAAATCAAGCCGATTTGTGATATTTGTATCAATAAAACTTTTACAAAAATTGCACCTGTGTTTTTGACTAGACAGATCCTTGTCGTTCTTGGCTTTCAACCGAATGACCTTCTTTGTTATTCCTGTACAGCGAACTACCTCGATTGTAGGCTTGAACAAATTCAAATCAAGCACAGAACCAGAAATTATTTACTTTACTTTTAGTGGAAAAGAAAATCTCTCTTTAATAGAAACCAGTAGAATTGTTATTCTAGAAAATAGAATTTATACTTAAAATATAAATTCTCATTATTTTCGGGCAAAGTAACAATATCTCAAAGTTCTGTATTTAGCCTTACCGTTTCCATCTATTTATAGGGAGAAGAAATGAAATCCTTGTTGAATTATTAGAAGTCTATTTCAATAGAAAAACATAATCCTAGTCTAACTAGGATTGGAGGGCGGGGTGGCAACCCTAGTTAAATATACTAGGGTTTGTAGTCCCTAATACTATTAAATAGTAATCAAGCCATTTATCACAAAGACAAATGACTCGTGGCCACGTTTACTTTTCATCTATCATGTAATGCCAATGAGAGGATATCATTTACCTATTATTTGAGCTATGAATTCCACTATTGTAAATGATACTATATGTTGAAGAAGTCGTATATGCAATATACCGATTTTTGGTTCATTATTTATTTGAATTCAGGATTTTATTTCCATCAAAGTATACGAGTCACCCATACATAGTCCATCATCTACTCAGGATTAAGGTATGCCACACTATGAATGTCTCAAGTGAATAAATTCATAAACCAATCTAGGATCTATCCTACTTAGGTCTTGTCCAATGTATTGTCAGTCCAGTCAGTGACATCTATGTCTCTATCTTCTAGGAGTCCTTCGTTCTGATGCTCAAGATAAAGCATCTCCCCAATTGGACTTGGTAGACGACTTAAGTTTTTAAACTGGTTTGCTCATTTCCAATTAGACTAAGGATTTATTTAGGTTTATCTACTAATACAAGTTGTCTTTCTGTATTACTATTCGACTATTAGTTAAATGTTAGATAACTAGTGAGCTAATCTTTGTTTCCATTTTGCTTTGCATACAAAATCGTTGAGGATAATATACAAAGGCTATTAATGTAATCAATGAATATTTTTATTAAACCAATTTTCTCAAAAAATACAACTATACAAAATGAATATACTACATTTAGGGTACTAAACCCAACATTTTTAAATAGTGGTTAGCTTTGATTATTTGTTTGCATTTTATTAATACTAAAGCTGAACAACCCATGGGTGTCAAGATCGTAGTCAGTTTACCTAATGAACAAGAGTTGAACCTTAACATTTTCCTTCTAACCCCAAACCAAAATCTTTTAACCCTTAAATATTTAACTTTTTCCATCAAACCTTAAACCCTAAATTAAAATTTTGATAAAGTCTTTTAAGATTATTTTCCTCCAACCTATTTTGGCTACTATCACTTTTAGATCAATGATTTCGACCAAAATCTAACTTCAATTAAGGAAAACTTGAACTTTCTTGATTTAGATCATGGTTTTCCACAAATGTTGAAACATTATTTTGATATAGTGAAACCTTTCATACTAATCATAAACAAGGTTTATCATAAACCCTATAGCCTATTTAAAGTTTGTTTAAAAGAATCTTTCATACTCAATTGGCGTTCCAACACTTGGGGAAATCCATTATCACAAAAGGCATCTGAATCTGAGAGTTGAGGTTACTTTTTATTGAAGTTAGAGGTGCATAAAAACCCTTAGAGGAAAGAATTTGATGGGAGTTTATTAAATGTTTCTATTTAGTGTTTAAGGTTTCGTTTGGGGATTAAAGTTTTGGGGTTAAGGTTTAGAAAATAAGTTAAGGTTTTTCTGTTATTTGAAAGATATGCCAAGTTCAAAAAAATCTCCCATGGTTTCTAGCTTACTCAACTCACGACTCTGGGGATTTACGGTTTAAGGAGATGGGTTAAGGTTTCTCAATTATACATGTAAACTTTTTATGGGTTTGTTTAAGCGTGATAATCAACAAAAATAATCGAATTGTCTAATGTTAGGTTGAGGGGCATGGGTAAGATTTTCTATTGTAGTAGCTACAATGGGGATCAGTAAAAATTGTTTGATTTGAGGTAAGCCAATATAATAACACAATGGATGATTTAGTGCATAAAAATGATTTTGGTGCTTTGCGTTTGCCACTTAAACCAACAAGTGGACATTTCAACAATTATAGACTTTGTTGAAATTAGGGGTCTAGAGTTTAGAGAAATGAGTTATTAGTGTTGACTATTGACGTGCACCAAAAAAACATATTTTTAGAAATAATTCCAAAACATACTTATTCTAAAAATTAATTAAAATGCAATAACCTATACTATTATTTAAACCCTTGGTTGAGTTGATGTTACGAGTTAACCGAATATCAACTTGGTTTGAAAAATTATAAAAATATTTTTTATATTTAGAATAAATTAGATTATTTGAGGGTAATTTAAATTTTTTTAAAAATAAAAATTCACATATAATAATGTTTGAACCCAAACTAATAGAGTTTCTAATTAAATACAACTCACTTGAGTTAACTTTTATCTAAACAAAGAACCTCAACAAGCATGAGCAAAAATATAAATCATTATACTCCAAATTAATTTATATTGGTAATAAAAAAAATTAGACACAAAATAAAAAATTTGAGAAAAATAGTGTTGTTGAGAGTGACTAAACAATTAAATTAAAAATTAGTGATCCAATCCATCCATAATTACATAAAAAAGCAAAACTGATGTGAAAAGAAAATTGGAGAAAAACAATAGTTGAATGGTTATGAGTATTTTTTATATAATTTATAATTTATAATTTATATTTAATTATTCTTTAAATGGTAATTTCATTAAACTAGTTGTAACTAGAGGTGTACATGGGCCGGGCTATCCGGCCCAGTCCGAAGGCCCGCCCAAAAAATGGGAGGGTTTGGGTAAAAATATAGGCCCGAAAAATGGGCTTGGGCAAAAAATGAGACCCGTTTAAAAAAGGGGCCGGGCCTCGGACATATTTTTTTGGCCCGAGCCCGGGCCGGCCCGGCACAAAATATTTTAGTATTATTTTTTATTTTTTATTAATAAAATTTTAACTTTAGTATTTTTTTTATTTTTTTGGGATTGTTGGTGATGTTGTTTTTCTACTGTTTAGTGCTATTTTTATGTTGTTTTTGGCACTGTTTTGGTGCTGTTAGTTACTGTTAATTGCTGTTAGTTGCTGTTTGTTGCTGTTTGATGCTGTTTTGGGGCTGTTTTGATGCTGTTTTATTGTTCTTTTATGATATTTTATTGTTTTGTTATCGTATTTAATATTATTTCGATATTGTAGAACTTTTATTTTATTATTAATTTGGTTATTATTTTAGTTCAAACAAGTTGTTTCAATTTTAATATAATTACTTTTTACTGTTCTATTGTCATTTTTAATATTATTTCGATATGATCTTTGAGATCCTATAATATATTGATTGAATATCATGACTTAAAAAAAAACTATTTACTCCTTTTTTATATATTAACCATTAATATTTAAATTGAAGGCTCCGTATGTCAAGTTTCCAAGTGACAAACATGTGTTCTAAGTTACTTGCAAAAGTTGGAATGTTACTTGATTTTTGTTACCAAATTAGGAACATGTGTTTATTTTATTCCATATTTAATTTTTTTAAAATTGAATTTTTGAGAATATGAAAAAATTATTAATAAATTAAGCTAAACAAATTAAGCATCTATTTTCGTAAAGTGGAAAATTAAGGCCCCGTTCGTTAATGCTTTTGGGATGGACTTTTGGGTCCAAAAGTCCTTTTCCCTAAAAAGGAATAAAGAACGGAGGGCAGTGGAAAAAATATTTCAACGTTTGTGATGGACTTTTTAACAGATGAAGAAGCTAAAAATTTCTCCTTTTCTCAGAGTAAAAGGGCTTTTGGCAGCTAATTTACCTTTTTATCCTTTTATTATTTCTTCTCCAAAACGTGAACACTTCCAGAGGATTTGGGGGGTTTGAATCTTCTGATTTTTTTGAATTGGGGGATTGAGGTTAGTCGATACCTAATACTGGAGGGTCTACCGCTTCCTCTTGTTATTTTGATTCTTTCTTTCCAGTGTTTCCATTCCTGCCATCTTTCAAAGCTATCTTTCAAAAGCAAAGAAATCAAAAGCAATCTTTCAAAGCTATCTGCTATAACAGTAGCAGATAATCAAAAGCAAAGAAAAGCATGTCACGAATTAAGCAAATGAAAGAAAATTACCTGACTGTATGCTTAAAACTTGTGATAGTACTTGGAGATCGATACAAATTAAAAGCAGTGAAGAAGAAAGAATGTTGTGGGTACAATAGCCAAAAATAAGAAGAAGAAGAAGATGATGAAAATAAAAATAGGGAAATTATGAAGCCAGTGATAAGTCTACAAAGGCAGAATTATTAGTAAAAAAATCCTATTTGTATTACTTTTTCTTTTAGATTTTTTCCTCCTTGTCCCCATTACAGATGCCACAAATAAATTTCTGTTGTATATTTTGTACTTTGTTTTTGACTAAAAAATGGCAATAGGGTCAATTTCATAAGTCTCGGTAATATTAGTTTTAGATGTTCTTCAACGGCATGAAACTTAATTTGATAATATTGTTAATTTGATTTTGAGAAACATTGAAAAAGCATACAATGATGTAACTTATTTTTTTGTTTTGTTGTGTTTTTAATTAATATTAATTACTTACAAATATTTAAAATTAATATTATTTATTAAAATATTAACAATAAATTATAATAAATTATTTTTTATATTTTTATTAAAATATCATAATATTAACTAATTTGAACATTATTTAAATACATATTTGTTACTTTATAATATCATGTCTAAAATAGACATTTTACTTCTCAAAAGTACTTTTTGACAGCAATGCCAAACACTTAAATTTTTCAAAAGCATTTCTCAAAAGCACTTCTCAAAAGCACTTCTGAAAAGCACTTTTCAAAAGTACTTCTCAAAAGCATTGCCAAACTGGCCCTAAATGGTAGAATAGTATCATTATGAGATTCAAAGTAGAAAATAGGCATCTATTTTCTTTAAATGTATTAAATTTATTATTTATTATTTAATAAAATAAAAAATAATACGGGCTAGGCCGAGTTTGAGTTTACCAATTCCGTGTTGGTCCGGGCTTGGACAATTTTTTAAGCCCATATTTTGAGTCGGGTCGAACCCGGGCTTATAAAATGAGCCTAGATTTTTTAGTTGAGCCCAGCCCAAACCCGACCCGGCCCGGCCATGTACAACTCTAGTTGTAACTCACCCACTTACTACCCGAAAGACACGCTTAAAAAAACCGGAAAAAGAAAGGGGTTAGTAAATCTGGATCTAAACCGGAACCCAAACTGATAACCCCACATCACACTCGCTCTCCTCTACAAAAACCCTAGTCCCTCTTTCTTTTATTCTCTCTTTGTCCCGCAGTCTCTACCGCTCCTTCTCGCTGCGATTTCGTCTTCAAGGTTCTTTCTTAATCCTTTCTCTCATTTTTACTCCTTAATACATGGGAATCAAGTTCTCCTGCTTGAATATTTTTCCTTATTCCTTTTCTTTTATTCTCTGTTTTTCAATTTCCAGATCTCAGTTCTCAAATCGTAGCGCTCTTTCTATCAAGCCATGGCTCTGGTAAGCTTTATATCTGTGTATATATATTAGTTTCGTTTCTTGTGGTAGTTTAACTGTTGAAAGAATTGACACCTAATGATTAGGTGGAAGTTATTTCGAGTAGAATTAGAAAGTAAAATTTGTAACTAGCTTTTTTACATTGCGAAGGAAGTGGCAGATTGAATATGTTTTATATAGTTACTATCAATGGAATAGTTTATGGATTTGTAGATACTAATCATAACGATAAAAAAAATTGATTTTGATTTTAACTCTACCACCTTCGATTTCAATTGGGAACCATTGACCAGAAGAAAGATGGATGGCGAGATGTTACGTCAATTAGGTTAATTGTGTATGGTAGATGGAAATGCTAAGTACCATTTAGTAGTTTAGAATGTAAAGTGAATGGTCTTTAAGAGAATTTATGGGGCGAAAAGGATCAATTTTAGGATTTTACTGGATTAGTTGTAGGGAGTGACTGGTGTTTGACATTCAATTCAACTTCTTAATCAACCGGTTCTTCTAATCAATGTGGTGTGTTGATTTACATGCAGGTCTTGCATGCAGGAAAAACAAACAAAAATGCCTTTAAGGCACTCATTGCTGCAGAATATAGTGGTGTGCAGGTCAAAATGGTTGAGAATTTTGAGATGGGTGTGTCAAATAAGACTCCTGAGTTCATCAAGATGAACCCTTTGGGGAAGGTGACCTTGTAACTCCTATTAATAGATTTGAAATAGTGATTTTTTTTATACATGTTATGTAACCTTTTTTTAGGTCAGTTCACTGAAGATATTTATAACTCTTCTAGGTTCCTGTGTTGGAAACACCTGAGGGTCCTGTATTTGAGAGCAATGCCATTGCTCGTTATGGTGAGAAGATCTGCTGACTCCATATCCTAAATTTTCTTCCTCTAATGTTTGTTTACTTATTGGTATACTTTTCTCTGCAGTTGCTCGCTCAAAGGTTAACAACCCTATATGTGGTTCTACATTGATTGATTATGTAAGATTCTTATAGTACAATGGTCTTGTTTTCTTCTGTCATCAGTTAAGTTTATTTTAAACCATGGAAGTAATTGTTTGTATGTATTACTTTGGCTTTCTTAGGGTCGTATCGAGCAATGGATTGATTTTGCAGCCATGGAAATTGATGCTAATATTGCAAAATGGTTGTATCCAAGACTTGGTTACGGTGTTTACCTTCCTCCAGTAAGTTCTACTGTCTTTCCTCGCAGATTCTTTTGTCATTTTAATTGGGCTTGATTTGCTGGGGCCATACTTAGTCTTTGTTTCTTTCTAATTATAAGACAATAGGTCCCATGTTAAAATGGAATAAGGCAACTTAGTCATCGAAATACAAAATACTAAGGAGGGAATGATGAAGGGAATTTGGCATTGATTACCTGTCTATGATTCTTGTTTTATTTATTTTGGAGAGGATTAGTTAGACAACATTTAGTACATGGTTAATGTGGTAGTGTTTTCCCATGCATAGTTTCTGGAAAGGAATCAACTCAAGCACTATTAAGTAATTTTGGTAGAAGGGAATGCCCATTGAATTGATAATCAAGTAGGCATGGGTTTTCTCCTTATTATTTTTTAAGAGATTAGTTTGTTTTCTCCCCATTCTGATGTATTTATTAATCTATATTAAGAGTTGAATTTTATTTTTGTAATTCAGTAGTAGCTCATTTTACTTCAATGGTATGATTTTGCCCATCTATTTCATTTTAATCTCTTATTTGTATTTTGCATTTAGGCTGAGGAAGCTGCTATTGCTGCATTGAAGAGAGCCCTTGGCGCTTTGAACACTCATCTTGCTTCCAACACATTTCTTGTTGGACATTTTGTCACCCTTGCTGACATTATCATGACATGTAACCTCTACTTGGGTTTCTCCCATATCATGACCAAGAGTTTTAGCTCGGAGTTCCCTCATGTTGAGAGGTACTTTTGGACCTTGGTTAATCAGCCAAAAATCAAGAAGATTCTTGGTGAAGTGAAGCAGGCAGTCTCTCTACCACCTGTTCCTTCAAAGAAGCCTGCTGCCCAGCCAAAAGAAACTAAACCAAAGGCTGAACCAAAGAAAGAAGCCAAAAAGGAGGTTGAGAAACAGGCAGCAAAGGCAGAGGCCGCTGAGGAGGAGGAGGCACCAAAGCCCAAACCAAAGAATCCTCTTGATTTGCTGCCTCCAAGTAAGATGGTACTGGATGACTGGAAGAGGCTTTACTCTAACACAAAGACCAATTTCCGGGAGGTTGCAATTAAAGGTATCCCTGTTGTTTTCACAGTAGCACTCCCTTTTAAAAGCAATGTTTGGACTTGTGATATCTGATTCTGGATTCGTGTCAGGATTCTGGGACATGTATGATCCCGAGGGATACTCACTGTGGTTTTGTGACTACAAGTACAATGAGGAAAATACAGTTTCATTTGTCACAATGAACAAGGTTGGAGGATTCCTGCAGAGAATGGATTTGGCCCGCAAGTATGCATTTGGGAAGATGTTGGTGATCGGTGCTAACCCTCCATTCAAGGTGAAAGGACTATGGCTTTTCCGTGGGCAAGAGATTCCTCAATTTGTGATTGACGAGTGCTATGACATGGAACTCTACGAGTGGAAGAAGGTTGACCTCTCCGATGCAGCCCAGAAGGAACGGGTGAATCAGATGATTGAAGACTGCGAGCCATTTGAGGGAGAGCCTCTCTTGGATGCCAAGTGCTTTAAGTGATGGAAAATGTTCTTAATTTTACTTTTTTATATTTCTGGTACCTTTTTGCATGTCAGGTTTTATTTATAGGTCGCTGTTTTCAGTTTTTGATTAAGGTAACATTACAATTAAGTTTTTATGTTCTCAGATGTTGGATTTGAAATGCTCTATTTATATTATATTAAGGAGATATAGTTTCTATTGTTTAACAAGATTGCATCATTTTGCTTTGCGTATTTCATTAATCCTCGCAAGAAGGCAGCCATGAATTCCAGAAATTGGAGTGGATAGAAGCATTACACCAGTGGAAGCAAAACGAGACTAACGTAAAATGAACAAGATGGAGAGATAATACTTGCTATGAAGATAAAAGATAATACAAGGGACCGATTGTATCTTATGACGATGGGCATACATAGAAATATGCATGTAAAATTGTCAGTACAAAGAATCATGGGAGCACATCGGAAGCAGGCTAAAATAATTAGGGAAACAAGTTATTTTTGAACTAGTGGAAATAGAGACTGACGTCAAACCTTATGGGAGGGGCAATGAATAATACATAAAAGAAGGAAAAGAAAAGGAATATCAGTGGAGAAGAAAACCCATATGCAGCCCAAAAACTGATGGGAGTTTTGACTTAGATCTTCCTAACTCAGCCTCCCTAAGTTAAGGTGAAATACATCATCCATCACAAAAGCCAAGCCAAGCCATCTCGATTTCAATTGATGATCAGAACCAGCAGAAAACAAGGGATTTCTTCATCTTCCCGTCTTCGCCCGCTTCATTCCCGTACTGTTGAAAGGCGACATACCTGGGCTCATGCTTGGGCTCATACTTGGGCTCATGCTTGGGCTCTCTTCCCTTAAGGTACCATTTAGCAAAGCTAACTCCCTAAGCTGCTGTTTCTTATAGCTATCCAAGGATTCATCCTGGAAATGGTGGAATGGAGAAGGGTTAGCAGAAAAACAGAAATGGAATGGAAGGGTTAGCTATCCATAGAAGATATCACAAATTGCTTTTGCTCATTCATACCACTGGCTTCAGAAGGTTTTCTAGTATCGCAACAGCATATTCCAGACGAGAATTTACCATATCCTCGGGAAATTCAGCCTCCACCAACACATGCAGTGGCTCATTAAGGTGTTCGTATCCAGGTTTATCTTTCAGTTTCTCTTCCTGTAGAAAAAGCCAGCCGCCAGTTGTGAGAATTTAAAGGAAGTAGGAATGGATAACAAGTGGGTAAACAACCAAGGAAAACTTGATCTTGTACTTAAGCAGAAACTGTCAGAACTAGCTCATGCACTATTGTATTTAAGGAGTTACTTAATGTAGCAAAGGTGATCACTGCATTGATTGATCCACAATAGTCACTTGTCCAAAAATGCAAAAGACTAAGTTGCCATTTTGATGATGCTTTTACTTTTTGCTTCTTGTAGTAGAAAAGTGAAAAGCATAAAATACACATTAACTATAAACAAGAGACAAACAGCAAAAAGCCCAAAACAAAACCCAAATAAACATGATACCGAAATTGGCTGCAAAGCATGTCATATGCAAATGGAGAAGCAGATTACTAGCATATATGAAGTTACATGAGCAAATTTCACATCACCTACAATTTAAAATGCCATTGAGAGGGAAAAAAAAAATGAAAAACATGCTCTTAAAACTAGCCCCATAACCAGCTACACTCCAATTTTCAAGAGAGAGTAGAAAACACTTGCACAGTTCCATTATAATCAGAACTTGTATAAATGACCAAGCTAGAAGTAGCTTAAGACTTGACCTATGGTGCATATCAAACTACACTCTTTTACCAAAATTACTTGCTGGAAATTAAAAAGAATTCATGAGTGACTTCACCTTTACAGAATCCTTGACTGAACCCTTGCCTCTTATGTACACCCTACACTCTGTCATGGCTTCAACTCTCTTTAGGGAGTTTCCCCGTGGTCCCAAAATTCGGCCAACAAAATTGTACTGCAAGGGCACTGAGTCTGAACTATTATCTTACAAAAGAAGAAAATGAAAACTAACAATTTTCAACATAACTTACATTTGGATATTTATCCACAGGAACATCAAGTCTAACAACTCTCTTTACAATCGGAGTTGTAGGGGCTCTAGGCAAACCGGGCCAACCCACTGATGCAGCTTGAATTGGAGGAACTCGTTGCATATGCCCATTTTCCTGGAAGCAAGATAACAACATTTAACAAATTTCATTTCCTTTCATTTAATATTAATGAGAAGCAAATTATTCATCGTAAGAATAAATCACAGTGGGAGCCAATAACAAGGCAGTTGAAATTTATTAAGCTGGTAAGCAATTACAAATTTTAATTTAAAACAATAGATTTGTATATAACCATTAAGCAGCATTACCTCTGTTTGCATTACAGACCAACCCTCCAAATCCATCTGTCTCCCATTGGGATGTTGACCCAATGACCTGAAAGGACTATCATGTTCAAATCGCTCTTGATCGACAAAACTAGGAGTAAGACTTGAGACCCTTCTGATCTCTGCAGTTACATGAGAAAAAACAAAAGTGACAATATGCAGTCAAAATTACCTCAATGGTAAAAGTGAACATTTGGGGTTTATTTTTTGGCTTAGGCCACATGTTTTAGTACAACCATCTAGTCTAGGATCAATTCAGCCTGTAATAACTTAAAATCATATGTTGCTAGTTTAGACTAATAGTAGGTCAACTATAGCTAGGTGGAAAGTTTGTACTAGGCTGTTGTTTGTTTCCAATTTCAGTTCAATATCGTTAACATGAGAGATTTATTCTTGGAAGAAACAAACCGACAATGCACTCATGATGATGAATCTAAGATAACTATCTAGTAAAATGAAATTTATATTTACATCCTTGAGAAGTGCATAACATGAATAGATACAGATAGATTTACTTTTAGTGTGATGTTCATTCAACCAAAAAATAATCAAAACCAGTTTCCAACGATACCAACGATAAGTGCTAATGAATCTTATATTGCAGAAAAAAGGGGAAAAAATCAATAACCTTGATTAACAAGCCTGGTACATAGAGGCAGAACTTGGGTAAAAGGTACCAACTTATGTTTCTCTGCCAATAATTCAGCTAAATATCTGCCATTGTTAGATTGTAAGTTAACATTGAAGATAACAATGATAAAGTATAACCATATCTAGATAAAATGGAATATGTAAAGCACAAACAAATGAACTATGAACCTGAGGGGGCAAAAGAACATAACCATCAATTGAAAACATAACAATCAATCATACAAAAACAAGAAGATAGAAACAGAAAAGTTTTTTCCTTAAACCAACTTCAAGAACCCATATCGACCAGCAGAAGAAAACTTCAATTATTAGATCAATAAAAGAAAACCATCAAAAATTGGAGTAAAACTTTCGCAAAAGAACCAAAACAGAACATGGGATTCGATTGATTAAAGTAATTTAAGAAAAAAAATGGGACCTATCACGATCTGTAGGAAGAGAAGAAGCCCTATGAGGAGAAGCAGGAACTCCAGAAGGCGGATACTGAAAGTAACTCCCTGGTGGGATCCTCTCCCCCATCATATATATAAATCACCTTCCCTTATTCCTGCTTCATTCATTCAACATATGTTAGAAAAAGAAAAGGTAATCAAAATCAAGAATCCTACGTAGAAACACGTATATAAACATTAAAGAGGAAAACCCAAACTTACTTTGATGAAAGGAAAGGGAGAAAGTGGCAGATGGAGAAAGCTAAGCTAATAAGCAAAAGAGCAAAAAGGGGCAGAGATGCAAAGTCTGCTGCCCTCTTTTTTTATGTGGAGCAGAGTGTCAATCAAAGAGACTAAAGCCCTACTCCCAACAACGCTCTTATGATGCTTTGTTTTGCTCCATTTATACCCTCTCAATTTTTTACCTCACCCATCATTTTATCTTTTTTTCACTTTTTCTCATGCACAAATTCTTTTTATTGTGTCGTCGTGAAACATGTGAAATAAAAATGTTTGGATTTTTTAATCTTTTTTTCTTTTATTGTCATTCTCGATATGATGTTATCATCCAAATTCTTCTATCATTATTAGGCTGTTTGAATTACAACTTTATATGCCAATTCTTTCACTTCTCACTTTTTTTTAATCAATCTTTTCTTCAACAAAATAATTTTAATTATCATGTATTATTTATTTCTTATTAATTTACTTGATATTATCACTTTCAAGTATTTTATTTTTATTAATGAATTTCTTAATTAAATTAAATTAAATTAATTATGACACATGATATCATCATGATAATTTTAACTTTGACTTAATCTATATAACACTTAGTAATTCGTTCATAAATTTACTTCATCTACGAATACTCTCTCAAAATTTAATCACATACACGAATGTTCTGCGTGTTACGAAAGAGATAACCTTGAAATTTGGTCTCATCTTGATGCTCGATTATATTTGTATCTTGAGCTTTCAACTTTGATAGAATAAAGTTTTTTAATTTTGATTCATCATATCTCATTTCATAAAAAAAAAAAAATCAAAATTAATTAATTTTTTTTATTTCATTTTCCACCGCCAGCTTAGCTTCATGCTCCACTTCATCCGTTCCCTGATCACCATTTCTCCAATCTCCATACAACGTGGCTAAAGCAAATGCCATTTTTCTTTTTTTAACCGCTTGCAACCTTTTATAATTTCAAATAATTGTGGAGTCTGCAGTCTGCAATGTTGACTAGAATTTGATTTCCTGTTGAAGTCCTCGTATAATCGAAAGTGTAAATCCTTGGTCATGTAAGGCTCGACTTTCTTTGTCTAATAAAAGCAAAGTTGCAGGACTCAAATTTTCTTATCCAAATTGATTGCAGTTTTTTCTTTTCATTCTAACATGAAGATCTTATTTTTTGAAGCAACCCACGCCAAATTTTAAATCGAAGTTCGTCGTGTAATTGAACCAAGCGCGAAGAATAGCAGCAGTATTTAAATTCTTAATTTTGCATACTTCAGATAACTTCAAGAGCCAATCTTTTGTAAATAAGTTCTTCTATTTCTTGTCGCATGGCTTTTTTATTTTTAGGGTCATCTGTAAGACCCTTTCGGGATGCTACTCGGATAGATTTCAGACTTGGCGAACAGTTTATCTTTAAAACTTTTACCACTCAATCTACTATTCACAGTGCTTATACCAAAACGAATACTATTCTTTCAATATAATTTCCTCATTCATCTACCCAACGTTAAAGATATACACATCATAGTTGGAACAAGACTTTCAATATTTACAATTTCATAAGCTAAGCCTATAGATCGCCCCCAATATGTACATGTTTAAAACTCAAAAAGTTGCTAGGCTCACGCAAGATACAGCAAATTCTGGCTTAGTCCCTCCCTTTAAGTTCAAAATAGCTTTTGTTACCCGAAAACAAAATAGATCAAGGAACATGGTAAGTTCAAGGTGAACTTGGTGAATTTGCGAGTTGCTTACTCGCCCACACATATAGCTTGCGAAGAATATAATTTACGCATAAAGACAAATAGTACCTTTAACAGTTCATGTATGAGTATAAGTAACAAATATACACACACTTTGCTCATATAAATCGATCACCTTTACTCTATGTGGACATACGCATTACGGAATATCTGGTGGATTTACCCAATGCAACTTATACAGGGTGAAAAATCTTGGCGAAGTTATACTTGGCTAATACACCCCAAACACATGCCTGTGAATTCACATTTGTGGCTTCATGTTTGCGGACATATACTTGTGAACTCAGATTTGCAGATTCATACCTGCACTCGTTTATACAAATCTATACTTGCAGATAGTTCTTGTAGACTCACGTTTGATGAATATTTCTCATGCAATCATGCTTGGAGAACTTAGCCTCGTAGAATCGCATTATGTGAATTTGTTCAAGCGGACTTGTACTTTTCGGACTTATTTCCATTAACTTTCAAATAGCGGAGTCTCAATGGACCAACTTGGCCTAGAAGCTTGAAAACAAGACTTGCTGACTATCTTACATACAATATGGTCCTTATGGAATCATACTTGAAAGATAGCCCCTACGAACTGATGCTTACAGATGATCCTGCAAACTCATACTTAGATAACAATCCATGCGAATTCAAGCTTGACAGATTATCACGTTTGCAGATTCATTCCGGAATGGTTACACACTTGTGCTCTTAAAGTCAAGTGTGAATTATCATGACTTGTAACCTGAGAGCAAGTCCCCGCGGATTATCATAATTTATAACCACGAGAACAAGTCCTTGCGGACTCCAGTCCTCCTTCAATTAATATCCCGCCACAACACCAATACTTCAATTATCATTCCACCACAACACTGATACATCATTCAATCAACATTTCGCCACAACATCAGAACTTCATTAATCAATATCCCGCCACAACGCCAATGCGTCGTATTGTATCTTATTCCTGGACACATTATTTACTATCAAGAAGACATTAGCATGCCTCCCATTCTATGTTTTACAGCTCACCAACATAAGAGCAATTCATATTGTCGAAAACATTTTTAAAGTTATGGTAAATATGGGAATCGACTTTTAAAAAAAACGAAAATGGTGTCGCCACCAATCTCTTTTTACTTAGGTGTGATTGGATCACCTTGTAAAATATTTTATTTCAAAAGATTGATTTTGGTCCACGAAATATAAGAAAACGGCTTCGGAAGTCGGTTAAGGATGAGGAAGGGTTAGCACCCTCATAGCTCCCAAAAATTGGTACCTAATTGATAAAATCATGTCCGAATGTTGAAAATTTAAAAAATTTTAAAATATAATCCTTTTATTAGAAAGAAAACCAAGATTTACTTATTTCAAAGAAATAAAATGTTATATCCAGTAACTTAGGATATAACATCTTACGACTTCGAAGTTAGGCTCGCCTTTATTTGTAGAAAATTCTTATCTTGTAATACAAAACATCATATCCAGTAAGTTAGGTATAACGTTTTGAATTTCCAAGAATAAGTTTTAATTTAGAAATTTATAAATTTCAATTTTAAAAGAAAAGAGATATTTAATATTTTAAGTTCAACGATAAAAATCGAAACCCAGTGAATTAGGGCACAATTTTTCTCGAAGTTCCCAAATATTAGATATCACCGTTTGGATAAAATGCATCAATTCAAAAGGTGTTTTTATAAAACAATAGTTTGAGTAAGATATTACAACATACATATTTAATAGCAATTCTACATAACTACAAATTATACTAACAATAAATAATAAAAGAATATAACATGAATAAATATATAAAGTACTATCTCAAGCAATAATAACGATTAAAAGGACATAAATAAATAAACATGAGATAAAATAAGTAGCAATAATTGAAATAACAAAATTAAACGAAAAGGGAATTAAACATTGAATGAATATTATGACAAAAAAATGATGATTTATAAAATGATTATATATAAATAACAATATTTTAAATGAATAAAAAATTTTAAAAAAATAAGAATATTTATAACAAATACCTAATTTAATAATTTAATACATATATAAATGATTATACATAATAAAAACAATTAGTAAATAGTAGATAATTTTATATAAATATAAATATATATATATATAATATACTAATCATAAAATTACACATAAATATAAACAAATAAAATATCTTATATAATATAAATAAATTTATATAAATAATATAATATAATACAAAAATTTAAAAACGTACAACATATAAATAATATATCAATTATGAAATAATATATAATATAAATAATATTAAACCAAATAAAATAATACATAGTAGTAATTATATATATAAAGATAATAAAATATATATATACGAATTTATACTATTAATATACAAATAATAATAAAAATATAAAAAGAATTTAATATGATAAAATATATTAATATAATATTAGAATAATTTAATTTAAAAAATAAAAAAAAAGGTTTTAAAAATAAATAAAGAAACCAGGATCAAATAACAATAAAAATAAATATAAAGGGGTTAAATTAAAACACGGATCACACTGCAAGGGATTAATATGGCAATTATGCCAAATTTTCAAAACGACATCATTCAAAATTAGCCTTTAAAGAGCCCGAGGGACTAAATTGAAATGAAAGACATAATTCTGGGCGTAATTGTAAAAATATAAAAATATAACAAGACGTAATTATAAAATAAAAATAATGCGGAAGGGCTTATTCGGTAATTAGACCTTTTAACGAAAACACGCGGATCCTCCCCGGGTCGGGTCAACGCGCGGGTCACAGGCCTTTAAACGACGTTGTTTTAATGCTTATTGGCTTAAGCAAAAACGACGTCGTTTTTAAACTACTATATAAGTCAGTTTTAATAAAAAAAAGTCATTTCTAAACTATTTTTAAAAAAATATATATTCAAAATCCCCTGAAGCCCTTCATTCTGTCGTCTGGGCTCCGATCGTCGGACTCGTGGGCACGCGCCACACGCGCCGCCGCAGTCGGCGGCTGGAGAGTTAAATCTCTCCATTTCGAAGGTATTTTCCTCCCCTTTTATTTTTCAGAACTATTTTATATGTAAAATATACATAAAATAACACGAAAAAGAACGGTAATCACCTCTGTAACTGGGTTTTGGTATTTTATTTCTCATTTTTTTGAATATTTGCCTGTATCTTTTTTTTTTGTGTATTCTCGTCTGCGTGTTCGTATCTTTGTACAAGATTATTCTGGGGTATTTATACCCAAAAAAAAACAAAGAGGAAAAAAAAAGGAAATATACATATTTCGTTTGATTTACTGTTGCGTTTTCCTTTTTTGTGTAGGAGAATGAAGAGAATCTTGCGACGGAGGGGCTGTTCGTGCGTTGATGGCGGCGTGGCTCGCGCGGATTGCGGCGCAATCAAAGGGTGTCGAGGCTGCTAGGGGTGCTTGCGGCGTAATGAAAACCTAGGGTTTCTTGCGTCCGTAAGCTGTTTGGGCCATTTGGGCCAGTTTGGCTTTGGGTCTATTGGGTCTTGAGGGTGTAACAGGTTAATCGGGTAATAGGCCATCTGTTTAGGGTGTAAAATAGGCTTTGGGTTAAATTATTGGTTTTGGGCTTTGTAAAAGGACTATAAGAGACTTTGGACATTTATTTTATTGTTTTTGTTTTGGTTTGTTACAAGCCCGGGCAAAATGGGCTGATTACAGCTGCCCCTCTTTGCTCATTGTCGTGTAACGAGAATAGAGCAAAGACTATAAAAGGACCAATTTTGCCCGGTCTTGCCGAATCTTGACTTCCTGGCCCTCGTCTTCTTCAAATGGCTCAAACTACAACTTCAACGGTATTTGGGACTTCTTTTCAATAAGTCTGATGTCTTCAATCTGCTTCTTGTAACTTCAGAAATGCCAGATCTACTATTTTTCGATCTGCTCCACTGCAAATTTAGGGAGATAAGATCTGATGTTTTTGATCTGCTTCCTGCAACTTCAGGAATGCCAAATCTGCTATCTTCAGTCTGCTCCACTGCAACTCAGGGAGACCAGACTAATGTCTTCGATCTGCTTCCTACAACTTTAAGAATGCCAGATCTACTGTCTTCAGCCTACTCCGCTGCAACTTCAGGGAGACAAGGCTGAAAGTGTCTTTGATCTATTTCCTGCAACTTCAGGAAGATGAGATCTTCTGCTTTCAGTCTACTCCGCTGCAACTTCAAGGAGATAAGGCTGAAAGTGCCTTTGATCTGCTTCCTGCAACTTCAGGAAGATGAGATCTGCTGTCTTCAGTGTACTCCGCTGCAACTTCAGGGAGATAAGATTGAAAATGCCTTTGATCTGCCTCCTGCAACTTCAGGAAGATGAGATCTTCTGTCTTCAATCTACTCCGCTGCAACTTCAGGGAGACAAGGCTGAAAGTGTCTTCGATCTACTTCCTGCAACTTTAGGAATATGAGATCTTCTGTCTTTAGTGTACTCTGCTACAACTTCAGGGAGATAAGACTGAAAGTGTCTTCGATTTACTTCCTGCAACTTTAGGAAGATGAGATCTTCTGTCTTTAGTCTACTCCGCTGCAACTTCAGGGAGATAAGACTGAAAGTGTCTTCGATCTGCTTCCTGCAACTTCAGGAAGATAAGATCTTCTGTCTTTAGTCTACTTTGCTGCAACTTCAGGGAAATAAGACTGATGGCTAAAATCTACTTCTCTGCTACCTCGGGAAGATAAGATTTGCCAAATTCGCCGATATTACTACACCGTTCCCTAAGGGGCATGTCTTGTAGACTCGGTTCCATATGCTTATGTCAAATGACCAGAATGCTATGATCAGAATGAATCAAATGCTTCTAGCCACATGTGTTATGAGTGACATGAATGCAACATGTCATGAAAATGATTCATTTTCAAACGTTTAAGGATTAGGATGCAATGATTAGAATGAATCAGATGCTCCTAATGAAATTTGCTATGATGCAAAAATGTTATGAGTATGATTCCTACTCTAGGTGTCATCACTTATTTGTTCTTCATTCTTGTTCATCAATCATGTTCTGCTCAACAAGCTTGCCCCAATGTAATTTCAAAGTCAACTCTGCTTGGATCTTGAAAACATAAGGCTTATACCATCCCACCACGATAAGAATTAAAACTTTTTCAATCCGTCCCATCTGCAATTTTAAGGTATAGGATCTATTTCAAATTCAACCCATTCCACCACAATTTAGAAATTCTAAATTTTTCATCAACTTAGTTCGTCACACCATTCCCCGAATGTTATGACCTGATCATCAACTCATTATTTGGTCCATTTGGACAAAGAATTCAGAGAAATAGTCTCTAATCAGACTCTTCTTTCTCAAATATAATCTATGCACATGGAAATTCTAAACAATTGTCCTGTTTCAGTTCCTTGTTTTATCTAGAAATTTCCAAAGTAATATGTAAAACTTCTTTTGTGAAATTATTAGTTCGTCAATCATTATTTCAATGCAACACATTTATGAATAATGGGTAACAAATAAATTGATCTCAAGGATAGTCAAAGTTAAATAAATTATCAAAAATACAAAAAAAATTAATTGGGAACATATCTTTGAGAAGAAAAAGAATCCAAAGATAGTAAAATGAATAGGAAAAAGATCAGATGCCCTAGATATCGCAGATTGGGCTTCTATATACAAACTTCACGAAGACTGCTTTGAGCTTAACATGTGTTTAGAAGACCCAAAGTACTTTGTTGATGGCCCGATATGCAACATACTTCATTTTTGTTGATTCAGGTATAGCAAGATGACTGCGTATCTATTCAGAATTTGAGCCGCCCTTCTTGGGTTTTCAACTCAAAACCCTTTTGGTCTTAAGGCGCCCTTTGCGGGTTTCACCTTGGCCTCTCTTTTTTTTTTTAGAAACTCAAAGCGCCATTTGCGGGTTTTCACTTTGGCCTCTTCTCTTTTTCAAGCAAAATACTTTTTGACTGAGTCCGAGTTTACAGGATTAGGTAAGCTTTTCCCATCCATTTCGGTCAAGATCAGTGCTCCTCCAGAGAAAGCCTTCTTCACCACATATGGTCCTTCCCAATTCGGCATCCATTTTCCTCTGAAATTCTTCTGTATAGGAAGAATTTTTTTCAATACAAGGTCACCCTCATGAAACTCTCTTGGGCGAACTTTTTTATCGTAGGCTCACATCATTCGTTTTTGGTACATCTGACCGTGACGAATAACCCTTAGCCTTTTTTCTTCAATTAAGTTCAACTGATCATACCGAGCCTGGATCCATTCAGTTTCATCCAACTTTATTTCTGACAAAACATGAAGAGAAGGTATTTCCACTTCAATCGGTAGAACTGCCTCCATTCCATAGACCAACGAGAAAGGTGTTGCCCTAGTAGAGGTTCTGACGGACGTCCGATAAGCATAGAGTGCAAACGGTAGTTTCTCATGCCAATCCTTATAAGTCTCAGCCATCTTCCCTACTATCTTCTTGATGTTTTTGTTAGCCGCTTTGATAAACCGTAAAAGTAACATATTTTAAGCCCACATTTAGTATGCTTTTGGATGAATTAAGCCTTGATTTATGTAAGAAGGTGCTCTCAATCCTTTGTTTTCATGTTTTATACCCAGGAAAGCACCCGAGGATGAAAAGAATAGAAAACGGGCCCAAAACGGAGTAAATGGGCCATATCACGAAATCCACACGGCTTGGGCCCAAGACCACACGCCGTGCCTCCCGTCCTACTAGAACACGGCTGTCTCCCTATTCACACGGCCGTCTCCCTATTCACACGGTCGTGCCCCATTTAACAGGTTCGAACACGGCCTGGCCACGACTTACACGGGCGTGTGCCATGGGCGTGTCCCTGCCGCGGCCAAGAGAAGTTTTACTCGGATTTGGATACTTTGAGGCAAAGAAACACATTCCAAAGCCTATTCAAACACCCTATTAGGAATTCTACTTGAATTAGGATACTTAGGGACCAAGTAAGGCATCTCAAAGTCTATATAAACACCCAATGAGGCAACTTGAAGAGGAGTTCGATAGAAGCCCTCTGTCGAGGCGGTTAGCTAGGCCAAGAAGTCGAGCCAGAAAGACCAAATTTGTGGAGAATCACTCGAAGATAGCCAGTTGATCCATCTCAAGAAGCCGGAATTCTACTCAAGACGGCGGATCTCTCCTTCAATTCCTTCAAGTAGTTTTAGGGATTTCTTATGTTTTGTTTTATCTTTTCTTCTGAGATGTTTTCTTTATTTGATATGAACTAAACCCTTCAGATACCTGAGGGGGATGAAACCTAAGACAGATCTTGTTATTATTTTCTGAACTATATGATAAATATTTGACTTGTTCTTAATTATGTGTTCTTAATTCTTGTGTTGATATTTCTGGAATATTGATTCAAGTATAATGTGCTTAAGTAGAGGAGCAAAAGTCCCTACTTAAGAGTAGATCTAGCATAATTAAGCGGAGTTGATCGTACGCCTAGAGATAGGGTGATGAGATTTTGCCGGATTAGGGTGAAACCTAATATGAAAGTCCATAGATCGAGCTAATGCGATTCTAGGGGTTTTAATTAGAAAGAGATTTCAATTAATCAACCTAGGGTTAGACGTTATTCGCTTTGAGAGAGGGTTTAATATAACTTAGGGAATCTTACGGATCAAGTCAAGTGATTACATCATCTGGTTCAGTGTTAGATAACAAGTGAAGTCTACGTGGATTCTTCCCAAGGGTGTCGTCTTAATCAACTGAGTTTTTCTTCCAAGTATTTCCCCAATTCGTTCTTTTTGTCTTTGCGTTTTTAGTTTAGTTGATAGTTAAATTTAGATTAGATAACCATTTACTTAATTTTTAGGCTAAATAATAGAAAGAGAGCTAGTATTAGTACTTTTGGTTCCTTTGGAATTCAATATCGGTCTTGCCTAAACTATACTACTGTTCGATAGGTGCGCTTGCCTTAAAATCGTTGTCAGAGTTAGTTTCTAGGTTCGATCATTCTCTTTATTATTTTAAGACTCTGATTCTAGCGATCACGCTTCCACAGCCCCATTCATTTTTGGACGATACAGAGACGGGTTGTGGTGCTTGATCCCAAAGTGACTACAAATTTCTGCTATTGTGTTGTTGTTCAAATTTAGTGTGTTGTCTGATATGATCCTCTCGGGCATTCTATATCGACAAATGATCTCCTTCTTGAAGAATCGACTAATTGCTGACTTAGTGACGCTAGCATATGAAGTAGCCTCTTCCCATTTCGTGAAGCAGTCAATTACCACAAAGATGAATCGATGTCCATTCGAAGCTTTTGGTGAGATCGGTCCGATAACATCCATGCCCCACATGGAAAAAGGCTACGGGGAAGTCATAACGTGTAAAGGTGATGGAGGCACATGAATTTTGTCTCCATAAATTTGGCATTTATGACATCTCTTGGCATAGTTGATACAATCTCCTTCCATGGTGGACCAATAATATCCAAATCTTATTATTTGCCTAGCCATTGTGAATCTATTAGCGTATGTTCCACAAACGCCCTCTTGAACTTCCTCTAGGATTTTCCTAGCTTCAACAACATCAACACATCTCAACAATAATTGATCTTTTCTCTTTTTGTACAAGATATCCCCATCTAAAACATAGTCGGAGGCCAATCTTCTTAATGTCATTTTCTCATTCTCAGTTGCATGCTCCGGGTATTCACGATTTTTTACATATCGCAATACATCATGATACCAAGGATGATCATCTTTTTTTTTCCTCTTCCAGATGATAACAGTGAGCTGGAACTTCAAAAATACTCATCTGAATAGGTCTTATATCTTCTAGTCTGTTTACTTTGATCATAGATGCCAAGGTTGCCAAAACATCTACCATTTGGTTTTCATCACGTCGGAGATAATTAAAAGTGATGTCATCGAACTCCTCAATCAATCCTAAAACTATTTTTTGGTAATCAATTAGTTTGAGATCTCTTGTCTCCCACTCTCCTTTAAGCTGGTAGATTACTAAGGCAGAATCTCCATACACTTCTAGTACTTTGATTTTACGATCCACAGACGCTCGAATTCCTATGATGCATGCTTCATACTCCGCCATGTTATTCGTGCAATCAAAATCCAATCTGCATGTAAATGGATAATAATCACCACTAGGGATACCAAGATTGCACCAATTCCATTTCCCACAGTATTTGATGCTCCATCAAAATTTAGCTTCCACAGACATTCTTCAGTATTTGCCACATACATCAGCTCTTCATTGGGGAAATCAAAGCTCAAAGGTTCATAATCCTCTAAAGCTCTGCCACCTTTTATAGCCTTTTGGTTAACATAGACTATATCAAATTCAGACAGCAAAATCTGCCACCTTGCTATTCTTCCATTCAAGGCGGTTGACTTCATCATATACTTTAGAAGATCAAGCTTCAAAATCAACCAGTTTGTATAATATAACATGTACTGCCTCAACCTCCGAGTTGTCAAAATCAAGGCGCAACCCAATTTCTCAATCGACGAATATCTCATTTCACAATCAGTGAACTTTTTACTGAGATAGTATATCGCCCTTTCTTTTTTTCCTGACTCATCATGTTGACCAAGCACACATCCCATGGAGTTATTGAATACTAACAAATACATTATCAATGGTCTATCTGGATTAGGTAGAGATAGTACTGGTGCATTTGACAGATATTGTTTGACTTTGTCAAAAGCTCTCTAGCATTCATTATCCCATACACTTTGATTGTCTTTCTTGAGATGATGAAATATAGGATCACATTTCTCAGTTAATCGTGAAATAAACCGAGCAATGTAATTTAACCTTCCAAGAAAACCTCGAACTTCCTTCTGAGTGTGGGGTGGAGGCAATTCTTGTATAGCTTTGACCCTATTTGAGTCAACTTCAATTCCTTTCTTGCTGACCATGAAACCGAGTAACTTCCCTGACCGAGCTCCGAAAGTACACTTTGCCGGGTTGAGCTTCAATTGAAATTTTCTCAACCTTAGAAACAATTTCTTCAAAATCTCAATGTGTTCCTTTTCTGTTCGAGATTTGGCAATCATGTCATCAACATATACTTCAATCTCTTTGTGCATCATATCGTGGAACAATGTTACCATGGCCCTTTGATATGTTGCCCCAGCACTCTTTAGTCCAAATGACATTACCTTATAACAAAAGAAACCCCACAATGTTATGAAGGTAGTTTTCTCCATATCTTCAGGGTGCATCTTGATCTGATTGTATCCTGAAAAGCCATCCATGAAGGAAAACAATGAATATCTCGCCGTATTATTCACCAATGTGTCAATATGAGGTAAAGGGAAATTGTCTTTTGGGCTGACCTTATATAAGTCCCTATATTCTACGCACATCCGAAACTTTCCATCTTTCTTAGGGACAGGAATAATGTTGGCAACCCACTCTGAGTACTTGACCACCTGTAGAAAACCAGCATCAAACTGTTTTTTGGCTTCCTCCTTTATTTTCAACACCACGTCAGGCCTCATTCTTCATAGCTTTTACTAAACTGGCTTGCACTCTTCTCTTATGGGAAGGCGATGTACCATAATATCAGTGCTTAGTCCAGGCATATCTTGGTATGACCATGCAAAGACGTCCTTAAATTCCCGTAACAATTCAACAAGATCTTGTTTCGTCTCATTGGCTATGCGCGTTCTAATTTCACAACCTTTCCTTCCTCTAAGGCTATGTTTTCTACCTCCTCTTCGTGGGGTAAAATTTGTTTCTCCTCTTACTTTACCATTCTTAACAAATCTGGAGATAAGTCACAATCTCTATCACTTTCAAAATATTGAGATTCCTCTAAACACATGTCTTGCTCAAAATGGACCTCTGAATCTGTGGTATCGTTGCTCATGTCATTGATATCTAGAGACCTGTGGTGGGCACCAAAGAATGTATAAAGAATAAATGAATTCGAGGACAACTATTCACATAATATGAATGAGAAATAAAGAATTTGGAATGAAATTAGAAAGTCAATAAAATGAAAGAATATTTGCTTAAGTTAATTATCAAAATTGTATTTTATTGAAACAACAATTTCTGAACATGAGCCTTTTTCACAAAAGAAATCTTATTGTTCCTAGGCTAAAAAAACAAAAAGAGCGTTCTGAATATTACTCTGTATAATCTCTAAAAACTACAGGAAGTTCCTCTACAGTCCAATTGTTCAAAACGCTTCCTGGTTCATAAGGGCGAATGCCCAACAGGTTTCTTTATTCAATTCCCTCCTCGTGTATGGCATTGATGTGAGAATTTTCCAATATTCCTCTCTTAGGGTGAATTATCCCTCCGGATACAAAGGTCTGGGATATGTGGGGGAATGTCATCAATTCCCACTGGATTTCTTCTCTATTCAGACGTGCTCTTCTTCTTTCCTGCTTCTTTTCTATTTCTCTCTTCTTTTGTTTAGCATCTGGCCTGAAACCCAAGCCAAAATGGTCTCTCTTTTCTTTTAGCATCGGCACTTGAACTTCCCCTAGGAGATGTCTGCCTAGTCCTTTTCCTGGTAGAGCTCCCTTCCCCACCATCATTTGTAAGCCCATCCTTGTGGTCTTGGATATTTTAGGCACCAAAACTTCGTTTCCTTCTAATACAAATGTGGCATTCACGAACTCTAGGGTTCGAAAGGAACACTCAGTGGCCTCCTCATTTGCCTCTAAGTATGGTGCATCGTTGGTAACGGTTGCTATAAAGTCTTCCTCTGCATTTATGGTTACCAACCGATCCTCTGTTACCAGTTTCAATTTTTGATGCAATGATGAAGGCACTGCTCCTGCCGAATAAATCCAGGGTCTTTCCAATAAGCAATTGTAAGAGGGCTTTATATCCATCACCAGAAAGTCCACCTCATATGTGTTTGGCCCAATTAGCAACGGTACGTCAATCCTTCCCATCACTCTTTTTTCAGAGCCATCAAATGCTCTCACTATGTTCTGGCATGTCTTCATGTGAGAACTGTTTATCGGCAATCTTTTCAGTGTAGACAATGGTAAAACATTCAAAGTCGATCCATTGTCGGTTAGCACACTCGGTAGAGTATATCCATTGCAACGAGTAGTTATGTGTAGGGCCTTGGTCGATCCCATACCCCCAGGTGGAATTTCATCGTCACTGAAGGAAATAAAGTTATCAGCACTTATGTTACTAACTAATCGGTCAAGTTTATTGATAGATATATCTTTAGTAATGTAAGTCTCGTTCAACACTTTCATCAATGCCTCACGATGTACTTCGGAACTTAAGAGTAAGGCTAGCATCGATATAAGAGCCGATTGCTCAACCACGCTGTATTCACTATGCTTCAAGAATTTTAAAAATTCTTTAGCCTCTTCCTCCTTCACAGGTTCGTTGATAAGGGCGCTAGGTCCTTTCTCTGGTTCAACTGCCACAGTCTTTGACCTTGCTGGTTCTGTTCTGACATTTACCGAGTTATAACGCCTTTCACTTTGTGTGTAGAATCCCTCACTTTGGACCTCATTGGAAGTGTTAGCTGAGTTTTCCACTCCCGGTGTCGTCACATTACAGTCGTAATTCTATGGTACCATCTTGTTATCCTTGTAAGGAAAGGAAACAGGTTTCTGGATTACAACTTTAGGCGCAATTTGCGCTCTGCCTTCTGTATTTCTCGGTCGGGAAATTATGATTCTCGGATAATTGACTTTTTGGTTTGTCAACTCTCCTTCAGTTGCACATACGTTTCTTTCCTCTGAGCCTTCTTCATAAAATTCCACTTCCTTATTACCCACAAGGCTTTGCACCAAGACCCTAAACTCAATACATTGCTGGATCTCATGTCCTTCAGCTTTTTGGAACTCACAGTAGTTCCTTAGTCCTTCACATCCTTTCAAAGAATCGAATAATATCATTCCTCTTCTTGCCATTTCTTTCCACCATTCTCAATGGAGTTTTTACCTCCGAAATATCCCTTTTAATCTTTCTCACGACATTTTCCCCAATCACATTTATCCTCTTATCTCCATGATTGGGTAATGGGTTTTCTGCATTGGGTGTATCATCAAACTTGGCAATCCCCATCTTGATGAGCCTCTCAACTACCTTTTTGAAGGCAGTGCAATATTCTATCGAATGCCCCACTATTCCCGCATGGTAATCACATTGAGCGTTTGAGTCATACCATTTAGGATATGGGGGTTGTAACGGCTGTAGATAATATTGGGACACTACGTGCGCATTGAATAAAATTTGATATAGCTCCTTATATGTCATTGAGATTGGCGTAAATTAGAGCTTTTCAGAATTTTACCTTGGGCCTGATACTTGTCTTGTCGACCCTTGTTGCCCGACAGTAAATACTTTTGGTTGGCTAACAATGATTGCCTTCGAGTACCTCTTATTGTATGTACTCGTATTATTCACATCATTGTCCTTTTTTCTAGGAACAGACCTCTTGGTGGTTTCTCCCGCTTCAATCTTACCACCCCTTATGGCATTTTCTATCATTTCCTTGCCATTACTATATTCACGAAGCTCTTGGTAGTACTTCCTATCATGTGGGCGATAAATGGAGCCTTTAAGGTGTTGATAAAGAGCATGGTAGTTTCCTTCTCTAGGAGAGGTTGTTGAACTTGCATGGCAACTTCCTTCAATCTTTGCGCGTATTGCTTGAAGCTTTCATTCGATTTCTTTTCATGTTTTGCAACATGATTCTATCAGGTGTCATGTCTGTGACATGATTGTATTGCTTCATGAAGGTTTGGGCTAAGTCTCTCCAAGAGCTAATATTAGCATGGCTAAGTTGATTGTACCACCTAGACGCTGCCCCCACCAAACTGTCTTGGAAACAATGAATCAAAAATTGTTCATTGTTCACGTAACCAGTCATCCGTCTACAGAACATAGTGATGTGGGCTTCAGGGCAACTAGTCCCATTGTACTTCTCAAATTCTGGCATCTTGAATTTATTAGGAAGCACCAGATCTGGGACCAAACTCAAGTCCTTTGCGTCAATACCATGGTGATGGTCGGCATTCTCCAAAGCCTTGAATTTTTCTTCCAACCATCTACAGTGATCTTCCAACTATCTTGAAGATTCAGTTTTGATCCCCTCTCTCTGTGCTATGTCTAGGTCATGGATAACAAGATTAGCAGGGTTATCCCCTGGGTTGGATCCTATGCCAACTTGAAAATTCATGGGCATTCTAGTGTCAGCTTGCCCTTCCTAAGGCCTAATAGTGATAGGTGGCCTTCTGGGATATTCCTCAGGTTGTGTTTGCACATGTGGTGGAGTGAATCCCCTAGGAAAATCCTCATTGTCTTCAGCATTAACTATGGGACCCTTTCCTTTGTCCATTGTCCCACTTAGCATTTAGGCCATTTGAGTCATCATGTTCCTTTGAGCCTCCAACATTTGGTCCCTCATCTCTTGTTGGAGTTTTTCCATTTGCTCTTGCATCTAGTCTTGCATATCTCTTTTGAATTATTCCAGTCTTTGATTCATTTTCTTTGATTTGGCACGTGTGCTGTAAGGGTGTTCAGCTTCCAGATTTTCCTTCACTTTCTCTCTGTATGATAATTTCAACTAATTAGGCTCTCTCTATGGACTTAAATGCATATGATATGATGTAATGCAAAAGCATGAATGCAAAGAGGCATCGATTCTGATTCAACTTCAATTTAGAAAACTTTATTAGAAAACAAAATCCTTTACACAAAACGGATTACAAATATGCTTTCGCCTTAAGGCCCAAAGTTCTGATTTTCCTAAACAACAAAGCTAACTCTTGGCCACGATCTGACTGTAGCTCATATTTCGTGCTTAATGTATCAGCCTGGCTTGGTGAGTAGACGAAGCTGTTGGGCATGAACTCATGTTGATCGTTCTTCTTTAAGAAGACTATGGTTGGCCTTTTTCGCTTCTTCGACATGATGTTGGACGCCTCAAGGATCTTGAGATTTATTATAAAGAGGAAAAAGTCTGAGAGGGAGAAGGGAGAAAAGAAAAGAATGAAGAAATCAGATGGGGAGAAGGGGAAGGTGAAACACCCCACACCCGGCCCACGAGCCTTGACCGGATCTGGTATGTTCCTCGATGTAAACCGATTAAAAATTCTTTTGTTACTTTGGAAAATCTGTGTGTTTTGAAAGAAAATTTGTTTTGGGTTGGGCTCGAGTTGAAAACAAGTTTAACTTATATTAGAAACCCTTTATTTTTGGTGACAAAACACTTAGAATTTATTTTAAGATAATTTACTTAATCTTTTAGTTGATAAAAATTTATAACATAATAAATTAAAGTAAAATAACGTAGTTCAACTATGGCCTTATTACATCAAATAAATCCCAAAGTAAATTTCAAAATACTTAAAATAAAAAGAATCCAAAACAAAGTAAAATCTGAACTTCACATGGCCACCACTAAGCTCCTGCCGACCCGGTCCATTACTGATCATCACCTGAAAAATGTTCCCACAATGGGGTGAGTCAAACAGACTCAATGTGTACACAAACACTAAGTCTTAACAAATTCAGGCATTTCAAATCATACATGTACATATAGCATTTAAATAATATGATGCAACCCGAACCCAAACCTATATGCCATCCGCTACACATCACCCGTACCAACCTGCACACCGTGGGGACTACTAAGTCAACCCTCCATCCGCTACACATCATCGAAGGCAGTCGCTGCAGTCGACGTGCTCATCGCCCTTATAAAATTCGTGGCATAGCCACCAGATACATATTTTTGTGTCATGAGACACCACATTCAGATATCGTGGTCTTAGGTCACCACATTCACTTCCCCTTTTCATAATATCCCATATGCCCATGTCATACAATATCATGCAACATAATGCCTTAGGCCCGATTTCACATTCTTAACATATTCATATTCATGGTATAGCAATTCATATCATACTCATAGTAGGAGTAGGAAAATGTACCTTAGTACTGTGTACCATAACATGGTACTTAGCCATATTTTCACATTCGTATAACATACATACATATTAAACATTGCCTTAAACTTATTAAGAAGTAGTGTGAGGTACACACCTGATTCACTTAAAGCTTTTAATCCAAGTCCCGAAAATCCGATCTAAAGCCTTAGATCATTAGTCTCTACATTCGGCCACACTTAGTATCTTTAGTAAAAGCCTATTCGGCTATAAAACCAAATCCCAGTAGGATTTGTACACTTAAAACCTACCTTGTTGTCGATTGACTTAAGAATCAAGTCCCGAAACTTTGTTGTATTCCTTGTGGATCTAAACCCTGAAAACTTGGTAGTGTCTCTTCCTTGAAATCGACTAACATCAAACACTTCACAAATTAGTTTTTGGCTTTTTGAACACTAAAGAAACAAATCTAATTACTAAAATAGGGTCATGGCCGATTGTCTAAAGATGCTTACCTTGCGATTTGGAAACCCGAAACCTTCCTCCTAGAAATCGATAATAGGCCAAGATCTCGAATGACCCTTCATAGATTCGGCCATAGAACAATTTGAGGAATTAGTTCCTGAATTTCGACAGGCCTAAAAGAAATAGAATGAGAGTCGAACTTAATCTTACCCTTACTGATGAATTCGTTGGAACCCTTGCTTGAACCCTTAGCAATATTCGGCTATGGCCTTTAAAAGAGGGTTGAAATATTCAGCTTATTAAAAAGAGCAAGTTTGAAGTTGAAGGAAAGAAGAACGGAAGAAACCTAGGAGCATTCGGCTTTTAAAGAAATAGAAAGGAATTTTTGCAAACAACTAAAAGAGAAGGAAATAAAGAATGGGTGCTTATTAAAAGAAGAATTCGGCACCTAGCTCCCCCCTGCACATGACCGAATGCCTCAACCAAGTGTCCCTTGGCCGGCCACTTTATCAACACTAGCATATCCCTCATATCTCTCCTATTATCCCATCTTTATCACCTAAAAAAAATAAATTCAGATTTTATTTTCTCTTATAAAACCCATGTGCCGTCCAAGCTTCCACTTTGCTTATTTTCCCCTTTGTTTAATCACCACTAATTGTTCATGCCTTCCATGCCTTATAAAACCAAGCTTATTTTAATTAAACAAAACAATCATGCTCCACTTAAAAGCCCATTGCCGTCCATATGCTTCCACTTTGCTTCCCAATATTTAATCAATTCCATCATCTTAAAATAATGGAGCATTCTACATATGCTTGCATGAATTTGTTTTATTCTTCAAAGCTTGGGACGGCATGGTGGAGCATTGGTCATGGGATAATAAAATAATTAAGTTGGATGAGCATGATGAATGGAAGCATGCTTAATAAAGAAAAGCTTACACTATGGAGATTATGAAGTATAAAATAATAGCACCATGTTGAAGCATGAAGAGAAACAATAAAATAACAAAGCACATGGTGAACAAATTTTCAAGCTTTCATGAATTTTAAATACCTAGCATGGACGGCAGAGGATGGTGCTTGAAGGAAGGTATTTTAAATTGGAAACAAATGGAGTGTGGGGTTTAACCATCTTTGAATTAAATAATGACTTGATAAACGTGGAGCATTCTACAAACATATAACCCAAAATACTAGTGAATTTTCGGATGAGCATAGTTAGCGCACGCTTTAATCACTTTATTTGAAACACTAACACCACACACAAGCATGCTATTTCATATAACTTAGTACTAATGCATAAGTTATAATCCAGGATATTACAATTCTACCCCCCTTAAAAATAATTTCGACCTCGAAATTACCTGGCTGAAATAAGTGAGGGTATTGCTGTTGCATTGCTTCTTCCGGCTCCCACGAAGCTTCCTCCGATCCATGATTGCGCCATAACACTTTGACTAGGGGTACTGACTTCCTCCGAAGTACTTTCACATCTTGTTCCAAAATTCGAATCGGTTCTTCCTCGTAGGACAAATCTGGTTTTAGCTCCACTTCTTCAACCGGAACTACATGAGATGGATCCGATCGATAACGACGTAGCATGGACACATGGAATACGTTGTGTATCTACTTCAATTCCGGTGGCAACTCCAACTGGTAAGCCACTGGTCCAACTCGCTTCAAAACCTTATAGGGGCCTATAAATCTTGGACTTAACTTCCCTTTTCGACCAAATCGCATCACTTTCTTCCAGGGCGACACTTTAAGAAACACTTGATCTCCCACATCAAATTCTATCTCCTTCCGTTTGAGGTCTGCATATGACTTCTGCCTATTAGATGCTTCCTTCAACCGTGCCCGAATTATTTCAACCTTCTCTTCAGATTCTACCACTAATTCTGGACCCAAAACTCGACGTTCCCCTAATTCCGTCCAACACGTCGGAGTGCGACACTTCCGTCCATACAACGCTTCATACGGTGCCATCCGAATACTAGCTTGATAGCTGTTGTTGTAGGCAAATTCCGCTAGAGGCAAATATTCCTCCCAACTTCCTCTGAAGTCCATCACACAGCCCCTCAACATATCTTCCAACACTTGGATTACCCGTTCAGACTGCCCGTCAGACTGTGGATGAAAAGTCGTAGTAAAGTCCAACTTGGTGCCTAAAGCTTGATGTAGCGCTTTCCAGAATCGAGAAGTAAACCTTGGGTCCCTATCTGAGATGATTGACACCGGCACACCATGCAACCTCACAATTTTCGCCACATACAACTTTGCCAACTTTTGCAAAGAATAGTCAACCCGTACTGGAATGAAATGCGCGGACTTTGTCAAACGATCTACTATTACCCATACTGAGTCCTTTTTAGTAGGCGTAAGGGGAAGCCCACTAACGAAGTCCATGGTAATTCTCTCCCACTTCCACTGCGGAATCATTATCGGTTGAAGTAATCCTAACGGAACTTGGTATTCAGCCTTAACTTGCTGACACGTCACGCACTTGCCAACAAATTCAGTAACTTCTCTATTAAGTCCAGGCCACAAAACTGTTCTCTTAAATCTCTGTACAACTTAGTGCCTCCAGGATGCATAGCATAGGGGCTACCATGCGACTCCTGAAGAATCTTCCGTCTTAGCTCCGGATCCTTAGGCATACAGACTTTGCTCTTGAAACACAACACTCCTTCGCCATTGATGCCATAGTCTTCCAACTCTCCATTCTGTACTTGTTGTAGCTTAACACTCAGATCCTCATCAACCAACTGTCCCTCTTTTACTTCATCCAACCACGTCGGCTTTACTTGCAACTCTGCCAAAAGGCTTCCATCATCATACAAGCTCAGATGTGCGAACACCGCCCTCAGATCTGACATGACCTTTCGGCTTAGGGCATCCGCCACTACATTCGCCTTGCCCGGATGATACTCTATCGAACAATCGTAATCCTTTAGCAATTCCACCCACTTTCGCTGCCTCAAATTCAACTCCTTTTGAGTCAACAAGTACTTAAGACTTTTGTGGTCAGTGTAAATTACCGACTTTTCTCCATAAAGATAGTGCCTCCACACCTTAAGAGCAAAGACCACTGCCGCCAATTCCAAATCATGAGTTGGGTAGTTAACCTTGTGTGGCCTTAATTGCCGAGACGCATAAGCGACTACTTTCCCATCTTGCATCAAAACACATCCCAATCCCGTATGAGAAGCGTCACAATACACTGTGAAATCCTTTCCTGCCTCCGGCTGAATCAAAACCGGAGCTTCGGTTAAGACCCTCTTAAGCTTTTCAAAGCTTTCCTGTTGCTTATCCGTCCATACGAAAGGTACTTCCTTCCTTAATAACTTTGTCAAAGGTGCAGCAATCGACGAGAACCCTTTTACAAACCTTCTGTAGTAGCCTGCCAATCCCAAGAAACTACGAATTTCAGCCACCGACCTAGGTGGTTTCCAATCTAACACTGCTTCAATCTTTCTAGGATCCACCCTTATTCCTTCTGCAGACACCACATGTCCTAAAAACGCAAGCTCCTTCAGCCAAAATTCACACTTGCTGAATTTGGCATATAGCTTCTTCTCCCTTAACACTTGCAGCACAACTCGAAGATGCTCATCATGCTCCTCTTCAGACTTGGAATACACCAAGATATCGTCGATAAACACTACGACGAACCTATCCAAGTATGGTTGAAAAACCCGGTTCATCATATCCATGAACGCAGCTGGGGCGTTCGTTAATCCAAACGGCATTACAACAAACTCAAAATGCCCATACCTTGTCCGAAAGGCTGTCTTATAGATATCTGCCTCCTTCACTTTAAGTTGATGATATCCAGACCTTAGATCTATCTTGGAGAAGACCGCTGCTCCCCTAAGCTGATCTAACAAGTCGTCAATCCTCGGCAAAGGATACTTGTTCTTGATGGTCAGCTTATTCAACTGTCGATAATCTATGCACATACGCATAGTTCCGTCTTTCTTCTTCACGAATAAGACCGGTGCTCCCCATGAAGACACACTGGGTCGGATAAACCCACGATCCAGCAATTCTTGAATTTGAGCCTTGAGTTCAACCAACTCCTTAGGTGCCATTCTGTACGGAGCGATTGACACAGGAGCTGTACCAGGCAGCAAGTCAATTCCAAACTCTACCTCCCTATCCGGGGGTGTTCCAGGTAATTCCTCCGGAAAGACATCTTCAAACTCCCTTACAGTTCTAACTCCACTAACACCTTCTTCCTTCTGATCCAACGCACTAACAAAGGCCAAGAACGCCTTACATCCTTTCCGAACCATCTTATCAGCTTTTAATGCTGAAACTACGTTAGACAAGTAGTTTCTTCTTTTCCCTATCATAACTACCGCCTCATCCTCCAGCGTCCTTAACTCTATTCTCTTAGCTGCACAATCCAAAATAGCCCGATGGTCTACTAGCCAGTCCATTCCAAGTATGAGATCGAACTCTCCGAAGGGAAGTTCCATCAAGTCGGCAGAAAATACTACGCCTTGGATTTCTAGGGGTACACTTCGGAAGATCTTATTCACCACTACAGTTTGACCTAGTGGGCTTACTACAGTCATCTCCCTATCAGAAAGTTCAGAGGCTATGTCTAGAGTCTCAACTACTCTACATGCAACATACGAATGGGTCGAGCCCACATCAATCAGAGCAAAATAAGGCTTGCCAAAAATAAGGAACGTACCGGTTATGACGTCCGGTGCGTCTCTATCTTCCCTACGGCGAATTGCATATACCAAACCCGGTTGCCTTGCCTCAGTATTATTAGTACCTCTGCCAGGTGTTCCACGTCCTCTTCCAGCGCCATTACCTCAGCCATTAGGACCACGGCCTCGCTGAGGCTGCTGTCCACCTCTACCAGCCTGATTAACATTCTGAACCACTGGTCAATCCCCATCAGGCCTCTTAGGACAATCCTTGATCATATGGTCCTTAGACCCACACCTAAAGCATCCTCCTATCTTCTTCCAACATTCTCCTAAATGTTTCTTCCCACACTGATCACAAGTACGATATTGCCCTCCAGTATCAACTTGCTGACCTCGCGGCCCATCAACTTTAGGCCTTTTCTAAACATTCCCAGATGATCCAGACGACCCAAAACCTCTTTTCTGCTTATTCCGATCAAAGTGCTACCTTACAGTGTCCTTAATTCCTTCCGCTATCTTAGCTTTCTCTACTAACGCAGAAAACTCCCACTCTTGATGTGGAGCGACTAACAATCTCAGGTCATCCCTTAATCTGTCCTCAAACCGGACACATCGCTCATGCTCAGTAGCCACTACTCCTCGAGCATACCGGCTTAACCTCAGAAATTCAGCTTCGTACTCTGTTACTGACTTGTTCCCTTGAACTAGCCCCAGAAAAGCCTTCCTTTGCTCATCAGTATACCGTGTGCCGACATACTTTTTCTGATATGCCGCCTTAACATACTCCCAGGTCAGATCCTCAGCTGTGGCACCATCCCGGACTGTTAACCACCATTGATACGCTTCATCGCGTAGCAGTGCCACCATTCCTTTCAGCTTCTCCTCAGGGGTCAGATCCAACTAGTCCATAATACGTTCCGTTGCTTCCAACCAATATTCAGCTGTACTGGGTGCCACACCAGATACTCCTCGAAACATTTCAGCCCCATTGGCTCGGAGTCGCTCGGGTACAGATTTTCGAGCTCCCATATTTCCACCTGCTCCAGCCACCATTTCAAGAACTCACAGCACAGCCTGCGATACAGCATCATCCCCCGTCTGAGCTTGCTGCTCGACACCAACAGCTGGGGGTGGTGGTGGCGGTGGTATCTCATTGTCAGACCCTTGACCCGATCTAACAGGTTCCGACACAATCATTCTTCCTCTACCGCGTCCACGATGACCGCGTCCTCTAGAACTCATATCTAACGATTGTGCTTTAATCTGATTAAGAAAGTTTTATGAATTAGTCCTTGTTTCACTGATTATTCGCGAAGAATTTTATGAAGAGAGCTTAATGGGGATTCTTTCGATCATTCAAAGTTCAGGTTTTCTATCCTAATTCCCAGAAGAGTACATCCATTCTATAGTATCTCCCATACACATTCACTCTTCGGACAATTCTGTCCGTTCCTAACCCAGGGGTATTTTCGTCATTTGTCCTACAGGGGTATTTTGGTAATAAATTGGGGTCAATTTGAAAATCACAAAAGTCATTTCGAAATTTTCCAACGCATGGGTATTTTTGAAAGAAGGATTTTTTTTTCAAATCAAAGGTATGGCAAAATTTCGGAAAGCAGGGTCATTTTGGTAAACCAAGGGTAATTCCGTAATTTTTTTTCAAATCAGGGTATGTTGGACTTTTGCAAAATAGGGTTTTGAGATACTTTTACAAAGTAAGGAAATTTTATTGAAATCAAGGGTGATATGGAAATTTTAAAATCGAGGGCATTTTGGTCATTTTACCACTAGGGGTATTTAGGTAATTTTGTAAATCGAGAATATTTTAGAAAAATTTTGGTAAAAATAGTTTTTTACAAATAAAAAGGGTAATTTAGGGATTTTAAAACTAGGGTTTCCATAAAAATACGGCTAGTCCCTTTCGGGTTTTAATTATTGGGTTTAGCCCGTGAATAAGTCCTCTTGGTTAGGGTGAACCGTAGCTACACACCAGGTAGGATTCGAGTGGAGAGGAGGTGAGTCACGCGGACTGCTTAAATACCAAGCTCCCACCGAATACCAATCCTAGACATGCGCACAATGGTTGCCACACCCTAACTCGGCGACTTAACCACAGGTTTGTTTAATTTAGGCATTTAAGTCTTATGCAATGGTTGGGGTAACTAGTCCTAGGGTTCAAGTACTTATCATGCTAACCTACGTTCCATTCCATTTCTACCCTTCTATAAATCAAAATATAATTCACACAAGAGATAGGGGTACTTACCTGGTGGACTTCGGGTCGGAGACTTAGGTGCCATGCCAGAAAAACCTGCTTATTTCAACAAGATTTTTCACAAATTCTTTTGGGCTTATCTTTGAAAATGTTTTGGGCCTTAGACCCAAGGCTGAGAGTTTAAAAATCCGGGCTCTGATACCAAGCTGAAACACCCCACACCCGGCCCACGAGCCTTGACCGGATCTGGTATGTTCCTCGATGTAAACCGATTAAAAATTCTTTTGTTACTTTGGAAAATCTGTGTTTTGAAAGAAAATTTGTTTTGGGTTGGGCTCGAGTTGAAAACAAGTTTAACTTATATTAGAAACCCTTTATTTTTGGTGACAAAACACTTAGAATTTATTTTAAGATAATTTACTTAATCTTTTAGTTGACAAAAATTTATAACATAATAAATTAAAGTAAAATACGTAGTTCAACTATGGCCTTATTACATCAAATAAATCCCAAAGTAAATTTCAAAATACTTAAAATAAAAAGAATCCAAAACAAAGTAAAATCTGAACTTCACATGGCCACCACTAAGCTCCTGCCGACCCGGTCCATTACTGATCATCACCTGAAAAATGTTCCCACAACGGGGTGAGTCAAACAGACTCAATGTGTACACAAACACTAAGTCTTAACAAATTCAGGCATTTCAAATCATACATGTACATATAGCATTTAAATAATATGATGCAACCCGAACCCAAACCTATATGCCATCCGCTACACATCACCCGTACCAACCTGCACACCGTGGGGACTACTAAGTCAACCCTCCATCCGCTACACATCATCGAAGGCAGTCGCTGCAGTCGACGTGCTCATCACCCTTATAAAATTCGTGGCATAGCCACCAGATACATATTTTTGTGTCATGAGACACCACATTTAGATATCGTGGTCTTAGGTCACCACATTCACTTCCCCTTTTCATAATATCCCATATGCCCATGTCATACAATATCATGCAACATAATGCCTTAGGCCCGATTTCACATTCTTAACATATTCATATTCATGGTATAGCAATTCATATCATACTCATAGTAGGAGTAGGAAAATGTACCTTAGTACTGTGTACCATAACATGGTACTTAGCCATATTTTCACATTCGTATAACATACATACATATTAAACATTGCCTTAAACTTATTAAGAAGTAGTGTGAGGTACACACCTGATTCACTTAAAGCTTTTAATCCAAGTCCCAAAAATCCGATCTAAAGCCTTAGATCCTTAGTCCCTACATTCGGCCACTCTTAGTATCTTTAGTAAAAGCCTATTCGGCTATAAAACCAAATCCCAGTAGGATTTGTACACTTAAAACCTACCTTGTTGTCGATTGACTTAAGAATCAAGTCCCGAAACTTTGTTGTATTCCTTGTGGATCTAAACCCCGAAAACTTGGTAGTGTCTCTTCCTTGAAATCGGCTAACATCAAACACTTCACAAATTAGTTTTCGGCTTTTTGAACACTAAAGAAACAAATCTAATTACTAAAATAGGGTCATGGCCGATTGTCCAAAGATGCTTACCTTGCGATTTGGAAACCTGAAACCTTCCTCCTAGAAATCGATAATAGGCCAAGATCTCGAATGACCCTTCATAGATTCGGCCATAGAACAATTTGAGAAATTAGTTCCTGAATTTCGACAGGCCTAAAAGAAATAGAATGAGAGTCGAACTTAATCTTACCCTTACTGATGAATTCGTTGGAACCCTTGCTTGAACCCTTAGCAATATTCAGCTATGGCCTTTAAAAGAGGGTTGAAATATTCGGCTTATTAAAAAGAGCAAGTTTGAAGTTGAAGGAAAGAAGAACGGAAGAAACCTAGGAGCATTCGGCTTTTAAAGAAATAGAAAGGAATTTTTGCAAAGAACTAAAAGAGAAGGAAATAAAGAATGGGTGCTTATTAAAAGAAGAATTCGGCACCTAGCTCCCCCCTGCACATGACCGAATGCCTCAACCAAGTGTCCCTTGGCCGGCCACTTTATCAACACTAGCATATCCCTCATATCTCTCCTATTATCCCATCTTTATCACCTAAAAAAAATAAATTCAAACTTTATTTTCTCTTATAAAACCCATGTGCCGTCCAAGCTTCCACTTTGCTTATTTTCCCCTTTTTTTAATCACCACTAATTGTTCATGCCTTCCATGCCTTATAAAACCAAGCTTATTTTAATTAAACAAAACAATCATGCTCCACTTAAAAGCCCATTGCCGTCCATATGCTTCCACTTTGCTTCCCAATATTTAATCAATTCCATCATCTTAAAATAATGGAGCATTCTACATATGCTTGCATGAATTTGTTTTATTCTTCAAAGCTTGGGACGGCATGGTGGAGCATTGGTCTTGGGATAATAAAATAATTAAGTTGGATGAGCATGATGAATGGAAGCATGCTTGTGATGATGTGAGGATCAGTTTTGTCTAACAGCACATGGTCTCCTATTTTGAAGTGATTTGATGTTCCTACGAGTTCTTCAGGTGGTTCCTTAGGTTTTGCTTTGTGTGGTTCCTGTTCTTCTTTGACGTGTGTCTTCTGCTCTTCTAATTTGTCGACCCTAAGGCTTTGTTCCTTATGTAATTCATCTTTTTTGGTTTGGGGTCTAAGATTTGGCTCAGGATTGTATTCCTGTGGTGTTTCCTATGATGAAAGTTGAACAATTTGATTATCAAATGAAGTGACTTTCTTTCCTTCATCGACTGTTGTTCTGGTCGAGTTAAGAGCTTGGAGACTGAGTGATTCGTCACCTACACAAAGAATGAGTTCTTCTGTGGCAACATCAATTTTGGTTTTGGCAGTTGCTAGAAAAGGTCTTCCTAAAATTAAGAGGATTGAACTATCCTCATCCATGTCTAAGACAACAAAATCTACTGGGAAAACAAATTTATCGATTTTGACAAGAACATCTTCGATAATGCCCCTAGGAATTCTACCCGTTTTATCAGCTAATTGAATGCTCATCCTAGTTTGTTTGGGCTTCCCTAGACCTAATCGTTTAAATAATGTATAAGGCATGACATTTATGCTTGCCCCTAAATCAGCTAACGCATTATCAATAGTTAAACTACCAATTAAACATGGAATAGTAAAACTCCCTAGATCTTTTAGCTTTCGCGGTAGGTTATTCTGTAACATTGCTGAGCATGCTATGTTTAATTCCACATGGTGCTCTTCATCTATTTTGCATTTGTTTGTCAAAAGCTGTCTTAGAAATTTCCTCGAGTCTGGCATCTGAAAAAGAGCTTCAAGAAGAGGTAAGTTAATATGTAATTTCTTTAAAAGTTTAAGAAACTTACCGAACTATTCTTCTGAATCGTCTCTTTTCGTCACTTCGGGATAAGGTATACGAGGTTGGTACTCTTTGATTACCGGTTTCAGCTTTTCTTACGTTACCTCTATTTTACCTTCGTCTACCTCTCGGTTTGGTTCGTCTGACCCTTTGCTAGCATGATCTGTGATGGCTTGAATTTGCTCCTTAGGGTTAATCTCGGTGTTGCTTGGTAGACGTCCTTGCGGTCATTCAGACATTAGCTTTGCGAGTTGCTCGACTGCACTAGTGACTTCCTTGACTGACTTAGTAAGTTCCCCAACTCGGTTCTCGTTGTTTTTAATTGTTCTTTCAGTTTCATGGAAACGGTTTTTCGTGTTTACCATAAATTTTGATAGCATCTCTTTGATTTTGGCTTCTTCTCTTGTGGAGAAGGCTGATTTTGGAAGTTTTGAGGAGGTTGTTGCCTTTGGTTTCCTTGACCTCCCCACGAAAAATTTGGGTGGTTCCTTCAACCTGGATTATAAGTATTACTATAAGGATTATTATTGGATCTAAAATTATTACCTATATAGTTCATCTGTTCGCTCTCTGCATCTAGTTGGTAAGGTGGGTACTCAGGATTCGCCACGGTTCCACTTGCGTCGCACTGCATGACTGGATGTGCCTGCGAAGAACACAAACTATCAATCTTTTTATTCATCATCTCTACCTGTGTTGATAGTATGGTTATCGCATCGAGGTTGTAAACTCCGGCTGATTTTGTCGGTTTCGTCCTTGCTACTTGCCACTGATAGTTATTCAGTAACATCTCTTTAATGAATTTGTAGGCTGCTTCAGGAGTTCTGTTGTTAAGGGTTCCACTGGCGGCTGAATCGATTAGTTGTCTGGTTGAGGGGTTTACACCGTTATAGAATGTTTGGACTTGTAGCCACAAGGGTAGACCGTGGTGTGGATACCTTCTCAAGAGATCCTTGTATCTCTCCCATGCGTCGTATAATGTCTCTAGATACATCTACACAAAAAAAGATATATACTTCCGTAAGTTGGCCGTTTTGGCCGGTGAGAAATATTTCAATAAAAACTTTTCGGTCATCTATTCCCATGTAGTGATTGACCCTCGTGGTAACGAGTTTAACCACTGTTTGGCTTTATTCCTTAATGAAAAAGGGAATAACCGAAGGCGTATGGCATCGTCAGAAACGCCATTTATTTTGAAGGTATCACAGAACTCTAAAAAATTAGCTATATGAGCGTTTGGATCTTCGTCCTGCAATCCATCAAATTGAACAAACTGTTGAATCATTTGTATTGTGTTAGGCTTTAATTCAAAATTATTAGCAGCTATAGCAGGCCTAACAATACTTGATTCCGCTCCTGTTAAATGCGGTTTAGCATAATCAAACATTGTACATGGAGCATTGTTCTCCCCCACATCATGTGGTGGTGGATTATTCTCGTCCATCCCTTCAATAGAATTGGATCTGCCTCCTTGATCTTCCTCTGTGTAATTTAGGGCTCTCTTGATTTCTCTGCGAGTTATACAAAAGGTCCTCTCGGGTTCCTTCTAGTCATAAACTAGAGGTACCTACTGAGAAAATAAAAAGAAGGAAAATTTAGCAAAAATTAAAATTTAACCTAAAAAAATAAAAATAAAAGTAAATTGCAAAAAATAAAAAAAATAATGGCTAAAGTAATAAAAATAGAGCTTTCTTAATATTTTAGTTCCCCGGCAACGGCGCCAAAAACTTGATCGCTGAAATCAGAGCTTTAAAATTTATAAAACGAATGACCAAACCTAGAAACTAACTCTGACAACGATTAAAGGCAAGTGTACCTATCGAACAGTAGTATAGCTTAGGCAAGACCGCATTGTCGAACCCAAAGGAACTAAAAGTACTAATACTAACTTTCTTTTTATTATTTAGCCTAAAATAAAGTGAAGTTGATTTAATCTAAATTAACGACTACTAAGCTAAAGATGCAAAGACAAAAAGAACGAATTGGGAAATAACTAGAAGAAAAACTCAGTTGATCACGACGATACCCTCAGGAAGAATCCACCTAGACTTCACTTGTTATCTAACACTGAACCATACGATTTATTCACTTAGTTTGATCCGTAGGACTCCCTAACGTATATTAAACCCTCTCTCGAGGCGAATAACTTCTAACCCTAGGTTAATTAGTGGAACTCTCGTTCTCTTATAATAACCCCCTAGAATAGCAGTAAATCGATCTATGGATTCCCATATTAGGTTTCACCCTAATCCGGCAAAATCTCGTCACCCTATCTCTAGGCGTGCGATCAACTCCGCTTAATTATGCTAGATCTACTCTTAAGCAGGGTCTATTCCTCCTCCACCTAAGCACATCAAACTTGAATCAATATCCGCGAAATATTAACTTAAGAATTAAGCACACATAATTAAGAACAAACTAAGTATTTATCATATAATTCAGAAAACGATAACAAGATTCATCTAGGTTTCATCCCCTTCAGGTATCTGAGAGGTTTACTTCATAACAAATAAAGAAAACATCTCAAGAGAAAAGATAAAACAAAACATAAGAAATCCCTAAAACTTCCTGAAGGAATTGAAGGAGAGATCTGCCGTCTTGAGTAGAATTCCGGCTTCTTGGGATGGATCAACTGGCTAACTTCGAGCGATTCCTTCAACTCTAACCTTTCCGGCTTGGCTCCTTGGCCTAGCTCGACACCCCCTTCAAAGGTGGTACTTAGGGGTTATTTATAGGCTCTTGGAATGCGATTCTTTCTCCCTAAGTATCCTTTTCCGACTGAAATTGTCTAAAGCTACGACAGGGGCACGGCCATGTCACACGCTCGTGTGACTCGTCTTCAAGCCGTGTTCGGATTTCTAAGTTGAGGCACGACCGTGTAGATCGGGGGTGAGGCCGTGTTCTAGATGCTTGACAAGGCACGACCGTGTGCTCTTTGGGCCAGGCCATGTCGATTTCGTGATATGGCCCATTTACTCCGTTTTGGGCCCGTTTTATGTTCTTTTCATCCTCGGGTGCTGTCCTAGGTATAAGACATGAAAAGAAAGGATTAAGAGCACCTTTTTACATAAATTGAGGAATAAATCATCCAAAAACAAGCTAAATGTGGGATTAAAATATGTTATAATTACAGTTTATCAGTTAGCGTACTTTAATATTGACAAACTTATTTTCTCGACATGTGTCACTTGAATTTATTACTCGTCTTAATATACATAATTTTTCTTGTATCAACGTATCAAAGATAGTCTCATATTTACATGTCATGATACGTATCATTCTCTTGTTGTTTCTTCATAAATATAAATTATTCAATTCATTATGACAATACTTCATGTACCATCATTTTCATGAGTTTAGTTTATACTTATTCCAGTAGCAGTTCATAATCTTGAATATGCATAATTATCAGACAAGTTTCACATACATGTATTTTCCATGTCATATTTCAATATATCAAATAATTATCATTTCCATGTATTTCAAGTTTAATTTCATGATTTCAAATACTTACCATTTTTTATATTTATCCCGTTGAATTTCTCAAAATTTCGATGGATTTCCAGTAGTACACTTATAGTGTACAATTTCATTAACTGTCAATTCGTACATATATTACATAATTCCTTTTCAGAGAGCACACTCCCGCGAACCTCATTTCTTACAGCGGGATTACCAATCCAGGCTAAGTCCCCTGTAACATATGCTCAAAAAATATTGTCGGGATTACCAGTCCAGGCTAAATCCCCTGTAATGACAAATACTCTATAGAGCTTTGTCTTATTTTCTCTTCACTAACATATCAAGAACATAGGACCATATATAAGAAAACTTTACATTAACATCATTTCCATACTTTTTCAATTATATTAAACTTAAAAATATATTAAAATCTTGATGTTCTTATCTTGTCATATTGATTTCAATCTTTAACTTGATTTTTCTCTCTCCTTCAGCTTTTATTTCTTGAATCCAACCTGATATTCTAACTCCCCATAGTCTCCTTAACATTTTTCTCTCTTGGTAGCTATGGAAATTCTTTTGATTTCTAGGTGAAAATGGTGAATTTTTTGGTAGAAGGACCAAATTGCAAAGAAAGCAAAACTTTCTTTCTTCTATTCTCTTCTAACGTGAAATGCATGGAAAGATGATAGAAATTCTTCATCTTTCCTTCCTTATATACTAAATAAATAATAATAAAATATCTCATTAAAATATTAATAAAATGATATTTATCTAGTTAAATAATTATAAAATTTCATCAACATCATCATTACTTTCTAGATTTCTCTCTTTTCCAATTGACCATTTTTCCCTTTGTGATCTTTTAAAATTCCATCCTTGAATCATCACATAATTTGGTAAAATTATGATTTAGTCCCTCATAATTTTTTATCTATTCAATTTGGTCCTAATTCATCCATTTTCCTTAGTTTCTAGATCATTCCACCCTTAAAATATTTGCACTATTGGTCCTTCAAATTTTTCATTTTTACACTTTAACCCCACAAGTTTGAATATTTACTCTTAGACAACAAAACTTTTCTCACTTTTACCATTTAGTCCTTTCTTGAATTAATATATCATAATATACTTCCCAATGTTGTCATAACTCCAAAATTTCTCTTTTTGTCGCTTTATTTTCTTATTTTACTATATCAAAGATAATATCTTACTGTAAAAATTTTTGGGGTATTACACTGTCAGTCAATAAGTGTATGATGTCGCATAACCTGGTTTCGAATAAAATGTTGGAATTGTCGTAGATGACAGATACATCGGTGTTGTTACTGGCATTGGCACTCCATAGGTGTTGGGGATGGAGGTGGTGTAAAAAATACACTTGCAAAAAGTGTTGATACATGATACGGTGAGGTGCTTGTGTATAAAACATAGGGTTAGTGAAAGCACCGGAATAATATGAACCATATTGACTAGGAGGTAGGGCAACCATCAGTACCATGTGTGGGGTTAGAGCTAATGGTAACTCCATCAAGGCATGTATTCCCCACCTAGGATTCATGTGGGGTTGTCTTGGCCTCCTACGACGAAGTTGCCTAGTCCTTTCGTCTTCCGGCAGTAGATATGGCTTATCGTGATGTCTAAATCATACCATGTAATCCGTAGAGGTCGCCAATTCCAATTCGAGAATTGGTTCACATATAGGTATGAAATCATACATATTCTCCCAAATGTAGATATATTTGTTAAGGAATTTTGCCCAATCTTCGCCGGTTCTCTCTTGCAAGTTGACCTTGTGTAGTTCTTTGATGTCTTAGGGTGACAGCAGAATACTTTGCCTAAACCCAAACTGGTGTAGCACTCGATTGGATTTGTGCATCTTTGTCGTCGCAAAAACTATCAATGGCACCTTGACGTGCCAAATATTACGGCTGGCCAAAAATTCGATCGGGATGCATTCTTGAATTCTTGGATCAGCGTATGACATCCATTCAAACTATAGTATGAAATTGTAAATTTTAGACTAAATGGTGCAAAAAGCACTCAAACATTTAAAAAAAAAAATCAGTTAAGCCCCTAGTTTATTTTTTTTGCACTCATTTGGGTACTTAAACTTTCAAAATGCATCAAAAAGACTCTCAAACCTTCTTTTTTTTTAAAAAAAAAGCAATTAAGCCCCCTTTTTTTTTGCACTCAATTAGGCACTTGATCTTTCAAAATGCATTAAAAAGACCCTCAAACCTTTTTAAAAAAAAGCAATTAAGCCCTTGCTTTTATTAAAAATTAGAAAAAAAATTATAAAAAAATAAAATCAATAAAAGCTATAAATATTATTAAATTTTAATAAAAATTCAATTATTAAAAAGTTATTAAAAATTAGAAAAAATATAAAAATTGTAAAATAAATTATAAAATATATAGAAATATAAAAAGTATAAAATTTTATAAAGTCGTAAGAAATTTATACAAAATGTAAAGAAATATAAATTTCGTAAAATTTTTTTATAAAAATTATCGTACCAAAAGAAGCATTTTATAATTTTTCTATAATTTTTATTGATTTTTATTTTTTATCATTTTTTGCCACGTGTCACGCTGTGTTTAGACTTGTCCATGGGTCGGGTCACTCGACCCGGCTCGAAGGCCAGCCTGAAAAATGGGAGGGTTTGGGTAAAATATATAGACTCGAAAAATGGGCTTGAGAATAAAAACAAAGCTCGTTTAGAAAACGGGCCGGGCCTCGGGTAAGGCTTTTTTGGCCTTGGCCCGTCCTTGCTCGAATATGCAAAAAAAAATGCTGTTTTTCCTTGCTATTTTTTTTACTAATTTTTTGTTTTTTTTTTCACTATTTTGCTACATTTTCACTATTATGTTGGTACTATTTTATTGTTACTGTTTGGATATTATATAACTCTTATTTTATTGTTAATTTTGTTATTATTTTAGAGGCAATTGCTGGTTAACTTGCACATATAGTGTTATTTAAGTATACATATTTTTTAAAAATTTATTTTCAATTTGTTAGGAAACATTTATTTTAATGTTTTTAGTTTTTTGATGTATTATATATATATTTAAAAAATTTATATTAAAAAATCATATAAAAAATTAATATGGGTTGGGCTCGGGTTTTAGCATTTTTATCCGGGCTGAGCTTGGGCAAAATTTTAGATCCATTTTCCGGGTCGAGCCTAGCAAACAGACCTAAAACTTTGATTGGGCCTGCCTGACCCATGGACACCTCTAGTTGTGTTGCGACACGTGATTACTTTAATTGAAAAAAACTAGGGGTCATTAATTTTTTTTTATTTTTATAAAGTTTTACAATTTTTTAATTTTTTTACAAATTTTTTAAAAATACTAATTTTTAATAATTTTTATTAAAATTTAATAATTTTTCTAAAATTTATTATTAATTATTAATTTTTTTTCTAATTTTTAATAAGAGTAGAGACTTAATTGCTTTTTTTGAAAAATTTGAGGGTCTTTTTGATGCATCTTGAAAGTTCAAGTACCCAATTGAGTGAAAAAAAACATGGGCTTAATTGCTTTTTTTGAAGAAGTTTGAGGTCTTTTTACACCTTTAAGCCTAAATTTTATTATTTATCTAATATTAAATTTCAAATCCTTACGTAAATATTATATAATTTAAAAAATCAAAAACTAAGCTCGGCTTCCGATTGTTGATCTAACAGTAGTTGGATATCTTTGAGCTCGTTCGTTATACCCAAATGACTCGCCTTATTATTCTACCTTATTACGAGTGGGAAATAATAATGGGTGTTCACTCAATGACGTAAAAATGATAGTCGGTACCATGCCCATGACAGCAGAATGAGTATGCAACCACCAATTTTATTTTTTTGTGGTTGCGTTGCCTAACACATCTCTTGTTACAATATGGTCAACATAGCTGATCCCTAATTAAGTCGCCCCGCTTCTTTCAAGTCAATAAGTTGTAGTAGCCACCTTAAATGTACCAGATTTCGAGATTTGTCAAACATTGAAGACCTCCGATTAACCTCAAGATGAATGCTTGGGCGTATTGTTCTCTTTCAATGGCACTCGTGGAGTTGTCGATATAATTGAAATTTTCTTCCAACCATTTCATCTCTATCTGACTACCAAAAAACTTGTCCGACACTTTATCTAATAGTTGCTCGCAAATTGCGCTCCAATCGCCAACAACCACTGCCCTTGTAATGACTGACCTATCCAGTGGTAAATCGAGTTGTAAAGCTACGTCATTGAGTGTAATTGTACACTCGCTGCACGAAAGATGAAATGTGTGTGTCTCAAGTCTCCATCTTTCCGCCAAAGCGCTGATAAGTGTGGGATCCAATTTAGTCCCCTCTAGCATACGAGACATGTGCAAAAATCCCCCCTCTTGCAAGTGTTATTCAATAACACGCACAATTAAATTGTGTATGTATGTATCTGAAATTCGATCTTTGGCCTGATTATATAAACATAAAAAAATTATAAAATTAATAAGGTTAACAACTTACTAATAAACTTAATTAAAATTAAAAATTTTAATAATATTTTCTTACCATTTGCAATTGGACAATGGAAATATAATTGTTATAGAAATAAATATACAAAATACTTATACTTAATAAGTATGGAATTCGAAACTTTCAATTATTACATGCATGATAGTCTAATACTAGTGTATAAACAAACTTATTACATTTTTAAACCATAAGCACATATTATATCATTTATTTATAAAGTATTATATTATTCACTTAATAACTTAATAACCAATATCTCACATAGCTTAAAAAAAATAAAAGTACATTCGGCAATAGCAACTTTACTTAATGGTCTAGCATATCACTTTAGATATCAACGTCATGTGTACATTATATCTAACCATTTTGTATCATTTAAATACAAATTTGCATTGTTCAAAACATATCATACTTAACTTGTACAGTCATTAACCAAACCAACTCACATACATTTAGTCATTCATCTCATGATCTACTGGACTAATACATTTTTCACTTTAAATTATTCATGCAGCGTACAAAGCATATAAATAGGTAAACATTATGCATAAACAAGTGTTATTTCAAGAACCAAATATACCCCTTCTTATATCACAAATATATGCGCATATAACCATATCAATTGAATCATTTTAAGTATAATTAATAACCAAGACTTCCACCAAATCACATGCTAATTAATTTGCCCAAAATGTACATATATATATAGCCACTTAACTAATCACATATACATATTCAGTCAACCATATTAACTTCCATTCAAACCACCTCAACTATATTCATTATTTATCTTACTAATCTGAATTTAAATAATTTAGCATCATGGCCGAATATACAATATGCTTACAATTACACCTTTACTGAATCATATAACGAACACCACAAACATATATATATTCGGTATTAAGCTTACTAACTTAAACTATTTAATAATACAAATTATACCAATATGTCAAGCTTACCATAATGAACAATCTTAAACCATACATATTATTACTTTAAACTATATGCATATACCAAGCACACCACACATGTATGATATGCATAATACTTAACTAATATATTACATACTATATTTCAACAAGCATCCACCATTTACCTCATTACCGAAATACATGTCCAAACACCACAACATATCTATATCATGTGATTACTTTCCATATAAGATTAAACCATGACCAATTTACACAACCATTAGCATTATAATCAAGCCATTATATTAAAAGCATAGAAACTAAGCTTAACCAAAAGAAATAAGCCATTTTCACATGGCTTATATTTACATATCCCAAATCAAACATTATAACTAGACTATACATGCCATAAGTTCAAATTCAAACTTAACAAAATACCGAAAAGAGTCGATAGTGTGATAGACTTCTCTGACGATCCCCGAGCTTGTAACCAACTCCCGAAATCTATAAAACAAAGAGTAAACATACACACAATAAGCTTTCGCAGCTTAGTAAGTCATAAGCATTGAAAACATTTAATTATATACTAAAATTAATCTATTCAAACCAAAATAAGTCATTATCAACTCAAGCACATTTCCAATTTAATTTCATATATCAAGACATATATGTTTTGTATAAATTCTACTTTGGTCGAATACTCAAATAAACATTAGTATAGCTAACCATCACTTTCCTCAATACATATACATCAAAAGGCCGAATACATATATGTTCAAATATGCAATCACATAATTCATATTTCACATAACTTCATATTATCAATTCAAGTATACAACTTACCTTAATTTCATAACTTAGTATGAATACATACCTGAGCATTTTTAACTTGATTTACACTTGATCTTAACTTATCATTGCCCGTTGAACCATTCGGAATTAAAAAGGATGCTCGGATAGTCGAAAAGCTCGTATAATGCCAACGTCTCAGACGTGGTCTTACATGTAATCACATATCAATGCCACTGTCCCAGACAGGGTCTTACACGAATCAAATACGATGCCAATGTCCCAGACATGGTCTTACACGTAAATCACAAGTCGATGCCAACGTCCCAGACGTGGTCTTATACGAAAACACATATCAGAATCCTATGTCATGACATATGTATCCTAACTATTCCTAAGGTTCGTACGGGGCTTTCGGACATCGTATCTCGATCAAATCGAACTCGTAAATATAGCTCCCAAGCTTAATTACATTTGACAATACACATATATATTCATAAAATTTCAATTCAACATATAACATTTATATATTTTCAAATTTAACAATATTAATATGCTTATAGACTTACCTCAGATATCGACGGACGAAATAAACGACTATTCGTTTATTTTTGTTTTTCCCCGATCCAAACCCGTTTTCTTCGATTATTGATCTAAACATATTCAAATTAAACTTATTTAAAAACCATTTTATTCAATTTAATCTAAAAACATATAAATGGGCAAATTACCATTTTGCCCCTAACATTTACACTTTTTGCAATTTAGTCCCTATTGCACAAAACACAAAACATGCAAAATTTGCACACATCATGCTTAGGCCGAATTTTACCCATGCTCATACAAGTCCATATATTTCATTTATTTCACATTTTAGTCCCTCAAATTATTATTTTTACAATTTAGCCCTAATTACTCAAAATCATTAAATTTTCCAATACAAAACATATTAATTCAAAACATATCTTTCATAATCTATCATCTAACAACAAAAATCACAAGATATCATCAATGGCAAAACACAAAAATCACCATCAAATTCAAAAATTAGGACATGGGCTTTGTAGTACTGGAAGCAACGATCACAAAAACGTAGAAATTATAAAAAACCGAGCAAATTTCATACCTTAATTAAGCAACACCAAGGCCGAATGTTCAAAGCTTTAAAACCTTATTTCTTTTTCTTGTTTTCGGTTATCCCAAAGATGAACATGCATGGCTTTGTTTATTTTATGTTTTATATTATTTACATTATAATATATTAATTACTATTTTAACCTTTATCATTTTATTCCATTTCCACTAACTCATGTCCAAAAGTGTCCATGCATAAATTAAATGGTCTAATTGCATCATAAATACCTCATGCTTTAAAGACAACAACAATTTGGCTCTTACATATTTAACTATCAACTTTTTCATCTTACGCGATTAAGCCCTTTTTATTAAATTGGCACTCAAACAACAAAATTAAAACACGAAAATTTCATAGAGATAAATTCACACATAATAAACACAGAAAATAATTTTTAAATGTTTTTCTAACTCGAATTTGTGGTCCCGAAACTACTATTCCGATTAGGGTCAAAACCGGACTGTTACAATTCTCCCCCCTTAGGGATTTTCGTCCCCGAAAATCTTACCGGTGAATAGGTTTGGGTAACGTTCTCTCATAATGTTTTCGGGCTCCCACGTAGCTTCTTCAACCTCGTGTCGATGCCATAAGACTTTTACTGAAGAAATTTTCTTATTCCTCAATTCTTTCACCTCGCGATTTAAAATTCGAATAGGTTCTTCCTCGTATGTCATATTAGATCGAATTTCAACCTCAATTGGAGAAATCACATGTGATGGGTCGGATCGGTACCGTCGAAGCATTGAAACATGGAATACATTATAGATCTTTTCTAACTCAGATGATAACAAGAATCTGTAAGCAACCGGCCCGATACGCTCTACAATCTCATACGGCCCAATATATCTCGGACTCAACTTGCCTTTACGACCAAATCTGAGTATTTTCTTCCACGGTGAGACTTTCAAAAACACTTTATCCCCGATCTGAAACTCAATATCTTTAGGTTTTAAATCTGTGTACGACTTTTGACGATTTGATGCAGCTTTCAAACTATCACGAATCACTTTCACTTTCTGTTCAGTCTCTTTGATCAAATCAACCCCGTGTATCTTATTTTCACTGAGCTCAGTCCAATACAAAGGTGTTTGACATTTACGTCCGTACAAAGCCTCATAAGGTGTCATTTCGATACTCGATTGAAAGCTATTATTATATGCAAATTCAATCAGTGGCAAGTATCTTTCCTAGGTACCTTCAAACTCGAGAATACAATATCTCAACATATTTTCGAGTATCTGAATAATTCTTTCGGACTGTCCATCTGACTGCGGATGGAAAGCAATAATAAAATGTAATTTCGTACCTAATGCATCTTGCAGTTTCTTCTAAAACTGCGATGTGAACCTCGGATCTCTATCCGAAACAATAGAAATAAGTACTTTGTGCAATCTCACAATCTGAGAAATATACAATTCAGCAAGTTTATCAAATGAATAATCTGTGCGAACCGGAATAGTGGTTAAATTAAAGAGAAATTGAATGAAAAATTGAGAATGGATAAAATGAATCAATTGAGAAAATAAGAGAATAAGATCTGGATGCAAAAGGAAAACAATTGCTTAAATTTATATACCAAATAAATTAATCGTTTGGAAAAAAAATTATGAACTTTTTTGGGCAATTTACCAGAAAAAGCCCAAAATTTTCGAAAATTACCGAAAAGGGCCGGGTTGAAAAAAATTTACGGAAAATGGCCATTTCCCCCAAAAACGCGTCCACGTCAGCGCGTTTTTGGGGGATACGAACCAAAGGCGCGCCCTGTAGGAAGCGTTTTCTTCCACGTCAGCAAAAAACGCGCCTACGTGGACGCGTTTTGGCTGACGTGGAAGAAAACGCTTCCTACAGGGCGCGCCTTTGGTTCGTATCCCCCAAAAACGCGCTGAAGTGGACGCGTTTTTGCCCTACACCCCCCATTGTTTCATTGAAGTTTTTGGCCCAATAGTCTCCGGCAAAATAATTTTGAGGAGACGTTTCTGAACAAACAGTGGCCAAAAACAGCATGCGTACTGAAAAACGCTCTGACGTGGACGCGTTTTTGCTACAGTAGTCTTGGGCAAAATAATTTCGAGGAGACGTTTCTGAACAAACAGTGGCCAAAAACAGCATGCGGACTGAAAAACGCTCCGACGTGGACGCGCTTTTGCTACAGTAGTCTCCGATAAAATAATTTTGAGGAGACGTTTCTGAACAAACAGTGGCCAAAAACGCTTCCAGCAGGGTGAACTGTCAGCATGCGTACTGAAAAGTGCTCCCACGTGGACGCGCTTTTGCTACAGTAGCATCCGGCAAAATTAGGCTATAAATCAGTCAAATTTCATTCTCAGGTTGCATAAGGGAAATTGAGGCAAAGGGAAAAAAAATTGAAAATGAGTGAACGTATTAATGCTGTTATTTACTACGACGGTGAAGTTCGTGACACCGAAAATGGCGTTGTTTTCTTATCGGAGAACACAGTGCGACTGAGTTTTAATCGGAACATCGATTTGGTAGAACTTCGCAAAAGAATTAGGCGTAAAATATTTGGAACAACGCCAATGAAAGTTCAGTGTATTAAGTATAGATTTTGTGCTTCGGTTGATCTGGTGAGATATGAGTCGTTCGACATCAAAGGTGCTCGGGGCTTTGAGGCAATGGTGGAGACTCATCTTGCCAGTGGATCACCCTATATGGAGGTATATGTAGAATTTTCATCTCTAAGTGATCTTTCTGCGACCTCGACATCTACTGCCGTTCGAATGGGAATACACGACCCCAAGCCGACACTCTGTAAGTGGGAGGCAAAACACAGAAGTGCCCGTGTACGATCGTAGTATGGAAAACATAACCCCTGCAAGACACTCGATTGGTGGATGTGACATGCATATCCGTCAGTCGACGTCCGATGATAGAAATACGTATTGGGGGACATCGTCAACTTCTAGTGGTTGGCAATCCACATACGATTGGAATCTGTACGAAAGATGTTTAAGGAGGGATGATGTACTCCCGACGACATCCACCGGAGAGGGGCCCTCGTTTGTTGCAGGTTATGGAGGGTGGGACGATGAATCTGATGTGGATCCAACTCGGGAGCCAGGGCCCGACGGTGCAGAAGTTGGATTATTTTCTGAATCGGAGCCCGTTCCAATTGTACCTGAAGACATTGAGGGCGGTTCAGACGAAGAAGAAGAAGATCTGCTATTCAGGGCGTACTCGCCTCCAGCCCACATGCATAATGTCGATCTATCTCAAGATGATGCATTGGAGTTTCCTGAACTAACACACCGGACGCGTGACCGTACAGATTCTTCGTTGGATTCCGACCAATTAGAAGTTGGTAACCAGTTTTCCAACAAGAATACTTTTCTTGCTGCATTGAAACAGTACAGCATTAAGAACGGGGTTAACTACAAGGTGGTTAAATCGAAGCTCGATAAGTTCGAGGCAAAGTATGCAGTGCAAGATGGCACATGTCCATGGAAAATCATGGCGTCGTTGAAGAAAAGGACAGGGTTGTGGGAAAAAAAGTACAAAGGTCGACATACATGTCTTGCCGGTACAGTACCACTATGTGTTCAGTGATTTCAAATAACAGTAATAATATGTAATGTTGCATTGTTTAACGTACTTCGTTGACAGGTGTAACACAAGATCATCCAAAGATGGATTCAGACATGTTGCCTGACATAATAATCTCGACGTTGAAGGCCGATCCAAAGACTACGGTGCCAGCCTTAATTGGCAGTATTCGTAGCCAATTGGGGTACACGCCCTCTTACAGAAAGGCTTGGATAGCCAAGCAGAAGGCGTTAGAAAGGTTACACGGTGGGTGGGACACTTCATATAATGAAGTGTGGCAGTGGTGTCAGGTGCTGGAGAGATATGTCTCAGGCAGCATGACAGACCTTGAAACGGAACCTGCGTACTACAACGATCGTCTGCTCCGTGGATGCGCAGTGTTCAAGCGTTTGTTCTGGACATTTAAGCAATGCCGAGATGCCTTTAAATACTGTAAGCCATTGGTACAAATTGACCCCCAACTCAATTCACCGGCTGCTCTGAAATCAACAAGTTTCAGGAGCCATCTCAGGTGGACGAGGTTTCTAGAGAGGTCCGGCATCAGATAGCCTCCAATTATTTGAAGAATGTATGCTCGAGCATACCGTATTCTTTCTACTTCGGTCGAACCCTCGTTCGGCTCCGGGAATGTGTCTCGTAACCACGCCATATCGATCCGAGCTCATCAAATTCTATCCGGAATGGCACCTAGAAGCTCGTAGCATACGGCCATCCAATCGGTAGATGTTACGGACCCGGTGACTACCGACTCGTCCACCGGTAATCCCAACTGCAATTGCACATCTTCTAGAGTGATTGTACACTCTCCGCATGGCAGATGGAAAGTGTGGGTCTCGGGTCTCCACCTCTCAATCAACGCGCTGATCAAAGCCGGCTCCAACTTGAACCCCCGGCCTATCGTGGCCACGTGCTAAAAACCCGCTTCCCGCGGGTAATTCTCGATCAACGGCGATGGGGGACCATGCATGTTGCGAATATAACATTCCAACACCCGATCTACAGACTGTTTAAAAAATAATAAAATTAAAATTAAATTAAAATTACATAATTGGATAAAAAATTAAATAATATTGCAAAATTAAAATTAAAACTTACCATTTTCATTTGCTCGACGGAGATGTGTTTGTCGTTTAGGCGAAGTAATTCCCCTGCCATTGTAATCCGCTTTAAAATTTTCCGATAAAAATATATTAAAAAAATTATAAAGGGCTTTTTCGTAAATAGTAAAGGACTATTTTGAAATTTGAGAGTAAATTTCAAGGACCTTGAGAGAAATTTGAGAGAAAATTGAGAGAAAATTGAGAGAATATTGAGAAAGGATTGAAATGTGAAGAATATAAAGGGTGGGGGTTTTTGCTGACGTGGACAAAAACGCGTTCTACAGGGCGCGCCTTTGGTTCGTATCCCCCAAAAACGCGCTGACGTGGACGCGTTTTTGGGGGAAATGACCCTTTTCCGTAAATTTTTTTTAACCCGGCCCTTTTCGGTAATTTTTGAAAATTTTGGGCTTTTTCTAATAAATTGCCCAACTTTTTTACCTTAAATATAAAAAAAATCATCCCAGATTGTTTTCTAAAAACCATATATATATTAAATTTACTCAAAAGTTCGGGCACTTTTTAAAATAAAATAAAAAGAATGAAACTAAAATAGCCTAAAATAGAAAGAAGACATAACCGAAATATCATAAATTATAAATAAAGAATTTACAAGTTCTTCCTAGGAATCCTTTTTTTCTTATGTTTCTTCATTTAGTGTTAAGCACTCCTGCATGGAGATTTGGGCTTCAAATCGCAAAAATTAGGGCTCCGATGTGCTAATCGGTCGATTCCCAATTCCGTTCATTGAAGATGTGATCTCACAGCGACTCTCGCGTTTTTTCCTTCTTAAATTTCAAACTCGTTAAAGGGTTTTGAGGGGGATTTTGTTGTGGTTTGTGATTTTTAGGGTTAGGGTTTTTGAAGGCATGAAGGGAACTTTAGATCGAACCAAGGTGATTCTCCGCCACTTACCTCCGTCCATCACGGAGTCCGTGCTTCTCGAACAAGTCGATAGTGCCTTTTCTGGCCGTTACAACTGGCTCACCTTTCGTCCCGGGAAGAGTAGGTTGGTCCTTTCTTTCTTTCGTTTTTTTTTTTGGGGGGGGGTTGGATCATATTCTTCGTTGGACTTTTTTTAGTATTTTCTTATCCTTGTTTTTTCTTTTTGTTAATGGAGTCCCTCTCGGTCTCTATTTCTTTAATTTTGGTCGTATTTTCCTTTAGTGAATTGCATGGGTGTTTTCCTTTGCATTTCCAGTAAATTACTGCTTTCAGCCCTCATAAAGGTTGATTCTCTCTCTCTCTCTCTCTCTCTATATATATATATATATATATATATATATATCCAATGTGTCTTATGTGGAGATTATGCCATTGTGGGGTTAATTGCGGGTCTCTTGTAAAGGGACATGTTTGGCCTTGCTTTGCTTACTCAGAGTCTCAGTGTCTTTCTTTCGTAGGAGTGTTTATCTTGCCTTGTACTAGTTTTGGCCATGTTCTTGATTCTTCCGATCAAATATGAATAAATCGTTTAGATACTGCTGAGAGGCTAATTAATCCAGCTGGTCTTGCATTATCACGTTGTATTTTTTTCATAACGGAAATTCTAGGGGTTGCTTACAGCAAAAGATTATCTTATTATGGTTTTACTTTTCAAAATTATTTGTAGTCAGAAGAATTTGTCTTATTCAAGAGCATACGTGGACTTCAAGAGGCCAGAGGATGTTTTAGAGTTTGCAGAGTTCTTTAATGGTCATGTATTTGTTAGTGAGAAGGGTATGCTTCTTGAACCTTTAACTTCTTAGAAATTGATGTAGTGTAGCTTTCATTTGTTATAAGCAATACTATTTTAGTTTTTATTGCAGCAGGATAAAACTTAATCCTCTTTTAAGTCTCAAATAGGCATATGATCTGAATCTGTCTTGAATCCACACCTCAGAAAACTACGAGTTGTTTGGGGATGTTAGAGCACCTTGATTGCCTAATGGAAAAGAGATTTTTGACAAGCTTATGTAGAATATCTCATTTTCTTTAATACCCCGTTTATCTTAGCCTCTATTTGCAATAAAGTGATTCTACATGTAGATTTCAAAGTAAAATATCTGTTCTCTTTTTCAGGGGCTCAGTTCAAAGCTGTCGTTGAGTATGCACCTTCTCAACGTGTTCCAAAGCAGTTCTCTAAAAAGGATGGTCGTGAAGGGACCATATCCAAAGGTAATAAGCTGATTTTATTTAATCATAATTGAAAAGAAGTGGAATTTGTGAAAACTTATCTATGCCACTATTTTCCTGTTCATGAATTCAAGTTTTTCTTGATGAACATCTAGATCCTGAGTATTTGGAGTTCCTTGAATTCCTTGCAAAGCCAGTTGAGAATCTTCCTAGTGCCGAGATACAATTAGAGAGAAGGGAGGCAGAAAGAGCTGGTTAGTTAGATGAATCTTATTTATATCTCTGAAGTTGTTATTTTGATCCTTTTGGAAAAACAAGAAGAAAATTTTTGTAGTTATATTGACTGACAAAAAATTATCTTAATGTATTGCTATTTTTCTGTTATGCCACAATGGCTTTTTTCAGGTGTATCAAAGGATAGTCCGATAGTTACACCTTTAATGGATTTTGTTAGACAGAAAAGAGCTGCTAAGGGTGCATCTCGGGTAATATTTGCAACCCTATTATAGTTGACAAAAGTTAGGAGCGGTGTTGTGTTTGCTATAATTTGGTGTTTTTCTTACCAAGCTTTGCCTTTACAGTCAAATAGGCTTTTCTTTCGTTCACTATAATGTGATTTGATAGGGAAATACGATCTTAAAATCAATCATTGACATCATTACTGAAGAATGATAAAATGTTATCCAAGGATTCAATACTTTTCTCCTTCAACCTTTTGACATATTGATAAATGGACTGAAGTAAGCTGTCTTTTTTTTCCCCCAACTTTTCCTTTCCTGGTTTTATTTTATGTTAGTCAGGTCAAAATATGCCGCTAGTCCCTTTACTTGAATGGAGTTTGAGATTTAGTCCCTATACTTCAAAATTTTAAGAATAAATCTTTTTTTAGATGTCAAATTGTGGTCCAATTGTTGACTTCCTTCAAAATTTACCATCAATACACTCGTACAACCCTACAAACTTCAGAAGCAAATTTTGATAGAAAATGCTAACGGTTTCCCCAAATAGACTTGAATTTTTAAATCTAAAAAGTATGAGGATTTCATTTTTAATTTTTTTAATTACAGAGCCTGAATCTCAGACTTGTTGAAGTTCGGACCTTTTATTTATGCTTTTAATTTGTTTCTGATTTTCTTTCAGTGCTTTTTTGTGAGCTATTTGTGCCAGCAATTCATCATATGCAACTTACTGGTTCTAATAGTGTTTTTATCACAGAGGTCACTGTCTAATGGGAAAGTGAGCAAAAGAGCTGGTGGGTTATCTGGTGGAAGTCCAAGTTCAGCATCATCCAGAAGAGGTTCTGAAAAGCGAAGGGGTAGTACTACGGTGGTATGTGTATATTTGGTTAATTTAGGGAAAAACTATATAATATTTTTTGAGTTGATATCTTTCTGTCTTGCATAGTAATGGAGTTGTAATTTCATGTTGTAAAGATGTGTAGATTTGGGTATTTACCGATACATTTGCTTTTGATTTTTTCCCCCTTTTAATAATAAATCTAGTTGACCTTGATGGATTTCCTGGTCGGATATTGGAAGTTTCTTTATCATTAATTCCTTGTCCTTTTGGTGGCAGTATGTTCTAAGGGATAGCTTGAAAAATGCAAGTGGCAAAGACAAGTCCGCTTACATTCTGGTTTCCAAAAGGGATGATAAGCAACTTTCTGATAAGCATGCTACCTTAGCTTCACCTGTGGGAACTCAAATATCTGAAGAGGAAAGTGGTATGGGTGATAATGGATAAATGCCTAATATTTTATTCTAATTTTCCTTTGTTTAATGAGCTATTATTCTTTTCTTTATGTATGTTTTATTTGGCATTGTAATCAGTCAGAAATTTTCATTTTGTGGTTGCATTCTCATGTTTCATGTTTCCAGTTTAAATTTCTCATTCTTGTTTTTCCAGGAGTTTCTGGAATTACTGATGCTGGTAAAAAGAAAGTTCTGCTTCTTAAAGGGAAAGAGAGAGAATTTTCTCATGTGAGCCTCTTGTTCCTTTTTTGTCATGTTCTAGAGTGCATTTATGCATACTCGGGGAGTGGGTAAGGATTTTATTTTATTATTATTTTTTGGTTGGGGGGGGGGATAGGTTAAATTGGGGGAGAAAGGAACAATGCTACTCTCATTCTATATGTGATATTGTTGCTAATAAGATTGTTGTTTTCACATGGATACTGGAAGGAATTATAGTTCTCAATCACCATGTTTTGCGATTTTGCATTCCTTAAGATTATAATTCTTTGCACAGGTGGCTGGAAGCATGTTACGTCAACAGGATATTGCATCGCCAATTACAAAAATACTTGGCTCAACTCCTATCAAACAAAATGTTGGGCGTGAAGGCAGAATTATCAGAGGTGTACTTTTAAACAAGGATGCTCGTCAGTCTTCTCGGGTCCAGTCAGAGCAGCAGATTCAGACCCCAAATTTGGAAAAGGACAGACGACCTTCTCGGCATTCACATGCACAATTAATGTTGAAGGATACTAACAGTTCAGACGATAAGGTCGGGAGTGACTTGCATGGTAGTGAGAAGCCAGAGAGGCGTAGGAGAAACAAAGACAGGCCAGACCGTGGTGTATGGACCCTTCGCCGTTCTGATGGATCATATGCAAGTGATGAGTCCTTGTCATCGTCTGCTTCTCAATCTGCACAGATACCTTTAGATTCTTCAGAAGGTATGTTAAATTTCAGCTATTATTGTTACTTAGGATAATCATTATCCTGGGGATTTTCTACTAAATGTAGTTGATTGCTATCATGACACATTGAATTGAGAACTTGCATATGTTTGCACTTGGGATTTTGCATTATGTGCTCTGTGAGTAGCAGCAGCAAACCAGAACTGCATAAAACATAATTTTCCTTAGGGAGAACAACTTTTGATGTTTCTTTTTCCATATACAATTGGCAGGGGCTTATGGTGATACTAAAGTTGATTTATCTAATGTTCGGAGCATGCAACCTAAAATTGTCAGAAGTGGACGTAACAGTTCTTTTGATGGTGGTTAGCTTTGTGTTTGGAAGCTGATTAACTGTCTGTTTTGTGTTTGTTTGCATTTCATCAATATTTCTTGTAAATTTATGCAGGATCCTCTAAACATGGTAGCCGATGCGGAGCAGTTGCTGATGGATCATCTGTTGTGAGTGATGGGAAACCAGGGAAGAGAGGCAGTGCTTCTGCCTATGGTTCTCATGAGGTGATTATATTTGTGCTGTAATTTCTGATATTTTTAATAGTGTTATTCTGTTAATGTTTATTCTCCAAATTTGCAGAAACAAGTCTGGGTACAGAAATCTAGTTCAGGTTCTTAATGAATTTTTAAAATGGTAAGCGCTTAATTATTGTGAACGCATTTATTGTAATGATTTGAATTTGTTGGCTACTGCTTTACCAGCTTGAAAGTTACACAGTTTAGAGCATGATGTGAACTATTTGTTCTTGTAAAGGAAGTATGTAGTTGGACTGATTTCTCAGCCTGTTGGAGTGCTGTATTGGAAATTCAGGGAATGGCCAGTTAGATCATAATCAGTCTGTTTTTTTGAGTCTAGTTGAAGGTCTAAACCTTTTGCCATGTAATGCCTCGAATGTTCACCTTGAATTAGTTAGGTGGTTGCCAAGTTAACTTAAGACTCGAAACATCTGTCAAACCATAGCTAACTTGTTTGAACTTGGTCTAATGCAACCATTTATTGTGTTCCTGTTATTAGCTTGTGATTAATTCTTTTGTCAAACAAAACACAAGAATCTCGACGGAAGTTTTACAAATTATGAAAAGCAGTGATGTAAAAGAAAAAGTTCGGAAGCTGTGCCTTGAAATGTTAATCTGTGTTACTGATAATATATTATGAAAGATCATATATCTCATCTAGAGTATGGAATATTAAAATCTGCTTGAATTCATCCATCCGAGTAAAATTTGTTTGTCGTGGCTGTGAAACAAATTGGTTTATTGAATTGGATTGTTGTCTTGAGGAGTGGGACTGTCATCTTCCATTTTGCCACATGAAAGAAAATTCCAGCGTAAGTAGGGTGTTGCCTCATTATGGTTCATACTATTTCATTTGTGTTGTCGGATGCAGCATACATTTATTTTAAATTCAAGGTATTATAGTCATTCTCACTTTGTATCATTATTTATGCAGCAGAGTGTATGGTCACTTGAATTTTGAGCATGCAGTTGCAATTGCTGTAGGCTGTCTTGGTACCCATGATCTTATCGCAGAAGGTTGGGTGACCTACAGAGGTTGCAGATGGTATCACTGTAATTAAAACACAGGGGAGGGTGAAGAAATCTCCATCTTTGTGAAAGATGGTTGAGAATAGGAGGAGGTTATGATTTTCTAATCACACGATACAACTGTTTTCTTGGTCCCTGCAGATATTATCCAGTTGAGTACTCAACTGGAACTGTAAATATAAATGCAGCGGTGTGGTCTTGTTTTCTGGACTTTAGTTTAGGGTTAGCACTTTGTGTATAAAAGGCAGCCAGCCAGCCCCCACAAGTTTTCAGGTGGGTTTTGTGCAAGAGAAGGAAAGTCACCCTCCTTCGCAGCTTGTTTTGGATCTTTATTTCTTTGACTTCGTTGATACTTTTTGAGTGTTTTGGAGGAATATGGTAAATTTAAATGTCGTTGGGAACCCACTTCCCCATGTTACTCAAATTGATGATGCCATTTGATGTGATTGCCCAACGAGATTTCTTTCTTTTCTTTTTCTCTTAATAAAGTGCTGGTTGAAAATTGGACAAGTGTTTCTCCAAATAAATTATACTTTCTGGCAAAATAATAATAATGGTAAAAGAACAAGAATTTTTATAAGGTATTTCAACAAAAAAGACGAGTATCTTTTGAAGCGAAACGAGCGCCACATTTCTATTATGTAAATTTTGTAGTACATTCATAGATTGTTAGGTTTAGACGTTACCCTTCGTATTCATGCACTATCAGAGGAGTCCAAAATGACTCCTCAGAATACAGTTCCTTTTTTAGATTATGTTTTGTTGGATCTTGATCATTCAACGTTCGTATATCTAAAAATGAAATAATTTTAGAATAGAAGAAAAAGAGAGATGTAAATTAGATAGAATTTTGGAGACAAGTTGGGGCAGAACATGTCCATATGTAGACTCTTTTTCTTTAATTATGTAGTGGACCATAACTAGTGTTTTTTCTTTTCCTTCTTTTTCTTATAGATAAACAAAGCACATTTATATCGCTACAGAGGGTATGTATATATGTATGTTTAGTGGAGGAGGAGGACACCTTAACTCGACATTTATATAATTGCCCTTTCTTACCCATGACTATGACACTTGGGCCTTGGCTACTCTCCTTTCCTGTTTTATCATTTTATGCAATATCTTACGATTTTTAAAAAAAAAAAACAATTATATAAGCACTGATTTGAGTTTATTATAGCAATTTTTAATCCTATCAACTAATTTTAAATTCATAAGGTATATGATTTGATAATTTCCAGTCTATTGGGTTGAGTCTATAATAATAAATCAGATTTACCATCCAGTTATCTATAACAACTGCATGGAATTCTTCCTAATTCTCATCCAAATTCAATACAATCACAAATATAACATTATCATATCCGAATAATTATAAAATAAAATCAAATTAATATGAAATACAAACAAATTAAGAATCGCATGATAACTGGGTTAGCCAATAGTATAATTGCCTTTTCAAACCTTCTTGAATTTAATATTTTAATTTAATCTCTTGTAACTCTTTAATTAAATGAAAATTTGACCTTCAAAAAATTAGTAATTATGCAAGCCATTTTAACACTTTGATGCCTTCAATTCTTTTAATCTTATCCCGTCCTCTAAAATAAAAGAAATTGTAAATACTAAGCTTTGATCAACAATGCAAAAAGCTTCACTAACAATTCTCCTCGTCATTTTAAACAAATAAAAAAAAGTTGTAGTATGATTATATATAATATGAAGAGTAAGAAATAAACAAAATTAGTTAAAGAAATAGGTGGCGTAATATATATGGTTCTTATTTTTATTCCAAATCAAAACAATTGAACTCATTCTGTTGATATTATAGATCTGGTAAAGTAATTAGGCACACGTCAGATTCTAAATTTCTACCTCTCTACTTTATAAAAATTGAAAATTTTATGTAATTGGATAATACTTTTAAATTTGCTATTAAATCACTACTTAAAAAAAAAAAAACAGCCTTTTAAGGTTCAGTTTTATGTGGTTATTGATAATTGAATTATATTTATTTATTTTAAATGTAAGATGAAATTCTAATAAATTAAAATATAAAAAAATAAATTTCCAATTTTTGTAGGGTTGGACGAATGAAATTTATAATTAAATTGGATAATAATGTTGGATTCGTTAGGGATAAAATGTTATTTTAAATTAGGTATAAATTTACGTGGTTGTTTAGTTTGAAAAAGGAAAAGGATTGAAGAAGTTGATTTAAACTGATTAACAAAAAATAGTTTAGAATGAATGGAAGCGGAATAGAAGCAACAGTGAAGGGATTTGTTTAAAAGAAAATAGCAATGATGATTATAATTATTAGGTTAAATGAAGGTTGTCAGGTAATTTTCAGTTCTCAATTTCATTCCCAAAAACTTCCATAAAACTCCAAACACTCACTTTCTCTCTCCATAAATATATATTTCCCCATCTCTCTCTCCACTCCAAAGAATATAGAAAAATGTAAATTACAAAAAATAAAAAAAAGGAAAATCAAGAAAATAGAATACTTGATCAGATCAGAAACTGTTCTTAGTTTCCTTTTTTTTTTTTGCAATAGCTGCTTTGAATTCGTAAGTGGACGCCGGAGATTGGAAGAGAAAGATGCGCTTGATCTGTTCCAAGTTTCATTTCCAACTCTTCCCAGTAAGTATCGGAAACGCTAACAATGTTCTCACCATCTGTTTTTTTTTTTTTTAAAGTGAAATAGTTTAGGTTTAATTATAAGCAGAAGTGCTTTTTTAAGGATTTTCTTCTATAAATTTATCCTTAGAGTGGACATAGGTTGGTTTCTTGTGTTTCGATTGGTTAGATTAGGGTTGGATCTGATCGAAGCTCGTTACCAGTTAGACGGATGATTTCACGTTGTGATTGTGAGTCACTGTGAGATTTTCTTCTCTTTTTGCTAATTTTGTTACTATTTTGTCCTCGATTTTTCTTTTACATTATTTTGAGATCACAATAATTATTTTATGGAAACTAATTGCTAGGAAGTAAGCTTTTTTTTTTTTTTTTAATAGAAAGAAGGTTCATTTTTTAAGGTAAAATAATTGACTGAAGATTAAGCAAAACAGTAAATCTAGGGCATCTTTCAGAGAGTACGACATTAGACTTTAACTTTTACATGGAAATGAATTTATATAGCTGATCTCACTATTTTGAAGTCAAGCTCTGGTCTGTTTGTCTTAACAGTTCGTTTCTTGACTGAGAATATATTTCTTCTTTGTTTCCCAGTTTCCCTGTTTCGTTGCATTTCTTCTGACACAAATTCCTAAAATTATATCCTACGCAAAGAACTGATAATTTTAATTCCAACATGTTTTCAGTATTCCATTTTATCTATCTTCTTGTTATTTGTTCTAATATGTAAACGATTAAGTTCACCTCTCCTAGAAGCATATAATTGTTTCTATTTGAGGAGTTTATTCTTGTGATATTGTCTAGGAAGCTATTTTCTTGATGCATTTCTTTTTCTTCTTATCAGATCTTTTTATCTCAGTTGGTGGCTATTTATGTTAACAAATCATTCTATATTTATCTTTGTTAAGGTTTCTGACTCTTAATTTCGGGAATCTGTTAGGAAGATTGGTGCTTGGACGGGATGGGCAGCTGCACTGCAGAGTATATGGTGGATAGCAAATACTAGAGAATCTATTAAGGTTTCCTGGCTGAATTATGGCTTCTGCAAGCCTAGGAAATGGTGGAGCAGGTAGTTCAAGGTCTGTCAACGGTGTCAAAAGTTCTTCTAGTTCTGTTGATTGGCTGGGGAGAGAAATGCTTGAAATGAGATTGAGAGACAAAGTGGACCATGACGAAGACAGAGTAAGCAGCTCAATTTATATATAGAGAGGGGTTGGGGTGGGGGATTGGACGTGCCAAAATATCTAATTGAAAATATGGTTGTTTGCCTGTTGAAACCTTAAGTAGAAGTTCACAATATTTGCAAAATGCTTTTATACTTGTAAGTGACCCCTTTTGTTGTCCATGCAGGATAGTGAACCTGATGTAGTTGACGGAGTGGGTGCTGAAACAGGGCATGTGATAAGAACAACCATTGGTGGTCGAAATGGTCATTCAAAGCAGGTTGGAAGAAAAATAAATTAGCTTGCAAGTTTTCTTGTGAAATTCAATTTATTTGGTTTTGTTACTGACCCGCATCATTTTACTTTTTGTTTTGATTGACAGAATGTCAGTTATATTGCTGAGCATGTGGTTGGAACTGGTTCTTTTGGTGTTGTTTTCCAAGTATGTACTTCTATTATATTCCTGTCTGTAAATATGTTCTTGAATTTATTCAAATAGATTATAACCTTGAAATGAGTCGTCTGATTGCTGCAGGCAAAATGTCGTGAAACTGGAGAAATTGTTGCCATCAAGAAGGTTCTACAAGACAAGCGTTACAAGAACAGGGAGTTACAGATTATGCAAATGCTGGACCATCCAAATATAGTGTCCCTTAAGCATTATTTTTTCTCAAAAACAGACAAGGAGGAACTCTACCTCAATCTTGTTCTTGAGTATGTTCCTGAGACTGTTAATCGCACAGCAAGAAGCTACAGCCGGATCAACACGCGAATGCCTTTAATATATGTTAAACTCTATACCTATCAGGTGCGTCCCTGTTTTATGGAAGCATATCCTTATATATTTTGTTGAATTATGGACTGATGGAGTTGGAATATGTTTCTTACTTTGGATTACCTTTTACCGGGTAATTGGGTAGTTCAAAATTGTTTGAAAATTGATTTGTGGTCTAACTTCTCCGGTATTGTTATTATCTCATATGGTAATATAATGAGAAGTCATCCTTCAATTTTAAATTCAAACTATTGCTTTCCCATAAGGTTGGTCAAATATTTTAATTTCTTTTGAGATAAATTTGCTTTTCTTTATCCCTTTCTTCAGTCTAGTTTAAATGCAAAAAGATTTTAATTGAATAGAAGAAAGCTGTAGTTAATTGTCTTCTTTTGGCTTGCAGATTTGCAGAGCACTTGCCTATATACACAACTGCATTGGTATATGTCACCGTGATATTAAACCTCAAAACTTACTTGTAAGACTCTTCTTCTCAGGAATCATGTATTTGCCTCAGAAAGAGATATTTTTCATGTAATAGTGTACACTTCGCTCATAAATGTATTGTTTGTTACTCTTGGTGGTAAAGTCTCTTGACCTTATAAAGACCTTCGAATTATTGGCTTCGTTCTTTTTATCTTTGCTAGACATATAGTAGTTATGTGGAGCTACCCTGAAATAAATTAGGTAGCTTGAGGATTTATTATTTTTTTCTTTTTATGTGAGGAAAAAAGAAAATGTTAAACTGGCTTCATATTTGGTTTCAAATTGTCCTCCATTTGATGAGAACTGCTATGGTTCATGCCCAGGTGAATCCACATACACATCAGCTGAAAATTTGTGATTTTGGGAGTGCTAAAATGCTGGTAAGCTTGATACAATAGTAATTTTTGTGGCCAGTTCTGTTTTCATCACCTGAGCATAGTTCCTTTCCAATGTTTTCAGGTAAAGGGAGAGCCGAATGTTTCTTACATCTGCTCGAGATATTATCGTGCTCCTGAACTCATATTTGGTGCTACTGAGTACACAACTGCTATAGATATATGGTCCACTGGTTGTGTGATGGCTGAGTTGCTTCTTGGACAGGTTTGTATAATCAGAATACTGTTATAAGTTATGTATAATCAGAATACTGTTATAAGTTACTGTTGGCTTAATAAGTCAGTTGTTTCTGACTTCTAACTTACCATGCAGCCACTGTTTCCTGGTGAGAGTGGGGTCGACCAATTAGTTGAAATCATAAAGGTGATTGCTTCTACCAATTCTCATAAATTTTTTGGAGTATATGCTTTTGAGGCATGATTAATCTCTTACTTAATTTTGACCATTGGCTAGAATTGGACAAATCAGTTGAAGTTTATGACATCCCAACCCAACACTAAGATTATAGATTGACCAAAAGGATACTAATAAAATAAACCATAAATTTTTATAATCAGTGTACACTAACTTTTCTTAAACTCAGTTATGTTAAGAATGAAACTAAATGTACTCTTGGGTTGGTTTATAAACTCCGAATATAAGTTGACATGTTTCACAGAAGTTAGAAATGAGTTTCTATGGTGTCACTCTTCCTTTTGATGAATAGAGAAAAAAAATGTTGAACCAAATAAATTCAGTATTTGGGGATTTGAATATGTTAAAAGTACTGCCGGATACAGTTTGCACCATAACTATTTGTTTGGTGCCTTTTGGATGGCCCTAAGAAAGCTTCTATGTATTTTCAATTGTTGTTTAGGTTTTGGGGACTCCAACAAGGGAGGAGATCAAGTGCATGAACCCGAACTACACTGAATTCAAGTTTCCCCAGATAAAACCACATCCATGGCACAAGGTATATGCATGTTCTTTTTTCTTCTCCATTTTTTGTGCCTTTTTCATAATATTTTCTTTTTCAAAGTTGATAATACATTTTTGCAACAGGTCTTCCAAAAGCGTTTACCTCCAGAAGCAGTAGACCTTGTCTGTAGGTTTTTTCAGTACTCTCCTAATTTGCGATGCACTGCTGTAAGTGTGACATTCTTAAGTTTGCTTCCTTGATAAGTAATGGTAAAAATATAATTCAATAATCAGCCTCTTCTTTCTCCCGTTTCCATGTGTATCTCCTTGTACTGGTACTTCTTTAGTTGGAGGCTTGCGTTCACCCTTTCTTTGATGAATTGAGGGACCCAAATGTTCGCCTTCCCAACGGCCGTCCGCTACCACCACTCTTCAATTTCAAGCCTCAAGGTCTGTTCCGCTTGGTACTTAAAATACACTTAGCATCTTATGTCATTTAGATGCATTGTTGCTTTATTTTGCTGAGAAATCTCATTGACAAATCATCATAGCATAAAAAAAAAAAAAAAGAACTATGATAAAATCTATCTAGTAACTACGTTATTCAATTGGTTAATCATATCTTGAGGACTTTCCAACCTGCTGAGTGGTCTTGACCTCTTGCTCTCTTTTTCCTCTTAATCGGCAGAGCTCTCTGGTATTCCTCCTGAAGTTGTCAAGAAACTTATTCCGGAGCATGCTTGCAAGCAGAATTTATTCATGGCACTGCACACTTAGCAACCATTCCAAGTTTCTTGGGTTCCTACTAGCAAATCTGAGGCCATTTGATCTGTGTCAACATAAGCAAAAGATCCCTGACCCGACTTGCGTCATCAATGTAGAGAAAGAAGTGTTAGAGAACAAGTGAGTAGAAGGGAGGAGAGGCAAGGCTTTGAATGCTGGTGAAGCTGTTTTGCTGTTCATTTTGTGGATGCAATTATTATAAGTAGTATCAACTTGTGTTCTTAATGTATATGCATTGGTGATCCATAGTAATATTAGAATGGTGAGAAGCTATATATGTAATTTACCATCTGCTGGTAAGTTTTCGTCCTGTATCTCAGCTTTCTTCTTCAGTAAGATCCAAGTTTGGCTTATGGATTAAGAAATTATCCCTTATTATATATAATGTTGGTCTATTTGTTTTTCAATATGTATATATTTATATAGGTATCAAGGAAATAAAAAGAAAGAGAGGATGGGGGAAGGATGTAGTGAGGTGATGGTGGTTCATTTTATTAGAGAGAAGGTTCCCTTTTGTTGCGCTTCGAAGTGAATTTCCGATGTGGCAAGGAAGGAGCAGTTAGTGTATAGTGAAGTCCCACTAGAGTAGGCCTTTTAACCCACTGCTAGATAAGTAGGTTGAGAAGGCATAGTCTTGGAGGTTCCATTGCCATTTTCAAAATAAACCATCGATTAAAACCTCAACTTCTCCTGCTGAATAGACTGACATCACAGACTCAACCGCATCCAGAAAGAAAGCTTCTCTTTCTTTTGCACTATTGTAAAATTAATAATTTTAAAGCTTTTGGTCAACCAAAATCCTATTAACATGCAAAATAAAATTTTTTAACTCTCTATATATATTTGATCCCAAATCCTCTTTTCCAAAGCATATAAAAAATTGTGAAGGTTTACATAAAAAACTATGAGAGCATATAAAAAAACACGAGAGGGTACAAAAAATAATGACGAAATACCAAAAATACGTTATAAGAGAATACAAAAAATTATAAGAAAGTACCAAAAAGTACAAGAGTTGGGTTTACAAAAAAAAATTGAAGAAGTATCAAAAATTATAATGGATTATCAAATATTGGTTTTATTTATTTATTTAATTTTTTTATTTTTTAAAAATTTATCCTTATATATAATATTTTAGTATTGAATATTAGTATGCAAAATTAATAATTAAAAATTACCAATTTTTCCCTTCAATAAAATCCCAGTAAAATTTTTAATATGAAAAATAATATTTTTCACTAAAGAAAATTATATTTCCAATTATTGCGAAAGCGTATTAAAAATTATGAAGAGACTCAAAAAATTATAAAAGTACACCAAAATACATAAGGGAGTACAAAAAAATTATGAGGTGTGTACCAAAAATAATGAGAGAATACCAATAAATATGAGTGAGTACCAAAAATTACGAGAGAATACATAAAATTTTAAGGAAATACCAAAAAACATGAATATAATGCCTCAAAATTTTTGGTATTAAATTTTGCACCGAATCAAGATAAAATCAATAAAACTTTTTTATAATATACTATTAAACAATTTTGTACTAAATTATCAAATTTAAATTTTCAGTATTTTTATGAACCTATTTGAAATTTTAGCTTGATTTCATGACTAAATTGACATTGATTTTGTTGCTACCATAAGTTACTTGTTTGCTTAAAATGATATCTACAATGGAGGTGTTAGACTGCAGTGGCCATTACAGCTTGGCATTACGAAAACTGTGCAAACAAGATAACAAATAACATCAAGGATTTGTTTACACAGTTCAGTTTTCCTACATCTAGGGAGCTTAGCTTAGTGAGCAATTTCACCATCTTTGTTCACAAATACTACACGTGATTCAAACTCTATCACTCTCCAAGTATAGAGATCTCACATTTATACCTAAATACTAGAATACTCACCTCCATATCCTCTCCCTAAGAACTTAATTGGCAGTAAACACTCAATAATGTTTACAATAACAATTTGCACTCACAAAAATATTTCCTCAATAAATAGATTATAATGCACTCAATAAACACTCATACATACCTAGGCATCTCTCGAAAGCATATATCGATTTCGGTTTGTTGACATAGAATCCAAGTGAATATGAAGTAACTCCTTAAAATAACTTGTCGAAACCATTTTTTTTTATTTTGAAAAAACGAGGATCGACTTTAAAAACGAAAATTGAGTCGCTACCAATCTTTTTTCGAGGTGTGATCGGGTCACCTTAAAATTGATCATTTTAATAAAAAACATTTTGATTTATTAAAACAATGATTTTGGTCTACGAAATTCGAGAAAATGAGTTCGGGAGTCAGTTACGCACGAGGAAGGATTAGCACTCTCGTAACGCCCAAAATTGGTACCTAATTGATTAATTAATGTCTTAATGTCGAAAATTTGAGAAGATTTTAAAATACGATCCTTTTTATTTTAAAAAAAATGTTTGAATAAATTGAAATGGATGTTAAGACCCTTTTGTCTCGAAGTAATAAAATATCACATCTAGTACGTTAGGACAGGACATTTTAAATCCTCGAAACTAAGCTTGTCTTTTGATTTTCAAAACTCATGCATTTAAATTTTAGAAGGATATTCGATTATTTGGGTCAAGTGAAAAAATCGGAACCCAGTAACTTAGGGCACAGTTTCTCAAAATTCCAAACATAGAATATTGTCTATACTTTTTTAGAAATCCTTACCTCAAGATAACAAGACATCATATCCAATGAGTTAGGGCACAACACCTTGAATTCCAGAGAATAAGCTTTTATTTGAAACTCATATGTTTTGATTTGAAATGGGTGCTCGATTACTTAGATCCAACGAGGAAAATTGGAACCCAGTAAGTTAGGGCACAATATTCTCGAAACTCCCAAATACGAGCATTTGGGGGAAAATTATTACAATATTAAAACAATGTATAAATAAAAACTTTGATAAAAAAATGACAATATTAAAATACAAACAAACAATTTATAAAACACATAATGACAATTATTTAAATACTAACATCAATAATCAAAGACCAAATAAGTTATACACAAAACATCTTAAAAATAAATAGTATATAAAATAGATAGTAATATATAAAAATTTGCAATTGATAATATATAGAAAAAAAATTTAAAGCAAATAATCAAACAATTTAAAATGGATGATTTATAAAACGAGTTTTTTTAAACAACATGTGTAACATTAAAAACAAATAAAGTATATAATTAATGGAAGAAAATAAAAGAATGATAAGAATGGTTAAATGAATGAACAATATGTAAATAAGAAAGTTGACGAATAAATAAATGAATAAAAATAAAAAGAATAATTAATGATTAAGCAATTAAATGGATAAATAAAAAAAGTTAAAAAAAACGCCTAAATCAACCTAATTCTCACAATATGAAGATTCAAAGAAATTCCACCACCTAAATCCAACTCAAACTAGAGCAACTAAAAAAGAAACGAAGATGAACGAATAATAAAATAAAAACAAGCCCCAGAAAATAAGAACGCAAGAGAGAGAGAGAGATTTGTGTGAATGCTCTCAAGAATTTTTATTGCTCAAAACTCAAGCGTCCTTTACAATGAAGGGAGAGGCCTTTATTTATAGTTGAGCCTCCCCAAATCTAACGGTACAGATCAATTACATCAGCGGCTAAGATTAAAAGGTATCTACAAATTAAATCTCTAATATTACAAAATCATATATTCTAAGATTGCATACCATATCTTCTAAGATTTGCATATCATATCTAAGATTGCATATCATATCTTCTAGGATTGCATATCATATCTAAGATTTGCATATCATATCTAAGATTGCATATCCTTGAAAATTGTGTTCCCATATACGTCAAGCTTGTAGATGGACCTTCAATCTTTTCAAGTAATGGGTCATTCCGATCGGGCCAAATGATATATTTTGGACTGGACTTGAACTTTGTTTTATTATTTTGGGTTTATTATTTTTTATATGGGTCCGGGCTAAATTGGCCTATTACATAACTATTACATCATTAACAATCAAAGCATAATCAATCGTAGATATGGTCTCCAAAATCAACAACACAATCTCGATCAAATCTCCATATTTTAAGGGTTGAATTGATTCACTTGTATCCAATTCAATCGTCAAAAGCCATGGATTGATTTCCATAGATGGATCATAATATTTTCATAAAACAATACATGAATAAGCTCAAAATTCATTAAACTGTCAAATCAAATAAGGTAAATAATAAACTACTTTAGTGGTAATTTGCTGTTGGCATTATGGAATGTCACTCATCAATAATAATTAGCTCATATTGACTCCACAATTTTCAAAAATTAGTGGGAGATTAAAGTTAGAATTAAGTTGTTTTTCATTTTCAATATATTAGCGGCGTGTGTTGTGTCGTATTATTATTGTTATTGTTGTTTACATTAGATTATGACAGTGGGGATTTTCTTAAGAATTTTTGTTAGGTATATTAAGATAATTAAAAGTCTTTTAAAACTGGAAGTCCTCAATTCATAATTTTCCTTTTAGTTTCTCTCCCTTTCTATTTTATCTGAGCAGTCCATGCTACTTTAATTAGCTTCAAAACCCTACTTCCGTTTGTTTCCATCTCCATCATAAAATTTAGGGTTAGAAATACGTTGTTTTGAACCTCTGCGATCATTCTTTCTAAATTCCACCGCTGCCTTCACCACCGTTGGTGTTTTATTGGTTCAAAATTGTTGGCCATCTTCTTGCTTGTTTGCCGACCAAAATTGCCTCAGTTTGCTGCGAATTGGTGCCGATCATCCTTCAATTTAATGTTGCTATTTGCTTCAGCTACTCCAAAATACCCATCAAATTGTTAGAATTCCGAGGGTTAGGAATTTGAAACTGTTGCTTGAGGTGTAAGGATCACTCTAAAGATATCGTCACGATTTAACAAATACCTCTATTAATAGGTTTATTTCAACATTACCTTGGTAGTTTTATTTCAAGAATATGGGATTGTGTAATTTTCTTAAATACATAATAAAACTTCAACAGAAATCGCAGTCCAAAGCCGTAAATATTGCCAGCTCCTTCAAACCATTGTTTTTTGCTATAGTCTTTGTCGTCAATTTGCTACTGCAAAACATCAAAATCTCTGCTGTAATTTCACCCAAATAGCAGCTCTTTATGCCATCCAGTAAGCTGCTACTTGATCCTTTAATTTGCAGCACCAAGTAGCTTTCCTTCAGTGCTCTTTGGCTTGATCTTTGATTCCGTTTGGTGCTCCAATTTTACTGATTCGATATGCTGCTTATCGCCTCAATTTTGCTGCTGTGTCGTGCTTCAAGTTGCTGCCATTTCTGCTTGCTATTTCATTAATTTTGCTGCCATCACCACCTCAGTTATTGTGGTTAATTATCTCCAAAATTGCTGCTCTAAGATGCTGCCAATTGCCGATCATTACTCCTATATATTGTTGTTGTTAGTCGTTTCAAGTAAGCGGCCATTAAAATCGGTTTAGTTGCTGCAATTTTTAATGTTATTGTGACTGGCTACTAAATTTAAGGTTAATTCTTATTTCGGATTAACATGTTAGTGGTGGAGTTATGAAGCTATGTTAGATCAGTTAATTTGATTAAAATTTGATGTAATCAAAAGATTGTTAAAATTAATTAAATAGCTAAAATTTTATTTAGAATTAATTGGCTAGATTAACTTGGGTTGTTTCTAAGTTAAGAGTAACTAGAATTCAGGTAGCTTAATTTTAAATTAGTCTAATTTTTAATTTGACAGTTTAGGTAAATTAGTATAAGCTTATCGATAATAATTGGGCTAAATAGAAATAATTAAATTGAATTTGGTGTAGTTGAAGATGACTTGTTGAGTTAAATTAGATTAATAAATTGTGAGAGGCTAAGTTAAATGTGGTGGAGTTTTTACATTAATTTGCTTATATTAAAGTTTATTTAATTCGAATCACTGCAAATTGATTTGATGGATTAATTTAATTTGGGTTATGTTTAGATTAATTTGCATATATTAAAGCTAATTTATTTAAGTTAGAGATGGTGCAGGATAATTAGTGTTCAACTAAAAAGAAATACAACTTTATCGCCAATGTGTTCAAGATTTGGTGAAACGAGATCATCATATTCGACACATCCTCAACCATGTGTTAAACATAGTGAAACCAATGGTTTCTTAAAAACGCTGCTGCAAAAGCCACCGATCAATGACTTGCTCAAGTCATGGCTTCGCAAACCACCGACGACAATGAGGCAAAAGATGATCTAGGGTTCTGGTTTGGTTACGTGGCAACGTCGCTCTGCAAAATCGGCATGTGTCCCAAATTTTCTAAAAAATTGGCCCAACTCCTTAATTTTTTCTTTTTCGAAAATTGGCATATTCACCTAGTTTTCCCCTAAAAACATCATATTATACTACAGAAAATGCAATGGTACAAGGCTATCCATATAATTTGACGAAACAAAAGACACCATTACACAACGTTGTTAGCCTGGATAAAGCAAGCTCTTGTATTATGAATCCGAGGATCGTCTCTCAAGCCATTGATCCAATCCACAGGATCTTAAAAGCCAAAAATCGTTGACCTCTAAAAGACAAAAAAAAAAAAAAAAAAGAAAAAGAAAAAGAAAAAAAGCTGAAGATCTTGGAGCAGCAATGGCTTTGTATCGGCTATGACCACTGGCCTCAAGTGTCATTGAGCTTTGTAGTGCTTCCTGATATCTCGATTGCAAGAAAATCCAATGATAGTCATTTGTCTATCTGTTATATAGTGCCTTTCCTGACTACGGATGTTTGGATGTGTATGCATGAGAAATCATCCACAAAAAAATGGTTCATCTTTCGATATTCAATCTCTTGTTCAAATAGATTATGTTCAGTTTGCAGATTTGAACTTTCAAGTGCAAAAATCCTAAAAGTTCCAAATAAAGAGTAGGAGTTCCTGTTCCTTAATTTCATAAAAGTTAAAAATATTAATACTTATGTATTGATAGCTGCAGAAAAATGGCATTTCAGGTGTACCAGAGCTGAAGAGATCAACAGCCTGCCAAGATTTCAGCAACCTAATTGATTCTTCAACAACTGGGACGACGTACAAAGGGACATTGAATTATCTTTGTGTTGTGCCATTGAATTACATATGGATATATATTTCCTATTTGTATCATGTACAAAATAAATAGACATATGCCTATACATCCCTAACTCAACACATTTTACATGCCAAATATTGTTAAAGAAATATTTTGTTTTATTGATTTTTTTGCCAACAAACAACTGCAGCAGAATATTTCTAGGTAAATTAGATTAAAAATATAAAGAAAAAAAGAGAAGAGTTGCGTGGATTGATAGATGTTTCCAATACAAGAAATTCAAAAAATTAAGAAATAATGGCAAATAAAATTACAACCGCCTTGAATTTGGAACAACTCCAGTCCAATCTGAAATCTAGCTTCGTCTTCCTTGTTCAAGGAACAATTACGAGTGCAAAACATAGTTTGTGTTAGAAAGTGGTCTTCCATGCAACTCATGCAACGTAAACCAGGGAGCACGTGAAGCAGCAAGGTGGCCATGCAGCTGCTATTATTTCATGTGATCTAAGTGCTCGTTTTGTTCATTTTGTAACTATCAGTCCATGTAACTTAGTTTAGTTCAATTTGGATTATGTTAGGCTAATATTTTATGGTGTAATGATGTTGATATAGCTGATTAAATCAGCTTTTGCTTAGTGTGCAAGCAATGTATTTCAATTTTCCATGTTATTAGTGGGATTAGGTGAAGATTAGGTAATGACTAGCTTGTTTTGTTATGTCATTAGCTGCTATATGTAATGACTGTAAGCCAATGTTTGAAATGTAATGAAAACCACTTGATTTCATTCAATTCTTATCCATCTTTCCTTGCTCTCACGTTTTCTCCCTAGCAAATTTCTAATCTTTCTTTCTTTCTTCTGCTGCAAGCCTCGAGCCTTGTTGCTCAAGCTTCTACATCAGTTGCTGTTTGTTGCTCAAAGTTCCCACAATTGGTATCTAGAGCCTTTGTTTTAGAGGACCTTGTGTTGTTAAAAAGCTCAACACGAATGGCTGCAAACTTTTCTCCAGCAGCACCACCAGTTTTCAGTGGTGAAGGGTTCCATATATGGGCTGTAAAGATGAGGACTTACCTGCAGCATTCGACCTGTGGGAGGTAATCAACACCCGTGCTGAGCCAGCCCCTTTTCGAGCCAATCCAACTGTGGCTCAGATGAGACAGCATGCTGAAGAAAGGACCAAGAGGCACAAGACCATGTCATACATCCAAAACTGTGTATCAGATGTCATCTTCACCAGGATCATGGCCTGTGAAACACCAAAGCAGGCCTGGGACAATCTCAAGGAGGAGTTCCAAGGCACTGAAAGAACCAGGCAATTTCAGCTTCTAAACTTGAGAAGGGACTTTAAGAATCTCAAGATGAAGGAAGAAGAAACAGTGAAGCAGTATTCAGATAGGATTATGACTGTAGTTAACAGCATAAGGTTGCTAGGAGAAGAGTTTACTGAGGCAAGAATTGTGGAGAAGGTGCTCTCAACATTGCCTGAAAGATATGAAGCAAAAATTTCATCCCTTGAGGATTCGAGAGACCTGGCTACCATCTCCTTAACTGAGCTCATTAATGCCTTGTATGCTCAGGAACAAAGGAGAGCTAGTAGACAAGAAGTACACCAAGAAGGTGCCTTCCAAGCCAAATCAAAACCATCATCGAGCAATACTGCCTACAAAGGCAAAAAGATCTGGAAAAACAGGCCTAAGCCTGATGTTGCAAGAGGTGGTGAACGACTTTGCAAGTTTTGCAAAAGACTAGGTCATCCTGAGGAAAAATGCTGGTTCAGGCCAGATGCAGTATGCCAGCATTGCAAAAAGAAGGGCCATGTTGAGAAGGTTTGCAAGAACAAAGGCAAGCCAACTCAGGCACAATATCAACTGCCAAAGGCTGAGGCTCGGGTAACTGAAGAGGGCAGTGAGCATGAAGAACAGGTCTTTGCAGTCTCATGTTTGGCTGCAAAGGAGGAAATTAGCAAAGGGTGGCTCCTGGACAGTGGCTGCACCAACCACATGTCACCAGATGCAACCATCTTCAAGACCTTGGACACAAGCTTTCAAACCAAGGTTAAGATTGGAAATGGTCAATTTATCAAGGCTCAAGGCAAAGGGGATGTGGTGATATCCACTCCAACAGGTAACAAGCTCATTTCCAATGTGCTCTTTGTACCTGAGATAGATAGAAACTTGCTTAGCATAGCTCAACTGCTGGATAAGGGCTTCTTAGTAGTGTTCAAAGGCAAGGAATGTCAAATTACTGATCCAAATGGGTCAAAAATCATGGCAGTCACTATGACTGACAAATGTTTTGAAGTAAATTGGTCATGTGCCTCAAGCTCAGCCTATACAGCCTCGATTGATGAATCCAAGCTTTGGCATCAAAGACTTGGGCATGCAAACTTCAAGTCGATGTCCAAGATGATCAGTGAAGGTCTAGTTGAAAACTTCACCAACACTGTGTTAAATGAAGGTGTTTGTGAAGTATGTCAGTTAAGAAAACAAGCCAGGTATTCTTTTCTAATGAATCAAGCTTGGAGAGCATCAGGGAAACTTCAATTGGTACATACTGATGTGTGTGGTCCCATGAAGATTGAATCACTCAGTGGAAACAGGTATTTCATCTTGTTAATTGATAGCTACTCTAGATATTGCTGGATTTATTTCCTAAAACAAAAATCAGAAGTAGCTCATGTATTCTTGAAGTTTAAAGCACAGGCTGAAACAGAAACAGGTTGCAAGCTCAAAACAATTAGATCTGACAATGGAGCTGAATACATCTCGACTCAATTCCAAGCCATTTGCATTGATGCTGGCATCAAACATTAGTTGACAAATGTTTATACTCCTCAACAGAATGGGGTCAGTGAAAGGAAGAACAGGAGCTTGCTCGATATGGCCAGATGTCTTATGTTCAAGAAGAACATGCCAAAGATCTTATGGGCTGAAGCTGTAAACACTGCAGTCTATTTACAAAACAGGCTTCCAACCAAAGCCCTGGCTCACAAAACTCCATTTGAAGCTTGGTTCGGGTTCAAGCCATCACTGGCTCACCTTAGAACCTTTGGTTGTCTAAGCTATGCACAGGTTCCAGCTGTTAGGAGAAGCAAACTAGATGAAAGATCGCAAGCAAGCATACTGGTGGGCTATAGCTCGATCAAAAAGGGCTATAGAATTCTGATTCTGTAAGAGACCGAATTTGACCCTAATCAGAACGGTGGTTTTGGGACCACGAATCCGAGTCTGAGAAATATTTTAATATTTTATTTTGTGTTTGTTATGTGTGAATTAAAATGTGTGAAAGTTTCGTAGAAAAATTTCATCGTTTGGGTGCTTAATTTGACAAAAAGGACTTAATCGCGTAAATTTTAAAAGTCTCAAACTATAGTGTAAAGTGCCTATTTGATGATGGCTTTTTAAAGTGGAGCATTAAAAGGGTAAATAACCCATTTTTGAGTTAGTGGGTGGCTTATGTCAAGAATAACCTTAAGATATATGTTAGTTTTTATTTTATATTAAAGGTTAAATTAGTAATTGAATAATTACTTTTATAATATGTTAAAATAACATAAACAAAACCATCATCTTTCTCACACTCTCATGGCCGAATATTGAGAGAGAAAAGGGGGGGTTTATGTTCTTTGATTTTCGGCACTTGGAAGCTTGATTTCAAGGTTAGTTTGAATTTGGTTTTTGTTAATTTTTACGTTTTTGAGATCGTTGCTTCAAATCGTAACTGACCCATGTTAAAATTTTTGAATCTAAGCATGTTTGAGGTTCGGCTATTGATAGGTTTATATGGTTTTTGATGTTTGATGATGTTAGATAAAATAAGTTAAAAATTAGTATATTATGTATTGGAAATTTTGATGAATTTTTGTTTTTAGGGCCAAATTGTAAAAATGAAATTTTAGAGGGGCTTATTTGCAAAATAAGTGAAAGAAAAGGACTTGTATAGTCCCTATACATATTCGGCCCTTAAGGGGTATTGAGAAATTTGGTGTATTTTGTGTTTTAGGCAAATAGGACTAAATTGTAAAAATTTGAAATAGTAGGGGTAAAATGGTAAATTGCCTATTTATGCGCTTAGGGACTAAATTGAGATGAAATGTACTTGAATGAGCTAAATTTTAATGTGTTTTAGATCAAGAGCAAAGAAAAACGGATTTAGATCGGGGAAAGACGAAGGTTCTCGAATAGCCGATTTGCACGGTCTATCGACAGTCGAGGTAAGTCCTTAAGCACTTATATGTTCAAAAGTAAATTATAAACATGTTAAAGGATGAAATTTAATAATGTTGACTATAGAATTATGTGTTAGCTGAATGTAAAGGTGTTAAATTGGATTAAATATATTCTGTTAATGTGATATGAACAAGTATAAGTTTTCAATATGACAAGTGAATTGGTTTTGTGTATATGAATGGATAGTGATGTATATGATAAGAAATGTGCGTAAATGAATTGATTTGATAAACATATTCGGGCTTATTACCCAGCAGGCCTAGTGCCGGTGACTTATTTCAGGCTTTATGCCTAGCAAGCTTTGTGCCGGTGATATATGTCAGGCTTTGTGCCTAGCAGGCCTTGTGCCGGTGATTCATTTCAGGCTTACTGCCTAGCAGGCCTCATGCCGGTGATTTATTTTGGGCTTTAATGCCTAGCAGGCTTTTTGCCGGTGATACGTCAAAACAGAGAATTTGAGATGTATATACATAGTAGATTGAGCTATAAGCTCTAAAAAAAAAAAAAGAAAAAGGAAATTAGCTTATTATATTGGTAAGTAATAAGGTAAGTTAGTTTACTTTTATATGAGCTAATTGTGATGTGATGAAATTAATGACTCGAATTGAATTTTATCTCAGGATATTAGGCTTATCATTGATTGGTATGATTTATATATATATACGAGAAGTTGAGGTATAGACATATAATTGTGATACTTAAAACTTCGGTTATGAACATGATGTGCAATGAGATCGAAATTATGTTATGTTTCTGTAACTCGAAATATTCAAATGCATAGGTTGTATATATGAAATGTTATTGTATAAATTCATGTGATAAACTACTATTGATTAGATTAAGGATATGATTAATATTTGGCTAGGTGAAACTCGTATTGAATTATCTATGTTAATTGCCGTAAGAATGGAAGTTAAATTGTTAAGTATGTGTGTTTATGTCATAAATATTGCTTGAGACTTACTAAGCTAGCAAGCTTACTGTGTGTTTTCTGGTTTACCCTTGTTTTATAGATTTTAGGTTCAAGCTACGGACTCGAAGGATCTGGGGAGAAGTCAACCGCACTATCGACTTTCTTTTGGTATTGAATAACTTAGTTTTGTACTAAAAAGGGCATGTATAGGTTAGACTAAACAGTATAACTAATGTTTTGTAATCGTGTAAATATGCTAGCCATGCGAAAATGGCTATCTATTTTGGATAACTTGTTTCGTGTTTTGATGATATAGTTTGCTCATGCCATGAATTATCATTTATGTTTGGATGTGGTTTAGGCATTATATGAAATGGTTTAATAGATATATGCCATGACATGTATATGTATTTTGGTCTTTGATGGTCACTTTGATAGATTAAGGTAGAATTTTAATCATGTGTATATGTGATAGGTTAATAGAGAGAGATGTTAGGCATTTGAATTTCATGAAATTGATATGAATATGAATTTGAGTTATATGCTTGTGAAGTATGTATCTAGATATGTATCAAATTCGGTTGTTTTAAATAGGGTGAATTATATTGAATAAAATGAGTATGTGTATTCGGCCAAATCTAGGTGACCATTGCAAATGTGGTTAAAATGTTTAAAATAGTTTAGGCATAGTCGAGTATGGAAAAGAGTGCATAATTGAGATGTTTGCATGTACATTTATATATTTATATATGTATTCGGCTTGTTGAATTACTTGTTTTAATTGAGTGCATGAAATCGTTAAACTTGGTTTATGCTAGGTAATGTACATGAAATGCCAATAATGGAACCATGCATATTCGACCTATTAAGTGGGTGTACAATTGATGCGTAATGGTTGCACGCATTAGTTTATTTGTAACTGGGACTTTATGCTATAAGAAGCTTAGACATTTATGAATTTTCATGAAATCTACTTGTTTATGTGATATTGATGTAATATACACGGTATGATGAATTATGTTCATCGATGATTCTTTTGTGAATGATTTGGATCTAACATATAGGTTATGTGTTACACATGTGTTTATTATTTGTTTATAGATAATTTTTTAATAAAGATGATCATCCATGATTCAATTGTTTTAGCTTAAGTGTTAGATTGCATGGTAACACCTGTAAACCCTTATCCGACGATGGACTCGGGTCAAGGGGTGTTACAGATTCCCTCGACAAATAAAGTTCTGGTCAGTAGGGATGTGGTGTTCAATGAAAAGGCAAGCTGGGACTGGAAGAAGAATGAACCTGAGGCAACTTCTCAAAAGCAAATGGTTAATGAAATAGAACCTGATCAAGTTGGTCCTGAAATGGACTTGGACAATGTTCCAGTCAGGGGTACAAGGTCCTTGGTAGAAATCTATGAAAAAGCACAAGTGGCCATATGGAGCCAAGTTGCTTTGAAGAAGCACAAGCACATCAAGGTTGGCAACAAGCTATGGCTGATGAAATGCACATGATCGAAAAGAACAAAACATGGGAGTAAGTTGAAAGGCCTACAAACAGGAAGGTTATAGGTGTCAAGTGGGTTTATCGAGCTAAGCAAAATGCAGATGGAAGTTTGAATAAGCTAAAGGCTAGGCTGGTTGTGAAAGGGTTCAGCCAGAGATATGGCTTAGACTACATGGAGACATTTGCTCCAGTAGCCAGGCTCGATACAATAAGGCTGCTAGTTGCCTTAGCAGCTCAAATGAATTGGAAAATTCACCAGCTTGATGTAAAATCAGCCTTTCTTAATGGCTTCCTTGAAGAAGAAATCTATGTTGACCAGCCACAAGGTTTTAAGGTGATTGGCAAGGAAGATATGGTATATAAACTGAACAAAGCCTTGTATGGCTTGAAACAAGCTCCAAGAGCATGGTACAGCAGAATTGATGGGTATTTGGTCAGCTTGGGGTCGATAGAAGCATCAGTGAGCCCACACTGTATGTTAAGAAGGAAGGACTTCAAACACACCTCATTGTCTCATTGTATATTGATGACCTGCTGGTGACAGGAGGAGATAAAGCTATACTGGTTGATTTCAAGACAAAAATGAAGCAGATGTTTGAAATGTCTGACTTGGGGCAGATGACCTACTCCCTAGGCATGGAAGTCTCACAAACTCAGAAGGGAATATGTCTAAGTTAGAAAGCCTTTGCTGTAAAAATTTTAAATAAGTTTTCAATGGAAAACCGCAAAGCAACAAGCACTCCAGTTGCTATTGGAGAAAAGCTATCGAGCCAAGGTGATTTTATGGAGGTAAATGAATCATCTTACAGAAGTTTAGTATGTTGTTTGCTATACTTAACAGCCATTAGACCTGGTATAATGTATGCTGTAAGTCTGCTCTCAAGATTCATGCATTGCTGCAATGAAAGCCACTTCAAAGCTGCCAAGAGAGTCCTCAGATACATCAAAGGGACCTTGAACTATGGCATGATGTTTACCAAGGCTAAAGAGTTGAAATTGGTTGGCTATACTGATAGTGATTGGGCAGGCTCGATGGATGATATGAAGAGTACATATACATATGTTTTCACTCTTGGATCAACTATGTTTTGTTGGAGCTCGAGGAAGCAAAGTCTTGTGGCACAATCAACTGCTGAAGCCGAACATGTTGCTGCTGCTGCTGCAGTTAACCAAGCCATATGGCTTAGAAAAATCATGACTGATTTGAACCTTGAACTAAATGGTGCAACTAGGATCTATTGTGACAACAAATCAGCTGTTGCAATAGAAAAAAAATCCTGTTTTCCATGGTAGAACCAAACATTTCAGCATAAAGCTTCATGTTGTTCGAGAAATGGAGCAAGCTGAGGAAGCTGAATTAGTTCATTGCAATTCTGAAGACCAACCTGCTGACATCTTAACCAAAGCTCTCAACAAGTTAATGTTCTTCAAATTGAGAGGTATAATAGGTGTATGGAGCATGGAGACCAAGGAGGAGTGTTAGAAAGTGGTCTTCCATGCAACTCATGCAACGTAAACTAGGGAGCACGTGAAACAGCAAGGTGGCCACGCAGCTGCTATTATTTCATGTGATCTAAGTGCTCGTTTTGTTCATTTTGTAACTATCAGTACATGTAACTTAGTTTAGTTCAATTTGGGTTATGTTACGCTGATATTTTATGGTGTAATGATGTTGATATAGCTGATTAAATCAGCTTTTGCTTAGTGTGCAAGCAATGTATTTCAATTTTCCATGTTATTAGTGGGATTAGGTGAAGATTAGGTAATGACTAGCTTGTTTTGTTATGTCATTAGCTGCTATATGTAATGGCTGTAAGCCAATGTTTGAAATGTAATGAAACCCACTTGATTTCATTCAATTCTTATCCATCTTTCCTTGCTCTCACGTTTTCTCCCTAGTAAATTTCTAATCTTTCTTTCTTTCTTCTACTGCAAGCCTCGAGCCTTGTTGCTCAAGCTTCTGCATCAGTTGCTGTTTGTTGCTCAAAGTTTCAATAGTTTGGAATTGACTCGAAATGACCACACTTGAATCACATCGTCTACCTTCAAGTCATTACCTTCTACCACTGATTTCCACCCAGTTACCAAGACATAGGGGGAGCTGAAACGGCCTGTTGGCTTTGGCATGTCCCATATTCTCAAACTCATGTCCCTGGTTTTCAAACATGGCTCAATCACCAATGCTTCTATCCCCTCCTTGCTGCTTTGTTTCAGCTCTTCATCTGTAAGAAACTCGACCTCGACTTGATTCACGAGTATGGAGAGACGTCCGTGGTGCTTGCTCAAATCAGTTTTGTAGAGTGCCTTTTGTATAATTAGTTTCTCCTCGCTTCCATCCATGCATTTGATCATCTCTTTGAACCTTTGGGGCAAACAGGGTTGAGCCCCAAAAGTAGCCTCGTGCTTGAGCTTTTTCCTTTTCTGTTTCGGCATCGGCTTCTTTGCTCTACTTGACACAACCCTTTCTTTTCATTTCTTTGAAGAACCAGCTGGAGGTTGGCTCGTAATCACGTCTTCGTCGATGGCAGCAGTTATAATATCAGTTCCAAATATTCTCACAGTTTATAGTTTGTGGGTCGGGTATCGACGCCAGACGAGTTGTTGTCGTCAATTTTGTTCAACCCTTGTTTCAGTTTCAGTCTCATCGTTTCTTCGTCCAACCTCTCTACCAAGGCAGCCGCATCTAGCAAGCACTGGAAGGGACTCCGATCTTTATCATTTTCCTTTAAACCCATCGTTTCTTCTTTTCTTGAGTACGTACACAATACAGTGAAAAGGGCAGAGAAGAAGAAGAAGCAGAAGCTCTTTAAAAAGTGAAATAAACCGACTTAGATCATATCAATTTCTCATCAACATGAGAATTCCTATTTCTTTTGGAGTTTGAAAATTAAGTTTTCCTATACCTACAAGGATTCTCAGATCGTTTTTAAACTTATAATAAAATTGGAAAACCTAAATAAAATAAAATAAAAATCCCACTTATACACTAACTAAGTTATATTTACTAGTGTAGATTTAAAAAAAAAAGCAAGATATTTACAAGATTAAATAGTTTTGTATAAGCTGAAATTTGTAATAAAGGAAGACTTAGCCTTATCTTCAACGTAATAATTTTGAACTAATTCAGTTTGACTTGATATTTATTCGGTTAGATTTCTCAATTAGTCCCTATACCTTACCAAAATTTTAGATTTAGTCCTTGTATTTTTCTAATTGGCCAATTTTAGTTGGAATTTTACTCCTATTCGAAATAATAACAGTTAAATCTGTTCGATTACTAGCCATTTACTATGTGTCTAGTCTCGGTACAAGCTTATGGATACTAACTGGGCTAGATAGAAATAATTAAATTGAATTTGGTGTAGCCGAAGATGACTAGATTTGAGTTAAATTTAGATTAATTAATTAATACCAACTGGAAAGAGAAGGTGCGTGGCCCATCATATCTCGACATCGCGTGGTGCAGAAAAAATGTCGAGCAGAACTCCAATGTAACCTCCGAGTAGGTAGGCTCGACGATGGAGAAAAGCCGATCCCATAGAGTTGTCTCGATCAGTGCTCGCACTCTTCTGGCTAAGTGAATCTCCTTTAGAGCCGTCCAGTCCATACAACGGCCCAATCCCAAGGGTCGCTGTCAAGGCGGAGGCTGCTGTGCGGATGGCCTTAGGGAGACTAGGGTTTCTGTTATTTTTATGTTTTGGGCCATTTAGGGTTTGGCATTGGTTTGGGCTTGAGTAGATTTGGGTTAGGTTTGAGCTTTTAATTTTGGGCTAGTATGTTTTTTTTTTTGTAAATGGACTTTATTTTCTTTTTGTTTTTGTCTGGGCCGGACAGATTTGGCCCCTTACAGTCATTATTGACGCTTGCTCCATTTTCATCGACCGTTTAGTGTTTGCTTGGGCACTTGTGTGTCTGAATGTATTTCCATCATGTGTTACTCGAGTAATTTTAACATATGAATTTTTATTGATGCGTTCTAGAAAATTGATAAATTGTTATTGATGTTTATTGTGAAATGCTATAGAAATATTTAGATTATTTCTAAAGCTAGTTATGTCATACTCGTAATGTTAGAAATGAATTGAGGATTTTGTTTATTGAAATTGAAAAAAATTGCAATTTGCTAATAAAAATAACTCCATGGAATTGTACGAATTAGGAAATTTGCTATTGCAAAACATCGAAGCCTCTGCTGTAATTTCACCCAAATAGCAGCTCTTTATGCCATCCAGTAAGCTGCTTTCCTTCAACGCTCTTTGGCTTGATCTTTGAATCCGTTTGGTGCTCCAATTTTACTGATTCGATATGCTGCTTATCGCCTCAATTTTGCTGCTGTGTCGTGCTTCAAGTTGCTGCCCTTTCTGCTTGCTATTTCATTAATTTTGCTGCCTTCACCACCTCAGTTATTGCGGTTAATTATCTCCAAAATTGCTGGTCTAAGATGCTGCCAATTGCCGATCATTACAGCTCCTATATATTGTTGTTGTTAGTCGTTTCAAGTAAGCGGCCATTAAAATCGGTTTAGTTGCTGCAATTTTTAATGTGATTGCTAAATTTAAGGTTAATTCTTGTTTCGGATTAATTGGTTAGTGGTGGAGTTATGAAGATCTGTTCGATCAGTTAATTTGATTAAAATTTAATGTAATCGGAAGATTGTTAAAATTAATTAAATAGCTAAAATTTGTTTAGAATTAATTGACTAGATTAACTTGGGTTGTTTTTAAGCTAAGAGTAACTAGAATTCAGGTAGCTTAATTTTAAATTAGTCTAACTTTTAATTTGACGGTTTAGGTAAATTAGTATAAGCTTATCGATAGTAATAGGGCTAAATAGAAATAATTAAATTGAATTTGGTGTAGCTGAAGATGACTTGTTGAGTTAAAGTAGATTAGTTAATTGTGAGAGGCTAAGTTAAATGTGGTGGAATTTTTACATTAATTTGCTTATATTAAAGTTTATTTAATTCGAATCACTGCAAATTGATTTGATAGATTAATTTGCATATATTAAAGCTAATTTATTTGGCATATTTTCCTAACTTTCCCCTAAAAATATCATATTATACTACAGAAAATGCAATAGTACAAAGCCATCTATATAATTTGACGAAACAAGACACCATTGCACAGCGTTGTTAGCCTGGATAAAGCAGGCTCTTGTATTATGAATCCGAGGATCATCTCTCAAGCCATAGATCCAATCCATGGGATCTTAAAAGTCAAAAATCGTTGACCTCTAAAAGACAAAAAAAAAAAAAAAAAAAGAAAAAGAAAAAGAAAAAAAGTTGAAGATGCTAGAGCAGCAATGGCATTGTATCGGCTATGACCACTGGCCTCAAGTGTCATTGAGCTTCGTAGTGCTTCCCGATATATCGGTTGCAAGAAAATCCAATGATAGTCATTTGTCTATCTGTTATATATGTACCTTTCCTGACTACGAATGTTTGGATGTGTATGCATGAGAAATGATCCACAAAAAAATGATTCATCTTTCGATATTCAATCTCTTGTTCAAATAGATTATGTTCAGTTTGCAGATTTGAACTTTCAAGTGTAAAAATCCTAAAAGTTCCAAATAAAGAGTAGGAGTTCCTGTTCCTTAATTTCATAAAAGTTAAAAATATTAATAGTTATGTATTGATAGCTGCAGAAAAATGGCATTTCAGATGTACCAGAGCTGAAGAGATCAACAGCCTGCCAAGATTTCAGCAACCTAATTGATTCTTCAACAATTGGGACGGCGTACAAAGGGACATTGAATTATCTTTGTGTTGTGCCATTGAATTACATATGGATATATATTTCCTATTTGTATCATGTACAAAATAAATAGACATATGCCTATACATCCCTAACCCAACACATTTTACTTGCCAAATATTGTTAAAGAAATATTTTGTTTTATTGATTTTTTTTGTCAACAAACAACTGCAGCAGAATATTTCTAGGTAAATTAGATTGAAAATATAAAGAAAAAAAGAGAAGAGTTGCGTGGATTGATAGATGTTTCCAATACAAGAAATTCAAAAAATTAAGAAATAATGGCAAATAAAATTACAACCGCCTTGAATTTGGAACAACTCCAGTCCAATCTGAAATCTAGCTTCGTCTTCCTTGTTCAAGGAACAATTACGAGTGCAAAACATAGTTTGGAATTGACCCGAAATGACCACACTTGAATCACATCGCCTACCTTCAAGTCATTACCTTCTACCACTGATTTCCACCCAGTTACCAAGACATAGAGGGAGCTGAAACGGCCTGTTGGCTTTGGCATGTCCCATATTCTCAAACTCATGTCCCTGGTTTTCAAACATGGTTCAATCACCAATGCTTCTATCCCCTCCTTGCTGCTTTGTTTCAGCTCTTCATCTGTAAGAAACTCGACCTCGACTTGATTCACGGGTATGGAGAGACGTCCGTGGTGCTTGCTCAAATCAGTTTTGTAGAGTGCCTTTTGTATAATTAGTTTCTCCTCGCTTCCATCCATGCATTTGATCATCTCTTTGAACCTTTGGGGCAAACAGGGTTGAGCCCCAAAAGTAGCCTCGTGCTTGAGCTTTTTCCTTTTCTGTTTCGGCATCGGCTTCTTTGCTCTACTTGACACAACCCTTTCTTTTCGTTTCTTTGAAGAACCAACTGGAGGCTGGCTCGTAATCACGTCTTCGTCGATGGCAGCAATTATAATACCAGTTCCAAATATTCTCACAGTTGTATAGTTTGTGGGTCGGGTATCAACGCCAGACGAGTTGTTGTCGTCAATTTTGTTCAACCCTTGTTTCAGTTTCAGTCTCATCGTTTCTTCGTCCAACCTCTCTACCAAGGCAGCCGCATCTAGCAAGCACTGGAAGGGACTCCGATCTTCATCATTTTCCTTTAAACCCATCGTTTCTTCTTTTCTTGAGTACGTACACAATGCAGTGAAAAGGGCAGAGAAGAAGAAGAAGCAGAAGCTCTATAAAAAGTGAAATAAACCGACTTAGATCATATCAATTTCTCATCAACATGAGAATTCCTATTTCTTTTGGAGTTTGAAAATTAAGTTTTCCTATACCTACAAGGATTCTCAGATCGTTTTTCAACTTATAAAAAAATTGGAAAACCCAAATAAAATAAAATAAAAATCCCACTTATACACTAAGTTATATTTACTAGTGTAGATTTAAAAAAACAAAAAGCAAGATATTTACAAGATTAAATAGTTTTGTATAAGCTGAAATTTGTAATAAAGGAAGACTTAGCCTTATCTTCAACGTAATAATTTTGAACTAATTCAGTTTGACTTAATATTTATTCGGTTAAATTTCTCAGTTAGTCCCTGTACTTTACCAAAATTTTAGATTTAGTCCTTGTATTTTTCTAATTGGCCAATTTTAGTTGGAATTTTACTCCTAACCCAAATAATAACAGTTAAATCCGTTCGATTACTAGCCATTTACTATGTGTCTAGTCTCGGTACAAGCTTATGGATACTAACTGGGCTAGATATAAATAATTAAATTGAACTTGATTTGAGTTAAATTTAGATTAACTAAATAATTAAATTGAATTTGGTGTAGCCGAAGATGACTTGATTTGAGTTAAATTTATAGCCTTTTGAAACAAATAATAAAAAAAAGAAATAAAATGATTTCCATGTTTGCTGCGATCTACTGCTGTTTCTTTCTTCTTTTGTAGGTAAACGAGAAGAATGCGGCGGTGATGGGGATTGATCCACGCGCGAATCGGGGCCTGACGATGGCGAGGCTTGTGGCACAAAGGGGGATTCTGGTGGCTGCGGCGCGAAAGGCGTGACTGTTGGGATACTGCGGCGATTGGGGTGCTGCGGCGCCTAGGAAACCCTAGGGTTTCCTGTTTCTGTTAACATTTGGGCCCTTTTGGGCCATTTTTTATTTTGGGTCTGCTGGGCTATGGGTAAATTGGGTTAGGTTAGGTTGTAGGTGGGCTACGGGTATTAGGTTCTAGTATGGGTAGTTTGTTTAGGTTAGTTTGCTTTGGGCTGTTGGTAATATTTGGGCCTGTAAATGGTTTTGTAAACGGCTTGAAAAAAAACATTTATTTTGTTTTTCTTTTCTGATCGGGCCCGAGCAAAAAATGGGCTCTTACACTGCTTATCGCCTCAATTTTGCTGCTGTGTCGTGCTTCAAGTTGCTGCCCTTTCTGCTTGCTATTTCATTAATTTTGCTGCCTTCACCACCTCAGTTATTGCGGTTAATTATCTCCAAAATTGCTGGTCTAAGATGCTGCCAATTGCCGATCATTACTCCAATATATTGTTGTTGTTAGTCGTTTCAAGTAAGCGGCCATTAAAATCGGTTTAGTTGCTGCAATTTTTAATGTGATTGTGACTGGCTACTAAATTTAAGGTTAATTTTTATTTCGGATTAACTAGTTAGTGGTGGAGTTATGAAGATCTGTTCTATTAGTTAATTTGATTAAAATTTAATGTAATCGGAAGATTGTTAAAATTAATTAAATAGCTAAAATTTGTTTAGAATTAATTGACTAGATTAACTTGGGTTATTTTTAAGCTAAGAGTAGCTAGAATTCAGATAGCTTAATTTTAAATTAGTGTAACTTTTAATTTGACGGTTTAGGTAAATTAGTATAAGCTTATCGATAATAATTGGGCTAAATAGATAATGAAATTGAATTTGGTGGAGTTGAAGATGACTTGTTGAGTTAAATTAGATTAATTAATTGTGAGAGGCTAAGTTAAATGTGGTGGAATTTTTACATTAATTTGCTTATATTAAAGTTTATTTAATTCAAATCACTGCAAATTGATTTGATAGATTAATTTGCATATATTAAAGCTAATTTATTTGGCATATTTTCCTAACTTTCCCCTAAAAATATCATATTATACTAAAGAAAATGCAATAGTACAAGGCCATCTATATAATTTAACGAAACAAAAGACACCATTGCACAGCGTTGTTAGCCTGGATAAAGCGGGCTCTTGTATTATGAATCCGAGGATCATCTCTCAAGCCATAGGTCCAATCCATGGGATCTTAAAAGCCAAAAATCGTTGACCTCTAAAAGACACAAAAAAAAAAAAGAAAAAAAAAAAGAAAAAAAGTTGAAGATGCTAGAGCAGCAATGGCATTGTATCGGCTATGACCATTGGCCTCAAGTGTCATTGAGCTTCGTAGTGCTTCCCGATATATCGGTTGCAAGAAAATCCAATGATAGTCATTTGTCTATCTGTTATATATGTGCCTTTCCTGACTACGAATGTTTGGATGTGTATGCATGAGAAATGATCCACAAAAAAATGATTCATCTTTCGATATTCAATCTCTTGTTCAAATAGATTATGTTCAGTTTGCAGATTTGAACTTTCAAGTGCAAAAATCCTAAAAGTTCCAAATAAAGAGTAGGAGTTCCTGTTCCTTAATTTCATAAAAGTTAAAAATATTAATAGTTATGTATTGATAGCTGCAGAAAAATGGCATTTCAGGTGTACCAGAGCTGAAGAGATCAACAGCCTGCCAAGATTTCAGCAACCTAATTGATTCTTCAACAATTGGGACGGCGTACAAAGGGACATTGAATTATCTTTGTGTTGTGCCATTGAATTACATATGGATATATATTTCCTATTTGTATCATGTACAAAATAAATAGACATATGCCTATACATCCCTAACTCAACACATTTTACTTGCCAAATATTGTTAAAGAAATATTTTGTTTTATTGATTTTTTTGTCAACAAACAACTGCAGCAGAATATTTCTAGGTAAATTAGATTGAAAATATAAAGAAAAAAAGAGAAGAGTTGCATGGATTGATAGATGTTTCCAATACAAGAAATTCAAAAAATTAAGAAATAATGGCAAATAAAATTACAACCGCCTTGAATTTGGAACAACTCCAGTCCAATCTGAAATCTAGCTTCGTCTTCCTTGCTCAAGGAACAATTACGAGTGCAAAACATAGTTTGGAATTGACCCGAAATGACCACACTTGAATCACATCGCCTACCTTCAAGTCATTACCTTCTACCACTGATTTCCACCCAGTTACCAAGACATAGAGGGAGCTGAAACGGCCTGTTGGCTTTGGCATGTCCCATATTCTCAAACTCATGTCCCTGGTTTTCAAACATGGCTCAATCACCAATGCTTCTATCCCCTCCTTGCTGCTTTGTTTCAGCTCTTCATCTGTAAGAAACTCCCTCGACTTGATTCACGGCTATGGAGAGACGTCCGTGGTGCTTGCTCAAATCAGTTTTGTAGAGTGCCTTTTGTATAATTAGTTTCTCCTCGCTTCCATCCATGCATTTGATCATCTCTTTGAACCTTTGGGGCAAACAGGGTTGAGCCCCAAAAGTAGCCACGTGCTTGAGCTTTTTCCTTTTCTGTTTCGGCATCGGCTTCTTTGCTCTACTTGACTCAACCCTTTCTTTTCGTTTCTTTGAAGAACCAGCTGGAGGCTGGCTCGTAATCACGTCTTCGTCGATTGCAGCAATTATAATATCAGTTCCAAATATTCTCACAGTTGTATAGTTTGTGGGTCGGGTATCAACGCCAGACGAGTTGTTGTCGTCAATTTTGTTCAACCCTTGTTTCAGTTTCAGTCTCATCGTTTCTTCGTCCAACCTCTCTACCAAGGCAGCCGCATCTAGCAAGCACTGGAAGGGACTCCGATCTTCATCATTTTCCTTTAAACCCATCGTTTCTTCTTTTCTTGAGTACGTACACAATGCAGTGAAAAGGGCAGAGAAGAATAAGAAGCAGAAGCTCTATAAAAAGTGGAATAAACCGACTTAGATCATATCAATTTCTCATCAACATGAGAATTCCTATTTCTTTTGGAGTTTGAAAATTAAGTTTTCCAATACCTACAAGGATTCTCAGATCGTTTTTAAACTTATAATAAAATTGGAAAACCTAAATAAAATAGAATAAAAATCCCACTTATACACTAACTAAGTTATATTTACTAGTGTAGATTTAAAAAAAAAAAAAAAGCAAGATATTTACAAGATTAAATAGTTTTGTATAAGCTGAAATTTGTAATAAAGGAAGACTTAGCCTTATCTTCAACGTAATAATTTTGAACTAATTCAGTTTGACTTAATATTTATTCGGTTAAATTTCTCAATTAGTCCCTGTACTTAACAAAGGAAGACTTAGCCACCAATTTTTTTTTTACTTAGGTGTGTGGATCACTTTGTAAAATATTTTATTTAAAACATTTGACTTTGGTCCACGAAAAATAAGAAAATGGGTTCGGGAGTTGGTTACGTATGAGAAAGGATTAGCACCCTCATAACGCCCAAAAATTGGTACCTAATCGATAAAATCATGTCCAAATGTTTGAAATTTAAAAGTATTTAAAAATATGATTTCTTTAAAAAAACTTCGAGCACTTTAAGTTAAAATTTGAGATTTTCTTGTTCCAAAGGAATATAAACATCACATCCAACATGTTAGGACATGATATTTTAAAACCTTTGTAATAAAAAATCGTCTCATGATTTACAAAACTTGTTAAAAGGATATTTAGTTATTTAGCCAAACAGAAAATCGCACCCAACACGTTAGGGCACTATTTCTCGAATTTTTAAATACCAAAACATTGCCTTATTTTAAAAACTTTTTAAAAAATATAATAATTTTGCAAACAATGTATTTTCATTTTAAATAATAATCCATGTAACAATATCGCGTTTATAAACTATCATACACAAATATTTAAAACAATTATAATACAATAGCATTTAATATAACATACAACTAAAACAACTACACTATGGTAATCATAAAATAATAAATAAATAAAAGGGCATTACATAAAAAATATAAAGCAAAATATGGAAAACAATAAAAAATACTAAATAATAAAATATAATTTAATACATATAAAAGATAATACATAATAATATATATAATAATTTTGAATAAAAATATTTAAAAAATAATATAAATAATATATGGAAAACATGTTATAAAATATAAATAAACTTTATAGAAATTTTTTTTTAGAAAATAATATATGATATAATATGATACTATATAATATATAAAAAAAATAAAACATATAATATAGTATATAAAAAAATAATATGTAATGAAAATAATTTTGAGCTAAATAAAAATAATAATAAATAATGAAAATATATGTATATATGTAATACATTAATTATAAAATTATGTACATAATATAAACAATATAAATAAAATAAATTAGATAATATAAATAAACTTTATATAAAATAAAGCTTTAGAAATAATATATAATATAAAACTATATAATATACAAAATATAATATAATAATAATAAAAATATATAATAAAATATAAATTATGAAACAAGTAAAATAATATATAGGAATAATTAAATATACATTAAAATAAATACATATAAAATATAGGAAAATAATATAAATATATAATATAGTAAAATAATTTAATATACTATACAATAATAAAAATAAAATAAAAGGATAAAATAAAATAAAAAAAGAAAGCAGGGGTCAAATAATAATTAAAACAGATTAAAAGGACTAAATTAAAAACACACGTTAAATCCCAGGGGTTAATATGAAAATTAATCTCTTTTTTAAAATGGTAACGTTCTAATTTTAGCCTTCAAAGAGCCTGTGGGATTAAATTGGAACAAAATTAAACTTTTAGGGCCTAATTATAAAATAAAAAAATGAAATTAAAAGGAATTGAAAAATATAAAAATGCGGAGGGATTAAAATGGTTATTAGACCATTAGCATAAAAAACACGCAGATCTTTTTACCCATCGGGTCGACGCGCGGATCCTAAGTGAAATGACGTCGTTTTTGACTCTAAGGGCAGTCCTCAAAACGGCGCTGTATAGATCGTTTATAAAAACCAAGAATAAGCCTCAGAAACCATTTCAGACGCCTCTTTTAAAAAAAAAGTTCAAAACGCTCTCAAACTCTTCCGCTGATGGTCACTGAACCTCTGGGCTGTGCGTTCAACGCGCTACACGCGCCGTCGTCCTAGGCGGCACACAGGTAAAATTTTCGCTCCCTTTTATCTATTTATTTATTATTTCACATGAAATATGCACGAAACACAAAATAATAAGAACACAGTTTATGAATCACCTTTGTAAAATAAAAAATTTATTTCTCTATAAATCTTCTCTGTATTTGTGGATATTTTGGTGTTATTGTCTCTATGTAATTCTCTTTACAGGTTTTTCACAGGCTTTTATAGCCTTTTGAAACAAATAATAAAAAAAAGAAATAAAATTATTTCCATGTTTGCTGCGATCTACTGCTGTTTCTTTCTTCTTTTGTAGGTAAACGAGAAGAATGCGGCGGTGATGGGGCGTGAACCACGCGTGAATCGGGGCCTGGCGATGGCGAGGCTTGCGGCACAAAGGGGGATTCTGGTGGCTGCGGCGTGAAAGGCGTGACTGTTGGGATATTGTGGCGATTGGGGTGCTGCGACGCCTAGGAAACCCTAGGGTTTCCTGTTTTTGTTAACGTTTGGGCCCTTTTCGGCCATTTTTTATTTTGGGTCTGTTGGGCTATGGGTAAACTGGGTTAGGTTAGGTTGTAGGTGGGCTATGGGTATTGGGTTCTGGTATGGGTAGTTTGTTTAGGTTAGTTTGCTTTAGGCTGTTGGTAATATTTGGGCCTGTAAATGGTTTTGTAAACGGCTTGAAAAAAACATTTATTTTTTTTTTCTTTTCTGATCGGGCCCGGGCAAAAAATGGGCTCTTACAGCTGGCCCTCTTTGCTTATTGTCGTGTAACGAGAATAGAGCAAAGACTATAAAAAGACCAATTTTTCCCGGTTTTGGCCAAGCCTTGACTTTTGGTTCTCGTCTTCTTCAAATGACTTCCAATCTGAACTGCAACTTCAACGATATTGGAGCTTCATTTTGATTTCAGTGAGTTTGATAACTTCAACTTCATGAAGGCAGTATCCACTATCTTTTGATCTACTCCACTGCAAACTCAGGGAGACTAGATCTGATATTTTCAATCTGATCCCTGCAAACTCAGGGATCATGTAACACCCCCAAACCCGGCCCACGAGCCTTGACCGAATCTGGTATGTCACTACAGAAACCGTTCGAAAAAAACATAAAAATTTATGGTCTTTAGTAAAGCATTGTGTATTTAAAATGTTAAGTAAAAATTAGATGTTATAAATTAACCAAATTTGAAAACTTTAATATATATATAAATTTAAGAAAATAATATCATTTGCAAATAACATTTCATCGTCAATCCATAATAAAACATAATAATAAACTTCAAATGCTTAAGTGGCCTTATTACAATAATACTTATCGAAATACTGAAATTATAAAATATGAAAACAAATAAAATTAACTTCTGCATGGGCCACCTCGTATTCACTCCAACCCGGTCCGATCACCTAAAATCATCTGCGATGTTTGATAAAAATTGGGTGAGTCATACAGACTCAGTGTGTAATTAGACCACTGAATTCTATCCACATGTCAAACCATATAATAACCCATATAACAGATATTAAGATAATTTAATCACATGCTTTCACTTATTGGGCTTGGCCCACGACCACATCACATTCTTATAATAGTGTAATCAACCACATGTTTCCACATACTGGGCTTGGCCCATTTCCACATTAATTCACATAGCAGACAGATTTATGCAAAATGCACCCAACCCAGCCTAGGATCCATCCTTTACACCTACCTTGGCAGACCCCCTGCCCAAGGCCGTGGCTAATCCACCGATCACATAGTGATCCACATATCTTACCTTGGCAGACTTGCTGCTCAAGGCCGTGGCTAGGCCACCGATCACATAAGTGATCCCACATATCAATCAATCTACGGTGATGCACACAGCTATCAACCGCCGAGATGTGGCACCTAGCCAACACCTCCCTTGATGAAGCACATAGCTAACATCAAGCGCTAATGTAGCACAAGGCTAACATTAGACCACGTACATAATGTACACCGTTTCTTCTTTCACATTCAGATCCGATCCCATGCACATGCAACATATGATAATGTCATAACATAATAAAATAATACATGCACATGCTATTCGGCATACAAACATATTCTCATTGGCATATTCACATTCTTAATATTTAACACTGACCTGATTTTCGATATACCCCTTAAGGGTATCCATTCATAATTGTCACTGCACACATTAGCATTTACACCACACATACAATATAACATAAACCCGGAAAACAGTGGGTTAATCACACACCTTACTATTTAGCGAGATCCTTAGCTACTTGAATTTAACACGATCCCGGAACTTCCTTATGCCTGTCGATTTACCCTTAAAAACCAAAATACACAATCGGTCATCACTTATACCAAATATGGCCTATGTAGCAAATATAACATTTGGCCCATATAGCAATTATAACATTTTGGCCCATAAAGGGTATTTTCGTAGTTTGGCCCATAGGGACATTTCGTAATTCGGCCCATTAGGGCATTTTCGTAATTCAGTAATCGTACCCACTAAGGGTAATTCGGTAATTTACTCTCTAAGGGTAATTCGGTAATTTACCCTACAAGGGTAATTCGGTAATTTCATATTTAACGGTGTTTTCGAAGATTCACTATCGCCTCGAGTGATACAGAACTCTATTTGGGTCTTTACGGAACTATTGGGTCAAAAATCCATTTTAAGCCCAAACGGGGTAATTTCGCAACTAAAACTTAACTAGTAATTTGGGGCATACAAATTTAAACTGTCCATTTGCGTCATACTGACTAAATTGCATATAACTCGAGTTAGAAAACTCGAAATCTAGATCTGTAAAATTTCCTTGAAACTAGACTCATGTATCTTATTACTGAAAAGTTTTCAGAATTTTTGGCCTAGCCATTTAGTACAGTTTATTCCTTAAAGTTTCCCTTGTTTCACTGTCCAATGATTCTGACCTCTCTTGACTTAATTTCAAATATCTCACTTTACAGTTTTTATATACTGCTTCAACTTATTTCTCTTGAAAATAGACTCACTAAGGAATCCATACATATAAATTATGACCCATAATTCATTTTTTACAATTTTATATGATTTTTCCAAAACAGATCAGTGAACCCGAAGTTAATCAGAACCAGTCTCACTAAAATCAAGATATCTCAGAATGTAAAATTTCTTTTCCTTCTCTGTTTCTTCCATATTAAAATAGACACAGTAAGCTTTAATTTGATATCTTATTCACTTTCTAATTCCTTTTCTCCTATTTTTAGTGATTTTTCAAAAACACATCACTGCTTCTAACCGAAACTGTTTTATTACAAAACATGATTATCACTACCATCAAACGCACGTCCGACTGATCACGGATACCGGTTATCAATTTTCTTCGATATTTCTACCGAATCACAGAATATTTCATGTAAACTTTCAGAGAGATGTGAGATTTTCTCACCATTTCAAACATATATTCGGAAGAGTATGAGATTACACACCTTATTCGGAATCCGTAACGCGATACTCTCCGCGGCACCAAAAATCCGAGTCACTTATAACGAGGGATAGGTTTTCGATTGAACCTTTGATAAAGTACTTCGAGACCTTGTAACCAGCATAAACTCTCTCATGGCAAGTCCCTAGACTCTCAACCATATTACAAATTAGTCCCCTCATTAGCTAGCTTAAGCTTTGGGGGCTCCAAAAATACAAAAATTATCAACTAAAGTCATCAAAATCACTTACTTGCTAAAGGATTTGTTTGCTGAAATTTTTGAGCTCTCCAACCCTTGTTTGCTACCAATTCTAGGTGGTGATGAAGAGAAGAAAAGATGATACTTCTCTTTTCTTTATTTCATAACCCTTTTTTTATCTCTTCTTTCTTTCTTCTTTCTTTTTTTATCTCTTTTTTTTTTATCCACCTACTCCACTCCACAAATTCTTTTATTCCTTTTTCATCCACCTACTCCACTCCTCAAATTCTTTTATTTCTTTTTCATCCACCTACTCCACTCTCCAAATTCTTTTATTTCCTTTTTTTTCTTTTTCCTTATTTTCCTCCTTACCATACTTTTCCACAATTTAATAAGTCCACCTTACCATAATTTAAAAATCCAAATTTACCATATTTACAAGCTTGGCCGAATTTTAGGGAAATAGTACAAAAATAATAGTCAAAATTTGCACACAATGGGATTTGAACCTCTTCCCTCAAGGTACTTCACTTGATGCCATAACCTCCTTGCCATATGCTCATTTATGCTAGCAATTTACTCTTTTATTTCCATAAGCCTTGATGCCACTTACTATCTCTCCTTATTAGGCTTAAACAAAAAATTTTACTAAGGCCCAACTTGAACTCGAAACGTCATAGAATCCGGTAACTTTCTAAAATCATCTTCTTAATAAGTCCAACTTGAAATAATGTCATTCTCTTGTTCTCAAAAATTTTAAACACTCCTATGCCCAAGGCCCATTGGGCCCATTCCTACTAGGCCCAATTTCGGGATGTTACAGATCACCAGACTGATGTCTTCGATCTGCTTCCTGCAAAGCTCAGGAATGCCAGATTTGCTATCTTCAATCTGCTTCCTGCAAACTCGGGGATATAGGATCTGATGTCTTCAGTCTGCTTCTTTGCTGTCTTCAGGAAGACTTCATTCTTCTGTCTGATCCACTAGGGAACAAAATCTGAATTTTTCAATTTCCTTCCTTATTATCTCCAGGAAGATTTCATTCTTCAGTTTGATCCACTAGGGAACAAAATCTGAAATTTTCAATTTGATTCCTTATTATCTTCAGGAAGACTTCATTCTTCAGTTTGATCCACTAGGGAACAAAATCTAAAATTTTCAATTCTTCAGTTTGCTCCACTAGGGAACAAAATCTGAAATTTTCAATTATTCAATTTGCTCTACTAGGGAACAAAATCTGAAATTTTTAATTCTTTAGTTTGCTCCACTGGGGAACAAAATCTGAAATTTTCAATTCTTCAGTTTGCCTCACTAGGGAACAAAATCTGAAATTTTCAATTCTTCAGTTTGCTCCACTAGGGAACAAAATCTGAAATTTTCAATTCTTCAGTTTGCTCAATTAGGGAACAAAATCTGAAAATTTCAATTCTTCAGTTTGCTCCACTGGAGAACAAAATCTGAAATTTTCAATTCTTCAGTTTGCTCCACTGGGGAACAAAATCTGAAATTTTCAATTCTTCAGTTAGCTCCACTGGGGAACAAAATCTGAAATTTTCAATTATTCAGTTTGCTCCACTGGGGAACAAAATCTGAAATTTTCAATTCTTCAGTTTGCTCCACTAGGGAACAAAATATGAAATTTTCGGTTTTGTTGCACCGTCCTCTGAGGGACCTATCCTGTATATTTGAATGTATTATGGATAACTTTTTGCATGAATGCAGAATGTCATGAGAATAATGATTAGGATGCATGATCAAAATGAATCTAATGCTCCTAACTAAATGATATTGGGGATGACATTTGCACAAATGCAGGATGTCATGAAAATGATTTTTTTTTTATGAAAAACTATTAGGACACCATGATCGAAATGAATCAAATGCTCCTAGTTGGAAATGTGAGAATGATCCCTTTTGTGTTTGGGTTGTCATTGCTCATGGTTATTCAAGGTTCCATCTCTGATGCGTTACCATGCTATCTTATTCAGCTAGTACCTTTGACAGAAAACCCAAAGAAACAATCATTTTCTGCTCAGCAGGCTTGCCCCGCTGTAATTTCAGAGTTCCTTCCTTTGAACTTTAGGACATAAAAATTTATACCTCCCACTGCAAGTTCAGGGGAATATCATTTGGTTTCTTCCAACCATCCAGTTATCACTCAGAGGTGCAGAACTTGTATCACTTTCAATCAATTTGATCTGTTACACCATTCCCTGGGTGTAATGACCAAATATATGTCTCTGAAATTTTCAATGAATGCAGGGTATCCCGACAATGATCCCCTTTTACATTTGGATTGACTTTGTTCGCTATCTGTCGATGTGATATCACCAACAAAATTGTCTTATCCAATAAGATTCTGAAGAGATAATCATTTTTCAATGTTTCCAGCCCTTAGGCTTAGTGAGTTCTGAACAATAGTCATGTTTCAGATTCCTCATATTATTTAGAAGCTTCTAGAGTAATATGCGAAACTCCCTTTTATGAAAGTGTTATTAATTCATAAATTGTTATTTCAATATAAAATGCTTGAAAAAGGTCACAAAAATGGACGAGAAAGAAATTAGTTAGGAGCATAACTTCGAGAAATAATTTAATCAAAGATAACTCATGCAATAAAAGAAAATTGATTGGGGTGTATCTCAAAAAGAATAAAGCAATCAAAGATAACGAATTCAAAAACGGGTAAGAATGAAGCTAGGTGCCCCAGATATCGCAGCCTGAGCTTCTTTGTTCCAACTTCTTGAGGACCATTTTAAACTCAATATGTGTTTAGGGGATCCTGAGTACTTTATCGATGCCCCAAGACGTAACATACTTCCTCAATGCTAATTCAGACGTAGCAAGACTACTGTATGCCCTGCTTTTTGGTCAAAATTTGAGCCGCCCTTTTCGGGTTTTCAACTCAAATCCCCTTTGGTCTCAAAGCGCCCTTTGTAGGTTTTCGCCTTAGCCTCTCCCCCCTTTTTTTTTGAATTTGTATTCAAGGCACCCTTTGTGGGTTTTCACCTTGGACCTTCATCTTTTAGGTAAAATACTTCTTGTTTGAACTTGAATTCGTCAGATTAGGCAAGTCTTCGCCATTTATCTCCGTCAATATCAATGCTCCTCCAGAATAGGTCTTTTTCAACATATCGTATTTCCCAGTTCAGAATATGCTTTCCTCTGAAATCGTTTTGTAGAAAAAAAGATCTGTTTCCATATCAAGTTCCCCCTCGTGGAATTCTCTAAGATGAACTTTTGTAAACTCATATCATCTGGCCGTAACAAATAACTTTTAACTTTTCCTTCAATTAGGTTCAATTGGCAAAACTATTTTTATTCTGATGAGAAATGTGTTGCCCCAGCAAAGGTCCTAGCCAACGTTTGATAATCATAGAGAGTAGTGATAGCTTCTTATGCTAAACTTTTTTTTGGCAACTACTGTGATATGCTGCTTGATCTTTGGACAAACTGTAGATTTTGACTTTGTACAGTTATTTAAACACGATCCTTTATGGCATTTGATCTTTTCCTTTTTTTTTTGAATTTGATGACTTCGACCTTGTAACATTGGCATATGAAGCTACTTCCACTCTCGATAACTATGTTGATGAGTCGATATTGGCTAAAAGCTTCTGACGAGATTGGCCCCATCATATCCATGCCCCACATATGGGAAATTTGTGAAGAACTGGAGTAGGCATATGAATCTTGTCTCTTTACATTCGGCATGGCTGATACCACCCCTTTCTATATAAATTGGCAGTGCTTGATTCTTATGTTTAGCCCGCATCTTAGTATCCCAGGCTTGTCCTGATATGATAGTGCAAAACATCTTTGAGTCTTTTTGAAAATAACTCAAGATGTCTCACATTATTTCTATGGTAAGCTGGGCTTCGATCTTCACCCATTTCCTAGGCTCGAAATATCCAATGACCTTTTGTAGAGTAAGGTCTGTTTTTCATCTTGTTAAATCATTCTTAACAAGTCAGAAGACATGTCACAATCTCTGTCATCTTCAAAATTCTGAGATCCCCTAGCCCCATATCTTGTGCAAAAAGGGAGCCAGTAATAATGTCGCTCATGACGTTGATATCTAGGTACCTAGGTACGAAGGCCAACAAATCCAAAGAATAAATGATTCTAAGGATGATTATTGGTATGGTCATGAAAGAATATTTAAAAAAAAAAGAATATACAGTATGAAATGTAAAGAATAAAAGAATATGTATTCAAAAAAATGCATTTCATTGAAACATAAATTTTGGACACGAGCCTATTTCACAAAAAGAATTCTTATTGCCTCTAGGCTTAAGGCAACAAGTATGTTTTGAATATTACTCTAAATCCACTCTAAAAATACAAGAATCCTTTCCACAATTCCTATTGTTTAAAACACTCCCAAGTACGCAAGGTTTGGAAAATTTATTCCCCAGTTCCTTCTCCGCTTTTGATTTCTTCAAGGAGTCACAACTTTCTTGTCTCCTCCTTCAATTATCACATTTACTGCCTCGTCGTCGACTTCCACAACTCCCATTTTGATGAGTTTTCAACCAGCTTTTTAAATGTAATGTAGTTTTCAATTGAATGACCCTTTATTCCCGCGTGGTATTCGCATTGGGCATTCTCGTTATACCATTTTGGGAACGGAGGTTGCAACGATTTCAAATAAAATGGGGACACCACGTGTGCATCAAACAAACTTTGATATAGCTCCTTATACGTCATTGGGATTGGCGTAAATTGGAGCTTTTCAGAGTTTTGCCTTGTGCTCGACTCTTGTCTCGCTGACCCTTGTTGCCCAGCAGCGATCACCTTGGGTTGTTTAACAGTAATTGCTTTTGATTACCCTTTATTGTATGTACTCGTATTGTTCACCTCGTCATCCCTTTTCCTAGGAACAGACCTTTTGGTGGTTTCTCCTGCTTCAATCTTGCCACCCCTTATGGCATTTTCAATCATCTCTCCTGCCATCACTATATCCGCAAAGCTCTTGGTGGTATTTCCTATCATATGAGTGATGAATGGAGCTTTCAGAGTATTGATGAATAACATAGTGGTTTCCTTCTCTAGGAGAGATGGCTGAACTTGCATGGCTATTTCCCTCTATCTCTGCGCGTATTGCCTGAAACTTTCATTTGATTTCTTTTCCATGTTTTGCAACATGATTCTGTCAGGCGTCATATCTGTAACATGATTATACTGCCTCATGAAAGCTTGGGCCAAGTCCCTCCAGGAGCTAATGTTAGCACGACTGAGTTGGTTGTACCACTTAGACGCTGCACCCGTCAAACTATCCTGGAAACAATGAATCAGAAGTTGATCATTATTCACATAGCCTGTCATATGTCTACAGAACATAGTGATGTGGGCTTCAGGGCAAGTAGTTCCATTGTATTTCTCAAATTCTGGCATCTTGAATTTATGAAGAAGTACCAGATCAGGGACCAGACTCAAGTCCTTAGCGTCAATACCATGATAATGGTCAGCATTTTCTAAAGCTTGGAACTTTTCTTCTAACCACCTACAGTGATCCTCCAACTTCTCTAAAGATTCAATTCTTATTCCCTCCCTCTCTTCTATGTCCAAATCAGGGATAACGGGGTTGGCAGGGTTATCTCCTGGGTTAGATCCCGAGCCCACTTGAAAGTTCATGGGTGGTCTAGGATCAACTTGCCCCTGCTGAGGCCTAATCGTGATAAGGGGCCTTTGAGGATATCCTTCAGGCTGTGTTTGTACGTGTGGTGGAGTGAATCCCCTAGGAAAGTCCTCATTATCTTCAGTATTGACTATGGGACCTTTTGCTTTGTCCATTGTCCCATTCATCATCTGGGCCATTTGGGCCATCATGTTCTTTTGGACTTCTAACATTTGGTCCCTCATCTCTTGTTGGAGTTTTTCCATCTGCTCTTGCATCTGGTCTTGCATTTCTCTCTGGAATTGTTCCATCCTTTGGTCTATTTTTCTTGACTTAGCTCATGTACCGTAAGGGTGTTTAGCTTCCAGATTTTCTTTCTCTCTCTCTCCTATAACTTAAACTAATTAGACTCTCTCTATGGATTTGAATGCATATGATGTTATGTAATGCAAATGCATGAATGCAAAGAGAGAGAGGCGTTGATTCTGAATTCAGTTACATTAGAAAAACTTTACTAGAAAATAAATCTCTTTACACAAAACGGATCGCATACACAGCCTTGTCCTCATAGTCCAAGTGGAAACATTAATCCCCTTCTTCGCAAAAGTCAAATCTTGCAAACTTCTAATAGATGCCTCCTCTAGCTCCTTTTGGTTGATCTGGATCGTGACTCCCTGGTCCATAATATTCGTTAGCTTCTTCAAGAAAGTCGAGACGTGGTGATTCCCGATTTGTCTTTGTCAGCTTGAATCTTTGGGTAATAAAGTCTTGTATTCCTTCGCCGGCTATCAATCTTCTCTTATTGTGTTTATTTGGACCATAATCGGACAAGACCGTATTATAATCCACTTTATCAAAAAACCCATTTTCTTATGACCAACTTTTCTATTTAGCAATTGAATTAGAAATCAACACCTCTTTTCTATGATATGAATGCAATGCAATCAAAACAAAAGAGAACACGTTAGCATAGGGAAAAATAACATAGAACACCTATCAGGGTGACCACTAGGGTTTGACATAGTTCTACCTAGGGTAGGCCCTTAGGTTTTCTACATGTGGTTTAGCTCTAAAGTTGAGGTACCCGAACCAGAAGATTCCTCGATCCTCACCCATTATAGGCTCATATGGACCGAGTTCGGTTCAGGGGAATACATTTCCCTATGGCCATGCGGAAGTGAAAACTTCACGAAGACATAGGTACAGATGTATTCCGGAAGCAATCCACGCCCATGCAGAGGTGAAAACCTCACGAAGGCATAGCTTCTCGCTCCCACTTAAGGGTGTGACCACGACGGTCATGCAATGCAAGGCAGAGAGAGATATTTAGAACCATATGCAATAAAAGAATCATTTTTTAAAAAACAAAATTTTAAATTCAGACAAAAGGACATGAAATTATCAATTTTACGGCTTGACTCTCTTAAGTCCCCAGTAGAGTCGCCAAGCTGTCGAAACCATTTTTAAAATCGATTTTTGAAAAATAAAAACGAAAATAGGAGTCGCCACCAATCTTTTTTTACTTAGGTGTGATTGGATCACCTTGTAAAACATCTTATTTAAAACATTTGACTTTGGTCCACGAAAAACAAGAAAACGGGTTCGGGAGTCGGTTACGTATGAGGAAGGATTAGCACCCTCATAACGCCCAAAAATTGATACCTAATCGATAAAATCATGTCCAAATGTTTGAAATTTAAAAGTATTTAAAAATATGATTTCTTTAAAAAAACTTCGAGCACTTTAAGTTAAAATTTGAGATTTTCTTATTCCAAAGGAATATAAACATTACATCCAACACGTTAGGACATGATATTTTAAAACCTTTGTAATCAAAAATCGTCTCACGATTTACAAAACTTGTTAAAAAGATATTTAGTTATTTAGCCAAATGGAAAATCGCACCCAACACGTTAGGGCACTATTTCCCGAATTTCTAAATACCAAAACATTGCCTTATTTTAAAAACTTTTTAAAAAATATAATAATTTTGCAAACAATGTATTATCATTTTAAATAATAATCCATGTAACAATATCGCGTTTATAAACTATCATACACAAATATTTAAAACAATTATAATACAATAGCATTTAATATAACATACAACTAAAACAACTACACTATGGTAATCATAAATAATAAATAAAAAAAGGGAATTACATAAAAAATATAAAGCAATATATGGAAAACAATAAAAAATACTAAATAATAAAATATAATTTAATACATATAAAAGATAATACATAATAATATATAATAATTTTGAATAAAAATATTTAAAAAATAATATAAATAATATATGGAAAACATGTTATAAAATATAAATAAACTTTATACAAAAATTTTTAGAAAATAATATATGATATAATATGATACTATGTAATATAAAAAAAATAAAACATATAATATAGTATATAAAAAAATAATATGTAATGAAAATAATTTTGAGCTAAATAAAAATAATAATAAATAATGAAAATATATGTATATATGTAATACATTAATTATAAAATTATATACATAATATAAACAATATAAATAAAATAAATTAGATAATATAAATAAATTTTATATAAAATAAAGCTTTAGAAATAATATATAATATAAAACTATATAATATGCAAAATATAATAAATAAATAATAAAAATATATAATAAAATATAAATTATGAAACAAGTAAAATAATATATAGGAATAATTAAATATACAATAAAATAAATACATAAAATATAGGAAAATAATATAAAATATATAATATAGTAAAATAATTTAATATACTATATAATAATAAAAATAAAATAAAAGGATAAAAATAAAATAAAAAAAGAAAGCAGGGGTCAAATAATAATTAAAACAGATTAAAAGGACTAAATTAAAAACACACGTTAAATCCCAGGGGCTAATATGGAAATTAATCCCTTTTTTTAAAACGGTAGCGTTCTGATTTTAGCCTTCAAAGAGCCTGTGGGATTAAATTGGAACAAAATTAAACTTTTAGGGCCTAATTATAAAATAAAAAAATGAAATTAAAAGGAATTGAAAAATATAAAAATGCGGAGGGGCTAAAATGGTTATTAGACCATTAGCATAAAAAAACAAGCGGATCTTTTTACCCATCGGGTCGATGCGTGGATCCTGAGTGAAACGACGTCATTTTTGACTCTAAGGGCAGTCCTCAAAACGGCGCCGTATAGATTGTTTATAAAAACCAAGAATAAGCCTCAGAAACCATTTCAGACGCCTCTTTTAAAAAAAAAATTCAAAACGCTCTCAAACTCTTCCGCTGATGGTCACTGAACCTCTGGGCTGTGCGTTCAACGCGCTACACGCGCCATCGTCCTAGGCGGCACACAGGTAAAATTTTCGCTCCCTTTTATCTATTTATTTATTATTTCACATGAAATATGCACGAAACACAAAATAATAAGAACACAGTGTATGAATCACCTTTGTAAAATAAAAAAAATTTATTTCTCTGTAAATCTCCTCTGTATTTGTGGATATTTTGGTGTTATTGTCTCCGTGTAATTCTCTTTACAGGTTTTTCACAGGCTTTTATAGCCTTTTGAAACAAATAATAAAAAAAGAAATAAAATGATTTCCATGTTTGCTGCGATCTATTGCTGTTTCTTTCTTCTTTTATAGGTAAACGAGAAGAATGTGGCGGTGATGGGGAGTGATCCACGTGCGAATCGGGGCCAGACGATGGCGAGGCTTGCGGCACAAGGGGGGATTCTGGTGGCTGCGGCGCGAAAGGCGTGACTGTTGGGATACTGCGGCGATTGGGGTGCTGCGGCGCCTAGGAAACCCTAGGGTTTCCTGTTTCTGTTAACGTTTGGGCCATTTTTTATTTTGTGTCTGTTGGGATATGGCTAAACTGGCTTAGGTTAGGTTGTAGGTGGGCTACGGGTATTGGGTTCTGGTATAGGTAGTTTGTTTAGGTTAGTTTGCTTTGGGCTGTTGGTAATATTTGGTTCTGTAAATGGTTTTGTAAACAGCTTGAAAAAAAACATTTATTTTTTTTTCTTTTCTAGATCGGGCCCAGGCAAAAAATGGGCTCTTACACTGCTTATCGCCTCAATTTTGCTGTTGTGTCGTGCTTCAAGTTGCTGCCCTTTCTGCTTGCTATTTCATTAATTTTGCTGCCTTCACCACCTCAGTTATTGTGGTTAATTATCTCCAAAATTGCTGCTTTAAGATGCTGCCTGTAAGACCCAAATTTTGCCCGGGTCCCATTAAAACCCAGTAATAAGCAGTCCAAAACCAATGTCCATTTACAATAATTAGCCCGAGCTGCAAACGGCCCGTTTAAGCCCAATAATAAAACTAAACCAAAAATAAACCAACCCAACTACCCCAACTAGCCCACTACAGCATTAGACAAGCAAGCCCAATTTATGGGCGGCCCAAAACGGTTAATTGGTTTTCAGAGAGCTAGGGTTTCTAAAAACCCTAGCGCCGCAACCCAGTAGCGGCCTCCACGCTGCCCCACTGCCACTATGCAGCTCCCCATACACCTCGGCCATCGCTATTTTGCATGCCCATCACCTGCAAAGCAAACACGCGCGACAATAGAAAAAAAAGGGAGAGAAAGAACAAAAAAAAGAAACAAAAGCGAATCTTTGTAAATTGGTTATAAAAAACTAAAGCAAAACCATTGTAAGGGGGGCTCCTTCTTTTTTACGCATTATCAGAAATAAAAAAAAAGCAAAAATATTAAAGGTTGATTCTCGTTTTCTCTTACGAATTTTAGCAATCAAAAAGAACAAAACTTGGAAGGTTGATTTCGTTCTCGATCTTACTATTTACTGTTGTTTTTCTATTTATTTTTATTTATTATTTTCAAGTTTTAAAACGAAATAATAAGAGAGGGAGGGGAAACTTACCCCGATCGGTAACCGTTCTCCGTCTGGGCCAAGTCGGAAAAGGAGAAGGGACACTCGTTCCTTGGTGGCTCTGCCGATTTTGACCGCATTTTAGGAGTGTTCGGTCTTAGATCTGCACTCCATACGCGTTTGGCTTCAAAAAAGTCCAAAAAAAGGAGCCTGATGTTGCTCGTCTCCGGTCGCAACCTATAGCAGAGTCGTGGTCCGGATTGGCCGGAATCCGTGGCAGGAGAACGAATGGGCAGAGCACATAAGAGTTTTTTTTTTTTTAAAAAAAAACCCTTTATCTTGAAAACATAGCAGAGGAAAAGAAGAAAAAAGGTTGGGGGTTCTCTTTTTTTTGTTTTAAAAAAAACTTGTAAGCAAAAAAATAATAAGTATAATAAATATTATTATTTTTTAAAGTAATGTCATTAAAAGGAGTGAAAGTCTGGGCTTTGACGATTGGAAGGCTGGATATGCGCCACCTTAAATGGGAAATTTGCGCGGCCAGTCCCTTCCTCTTACGGCGCTATTTGATCGGGTCCTATTTGGCCTTTTTGTCTTTTTAAATTTTGCCCCGTTGTTTTATTTAACTTTCAATTTAATCCGTACCTGGGCCATTTGAAACGTTGCGCATTTAGGGGCTAGGTTATTCACTCATTTGGTCCCTGCGAGTTTAGGCGCGTGTTGTTATGGTCCTTATTCCTCTTTTACTTTAGTTATTTGCATTTTAACCCCCCAATTTTTATTCTGATTCCAATGCAGTCCTCTGTTTAATTTATTTTATTATTCATTCATCTAATTTGTGTAATTATTTTCCGCTTAAATTCGTATTAGGTGTTATTTATTTTAGATTACTTTAGATATTATTTATTTCAGATTATTTCACATGTTATTATTTTGAATTGCTTTATATATTATATTATTTTAAATTGTTATTTGGGTTGCTATTTTAAATTGTTTTTATTATTATTCATTTTTAAAATTATTTTGTATATTTTCTGTATTATTATTATTATTTTATTTGTTTTGTTTCATATATGTATAGTCTCATTTTTATCACCTTATTATTTTACTTTTAATTCATATTATCTTGAATTTCTTTATTTTAACTAGTACCGTTACTATACTTATTACTCTTATTTATTCATTTTGTTCGTTTATTAGTGTATCGCCTGTTATCATTATTATTTATCTTATTATCATTGTTGTTATTATTATTAGTTTTATTATTTTGACTATTTTTACATCTAAATTTATTTTCTTAGTTTAATACTATATTAGTAAATAATAATACGTTTTGTAAAATTACTACATTTCATCTAAAGGTTTAAACAAGGCAATGTTTTGCGTTTGGAAGTTCGGGAAAATCGTGCCCTAACTTACTGGGTTTCGATTTTTCTCGTTTAACCTAAATAGCGAAATATCCTTTTAAAATAAAAAGTTTTGAATAAAAATAAAAGCTTATTCTCGAGAATTCGATATGTTGTGTCCTAACTTACTGGATGTGACATTTCGTTATTTCGAGATAAGATTTTCTAAATCAAGGCAATATTCTGCGTTTAGAAATTCGAGGAATCGTGCCCAATCGTGCTGGGTTTTGGTTTTCTGGTTTGTCCGAATAGTGGAATACCCTTTTTAGAATTACAACGTGTGAATTTTGGAAAGCATGAAATGATCTTAGTATCGAGGGTTGAAACATCGTGTTCTATCGTGCTAGATGTGATATTTCATCTTTTCGGAACAAGAAAATTTCGATATCCAATTTGAATTATCCAAACATTTCTTAAAAGATTCGTATTTTAAATTCTTTTCAAATTTTCGACATTAAGACATTAATTAATCAATTTGGCACCAATTTTGGGCGTGACGAGGGTGCTAATCCTTCCTTGCACGTAACCGACTCCCGAACTCGATTTCTCGAAACTTCGTAGACCAAAAACACTGTTTTAGTAAACCAAAACGTTTTACTAAAACAAAGGTGATCCGATCACACCAAATAAAGATCGGTGGCGACTCCCGTTTTATTTTCATTTTCAAAGCCAAGTCGATTCCCATTTTTCAAAAAAATGGTTACGATAGCTTGGCGACTCCACTGGGGATTTCGAGTTCAGGCCATAAAATTGATTATTCTTCGTCCTTTTGTTGAAAATTTGGAAAATTGTTTTGAAAAATCATGTTTCTTTTGATGCATCTGTTGGTGCTATGATCGCAATAATGTTGAGTCTCATAGGATATTTTTGCCTTCATATTTGCATGACCGTTGTGGTCACACCTTTTAAGTGGGAGCAAGAAGCTATGCCTCCGTGAGGTTTTCACCTCCGCATGGGCTAGGGGACCTCCGAATGGCTATAGGGAAATGTATTCCCCTAAACCGAACTCGGTCCGTATGAGCCTATAATGGGCGAGGATCGAGGAATCTGCTGGTTTGGGTACTCTTACTTTAGAATCGAACCTCATATAGTGAGCCTTAAGAGCCTATCTTAGGTAGAAACCATTCCAAACCCCTAGTGATCACCCGGATAAATACTCTATTTTTTTTATCACTATTGCGCTAACGTGTTTTCTTCTGTTTTGATTGCATTGCATTGCATCATCAAAGAAAGGAGGTGTTGATTAATATTCGATTGCTAAATAGAGGAGTTTGTCATAAGGAAATGAATTTCTTGATAAAGTGGATTATAATACGGTTGCCCAAATATAGTCTAAGTAAACAACGAGAGAAGGTTGATTGTCTATAGAAGAATACAAGACTTCACCCAAAGACTCAAGCCAACAAGGATTATTCAAGAGTCGTCACGTCTCGACTTTCTTAAAGAAGCTTATGAACATTGCGGAGGATAAGTGAACGAAGAGGTACGGCTTGAAACAAGCTACAAGGAGCTAGAAGAGGCATCTATGAAGGAAGCTCACGGGACATGACCATAACAACCGGATACGAAGGAAAAGATTAGTGTTTTCACTTGGACTATGAGGACAAAACCGTATATGCAATCTGTTTTATGTAAAGAGCTTTATTTTCTAGAAAAGTTCTTCTAATGGAATTGAATTCATAATCATCGTCTCTCTTTCTTTTTGCATTCATTCCATGCATTTGCATTGCATTGCATCATCTTAGAAAGGAGGTGTTGATTCATATTCGATTGATGAATAGAAGAGTTTTTCATAAGGAAATGTGTTACTTGATAAAGTGGATTATAATACGGTCGTCCGAACATAGTCTAGGTAAACAATGAGACAAGACATTGACTGAAGATTCAAGCCGACAAGGATTTTTCGGGAGCCATCATAAGATTATGAGCATCACGGAGGATAAGTGAGTGATGAGGAACGACCTGGATCAAGCAATAAAGAACTAGAAGATACGTCTATTGAGAAAGTTCACGGGACACGACCATAACAGCCGGATACAAAGAAGAGGATTGGTGTTTTCACCTAGACTATGAGGACAAGGTTGTATATGAGATCCATTTTATGTAAAGAAACGTATTTTCTAGACAAGTTCTTCTAATGGAATTAAATGTAAAATCAACGCCTGTCTTTCTTTTTGCATTCATTCCATGCATTGGCATTGCATTTCACGCATCTATATTACATCATATCACATGCATTAAAATTTGTAGAAAGGCCCTAATTAGGTGAAATTATTTCAGTTAACCTAGAAAACATGGAGCAAAGGTTGGAAAGAATAGAGAAAATGCAAATACAGATGCAATAGCAATTGACCAAAATTCAACAAGAGATACGGGAACAAATGCAAGAATTCCAAAGGAATATGATAGGCCAGCTAACCCATTTACTAGCCGGAGGATTTGAAAAAAGGAGTGGCTCAGTGGTCAGCAGTGTGGATGATGATGAAGACATTGTTTATTCCCCGATAAGTATCCCGACTCAACCAGACACGCATTCGCAAGGGGAACCTGTCATTATCAAACCCCAATGTCAGATTGATACCTCGGCACTGTTGAACTTCCCGACGGGTTCATGTTTTAACCCTGAGGAGGATCAAACTAAACCAATTGTTCAAGCAGAGGCAAAAGAAAGGAGGGAGCGGACGTTAAAGGCCCCGAAGAAGAAGGAAAAGGAAGTGGGTAGTACGAGTAAACATGACAAGGGCCATTCGGAGCTGATTTCAGTAAGCTAGCCAAGGATGGTGACTACCAGCCATCGAGGCCCCCTTAGGCAAGACTTCAACCTAAAGCCTAACACTGGAAGGCTCCAGTTCACATCGGTTCTGATGACATACAAGGAGCTCTATCAAAATTTATTTGATGCACATATGGTGTTTCCTCACTACTATTTGAAGCCATTACAGCCCCCATATCCTAAATGGTATGATCCAGATGCTCAATGCGAGTACCATGCGGGAATAACGGGTCACTCAATCGATCACTGCACTGCATTTAAGAAGTTGGTCGAAAAGTTCATTAAAATGGGAATTGTGGAGTTCGATGATTTTTCAGGACCTGATCACTCTGACGAAGCCATAATAGAAGCTGGGATGGGGCAGAAGAATGTGTTTCCTTGAAGAAGTCCTCAGAATCGGGAAACAAGAACACTAACGACGTATCTAAAAAGTGAACTGAAGAATCAAAGTTTCCAAGACCTTGCATGTTTGAGAGTGTTTTGAACAATAGGACTGTGGAAGGGATCCCTGTATTTTTAGAGCTAACTTGGAGTAATGTCCAAAACGCGCTTATTGCTCTAAAGCCTAGGAGCAATAAGAATCTTTTTGTGAAATAGGCTTGTGTCCGGAATTGTTATTTCAATAAAATACATATTTCTAAGTAAATATTTTCATGCTTTACACTTTTTCATTTTTCATTCATGTCCATATCGTACAAATAATCATCCTTAGAATCATTTATTCTTTGGATTTTCTGCCTAACACCCACAATGGGTCCCCAAATATCAATGACATGAGTGACGCCGTTACTGACTCAGAGTCTACTTTTGAGTAAGATATGCGTCTAGAGGGATCTCAGGGCTTTGGAGACGATAGAGATTGTAACCTATCTCCTAATTTGTTAAAGATGGTAGAGCAAGATGAAAAACAGATACTACCTTATAAAGCGTCGTTGTGAGCCTAGGAGAAGAGAGAAAGGTGAATATCGAAGCCTAGCTCACCACAAAGACAAAGCGGGACATCATCAAGTTATTCCCAATTCAAGGATGTTTTCACGTGACACGTCTGGGCTATTGAAACGTGGGTATGCTGTTAAGGCTAAGGAAATCCTAGAAGAGGTTCATCAGGGTATTTAAAGATCACATGCTAATGATTTTACGATAGCCAAGCTAATCATGAGATTCAGATTCTACTGGTCCATCATAGAAAGGGATTGCATCAGTTATGCCGTAAATGCCAAATTTATGAAAACAAGATTCATACGTCTCATTCATTTCTTCATAGACCTTATCTGTGTGGGGCATGGAGTTTATTGGGACGATCTCGTCGGAAGCTTTTAGCGAACATTAATTCGCTAAGAGGGTGGAGGTAGCTTCGTAGGCTAATATTGCAAAGTCAATGGTCATTAGAACAAAAAAGGAAAAAAAGAATGCCGACAACAAAAATGTCAGAAAGATCACATTTAACCGCACAATGTTAAAAGTTTGCGGTCTGTTCAAAGATCAAGTGCCACGTCATAGTGCAAAAAAAAAAGGGATTGTTAGGAAGATGACTAGACTTGTAAAGATTGGCATATAGAAGTTACGTTTACCCTTTATGCTCATTGAAAGTTAACCAGGACCTCTGCTGGGGCAACGCCTTCCTCATTAGGTTTTGCCTATTGAAGTTAAAATTCTCTCTTCCCGGGCATAGGCCGAGCCAAAATGGGATGAGGCGGAATAGATCTAATCCCGATATGATCAAGTGAATTTGAACAGAAAATGTTAAGAGCCATCTGTCACGATCAAATAATGTGAATTTACAATAAAAAGAATCGCCCTAGAAAATTTCATGATAGGGATTTGAAAGAAAAATCCTCCCATGCAAAAGGGACTTCAAAAGAAAGTGAATGCCAAACTAGAAAGGACCTTATGCAGCAAAGAAGGCCTATTCTATGGAAGCATGGATATTGATGGAGATGGATGGAAATGACTTGTCCAATTCGGTGAATTCAGATTCAGCCTAAAAAAAGAAAAAAACAAAAAACAAAAAAACAAAAAATAAAAAATAAAAAATAAAAATTCTCATCAAGAAAGAAGAAAAAGAAAGAGAGGCCGAGGCGAAAACCCGCAAAGGGCGCATTGAGATCAAAGGGGATTTGAGTTGAAAACCCAAGAAGCGCAGCTCAAATTTTGATCGAAAGTAGGGCATACAGCAGTCTTGCTACGCTTGAACTAACAATGAAGAAGTATGTTAAGTCTTAGGGCATCGACAAAGTACTCCGGATCCCTTAAACACATATTGAGCTTAAAATGGTCCTCAAGAAGTTTGAACAGAGAAGCTCAGGCTGCGATATCTGGGGCACCTACTTTCCATTTTACCCATTTTTGTTATTTGTGGTTATTTTCCTTGCGAAATACACTACCAATAAATTTCCTTCATGATTTCATTTGCTATCTTTGTTTAACCTGTTTGTTTCGAGCTATCCTCCTAATCAATTCCTTCTTGTCTATTGCTTCAATCTCTTTCAAGCATTTTGCATTGAAATAATGATTAATGGACTAACGACACTTTTACAAAAGGAGTTTCGCATATTACTCTGGGAACTTCTAAATAGTACAAGAACCTGAAACAGGATTATTGCTTAAAACTCCTCAAGTTTAAGGGATAAAAACATTGGTGGAGGAAAGGTCTGAGCTGAGGCTATCTCTTCGGATTTTGTCAAATGTGGTGATTGAACAAAATGACACGTAATACCATCTTGACGAAAAAGGGGCAATGTTAACCCATATGTAAAAAGGGAATCATTCGCGAGAAAAAATGATATTCTGTATCCGTGCAAATATCATGGATGCATACCTGGTCATGACACCCAGGGAATGGAAAGGTGTAGTAGACCAAATCGTTTGAATAAGTTACAAGTTCTATACCCCTGAGTCGCAATGGGATGGATTGAAGATGACACAGACTATATATCCCCCTAAAGTTGCAGATAGGGGGTCTCAAGATGGTATAAGCCTTAAAGTCCTATAGGTACCATGGAAGGCACCTTGAAGTTACGTTGGGGCAAGTTATTTGAGCAAAATATGATTGCTTCTTTGAGTTTTTGGCAAAGGTACCAGCAGAGCAAGATAGCAGCGTAATACGTCAGCAATAAGACTCTGATGGGCGACGAGCAGTGACAACCCTAAGCATTAAAAATGGGTCATTTCATTTTACATTCATACATCATTAAGGAGCATTTCGATTATCGTATCCTGATCCTTATACATTTTTCATTATCATGTCATTCTGCATTCGTGCAAGTGTCCTCCATAATATCATTTAGTTAGGAGCATTCGATTTATTACGATCATTGCATCTTAATCATTGTGAAAAATCATCATTCTCATGACATTCTACGTTCATGTAAATGTCGTCCATAACACATGTAGTTAAGAGGCTTCGAATCATTCCGATCATAACATCCTCATCATTTCCATAAGCATAAGCACATTCTACAGGGCAGGTTCCTCAAAGAACAGCGTAGCAATATCGAAGTTTAGATTTTGTTCCCTAAAGGATAGTGGAGCAGACTGAAGATTGAAGTCTTCTTGAAGATAGTAAGGAAGCAAATTGAAAGAGTGAAGATAGCCAGTCTGGCAGTCCTGTTTCAGGAGCAGATTGAAGATAGCAAGTTTGGCAGTCCTGATGTTTTAGGAGCAAACTGAAGATAGCAAGTCTGCAGTCCTGATGTTTTAGAAGCAGATTGAAACAACAAGTCTGGCATCCTGATGTTTCAGGAGCAGATTGAAGAAAACAAGTCTGGCAGTCCTGATGTTTCAGGAGCAGGTTGAAGATAGCAAGTCTGGCAGTCCTGATGTTTCAGGAGCAGATTGAAGATAAGCAAGTCTGACAGTCCTGATGTTTCAGGAGCAGATTGAAGATAGGCAAGTCTGGCAGTCCTGATGTTTCAGGAGCAGATTGAAGATAAGCAAGTCTGGCAGTCCTGATGTTTCAGGAGCAGATTGAAGATAGGCAAGTCTGGCAGTCCTGATGTTTCAGGAGCAGATTGAAGATAGGCAAGTCTGGCAGTCCTGATGTTTCAGGAGCAGATTGAAGATAGCAAGTCTGGCAGTCCTGATGTTTCAGGAGCAGATTGAAGGTAGCAAGTCTGGCAGTCCTGATGTTTCAGGAGCAGATTGAAGATAAGCAAGTCTGGCAGTCCTGATGTTTCAGGGGCAGATTGAAGATAGGCAAGTCTAGCAGTCCTGATGTTTCAGGAGTAGATTGAAGATAAGCAAGTCTGGCAGTCCTGATGTTTCAGGAGCAGATTGAAGAGAAGCAAGTCTGGCAGTCCTGATGTTTCAGGAGCAGATTGAAGATAGCAAGTTTGGCAGTCCTGATGTTTCAGCAGCAGATTGAAGATAGACAAGTCTGGCAGTCCTGATGTTTCAGGAGTAGATTGAAGATAAACAAGTCTGGCAGTCCTGATGTTTCAGGAGCAGATTGAAGATAAGCAAGTTTGGCAGTCCTGATGTTTCAGGAGTAGATTGAAGATAGCATGTTTGGCAGTCCTAATGTTTCAGGAGCAGATTGAAGATAGGAAAGTCTGGCAGTCCTAATGTTTCAGGAACAGATTGAAGACAACAAACCTGGCATTCTCGAAGTCAATAATCGTATCCCAAGGCTGCAGTGAAGTGGACCAAAGTGGCAAGATGCGATGGACAGAAACAAAACTACCTGAAGAAGAAAAGCACAAAAGAAGCCAAGATTCAACGAGGCCGGGCAAAATTGGTCTTAAAAGTATTTGCTCCATTCTCATTACACGACAATAAGCAAAGAGGGGCAGCTGTAAGACCCAAATTTTACCTGGGTCCCATTAAAACCCAATAATAAGCAGTCCAAAACCAATGTCCATTTACAACAATTAGCCCAAGCTGCAAACGGCCCGTTTAAGCCCAATAATAAAATTAAACCTATAACAGCCCAATTACGACCTTAGTCGGAATGGTGGTTTCGGAACCACGAATCCGGGATAGAAAAAAATATTTTAATCTTTTATCTGACATTTATGCTATATGTTGAAGCATGTGTTATGATATCGTAGATTAATTTGTGTGTTTGAGTGATTAATTTAAGTGAAAGGACTAAATTAAGTAAGTAAGAAAAATTTAGCTATTTACTAAATTGGATGGTTATATTAATATGTCTTTCAAATTAAAGGGTTTTATGTTGCAATTTCCCCAATTCTTCTTGTAGTGGACGGCAAGATGATATTATATCATGTGTTTGTTTGTTTGTTAAGTTAAATATATGTTTTATATTAATAATATAATATATTATATTAACATAGTGGGATAAAAACATAAAATAATGAAGAAAGCTATGCATGTTCATCATTTTCTTTTCCATAGCCAAAACTAGTAAAAGAAAAAGAAAGGAGAAGTTCAACAAGGGTTCGGCACTTATCCATTTCAATTAAGTAAGTTTTAGCTTTGGGTTTTCAATGATTTTGCATTTTTGAGATGAATGTTCATCCTATTATAAAGCCCATGTGTTAATTTTATGAAATGGTCTTGTATGTTGGTTATGCCATTGATGATAACTTGAGTTTTAGGATGATTTTTGGTAGCAAATGGGATATTTGAGCTAGATGAAAATATTTTACTCTTGAGTCTTAGGTGAATGTAGCTAATTAAAATTTTGGTTGTGAAAATATTATCATGGAAGGGCCAAATTGAGAAAATATTGAAGTATATGGACTTATATAGTCCTTAGGATGATACGGCCCTAAAGGAAGTTGGGTCAATTTTGAGTAATTCGTGAGTATTGTATTAGGGACTAAATTGTATAGATTGTAAAAGTTAGGGGTAAATTCGTAAATTGCTAAATTAAGAGTTCATGGATCAAATAGAATGAATATAAATTCATTGAGTTTAAATTGGAATTATTTAGATCAAGAACAAAAGGAAACGGGATTGGATCCGAGGAAGGCAAAATTGAACAAATAGCCGGAAAGCTTAAATTGTCGACTTACGAGGTAAGTTATAAGCAATTGGATTAATTCAATTTTGATCTATATTATTAAACATAAGTTAAATGGAAGAAAATTTTGTTTAAAATTATTGGCCGAATGAGATGTTGTTATATATATATATATATATGAATATTTAAGCTTGATTATTTGAGATGGATAAAAGTATGTGTATATATATTTACATTGGGTGATAGTATATGTGAAAATAAATAAAGAAGAATTTTGGTTGTATTGAATTTGGTGGTTAGGTTCATATATTGTATGTTAGCCGGATGTGTTGGCAATTGATAATTGATAAGAGTTATCCTTGATATGTATATATATTTATATGTGTATTAATGGTTGCCGAATATGATGGGTTGAGATGGAAGAAAGAACTATGAATAATAGATGTTTTAATTGGGTATAGATAATATTGATAGTGAAATTATATATGTTTATGTGATTGAGGAAATGATCGGTTGAATGGCACTGTGTGTGCGGATTTATTCACCGAGCACTGTGTATGCGAGATCGGTTGAATGGCACTGTGTGTGCGGATTTATTCACCGAGCACTGTGTGTGCGAGACCGGTTGAATGGCACTGTGTGTGCGGAAAAAATTAAGTAACGACACTAAGTGTGCGATACGTTTCAAGGATTTGGCACTAAGTGTACGAGATGCTAAATGTAACGACACTAAGTGTGCGATACGTTACAAGGTTTTTGCACTGAGTGTGCGGATTTACTGATCCTTTAAGTGTATCGATTAATGAATGTGTTAAACAAAATAAAATGATCAGGTATGCGATGGTAGATCATCTTTTGGATATTAAAGTAAGTATCAACTATTGAAATGTAATTTATGTATTATACATATTAATGTGTGATTTATATGGGTTTGAAATGCAAGAATAAATTCGGTAAGTGATATATGCACATGAAACTAAGAAAATGTGATATATGTGTATACTTGTATAAATGTATATGTATTTATTTGAGATGGGAAAGTAATTTATAGATCGATGTGAAATCTATTATTGAATGTGTGTGTGTTTGGCCTTAAGGCTATGAAATGTGAAGGTTTAGAAATGGTGATATAAATTATAGTTATAGTTTTAAACCTCGATTGTGATTATTTTAAATTGGCCTTACTAATATAATGATATAATGCATTGTCGTTATGCAATTGCTTATAACGTACTAAGCAATGATAGCTTACTGTATGTGCTTGTTTGCATTGTTTATTCACTACAGCAATTTGAACTTTTAGCGGCGTTTTTTTAGGCCTTCAGCGGCATTTTTAAGCGCCACTAAAAGTCTTTGCGGTGCTTTTAGAAACGCCACTAAAAGAAGCGCCGCAAAATTTAGCGGCGTTTATGAAAAAAAACGCCGCTAAAAGTCATGACATTTAGCGGCGCTTTTCCCACAAACGCCGCTAAAAACATGACTTTTAGCGGCGCTTTTCCCACAAACACCGCTAAAAAGCATAACTTATAACGGTGTTTTTCCACGAACTCCCAAAAAACATGACTTTTAGTGGCGCTTTTCCCACAAACGCCGCTAAAAAGCATGACTTTTAACGACGCTTTTAACACAAACGCCGCTAAAGAACATGACCTTTAGCAGCACTTTTAGCAAAAACGCCGCTAAATACCATAAAAATAAAAAAAATTAAAATATTGTTTTTAGCAGCATTTTTCTTAAAAACGCCACTAAATATCATGAAAAATAAAAAAAGTTTAAATATTATACGTTTAGCGACGCTTTTCCCAAAAACGCCGCTAAATGTCATGAAAAATAAAAAAACAAAAATATTATAAAAACGCCACAAATCCATTCCCAAAAATTAAAATGGCTATTAGATGTCAATTTCCAATATACATGTCAATGCATAATACATACATAAGCAAATATGCACTATTTGACCCTTCTCAAATAGAATAAAAAGCAAGAGATCTTCGGTGGCAGCAACAACATCATGCATATCGAATGACTTCCATCCCAAGGGATGCGAACCTTTTTCAGACTTAGGAGGCTCCTCAGACGATTCAGATGCCTGTTCTGATATTGCTGCTATCTGACACAAGAGGAACCCCAGTCATTAAAGGCATGAAGCCAAATCGTGAACTAAAACAGACAACTGTACTTATATGTTACTAGCAGATATAATTTCATTGTAAATATGGACTAACATTTATAATAACTAAAGAGAAAATGCCTACCAAGCGCTCTAGGCAGTTCCACCTAATGGATCCGTTATTTTGGTTGAGAAGTTCCCTTAAAATTTTTCTTATATCAGGATTTGGATCAGCCAAGAGCTTCCCGATCACAAAAGGGTATGCACTTTCAACAACTTTGAAATTAGGATCAAGAACTTTAGCTGTCCCTTCTAGTGAACCAAGAGCTCTTACCACTAAAGCATAGTCCGGGGGAAGAGAGAAGTTAAAATCATACATGACATCATATAACTGGTTCATTATACTCTTGTGATCCAAAGCAACAGAAAGAAATTACAGGCGTCAAGCTTTTACTTACGAAAATAGTAAAACAAAAACTATAATATGGATGAGACAAGTGACCAGCACAGAAAAACATGTCTTGTAAGAGCTGTCATGCAAACTTTGGAGATATAAACAGATATGTAGATCTTAACGAGATTGGTAAATAAATCTCACGCTATAACCCAATTGTTTGAATGCAGAAATGCTATTTTGGCCTCATCTTAAGGCAGTGCAAATGGATACTTGCTATAATTATGCAACACAACAAAGTAATATGTTCCAGTAGTTGCTTACAATCTTTGATGCAAATATTTCCCCACAACTGTCAAGTTTCATCATTTTACTTAAGAAAAGAAATCGAGAACCATTTTATTTATTATAATAATAACAACAACAGAAAAACTTGTAGAACTACAAAATCTACAACAGAGTGGCATTTTTAAGTGCTTATTATACCTACTTGCCAGGAAACAGATCTGAAGAACAAGGTAAGGAGACTACAAGTAAAAACCTGGAAGTCTTGAGATTGTCGTGTACCCTTCCCAAAAGATATCTGCAATGCATCAGCCACAGATTGTATATCAACTCCTTCAGGAATAAATCCCAAAGAAAGAAAGTCATTTGCCAATCCCAGAGAGTCACGATTTACAAAGTGCACAAGCTGAGAGAAGCAAGAACTTATCAACACAAATACAAGCTCATGGAAATAACCATCAAATCTCAGCATCAACATTCACAAAACACAAGATCAAGATGCAGAAAATAACAAACATGTTAAAAGTAGCGAAGATGTAAAGGGAGGATTACAAAATAATAAAACATGCTAAAGAATAAAAGATGAAAAGGAAGATTATGACATATGCATGGAATATTAACCAGGTAAAGACTACTAAGAGCCTCGGTTAATAACTACTGCTTTACTCATTCCATTTATTTTTTCAACATCGACATCAATAAAATACTACTATAAACTTTCACATGCAAACACTAGTTGAGTCGTCTTTAATAAATAATAAATAAATAAAAACTGTTTTCTGCTCAAGAGTTAGAGGAAAAAGATAAAATTCCAGTTTTGAAATATTATTTAGCTTCATGCAAGCCTATGCCCTAGTTGCTGTAGGAGATCAGTCATGACAACAATGATATTTAAAGTAGCAACCTGGTATAATTATCAATAGAACGGCTCTTACCACTTGAATAAGTCCAACACAATAATGGCGAGGGATATCTCCCATCATCCCAAAGTCTAAATATGCAAGGGAGCCACTACTAGTAGCAAATAGGTTTCCTAGATGTGGATCAGCATGGAAAAACCCAACCTCAAGCAATTGTCTCAAAGAGGAGTATACTCCCTAACAACCCATGAAAAGGCGGGTAAAGTTAGACTAAACACAGTTAGGCCATACATACAGAGCAAAACTAAAAAATTAAAGGGGTTTACCTTCATAACTAGTATACTCTCACTCTGAACAAATTAAACAAAATGGAAGATCCAGACCAAACAGGAAGAAAGAAAGACAGAAAAAGGGAAATGAAAGTAGGAAAAAAAGGCTTATTTTGGTTGCAATCTATATATACCCCTTTGCTTTAAATCTGCCATCAATTAGGATTTTTGATTAGGTTGTACTTGCTTCTTGTAATAAATAACATACACACATATCTATCTATCTATCTATCTATCTATCTATCTATCTATCTATCTATCTATCTATATATATATATATATATAGATTGTTGCTTCAAGTCTTCAACCACACGGACATCCCTTCCCACTTCTCTCATCTTTCTTTTGTATTTTCCTTTTTATTTAATTATTATATAAATGATTGCTTTAATTATGGATTTTATAAAAACCAGATAAATTTAATTTGATTATTTTACTAATAAATTAATTCAATTAATAATATTTATTGATTTTTGGTACATATAGATTATTGGATTGCTAATTTACATGTCAACAATAGGTTTAATACTGTTATTCAATTTTATTAATTTATTAATTTATTAATTTTCCTGAAATATGAAGAAGGATTTTTGGAGTTAAAGTCAAAATTATTTATAAAAATAGTAATTAATTTCCTCTGCCTTTGTTGAGTAGGGTTATGTGTTCCTTCTCTATTCCAAATGGTTGCCCCAAAATTCAACTCTCTTATATTTTGTGTTTGACCTCAAAGAGCAAAAACTATCTAGGGATGGAATCTAAAATTAAAACCCGATTATTGTGTATACATATTACAAAAAATAAATAAAAAGAGTAAAAAGTCAGTAACGCGGTGGATGCCTGCTCTTCTATTCATTCCTGTCAAATTATTAGGATAACTAAAATAATAGGACTACTTTTTTATCAACTAATCTTTGTGTCAACCAACTCAAGCTGTTGCATTGTGGCAAACAAGTTGCTTTCATTTCAATTTTCAGAAATAAATAAAATACACAATCATGTTCATCTAAATGTTCCTCTCATTTTGTCTACATCTCTAAATCCTCCTATTTTTATTTATTACACTTTAATTTACCATCTCATTATAATTTTTAAAAACAAATTAACCCCTTTAATTTTTCTACTTTCAGAGAAGCCTAAAAAATAGAATAAATCCCATATCAATTGATCACCTTAAAATTACTTAACATGATCTTTAGGGTCCACACGCAATTATATATACTTACTAGGGCAGTCACTATAAAGAGCTAGAATATAACACAAATATTAAAGGCTAAAGCAATTCACTTACAGTGTTGATGTCTGGATTAGCTGTTACAATTTGCCTTTCAGCAGGTAAAGTTTTGTTCTGTTTGAACTCCGCATCTCCTGCAAGTGAAAGAAAATCATAAACCAACAAGCAAATAAATATTAGATACATTGCCCCCTTGGATCTAGAAGGTACCAATAGCCCTGGCTAAGTTTAAACTTCCATTGACACGTCCGACTTGAATAAAACCACCAGCTTTCAGAATCCTATCTTTCTCCAGTAAGTGAATAAAATTACTAGGAATAGCTTAATATATATTATAAATATAAACCTTGTGAAAGTAGCAAAAAAAACTTAGTAGGGCTTGTTTATAAAGACATGCCTAAACATAATATAGCCATATGCCTAAACACCACCACTCTGATAGATAACATGATCATCCAAAACAAAACTTCATATTCAAGCACACAAAAACCACCCGATCAGACATTCAATGCAGCAAAACAAAGGAAAATTCAGACGTTCAAGAGAGTCATTTTCACTAAAAACTATGAAGGAATTTAGTTGCCATTTTTTCAGCCACTGCTCATAATAAATTTACATATAGGGGGGTTACACAACATGCTTTTGCTGTCTCTAAATGATGGCATAACATAAAAGATACAAATACCTTAGATATATATATATATATATATATATATATATATATAGGCACACACTTATCTAACTTTATTTCTGATGGACTGAATATAGATATTATATTGCTTTAATTACATAGTAGCCAACATGCCATCAAGAGAGTCATTCTAAGATTTTGATCCATGCAACAACAACATATATAGGTTGTCCACTTAGCCACAAATATAAGTTCACATACATATAAGAGAGGACTACAACTGATGGCTAAATATGTCAAATACAGTCAATACCAAAACACATGTATGAAAATGGTGGCAAATGGTTGATACAGGCCTAACTAATTGGTGTTAAGTACAAATAAAAAAGTATAAGCCAAATTATAAGTGGCAGGCATGCAAATGCTTGCAAAAACACAAAAAGAAAAAGAAAGATAGACCATACTCTTTGTGGGTTGAGACCAGCAGCCGCAACATACATATCAAGTTTTCCTATTGGTTTTCCGATCCCGTGAACTCCACTGATATAGTTGATTTCCAAACAACATTAAAAATCTGAGATTCTTAAAAAAAAAACATTGATCTTTTAATATGTTTGGAAATTTAGAAACCAATATAAAACGACCATATAGAGTTCAACGCTAGAGAGAAATGAAATTAAAGCAAAAGGCAATTTAAAGGGACCAAAGATGAAGTTTAAACTAACGCTGGAAAGCAATTTAAAGGGATTAAATCAAATACCAATGTAAACAATCAATAACAAAATTTGGGATTAAAAAAATAGAAGCTTTCATTGAACCAAAACTTGCACACACATTAGCTAAATCATTTAAAGACTCAAGCTTTTATTGAAATCAATATAAACCCAGAAACAAACATGGATCGATTAAATGAAGGAAACCCAATTTGGATTATATCAAATGATAGCCAAAAACAGCAAAAGAAAAAAAAAATTGAAGCATAGAAATCAATATATGCATAGAATGAAAAATACCCAATTTAGATAATACACACAAAAAAAAAAAGTAGTGATTAAAAGAAAGTGTTACCTTGAAGAAAATTGTGTTGATAAAGGGAGAAAATACTGAAACTTCTATTTGGCGAGAATAACCATGAAACTGCGAAAAAAAAAGCAAAATAGGCTTCTTACTGGGAAATTTGGGATTAAGGAATTTTGAGTTTGGGGAGGGAAACTGATTGGGAAACGATAGGGGAAATTTGGGATTAAGGAATTTTGAGTTTAGGGAGGGAAACAGATTGGGAACGATGGGGAAAATTTGGGAAATTCTGAGTTTGAGTTTGGGGAAAAAAATCGGGGGTTATAGGATAGTGGATTTAGTTGTTTAGCAGGGAAAAAAATGGCACCGTTTTATGTATAAAAGTTTGTAATTATTTGTGGCGTTTTTTACAAAAAAAAAAGGGCCACTATAGATCCTTTTTTGTGGCGGTTTATACAAAAATGCCACTATTATGCAATTTTAATTTTTTTCTATTTTTAACCTATATATTTTTTTTTCAGAATTTTTGTGTTGAGATTACCATTTTTTTAATTTTTATTTTTATTATATTTTGAGTATTGAACTTTTTAATAAAAATATTAAATATTAAATATTTAAGTTTTTAAGATTTTAATTTTTTATTATTAAATTTTAAAAATTTAATTACCATTACCAAACTCTTTTACAAATTTCTTTTTTCTTTCTTTTTCCATCAACATTATTTTTTGAAGTATAGTCTGCATTGGTTGTTTAGATTTTTATATCAATGGCATTTAATTATATGTATACACCTACATCTCAGAATTATGTATGAATTTTAGTTTAATGTGTAATTTTAGATGTGAAATTCTAATTGTGGTTTAAATGCATAGTTGAAACTTTAATTTTGATTTAATCATGCATAAACATTATTTTAATATATAAATACATCAATATATTTTTATATTGAATAATTATAAATTTTTATGTATGCAATATATAAATACATCAATATATTTTTATTCACAAACGCCACTAATTCATACAACAAATTTTCAAACGACGTCGTCTTCGAATCTATTGATGGGTTTTGTGGCGTTTTTGTATAAAACGCCGGTAATTTTTAATATCATTTTTTATACTATTATTAATTAATCCAATTACTTATTTTAAATATTTATAAATTTAAAATATATCAGTCATATACCCATAAATCTTTAAAATTATTTTAAATAATAGTATTAGTGTTAATAATAAAATAATTTTTATATAAAAAATTTCATAAAAGAGATCTCTTTTACGGTTATATAATAAATTATTTAATATATAAATTAAAACACTTAACCCCAAATCCCAGTATATATATAACCCCAAATCCAAACTTCAAACCCTAATCTCTAACACATAATCCCAAACCCCAAACTATATAATAATTTTAATATTATAATTCATATTATCTATTTTACAATTATATAATAAATTATTTCATATATAAATTAAAGATAAAAATTTGAACCTATTTTAAAGAAATAAACATTGGGTAATGGATACATATACCTTAAACCCTAAACCCTAAACCCTAAACCCTAAATCATAGCTCCTGAACTATCAATCCTTAGCTCTTGACTATAAACCCTAAATCGTAAGCCTTAAATCCCTAAACCCTATAATGATCTAAACACATAACCCCAAACTTTAAACCTTAAAACATTATAAACCCCAAAACCATAAACCATAAACCTTTCATAAACCCTAAATCTTAACCATCGTAAACCATAAAACCCTAAATCATAAACCCTTACAAACATATAACCCCTGTAACCATAAATACTAAACCTTAAATCAAAAACTCTAAACCACTAAAACACTACTATAAACATTAACCCTTAAACCATACGACCCACACCTTATACCCTAAATGCTAAAGCTTAACACTAAGGCAAAAAATTTAAACACTAAACGTAAATTAAATTTGAATTATTATACAATGATCAAAAGAACGCTTTTTTTTTGTTTTGAAATAGATTGAATAAATGCCACCTTTAGTTTTTGCTTTGAAATAAAAAATAGTTTGTGGCCTTTAGCGGCGTTTTTATAACAAACGCCACTATAAGTCAGCCTTTAGCGGCGTTTTTTAGCAAAACGCCGCTAGCTTTATCCCATTTTTACATTGTAATTAAAACGGCGTAGTTTTTGTTTCGAAATACTTTTAGCTGTGTTTTTTCAAAAGCGCCGCTAATGCTCATACTTTTAGCGGCGTTTTTTCACAAGCGCCGCTAATGCTCATACCTTTAGCGGTGTTTTTTGAAAAGCGTCGCTAATGCTCATACCTTTAGCGGTGTTTTTTTAAAAGCGCCGCTAATGCTCATACCTTTAGCGGTGTTTTTCCAAAAGCGCCGCTAATGCTCTGATTTATAGCGGCGTTTGAGGAAAAAACGCAGCTATTTATCCTTTTTAGCGGCGTTTTTGAAATAAACGCCGCTATTGCTCATTTTTTTGCGGTGTTTTCCTTCAAACGCCGCTAATGTGTAATGTTAGTGGCGTTTTTCTTTAAAACGCCGCTAAAAGTCTGTTTTGGTGTAGTGATTAGATTTTGGAGTCAAGTTACGGGCTCGGGATCATCGTCAAAGTCTATCACACTATCGACTGTTTTGGGTATTTTATAAGTTGAATTTTCGAACCTATGGCATGTATAGGCTAGATTGAAATTTGAAATGTTAGATTTAGGTTTTGTATAAATTAAGCCATGCGAAAATGGCCTAACTTCAATGCTTTACTACGGTTTTGTTGATTACGGCTTACGTTCATTTGGTTATTATGCTATATGTCTTGATTGAAGGGTATTCATGATATCTATTGTGTGCATTTGGTTGATTTGATTGTGACATATGGATAGATAAGAGTATGAGTGAATTTGGTTGTTAATTTGGTAAAGATGTTATAAACTAGTTAACCATATTTTGCAATGAAACAGTTTTTGGTTAGCAGCAGTGACGTGATTTTGAAAAATCACCAAAAATAAGAGAAATGGAATTAGAACATGAATAAGATATAGTATTAAAGCTTATTATGTCTAATTTTATATGAAAGAAACAAAGTAGGCAAAGGAATTTTATATTTTGTGATATTTGAATTTTGGTGAGATAGGGTCAGAATGATTTCGGAATCCCTTGTTCTGAATTTGGAAATTCATTAAAAATTGTACAAAATGAATTATGAGTTATAATTTATATTTCTAGATTCATTAGTGAGTATTTTCAATGGAAATAAGTGATAACAACATATGAAAACTGTACAATGAGATATTTGAATTTAGGTTAGGAGAGGTCAGAACCATTGGTTAGTGAAATAGGGGAAACTTTAATGAATAAACTGTACTAATTGGCCACATGAAAAATTCTGGAAAAATTATAGTAAGAATATATATGAGTCTAGTTTCAAGAAAAATTTATGGATTTAAATTTTAAGTTTCGTAACTCGAGTTATAGTCAATTTAGTCTACATGATGCAGATGGACAGTTTCAATTTTTATGCCCTGAATTAGTAGTTAAGTCTAGTAATGCCTCGTGCTCGACTCCGGCAACGGTCTCGGGTAAGGGGTGTTAAATTTGATTGGTATCAGAGCCACGATTTAGTCGGTTCTTAGACTAAAGTAGCGTGTTGAGTCTAGCTATACATGCCATATTTAACCTGCGATAGTGTGATATCTCCTGACTCTGACGAAAATTATTTTGATGAGACAGATAAGTTTTCAACCGAGCTAATTTGATAGTACGGAATGTGTACTCGAATGTTTGAATGGAAATGTGTTGATGATGAGTTTAAAACTCATAAAGTTATGGATCAAATAGTATGATATATTGATGTTGATAAATGTTATAATTATATGAGCACATAGATTATGATATGTGAGTTGTGATTGCTATCTGAAATGTTTTGATCGTAAATTAATGATTTGAGTTTGGATATGAATTAAGTGCTAAGAATAATGGTAATTAAAAGCAAATGTTTATTTAAACGTTTGGACAATATGAAATTATTAATAAATTGACTATTTGTGAAAGTGTGTGTTGTATATGTATGTGTAAGTTAAATTTGAGGCTTTATTACCCTCACCCCCCTTATTAGCGAAATGTTATTGTGAAATCTGTAAGATCTGGGTTGAATAAGCTCAAGAGTGTAGAATTACAGAAGTCCGTGTTCAAAAGATTAATGATGTGGCCAAAAAAAGAAATTGAATCAGCAAATGAAGAAAGTATTAAAGGAGACATTGGGTAGTTCTGCAGATTATTCAGATTATGTGATGTTGCTGTTAAATAAGAAGTTATCTTCGATCAAATGACTTATTCGGGTATGTTAACTAAGGAAAATATTAGTTAAAAGCTTTTCTGAATTGATTTCTGTTAGAGAATGGATAATGTGAAAATTTCTAATGGCAGAATTAGACAGTTGAAATAATGTTTGAATTGTATTGAGGGCTGAGTGTGGTGGTTATAGTCAGGCAGTTATTATGATTCCTTTTGGGCATTCCATGTGTATATTTATTCTCAGAAGTATATGTGACTGTTTAATTTCAAAAGGAATTTTTATCATAAAAGAACATTGGCTAAACATATTAATAGACGAAAGTATCATTAGTTTGTTTGGGGTTATATTCGACATTGTTATGTTTTTCTTTGGTATTTATTCCTTTGAGCGGATATGAAAGACAATGGTGAAATCTGTATAATGCTAATATTCTGTTTCTGCTGGCTCTTGTTCTGTTGAAAATATGTGAAGATTATATTGCTTCTACTACTGTGGATTTCAGCATTTACGAGTAATATTGTTCTTTCTGAACATTTTTGGAATATCATCGGAATTGATATCATTTTATATGGGTTGTAATTTTCTGATATTCAGTGTAGCTTCAGATGATGAAAATTTAGTTATTCTAGTTTTCTCATGATTCTATGTGATTATCTATAAGAGATATCCATTTAAAGGAAATAGTTATAAAAGTTGTGCTTCTGCAATGGTTGTTGTTCAAATCATATTTGGTTTTCTTCTGGGTTCAGATGCTTCGTTAATAGCCGGTATATTATCTATTGTCACGGGTAAGACAATAATATTATTATGACTATGAATTATATTTGATGACTGTAGTATATATATAAAGATATGTTTAGATTATTCTTTCTAACGAGAAAGAAAGATTTCTTCGAAAAGACCGATTCTGTGGTTTAATCTTATATGAAACTATTTGATTGAAAATGTAACTGGGTTATATGAGTTTGAATCTATCCACTAGATCGGAAACAAACTTTAAATGTACATGTGTAATCTGAAGGATAGTATGGAAGTAGAACTTGTATTTTTGAGGATTTGATACAGAATTATGTCTATCGGAACAATCTTATCTGAGAAATGTTGTGGTAAATTAAAGTTAGTTCAATTGTTGAAGTTTTCTTTTGCACGAAGACATTATTCATTAAAATATTAGTTCTGATTTAGCCTAAATTGAACGAAGAGTTTACAAACCTCAATTATGTGTCAATGGAAGGGTTGAAGTATAATAATGGAGCACACAGAGATATCCTGTGATTCCTTATGGTTAGAATTGTTAAAGGACTATGAGCTTGTGATTCCTAATGTTGTTACTGATGTTTTAAGCTGAAAATCACTGTTTGCTTGGTGTGCAATGAATGCGTATATGGCTATGTCTGATGATAGTTCAATAATAGTTGAATTAAAAGTAAGACCGTTATTTATTCAGCAAAATTAGTGATACTAAAAAAGTTGATAATGATTTGTTAGCAAAACAGGTCCAATGTGATTTGAAGGTTAATTCAGAGTTCGAAGTTGATACTGAAATTTGTCTGAGGTTCAGAAACCAAATATTTGTTCCGAGAAATTTAGATGTTGATTCAGATGATTTTGAATAAAGTCCACAACAGTTGATTGTCTGTTCACTCAGGTAGTATAAAGATGCATAATGATATAAAACAATTTTACTAGTGGTATGGTATGAAATGAGATATTTCTGACTTTTCATTGAAATGCTTAATCTGTCAACAAGTAAAAAGTCGAGCATCAGGTACCTTCTGGGTTGCTTTAGCTCATAATGATACCTGAATGGAAACGACATAGAGTCATTGTGTATTTGGTTTTCCGTTGACACTGAGCAATAAATATGCAATTTGGGTTATTGTAGATTAAATGGCTAGATCGGCTTATTTTGTTTTGATATGTACAGCCTACTCGTTTGATAAGTTGGTTGAATTGTATGTTTCTCAATTTGAAAGATTACATGGTATACCTATATATATTAATTTGAATAAAGATCCGAGGTTTACTTCAGGATTTTGGAAGAAACTGCATGATGCTTTAGGTATGAAATTATATTTCAGCACAGCTTTCCATCCACAGAAAAGTAGTCAGTCTAAACGAGTCATTCAGATACTGGAGGATATGTTGAAATGTTACATTCTTGAGTTCGAAGGTACGTAGGAACGACATCTACCTCTGATTGGATTTCCGTACAAAAAAAAAGGGCACCTTATGAAGCTTTGTATGGTTGTAAATATCGTACACCTTTATATTGGACCGAGCTGAGTGAAAGCAAGATACATGAGTTGAGTTAATCAGGGAGACTGAACAGAAAGTAAATGTGATACGAGAAAGTTTAAAAGCTGCATCAGATCGTCAGAAGTCATACGCGGATTTGAAACGAAAAGATATAGAGTTTCAAGTGGATGATCGAGTGTTCTTGAAAGTATCGTCGTGCAAAAAGATACTCAGATTCGGTCGTAAGGGAAACCTAAGTCCGAGATTTATTGGGCCGTATGAGGTTATCGAGCGTATCGGGCTAGTTGCGTACAGATTGAGGTTGCTGTCTGAGTTAGACAAGATTCATAATGTTTTTTACGTATCGATGCTTCGACGATACAGATCCGATCCTTCTCATGTAATTAGTCCATTAGAGATTGAAATTCAACCCGATTTGACTTATGAGGAAGAACTGATTCGCATCTTAGCTCGTAAAGTAAAAGAGTTAAGAAATAAGAAGATATCGCTAGTTAAAGTTATGTGGCACAACCACGGGATAGAGGAAGCAACTTGGGAAACCGAGGAATCAATGAAAGAACGCTATCCACACTTATTCATTGGTAAGATTTTCGGGGACGAAAACCCCTTAAGGGGGGAGAGTGGTAACAGCCCAATTACGACCCTAGTCGGAATGGTGGTTTCGGAACCACGAATCCGGGATAGAAAAAAATGTTTTAATCTTTTATCTGACATTTATGCTATATGTTGAAGCATGTGTTATGATATTGTAGATTAATTTGTGTGTTTGAGTGATTAATTTAAGTGAAAGGACTAAATTAAGTAAGTAAGAAAAATTTAGCTATTTACTAAATTGGATGGTTATATTAATATGTCTTTTAAATTAAAGGGTTTTATGTTGCAATTTCCCCAATTGTTCTTGTAGTGGACGGCAAGATGATATTATATCATGTGTTTGTTTGTTTGTTAAGTTAAATATATGTTTTATATTAATAATATAATATATTATATTAACATAGTGGGATAAAAACATAAAATAATGAAGAAAGCTATGCATGTTCATCATTTTCTTTTCCATAGCCGAAACTAGTAAAAGAAAAAGAAAGGAGAAGTTCAACAAGGGTTCGGCACTTATCCATTTCAATTAAGTAAGTTTTAGCTTTGGGTTTTCAATGATTTTTGCATTTTTGAGATGAATGTTCATCCTATTATAAAGCCCATGTGTTAATTTTGTGAAATGGTCTTGTATGTTGGTTATGCCATTGATGATAACTTGAGTTTTAGGATGATTTTTGGTAGTAAATGGGAGATTTGAGCTAGATGAAAATATTTTACTCTTGGGTCTTAGGTGAATGTAGCTATTTAAAAATTTGGTTGTGAAAATATTATCATGGAAGGGCCAAATTGAGAAAATATTGAAGTATATGGACTTACATAGTCCTTAGGATGATTCGGCCCTAAAGGAAGTTGGGTCAATTTTGAGTAATTCGTGAGTATTGTATTAGGGACTAAATTGTATAGATTGTAAAAGTTAGGGGTAAATTCGTAAATTGCTAAATTAAGTGTTCATGGATCAAATAGAATGAATATAAATTTATTGAGTTTAAATTGGAATTATTTAGATCAAGAACAAAAGGAAACGGGATTGGATCCGGGGAGGCAAAATTGAACGAATAGCCGGGAAGCTTAAATTGTCGACTTCCGAGGTAAATTATAAGCAATTGGATTAATTCAATTTTGATCTATATTATTAAACATAAGTTAAATGGAAGAAAATTTTGTTTAAAATTATTGGCCGAATGAGATGTTGTTATATATATATATATATATATATATATATATGAATATTTAAGCTTGATTATTTGAGATGGATAAAAGTACGTGTATATATATTTACATTGGGTGATAGTATATGTGAAAATAAATAGAGAAGAATTTTGGTTGTATTGAATTCGGTGGTTAGGTTCATATATTGTATGTTAGCCGAATGTGTTGGCAATTGATAATTGATAAGAGTTATCCTTGATATGTATATATATTTATATGTGTATTAATGGTTGCCGAATATGATGGGTTGAGATGGAAGAATGAACTATGAATAATAGATGTTTTAATTGGGTATAGATAATATTGATAGTGAAATTATATATGTTTATGTGATTGAGGAAATGATCTGTTGAATGGCACTGTGTGTGCGGATTTATTCACCGAGCACTGTGTGTGTGAGATCGGTTGAATGGCACTGTGTGTGCGGATTTATTCACCGAGCACTGTGTGTGCGAGATCGGTTGAATGGCATTGTGTTGCGGAAAAATTTAAGTAACGGCACTAAGTGTGCGATACGTTACAAGGTTTTGGCACTGAGTGTGCAGATTTACTGATCCTTTAAGTGTATCGGTTAATGAATGTGTTAAACAAAATAAAATGATCAGGTATGTGATGATAGATCATCTTTTGGATATTAAAGTAAGTATTAACTATTGAAATGAAATTTATGTATTATACATATTAATGTGTGATTTATATAGGTTTGAAATGCAAGAATAAATTCGGTAAGTGATATATGCACATGAAATTAAGAAAATGTGATATATGTGTATACTTGTATAAATGTATATGTATTTATTTGAGATGGGAAAGTAATTTATAGATCGATGTGAAATCTATTATTGAATGTGTGTGTGTTTGGCCTTAAGGCTATGAAATGTGAAGGTTTAGAAATGGTGATATAAATTATAGTTATAGTTTCAAACCTCGATTGTGATTATTTTAAATTGGCCTTACTAATATAATGATATAATGCATTGTCGTTATGTAATTGCTTATAACTTACTAAGCTATGATAGCTTACTGTATGTGCTTGTTTGCATTGTTTATTAGATTTTGGAGTCAAGTTACGAGCTCGGGATCATCGTCAAAGTCTATCACACTATCGACTGTTTTGGGTATTTTATAAGTTGAATTTTCGAACCTATGGCATGTATAGGCTAGATTGATATTTGAAATGTTAGATTTAGGTTTTGTATAAATTAAGCCATGCGAAAATGGCCTAACTTCAATGCTTTACTACGGTTTTGTTGATTACGGCTTACGTTCATTTGGTTATTATGCTATATGTCTTGATTGAAGGGTATTCATGATATCTATTGTGTGCATTTGGTTGATTCGGTTGTGACATATGGATAGATAAGAGTATGAGTGAATTTGGTTGTTAATTTGGTAAAGATGTTATAAACTAGTTAACCATATTTTGCAATGAAACAGTTTTTGGTTAGCAGCAGTGACGTGATTTTGAAAAATCACCAAAAATAGGAGAAATGGAATTAGAAAGTGAATAAGATATAGTATTAAAGCTTATTGTGTCTACGTTTATATGAAAGAAACAAAGTAGGCAAAGGAATTTTATATTTTGTGATATTTGAATTTTGGTGAGATAGGGTCAGAATGATTTCGGAATCCCTTGTTCTGACTTTGGAAATTCATTAAAAATTGTAAAAAATGAATTATGAGTTATAATTTATATGTCTAGATTCCTTAGTGAGTCTATTTTCAACAGAAGTAAGTGATAACAACATATGAAAACTGTACAATGAGTTATTTGAATTTAGGTTAGGAGAGGTCAGAACCATTGGTCAGTGAAACAGGGGAAACTTTAATGAATAAACTGTACTAATTGGCCACATGAAAAATTCTGAAAAAATTATAGTAAGAATATATATGAGTCTAGTTTCAAAAATATTTACGGATTTAAATTTTGAGTTTCGTAACTCGAGTTATAGTCAATTTAGTCTACATGACGCAGATGGACAGTTTCAATTTTTATGCCCTGAATTAGTAGTTAAGTCTAGTAATGCCTCGTGCTCGACTCCGGCAACGGTCTCGGGTAAGGGGTGTTACAAAACCAAAAATAAACCAACCCAACTACCCCAACTAGCCCACTACACAATCAGGCAAGCAAGCCCAATTTATGGGCGGCCCAAAACGGTTAATTGGTTTTCAGAGAGCTAGGGTTTCTAAAAACCCTAGCGCCGCAACCCACTAGCGACCTCCACGCTGTCCCACCGCCACTACGCAGCTCCCCATACACCTCGACCATCGCTATTTCGCATGCCCATCACCTGCAAAGCAAACACGCGCGACAATAGAACAAAAAAGGAGAGGAAGAACAAAAAAAAGAAACAAAAACGAATCTTTGTAAATCGGTTATAAAAAACTGAAGCAAAACCATTGTAAGGGGGGCCCCTTCTTTTTTACGCATTATCAGAAATAAAAAAAAGCAAAAAAAATTAAAGGTTGATTCTCGTTTTCTCTTACGAATATTAGCAATCAAAAAGAACAAAACTTGGAAGGTTGATTTCGTTCTCAATCTTACTATTTACTGTTGTTTTTCTATTTATTTTTATTTATTATTTTCAAGTTTTAAAACAAAATAATAAGAGAGGGAGGGGAAACTTACCCCGATCGGTGACCGTTCTCCGTCTGGGCCAAGTCAGAAAAGGAGAAGGGACACTCGTTCCTTGGTGGCTCTGCCGATTTTGACCGCATTTTAGGAGTGTTCGGTCTTAGATCTGCACTCCATACGCATTTGGCTTTGAAAAAGGTCCAAAAAAAGGAGCCTGATGTTGATCGTCTCCGGTCGTGGCCTATAGCGGAGTCGTGGTCTGGATTGGCCGGAATCCGTGGCAGGAGAACGAATGGGCAGAGCACATAAGAGTTTTTTTTTTAAAGAAAAAACCCTTTCATCTTGAAAACATAGCAGAGGAAAAGAAGAAAAAAGGTTGGGGGTTCTCTTTTTTTGTTTTAAAAAAAAAAAACTTGTAAGCTAAAAAATAATAAGTATAATAAATATTATTATTTTTTAAAGTAATGTCATCAAAAGGAGTGAAAGTTTGGGCTTTGACGATTGGAAGGCTGGATATGCGCCACCTTAAATGGGAAATTTGCGCGGTCAGTCCTTTCCTCTTACGGCGCTGTTTGATCGGGTCCTATTTGGCCTCTTTTGTCTTTTTAAATTTTGCCCCGTTGTTTTATTTAACTTTCAATTTAATCCGTACCTGGGCCATTTGAAACGTCGCGCATTCAAGGGCTAGGTTATTCACTCATTTGGTCCATGCGAGTTTAGGCGCGTGTTGTTATGGTCCTTATTCCTCTTTTACTTTAGTTATTTGCATTTTAACCCCCCAATTTTTATTCTGATTCCAATGCAGTCCTCTGTTTAATTTATTTTATTATTCATTCATCTAATTTGTGTAATTATTTTCCGCTTAAATTCGTATTAGGTGTTATTTATTTTAGATTACTTTAGATATTATTTATTTCAGATTATTTCACATGTTATTATTTTGAATTGCTTTATATATTATATTATTTTAAATTGTTATTTGGGTTGCTATTTTAAATTGTTTTTATTATTATTCATTTTTAAAATTATTTTGTATATTTTCTGTATTATTATTATTATTTTATTTGTTTTGTTTCATATATGTATAGTCTCATTTTTATCACCTTATTATTTACTTTTAATTCATATTATCTTGAATTTCTTTATTTTAACTAGTACCGTTACTATACTTATTACTCTTATTTATTCATTTTGTTCGTTTATTAGTGTATCGCCTGTTATCATTATTATTTATCTTATTATCATTGTTGTTATTATTATTAGTTTTATTATTTTGACTATTTTTACATCTAAATTTATTTTCTTAGTTTAATACTATATTAGTAAATAATAATACGTTTTGTAAAATTACTACATTTCATCTAAAGGTTTAAACAAGGCAATGTTTTGCGTTTGGAAGTTCGGGAAATCGTGCCCTAACTTACTGGGTTTCGATTTTTCTCGTTTAACCTAAATAGCGAAATATCCTTTTAAAATAAAAAGTTTTGAATAAAAATAAAAGCTTATTCTCGAGAATTCGATATGTTGTGTCCTAACTTACTGGATGTGACATTTCGTTATTTCGAGATAAGATTTTCTAAATCAAGGCAATATTCTACGTTTGGAAATTCGAGGAATCGTGGCCAATCGTGCTGGGTTTCGGTTTTCTGGTTTGTCTGAATAGTGGAATACCCTTTTTAGAATTACAACGTGTGAATTTTGGAAAGCATGAAATGATCTTAGTATCGAGGGTTGAAACATCGTGTTCTATCGTGCTGGATGTGATATTTCATCTTTTCGGAACAAGAGAATTTCGATATCCAATTCGAATTATCCAAACATTTCTTAAAAGATTCGTATTTTAAATTCTTTTCAAATTTTCGACATTAAGACATTAATTAATCAATTTGGCACCAGTTTTGGGCGTGACGAGGGTGCTAATCCTTCCTTGCACGTAACCGACTCTCGAACCCGATTTCTCGAAACTTGGTAGACCAAAAACACTGTTTTAGTAAACCAAAACGTTTTACTAAAACAAAGGTGATCCGATCACACCAAATAAAGATCGGTGGCGACTCCCGTTTTATTTTCATTTTCAAAACCAAGTCGGTTCCCGTTTTTCAAAAAAATGATTACGACACTGCCAATTGCCGATCATTACTCCTATATATTGTTGTTGTTAATTAGTCGTTTCAAGTAAGCGGCCATTAAAATCGGTTTAGTTGCTGCAATTTTTAATGTGATTGTGACTGGCTACTAAATTTAAGGTTAATTCTTGTTTCGGATTAACTGGATAGTGGTGGAGTTATGAAGATCTGTTCGATCAGTTAGTTTGATTAAAATTTAATGTAATCGGAAGATTGTTAAAATTAATTAAATAGCTAAAATTTGTTTAGAATTAATTGACTAGATTAACTTTAAGCTAAGAGTAACTAGAATTCAGGTAGCTTAATTTTAAATTAGTCTAACTTTTAATTTGACGGTTTAGGTAAATTAGTATAAGCTTATCGATAATAATTGGGCTAAATAGAAATAATGAAATTGAATTTGGTGTAGCTGAAGATGACTTGTTGAGTTAAATTAGATTAATTAATTGTGAGAGGCTAAGTTAAATGTGGTGGAATTTTTACATTAAATTGCTTATATTAAAGTTTATTTAATTCGAATCACTGCAAATTGATTTGATAGATTAATTTGCATATATTAAAGCTAATTTATTTGGCATATTTTCCTAACTTTCCCCTGAAAACATCATATTATACTACAGAAAATGCAATAGTATAAGGCCATCTATATAATTTAACGAAACAAAAGACACCATTGCACAACATTGTTAGCCTGGATAAAGCAGGCTCTTGTATTATGAATCCAAGGATCATCTCTCAAGCCATAGATCCAATCCATGGGATCTTAAAAGCCAAAAATCATTGACCTCTAAAAGACAAAAAAAAAAAAAAAAAAAAAAAGAAAAAGAAAAAGAAAAAAAGCTGAAGATGCTAGAGCAGCAATGGCATTGTATCGGCTATGCCCACTGGCCTCAAGTGTCATTGAGCTTCGTAGTGCTTCCCGATATCTCGATTGCAAGAAAATCCAATGATAGTCATTTGTCTATCTGTTATATATGTGCCTTTCCTGACTACGAATGTTTGGATGTATATGCATGAGAAATAATCCACAAAAAAATGGTTCATCTTTCGATATTCAATCTCTTGTTCAAATAGATTATGTTCAGTTTGCAGATTTGAACTTTCAAGTGTAAAAATCCTAAAAGTTCCAAATAAAGAGTAGGAGTTCCTGTTCCTTAATTTCATAAAAGTTAAAAATATTAATAGTTATGTATTGATAGCTGCAGAAAAATGGCATTTCAGGTGTACCAGAGCTGAAGAGATCAACAGCCTGCCAAGATTTCAGCAGCCTAATTGATTCTTCAACAATTGGGACGGCGTACAAAGGGACATTGAATTATCTTTGTGTTGTGCCATTGAATTACATATGGATATATATTTCCTATTTGTATCATGTACAAAATAAATAGACATATGCCTATACATCCCTAACTCAACACATTTTACATGCCAAATATTGTTAAAGAAATATTTTGTTTTATTGATTTTTTTGTCAACAAACAACTGCAGCAGAATATTTCTAGGTAAATTAGATTGAAAATATAAAGAAAAAAAGAGAAAAGTTGCGTGGATTGATAGATGTTTCCAATACAAGAAATTCAAAAAATTAAGAAATAATGGCAAATAAAATTACAACCGCCTTGAATTTGGAACAACTCCAGTCCAATCTGAAATCTAGCTTCGTCTTCCTTGTTCAAGGAACAATTACGAGTGCAAAACATAGTTTGGAATTGACCCGAAATGACCACACTTGAATCACATCGCCTACCTTCAAGTCATTACCTTCTACCACTGATTTCCACCCAGTTACTAAGACATAGAGGGAGCTGAAACGGCCTGTTGGCTTTGGCATGTCCCATATTCTCAAACTCATATCCCTGGTTTTCAAACATGGCTCAATCACCAATGCTTCTATCCCCTCCTTGCTGCTTTGTTTCAGCTCTTCATCTGTAAGAAACTCGACCTCGACTTGATTCACGGGTATGGAGAGACGTCCGTGGTGCTTGCTCAAATCAGTTTTGTAGAGTGCCTTTTGTATAATTAGTTTCTCCTCGCTTCCATCCATGCATTTGATCATCTCTTTGAACCTTTGGGGCAAACAGGGTTGAGCCCCAAAAGTAGCCTCGTGCTTGAGCTTTTTCCTTTTCTGTTTCGGCATCGGCTTCTTTGCTCTACTTGACACAACCCTTTCTTTTCGTTTCTTTGAAGAACCAGCTGGAGGCTGGCTCGTAATCACGTCTTCGTCGATGGCAGCAATTATAATATCAGTTCCAAATATTCTCACAGTTGTATAGTTTGTGGTTCGGGTATCAACGCCAGACGAGTTGTTGTCGTCAATTTTGTTCAACCCTTGTTTCAGTTTCAGTCTCATCATTTCTTCGTCCAACCTCTCTACCAAGGCAGCCGCATCTAGCAAGCACTGGAAGGGACTCCGATCTTCATCATTTTCCTTTAAACCCATCGTTTCTTCTTTTCTTGAGTACGTACAATGCAGTGAAAAGGGCAGAGAAGAAGAAGAAGCAGAAGCTCTATAAAAAGTGAAATAAACCGACTTAGATCATATCAATTTCTCATCAACATGAGAATTCCTATTTCTTTTGGAGTTTGAAAATTAAGTTTTCCAATACCTACAAGGATTCTCAGATCGTTTTTAAACTTATAATAAAATTGGAAAACCTAAATAAAATAGAATAAAAATCCCACTTATACACTAACTAAGTTATATTTACTAGTGTAGATTTAAAAAAAAAAAAGCAAGATATTTACAAGATTAAATAGTTTTGTATAAGCTGAAATTTGTAATAAAGGAAGACTTAGCCTTATCTTCAACGTAATAATTTTGAACTAATTCAGTTTGACTTAATATTTATTCGGTTAAATTTCTCAATTAGTCCCTGTACTTAACCAAAGTTTTAGATTTAGTCCTTGTATTTTTCTAATTGGCCAATTTTAGTTGGAATTTTACTCCTATCCGAAATAATAACAGTTAAATCCATTCGATTACTAGCCATTTACTATGTGCCTAGTCTCGGTACAAGCTTATGGATACTAACTGGGCTAGATAGAAATAATTAAATTGAACTTGATTTGAGTTAAATTTAGATTAATTAAATAATTAAATTGAATTTGGTGTAGCCGAAGATAACTTGCTTTCTGTTAAATTTAGATTAATTAATTAATACCAACTGGAAAGAGACGGTGCGTGGCTCATCATATCTCGACATTGCGTGGTGCAGAAAAAATGTCGAGCAGAACTCCAATGTAACCTCCGAGTAGGTAGGCTCGACGATGGAGAAAAAGCGGATCCCATAGAGTTGTCTCCATCAGTGCTCGCACTCTTTCGGCTAAGTGAATCTCTTTTAGAGCCGTCCAGTCCATACAAAGGCCCAATCCCAAGGGTCGCTGTCAAGGCAGAGGCTGCTTTGTAGATGGCCTTAGGGAGACTAGGGTTTTTGTTATTATTATTATTTTTTGTTTTGGGCCATTTAGGGTTTGGCATTGGTTTGGGCTTGAGTAGATTTGGGTTAGGTTTGAGCTTTTAATTTTGGGCTAGTATGTTTTTTTTTGTAAATGGACTTTATTTTCATTTTGTTTTTGTTTGGGCCGGACAGATTTGGCCCCTTACAGTCATTATTGACGCTTGCTCCATTTTCATCGACCATTTAGTGTTTGCTTGGGCACTTGTGTGTCTGAATGTATTTCCATCATGTGTTACTCGAGTAATTTTAACATATGAATTTTTATTGATACGTTCTAGAAAATTGATAAATTGTTATTGATGTTTATTGTGAAATGCTATAGAAATATTTAGATTATTTCTAAAGCTAGTTGTGTTATACTCGTAATGTTAAAAATGAATTGAGGATTTTGTTTATTGAAATTGAAAAAAATTGCAATTTGCTAATAAAAATAACTTCATGGAATTGTACGAATTAGGAAATTTGCTACTGCAAAACATCGAAGCCTCTGCTCTAATTTCACCCAAATAGCAGCTCTTTATGCCATCCAGTAAGCTGCTTTCCTTCAACGCTCTTTGGCTTGATCTTTGAATCCGTTTGGTGCTCCAATTTTACTGATTCGATATGCTGCTTATCGCCTCAATTTTGCTGCTGTGTCGTGCTTCAAGTTGCTGCCCTTTCTGCTTGCTATTTCATTAATCTTGCTGCCTTCACCACCTCAGTTATTGCGGTTAATTATCTCCAAAATTGCTGCTCTAAGATGCTGCCAATTGCCGATCATTACAGCTCCTATATATTGTTGTTGTTAGTCGTTTCAAGTAAGCGGCCATTAAAATCGGTTTAGTTGCTGCAATTTTTAATGTGATTGTGACTCGCTACTAAATTTAAGGTTAATTCTTGTTTCGGATTAACTGGTTAGTGGTGGAGTTATGAAGATCTGTTCGATCAGTTAATTTGATTAAAATTTAATGTAATCGGAAGATTGTTAAAATTAATTAAATAGCTAAAATTTGTTTAGAATTAATTGACTAGATTAACTTGGGTTGTTTTTAAGCTAAGAATAACTAAAATTCAGGTAGCTTAATTTTAAATTAGTCTAACTTTTAATTTGACGGTTTAGGTAAATTAGTATAAGCTTATAGATAATAATAGGGCTAAATAGAAATAATTAAATTGAATTTGGTGTAGTTGAAGATGAGTTGTTGAGTTAAATTAGATTAATTAATTGTGAGAGGCTAAGTTAAATGTGGTGGAATTTTTACATTAAATTGCTTATATTAAAGTTTATTTAATTCGAATCACTGCAAATTGATTTGATAAATTAATTTAATTTGAGTTATGTTAGATTAATTTGCATATATTAAAGCTAATTTATTTGGCATATTCGCCTAACTTTCCCCTAAAAACATCATATTATACTACAGAAAATGTAATAGTACAAGGCCATCTATATAATTTGACGAAACAAAAGACACCATTGCACAGCGTTGTTAGCCTGGATAAAGCAAGCTCTTGTATTATGAATCCAAGGATCATCTCTCAAGCCATAGATCCAATCCATGGGATCTTAAAAGCCAAAAATCGTTGACCTCTAAAAGACAAAAAAAGAAGAAAAAAAAAAGAAAAAAAGCTGAAGATGCTGGAGCAGCAATGGCATTGTATCGGCTATGACCACTGGCCTCAAGTGTCATTAAGCTTTGTAGTGCTTCCCGATATCTCGATTGCAAGAAAATCCAATGATAGTCATTTGTCTATCTGTTATATATGTGCCTTTCCTGACTACGAATGTTTGGATGTGTATGCATGAGAAATGATCCACAAAAAAATGGTTCATCTCTTTCGATATTCAATCTCTTGTTCAGATACATTATGTTTAGTTTGCAGATTTGAACTTTCAAGTGTAAAAATCCTAAAAGTTCCAAATAAAGAGTAGGAGTTCCTGTTCCTTAATTTCATAAAAGGTAAAAATATTAATGGTTATGTATTGATAGCTGCAGAAAAATGGCATTTCAGGTGTACCAGAGCTGAAGAGATCAACAGCCTGCCAAGATTTCAGCAGCCTAATTGATTCTTCAACAATTGGGACGGCGTACAAAGGGACATTGAATTATCTTTGTGTTGTGCCATTGAATTACATATGGATATATATTTCCTATTTGTATCATGTACAAAATAAATAGACATATGCCTATACATCCCTAACTCAACACATTTTACATGCCAAATATTGTTAAAGAAATATTTTGTTTTATTGATTTTTTTGTCAACAAACAACTGCAGCAGAATATTTCTAGGTAAATTAGATTGAAAATATAAAGAAAAAATAGAAGAGTTGCATGGATTGAAAGATGTTTCCAATACAAGAAATTCAAAAAATTAAGAAATAATTGACCCGAAATGACCACACTTGAATCACATCGCCTACCTTCAAGTCATTACCTTCTACCACTGATTTCCACCCAGTTACTAAGACATAGAGGGAGCTGAAATGGCCTGTTGGCTTTGGCATGTCCCATATTCATCTGTTTTTTTTGCATGTCCCTTGCTTCTTTGTTTCAGCTCTTCATCTGTAAGAAACTCGACCTCGACTTGATTCACGGGTATGAAGAGACGTCCGTGGTACTTGCTCAAATCAATTTTGTAGAGTGCCTTTTGTATAATTAGTTTCTCCTCGCTTGCATCCATGCATTTGATCATCTCTTTGAACCTTTGGGGCAAACAGGGTTGGGCCCCAAAAGTAGCCTCATGCTTGAGCTTTTTCTTTTTCTGTTTCGGCATCAGCTTCTTTGCTCTACTTGACTTAACCTTTTCTTTTCGTTTCTTTGTAGAACCACCTAGAGGCTGGTTCGTAATCACGTCTTCATCGATGACAGCTGTAATAGGCCAATTTTGGCCTGTGCCCAAATTACCAAAATAAAACAAAAACCCAAACCAATAAATAAACAGGCCAAAATTACATGTCCATTATGAGTCCATTTACAGCTCAAATTTACAAGGCCCAGAATGGCCCAAAACTTAAAAGAAAACAGAAAAAGAAAACCCTAGGTCAGCCCTAGCAGCCGCCGCCGCTCCCGCCCTACCTCCACGTCAACAACCAGCTAGCCTTCGTACCTGCAAAAAAAAAAAAAAAGGACAAACAGACATCAGAGACAAAACATAGCAAAATATTGTATTTTTTATTTCAATTTCAGTTATAAAGCCATGAAAAAACAATGTATTATTTTTTACAGATGATTTCGAAATACAAAGAGAAACATTCAGCATATTGAATGTTGCCTTTTATTTTATTTGATTTTTTCTTCTCGTTTGATTTTTGCTTTTAGTCTTGAAAGAAATAAACAAACAAGCAAAAAAAGAAACCTTACCTCGCTGGTGGCCGGAATGGATGAAACTGAAAGGTTTTCGGTCTTTCTTTTGATTTTCGAAGGTTCATTTGGACATTTTAGGGTTAGATCGGTGTCTGAAAGGTTGAAATGGTCGAAAGGGGCCATTTTTGGGAGCTCCAGCTGCCGTGCACGGTGATCGATGGCTGCGAATCGGTGGTGGTCCGGTGACCAGAAATCGCAGAAAGGGGGAGAGGTTTTAATGGTTTTTAGATTTTTTTTAAAAGGGAAAGGCCAAATGATTTTTTTTAAATGTTGGCTTATATAGCCTATCCATACGACGCCGTTTTGAGAACTATTTTCAGAGGCCAAAACGACGTTGTTTTGAGCCTCCGACCTGAGATCCGACCCGCTCCAGGCCTAGGATCCACGTGTTTTTAACGGAAGGGCTGATTGCACATTTAACCCTTTCGCTTTTTTATGGCTTTGCAATTAACTTTCGTTTATTTCTAATTTTGCCCTAGAATTTTGCTTTGATTTCATTTTTGCCCCGTGTAAAGTGCTGCATTTTGGAAGGCGGGGATATTTCCCCTTTAGTCCCTCACTGTTATTCGCGCACTTGATTTGGTCCTTGTCTTTTTTATTTATTTTCAGATTTGCCCCAAACTTTTGTTTTAAGTTCAATTCAGTCCTTTTTTTTTGTTATTCCGGCTATTTTATTAAACTAATTAATTTTAACATTATTATTATTACTATTATTATTATTATTATTATTATTATTATTATTATTATTATTATTATTATTATTACTACTATTATTAATGTTGTTATTATCAACATATTATTATTCTTATCAATGTATTATTATTACTATTACTATTATTATTATTAACATATTATTATTATTATTATTATTATTATTATTATTATTATTATTATTATTATTATTATTATTATTATTTTATGTTCATTATTTTTACCTAAATTTTATATTTGTTTATACTGATTTGTTTAATTTTCATTCTTTTATTTTCCAAGTATTTAAACTTAACTTTGTGTATATGCATTTTATATATTTACTTATTACCATTTGATTTCATTTTTATTTGTATTTTTTATTTTATTCCTTTTTTATTTTATTTATTATTATTATTATTATTATTATTATTATTATTTTTATTTTTACTTATTTAATGTTAGGTTTAATTAGCTAATGTCATTACTTATTTTACTTATATCGTCGTGTTATGTATCATCATTTTATTATTATTGCAATCACACCGCGAACCATTTTAAATTTTTGTTCTATCACGTCCCGAATAAAATCCTCGACATTTCAATTGTTATATTCATTTTCACGTAATTGCATGAAAAAAAATTTCTTAAAAGTAAGCATTGTTTCGTATTTGGAAATTCGAAAGGTCGTTACCTAACTTACGGGGTTTCAATTTTCTCGACACACCCAAATACCCGAACGTTTTTAAATTTTTTTATTTATTTTCATATTCTCGGGAATTAAGAAAAGATCGTGTTCTAACTTACGGAATATGATTTCTTCCTAAAACCGAGATAACCAAATATCTTTCAAAATAATTTTTTGGTGTTTATTCTCATTTCAGGAAATGTTGTGTCCTAACTTACGGGACGTAATCCTTTTTCCCAATTAATGTGAAATACGCCATTTTCTGTAAAAAAAAGTTTTCAATTAAGCAATGTTTTAACAAAGGATCGTATTTTTAAAATCTCTTTAAATTTTTGATTTTCGACACTAAGACACTAATTAATTAACTAGGTACCAATTTTGGGCGTTACGAGGGTGCTAATCCTTCCTCGTGCGTAACCAACTCCCAAACCCGTTTTTTTGAATTTCGTAGACCAAAACCGTTGTTTTAATAAATCAAATATATTATTAAAATGATCGAATTACGAGGTAACCCGATCACACCTCATCAAAAAAATTGGTGGCAACTCCCGTTTTTTTCTGTTTTTAAATAAAAGTCGACCTTTTTTTTTTTAAAAAAAAGCATGGTTTCGATAGCTTGGCGACTCCACTAGGGACCGAATAAGAGAGTCGAGCCATAAATTGATTAATTTTTGTCTTTTTGTCGAAAAATCAAAAATCTGTTTTAAACTTACGATTGCTCCATTTTATCCCTCATTTTCGTGGTTTTCATCATAATATGTTTGCTTTGTTGGTTTAAATCTGTTAATGTGTCTCAGCATTTTTGCATTGTATAAGTCGGCCGATTTTACCCCTTTTAAGTGGGAGCGAGAAGCTATTCCTTCGTGAGGTCTTCACCTCCATATAGGATAGTGGATCGCGTTCATCTCCGTATAGCCATAGGGAAATGTATTCCCCTAAACTGAACTCGGTCCGCATGAGCCTATAATGGGTGAGGATCGAGGAATCTGCTAGTTCAGGTACCTTTACTCTAGAACAAAACCTTATAACCCACCTTAGGTAGAGCCGCGCCAAACCCTAGTGGTCACCCGAGTAGGTGCCTTACTTATTATTTTTCTCTTATTTTAAACGGTATATGAAGTACTGACTTGCTTTGTTTTTGTTTTGATTGTAATTGCATGGTATTTTCAAAAAAGGTGTTGATTCACATTCGGTTCCTAAATAGATAACTTATCATGGAAAAAGGGTTTCTTGATAAAGTGGAAGACAATACGGCTGTCTGAAAATGGTCCGAGAAAACACGAGAGAAGGGTGATAGTCTGACGGAAAAGTACACGACTTTGCTTCGTTGCCCAAAAAAATTCAAGCTGGCAAAGATTAATCAAGAGCCGTCAACGTCCTGACTTTTTGAAAGAAGCTAACAAGCCTATCGGGGATGAGTGAGCAATGGGTCGCAACCTGAATCAAGCAAAAAGGAGCTAGCAGAGGCATCCATTGGAAATTTCACGAGATTTGATCTTAACATCTGGATATGAAGAAAAGGATCGATGTCTTCGTCTGGAGTATGAGGGCAAGGTCGTATATGTATCCGTTTTATGTAAAGAAATTTGTTTTCTAGAAAATTTGTTCTAATAGAATTTAATCAGAATCAACGCCTCTTTTTGCATTCATTTCATGCATTAGCATTGCATTGCATCATATGCAATAAAACTTACAAAAGACCCTAAAATCGTGGCAATTACCCTGGAATATCATTACGGTACACGAAGAAAGACTAAAGCCATGGACCAAAGGTTGGAAAGATTGGAACAAATGCAAAGAGAGATGCAGGATCAACTGCAAATACAGATGCAAGAACAGTTGGCCAAAATCCAACAGGATATGAGGGATAAGATGCTAGAATCCCAGAAAGCATGATGAGCCAATTAACGCAGTTGCTAGCTAGGAGGCTAGAAAAAGGATAGAGCCATGTGATCAATACCGGAGACGACAACGAGGACCCTGCTTATCCTCCAGGGTTCACCCCAACGAACACCTAAGCACATCCACAAAGGGTTTCCATCAACATCAGACCTCAATATCAGATCAATACTTCGGCACCAATAAACTTCCTGACGAGTTCAGGCTCCAACCCTAGAGACAATCCAGCAAATCCCGTTGTCCCCGACCTTTATGATATAGAGGAAATGGGAAAAATGAGAGTGGAGCTCCCAAAGCAACTGGAAGACATATGCAAATGGCTAGAGGAGAAATTCAAGGCGTTGGAAAGCGCTGATTACCATTGTGGAATTGACGCTAAGGAATTGAGCCTAGTCCCAGATCTAGTGCTCCCTCCAAAGTTCAAAATGCTGGAATTTGAAAAATATAGCGGGACCAGCTGTCCTGAGGCTCACATTACAATGTTCAGTCGGAGGATGACCGGATATGTCAGTAATGATCAGTTATTGATTCACTATTTCCAAGATAGCTTGACTGGGGTTGCGGCCAAATGGTATAATCAGCTAAATCGTACCCAAATTAGTTCGTGGAAGGACCTGGCATAGGCTTTCATGAAACAATATAGCCACGTGATAGATATGGCACCTGACAGAATCACACTACAAAACATAGAGAAAAAGCCAAACGAAAGTTTCAGGCAATATGCTCAAAGGTGGAGGGAAGTCGCCACGCAAGTCCAACCACCACTACTAGAAAAAGAAACTACCATGCTCTTCATTAATACCCTGAAGGCACCTTTTATCAATCACATGCTGGGAAGTGCAACTAAAAGTTTCTAGGACATAGTGATGTCTGGAAAAATGATAGAGAATGCGATAAGGTGTGGAAAAATAGAAGCCGGGGAAAGCACAAAGAGGTCGGCCCTGAGAAAAAGAGAAAATGAGGTAAATAACGTGGGCACGTATAACAGGGTTTATTCGAAACCAGTCACTATGAACCAACCAAGAATGGTAACGACTGGCCGTCAAGGCCCACCAAGATAAGAGTCTAACACAAGGTAAAATACAGAGAAACTCCAGTTTACGCCCATTCCAATGACGTATAGGGAGTTGTACCAAAGTTTATTCGATGCACATGTTGTATCCTCCTTCTACCTAAAACTAATGCAACCTCCATACCCCAAATGGTACGACATAAACGCCCAATGTGAATACCATGTTGGAATCACGGGGCACTCAATAGAAAACTGCACCGTTTTCAAAAAGTTAGTCGAAAGGCTCATCAAAATGGGCATTGTAAAATTCAATTATCCATCTAGTGCAGTAAATCTGTTACCCAACCATATTGATAATGGGGTAAATGCGATAGTCGAGAATGCGGGGAAAAAAATCAAGATGAATATTGCAAAAGTGAAAACCCCGTTGATAAAGGTTTGGAAGAAAATGGTAGAAAGAGGGTTAATCACACAAGACTCAAGGGACAGAACCCGAGAAGCAAGGAACTAATGTGAGTTCCATGATGAAGAGGGTCACGAGATTCAAAAGTGCAATGAATTCAAAGCCTTGGTGCAAGGCCTGATAGATAATAAAAAACTGGAATTCTTTAAATATACTAAAGGCCTGGAAGGAATGTTTAGAATTTGGAGCATCAACGCCATATCTGAAGAGCGAATGGTGGAAAAAAACTTATCGGGCATCCGCCCTTATGAGCCTAGAAGTTTTCTGAACAACTGGACTGCAGAAGAGATTCCTATAGTTTTTAGAGCTAATTCAGAGTAATATTCAAAACATGCTTGTTGCTTTAAGCCTAGAAGCAATAAGAATCCATTTGTGAAACAGACTCATGTCCAACATCTTTATTTCAATAAAAAATGCATTTTTTTGTATTACTTTGAGCAAATATTCTTTTATTCTTTCATTTCATTCATAATCACACCATACAAATAGCTATTGTTAGATTCATTTGTTCTTTGGATATTCCTTCGTGCCTACAACAGGGCTTCAGATATCAACGACATGAGCGGCGCTGCTACTGACCCAGAATTTCCTTTTGAGTGAGACATGTGTCTAGAAGGATCTCAAGATTTTGAAGACGACAGGGACTGTAACTTATCTTCAGATTTGTTAAGGATGGTAGAAAAAAAAAGAGAAACAGATCCTACCTCACAAAGAGACAGTAGAGATTGTGACCTTAGAAGAAGGAAAAGAACTGAAAATTGGAACTTGTATAGCCGAAGAAACAAAACGAGACCTCATTGAGTTACTTCAAGAATTCAAAGTTTTCTTCGCATGGTCGTACTAAGATATGCCCGGGTTAAACACTGATATTGTGATACACCGCCTCCCCATAAAAGAAGAGTGCAAGCCAGTTCAGCAGAAGCTCCGAAGGATGAGGCCTGATGTTGTAATAAAAATAAAAGAAGAGGTTAAGAAGCAATTCAATGTTGGGTTCTTACAAGTGGTCAAATACTCAGAATGGGTAGCCAATATCGTCCCCGTCCCTAAGAAAGATGGAAATGTACGAATATGTGTAGATTATAGAGACTTAAACAAGGCCAGCCTAAAAGACAATTTCCCATTGCCTCACATTGTCACCTTAGTGGATAATACGGCAGGTTACTCACTGTTCTCTTTCATGGATGGCTTCTCTGGATACAATCAGATAAAGATGCATCCTGAAGACATGGAAAAGACCACATTCATAACCCTGTAGGGAATATTTTGCTATAAAGTGATGCCATTTGGATTAAAAATGCGGGAGCAACGTATCAAAGAGCCATGGTAACCTTGTTTCATGACATGATGCACAAGGAAATCGAGGTTTGCATTAATGATATGATTGCAAGATCCCGAACAGAAAAGGAGCACATGCAAGTTTTAAGGAAATTATTCTTGAGGTTGAGAAAATTTCAGCTAAAGCTCAATCCGACCAAATGTACTTTCGGGGCTAGGTCAGGAAAACTACTAGGTTTCGTAGTAAGTGAAAAGAGAATTGAGATCGACCCTGACAAAGTCAAGGCTATACAAGAACTGCCTCCGCCGCGCACTCAAAAGGAAGTTCGAGGTTTCCTAGGAAGACTAAATTACATTGCCCGATTCATTTCACAACTAACTGAGAAATGTGACCCCATATTCCGCCTTCTTAAGAAACACAATCTAGGCATATGAGATGATGAATGCCAGTAAACTTTTGACAAGGTAAAACAGTACCTGTCCAATACCCCAGTGCTATCACCATCAAGTCCAAACATGCCACTTATACTGTATTTGACAATATTTGACAAATCTATGGGATGTGTGCTTGGTCAACACGATGAGGAAGGAAAGAAAGAAAGGGCGATGTACTATCTCAGTAAGAAATTCACTGAGTGTGAAATGAGATATTCACCAATTGAGAAATTATGTTGCGCCTTGATCTGGACAACTCGGAGATTGAGGCAATACATGTTGTGAACTAGACCCTCTAAAATATATGATAGAGTCGACTACCTTGAATGGAAGGATGGCCAGATGGCAAATTCTGCTTTTCGAATTTGACATAATCTATGTGAACTAGAAGGCTGTAAAAGGGAGTGCAAATAGTTTCTAGCTAGTAAAGATCTAGAAGATTACGAGCCTTTAAACTTTGATTTCCCTAATGAAGATCTAATGTATGTGGCAACTACCAAAGAAGACGCTCCAGAAGATCGTCCTTGGATACTGAACTTCGATGGAGCATCAAATGCTGTTGGTAACAGAATTGGGGCAGTCTTGATATCCCAAATGGAGATCATTATACGTTTACTTGCAAATTGGTTTTTGATTGCACAAATAATATGGCAAAGTACGAAGCATGTATCATGGGAATCCGTACGGCCATAGAACGCAGAATTAAAGTGCTAGAGGTGTATGGGGATTCTGCACTAGTGATCTATCAGCTCAAAGGTGAACGGGAAACAAGAGACCCCAAATTGATCAATTATCGAAAGCTAGTTCTAGAATTAATTGAGGAGTTTGATGATATCACCTTCTGTTACCTCCAGTGAGATGAAAACCAGATGGCTGACGCCTTGGCTACATTAGCTTCTATGACCAGAGTAAATAAACAAGAGGATGTGAAGCCTATCCAAATGAGTATTTACGAAGCTCCATCTCATTGCTACAACATCGAAGAAGAGGAAGAAAAAGATGATCATCCTTGGTACCACAATATACTGCAATATGTGAATAATCGTGAATACCCTGATTAAGTAACTAAGAATGATAAAAGAACGTTGAGAAGACTGGCCAGTGACTACATCTTAGATGGGGAGATCCTATACAAAAGAAGAAAGGATCAGATGTTATTAAGATGTGTGGATGCTGTTGAGGCTAAGAAAATCCTAGAAGAAGTCCATGAGGGCGTCTGCGGAACACATGCTAATGGTTTTAAAATGGCCAGGAAAATCATGAGATTCGGGTATTATTAGCCCACCATGGAAGGGGATTGCATCAATTATGCCAAGAAGTGCCATAAGTGCCAAATTTATGGGGACAAGATTCATGTGCCTCCTTCACCTCTTCATGTTATGACTTCTCCATGGCCTTTCTCCATGTGGGGTGATAAACCGTAATTTGAATATGTTTTAATCCCACATTTAGCATACTTTTGGATGATTTAAACATTGAATTATGGAATTTGGTGCTCTTAATCCTTTGTTTTCATGTTTTATACTCAAGAGAGCATCGGATGATGAAAAGAACGAGAAACGAGCCCAAAATTGAGTAAATGGGCTATATCATGAAATCGACACGGCCTGGGCCCAAGACCACACGGTCGTACCTCATTAACGGACCCGAACACGGCCTGGCCACTATTCACGCAGGCATGTGCCATGGGCGTGTCCCTGCCGCGACAAAGAAGAGTTTCATTCGAATTAGGATACTTAGAGGCAAAGAAAGCCATTCAAAAAGCCTATATAAACATCCTAGAGGCCAACCTTCAGGGGGCGTCCAGTTAGGCCGAAGAGCCGAGCCAGAGAGGCCAGAATTGTGGAATATACTCGAAGAAAGCCAGTTGATTCATCTCAAGAAGCCGGAGTTATACTCAAAACGGAGGATCTTCTCTTCAATTCCTTTAGGGGGTTTTAGGGTTTTTCTTATGTTTTGTTTTATATTTTCTTCTGATATGTATTCTTTTATTATTATGAACTAAACCCCTTAAATACCTGAGAGGGATGAAACCTAAGACGAATCTTGTTATTGTTTTTTGAATTATATGATAAATACTTGATTTGTTCTTAATTCTTGTTTTAATATTTTAAGATATTAATTCAAGTATTGATGTGCGTAGGCAGTGGAGCAAAAGTCCCTGTTTAAGAGTAGATCTAGCATAATTAAGCGGAGTTGATCGCAACCCTAGAAATAGGATGACGAAAATCTGCCGGATTAGGGTCAAACCTAATATGGGAGTCCATAGATTGAGTTAATGCAATCTAGGGGTTTTAATTAGAAAGAGATTTCAATTTATCAACCTAGGGTTAGACGTTAGTAGCCTCGAAAGAGGTATTAATATAAATCAGGGAGTTTTACGGATCAAGTCAAGTGAGTAAATCATCTGGTTCAGAGTTAAATAACAAGTGAAGTCTAGGTGGATTCTTCCTCGGGTATTGTCTTAATCAATTGGTTTTTCCCATAAGTATTTTCCCCAATTCATTCTTTTTGTCTTTGCATCTTTAGCTTAGTTGTCAGTTAATTTTAGATTAAATAAACAATTCACTTTTGTCTTAGGCTAAATAATAAAAAGAAAGTTAGTATTAGTACTTTTGGTTCCTTTGGGTTCGACAATCCGGTCTTGCCACTAAACTATACTACTGTTCGATAGGTGCGCTTGCCTCAATCACTGTCATAGTTAGTTTCTAGGCTTGATCATTCTTTTTATAAATTTTTAAGACTCTGACACACGATCAAGTTTTTGGCGCTGTTGCCGGGGAACTAAAATATTAAGAACGCTTAATTTTTATTACTTTAGCTATCTATTATTTCTGCAATTTATTTTTTTATTTTGCTTTTAACTTTACTAATTTTTCTTCTTTTATTTGTTCTTAGCAGGTACTTCTAGTTTATGACTAGAAGGAACCCAACAGGACCCCTAATTTACGACAGTGATATTGAAGGTATTGTTCGCAGAAATTGTAGAGAAACAAGGCGAAGCCTAAATTACATAGAAGAAGAGCAAGAAGTTGAAACTAATACCACCAAAGAGATGGCTGAGAATAATCCAACTACCTCCAGAGGCGGCCGAACATCATGCTTCTCGAATTGTATGATTATGCTAAACCTAATTTAACAGGAACTGAGTCAAGTATTGTTAGATCTGCTATTGCTGCAAATAATTTTGAACTGAAACCAAACACTATTCAGAAGATACAACAGTTTGTTTAATTTGATGGTTTACAGGATGAGGATCCTAACACACTTAGTGAATTTTCTCGAATTCTGTGATACCTTCAAAATAAATAGCATTTCTGATGATGCCATCCATCTTCAGTTATTTCCCTTTTCTTTGAGGAATAAAGCCAAACAGTGGTTGCATTCTCTTCCTCGAGGATCAATCACTACATGGGAACAAATGACTGAAAATTTTTTATTAAAATATTTTTCGCCGGCTAAAATGGCCAAGTTAAGGAATGATATCTCTTCTTTTGTGCAGATGGATTTAGAAACACTCTATGATGCATGGGAAAGATATAAAGTTCTATTAAGAAGGTGCCCACACAATGGATTACCCTTGTGGCTACAGGTCCAAACTTTTTACAATGGTGTGAACCCTTCAACAAGACAATAGATTGATTCAGCCACCGGCGGAACCTTGAATAATATTAAACACCTGAGGCTACCTATGAATTCATTGAAGAGATGTCACTGAATAACTATCAGTGACAAGTTACAAGGACAAAGCCTACTAAAGCAACCAGTGTTTTCAACCTCGACGCAGTAGCCATGTTATCAAACCAGGTAAAGATGTTAAATAAAAAGATTGATGATTTATGTGATTCTTTGCAGTTACATCCAATTATGCAGTGCAATACGAATGGAGGTTGGATGAACAACACAGATTACCCACCTTATAACCCGGGCGCTGAGAACGAACAAGTTAACTATATGGGTAATAATTTTAAATCTCAAAATAACCCTTATAATACTACTTATAATCCAGGTTGGAGGAAGCACCCCAATTTTTCATGGGGAGGTCAAGGAAATCAAAGACAACAAACCCCTCCAAACTTCCAACAACAGCCCTATCCACAGGAAAAGAAACCGAACCTTGAGGAGATGCTAAAGAAATTCATCACGGTGATAGACACTCGTCTCCAAAACACCGAAACAACAGTTAAAAATCAGCAAGTATCGATTCAAGGGCTTAAGGATCAAATTGGACAACTAACTAAGTTAATTTCTAGGGAAAAAAACAGGTGCAGGTAGTTACACTAAGAAGTGGAAAGGAATTGGTTGAAACAAAGAAGAAGATACCACATGAAACAGATAAGGCAAAGGATGAGGAAGTTGAGAATGTAATACCGGTGCGTGAAGAATGTAAGCCACCAATCCCATATCTGGCAAAGTTGAAAAAAGACCGATTAGATGCATAATACGGTAAATTTCTTGAACTTTTTAAACAATTACATATTAACTTACCTTTTTTTGAAGCTATTTCACAGATGCCGACGTGCGCAAAATTCCTAAAAGAGCTTCTAACAAATAAAAGGAAATTTGAAGAAATAACAACAGTGGAACTTAATGAAGAATGTTCAGCTATCCTCCAAAACAAGCTACCAACCAAATTAAAAGATCCAAGAAGTTTCACTATTCCCTGTTTAATTGGTAGTTTAAATATTAAGAAAGCACTAGCTGATCTAGGCGCCAGTATTAATTTAATGCCTTATAAAATGTTTAAACAACTTAATCTTGGGGAACCAAAACCCACTAGGATGAGCATTCAATTAGCTGACAGATCTACTAAATATCCTAGGGGAGTTATTGAAGATATTCTGGTAAAAGTTGATAAATTTATATTCCCTATTGATTTTGTTGTACTTGACATGGATGAAGACATTGAGGTACCTTTAATTTTGGGGCACCCTTTTTTAGCTACTGCTAGAACTATTATTGATGTAGGTGATGGTAAACTCGCATTAAGGGTAGGTGATGAGGAAATTATTTTCCAAATTTACAATGTTATGCGATATTCTAGAGAACAAGATGATTCCTGTTATTTTATTGATGCCATTGATCATTTTATTCAAGATTCTTTGCAGGAAATCATACATAACGACACGATGGAACTGTGTCTTACCCAAGGTGAGGGGGAAGATGATGATTCTGATGAGTTGAATTCTAATACATCTACCTCTAGACAGAAGAAAGAGGAGGACATTGAAATCGAATTTAAACAAAAACCTTCTATTGATGAGCCACCGAAATTTGAATTAAAACAGCTGCCAAAACACTTAGAATATGCATTCCTCGGGGACAATTCTAGGCTACCAGTAATTATCTCTTCAGAACTGGAACTCAAAGAGAAAGACGAGTTGCTAAAAGTACTAAGGGAACATAAAAGAGCCATAGCTTGGAAAATTTCTGACATTAAAGGAATAAGCCCATCATTTTGCACCCATAAAATTTTAATAGAAGATGAGTTTAAACCATGTGTACAACCTCAAAGACGATTGTATCCCAATGTTAAAAAAGTTGTTAAAGTTGAGGTAATTAAACTTCTAGATGCTGGAATAATTTATCCTATTTTTGACAGTACTTGGGTAAGTCCTGTGTAGGTCATTCCAAAGAAAGGAGGCATGGCTGTTGTAGCCAACGAAAAGAATGAATTAATTCCTACAAGAACGGTCACAGGTTGGAGAGTCTGTATTGAATATAGAAAGTTAAACGATGCCACCAGAAAAGATCACTTTCTTTTGCCCTTTATTGATCAGATGTTGGAAAGATTATCTAGGCATATGTACTACTGCTTCTTGGATGGACTCTCCGGCTACTTCCAAATCCCAATAGCCCCTGAGGATCAAGAAAAGACAACATTCACATGTCCATATGGTACATTTGCTTATCCTAGAATGCCTTTTAGATTATGTAATGCTCCTGCTACTTTTAAGTGTTGCATGCTGGCTATCTTTGGTGAACTTGTGGAAGACATTATGGAGGTATTTATGGATGATTTTTCAGTATTTGGTAATTCCTTTCATCTTTGCCTTAAAAATCTAAAACGAGTTCTAATGAGATGTGAGGAAACGAACCTTGTTTTAAATTGGGAAAAGTGTCATTTTATGGTTTTAGAGGGGATTGTGTTGGGACATAAAATTTCTAGTAAAGGGATTGAGGTAGACAAAGCAAAGGTCGAAACCATAGAAAAATTACCTCCTCCTAGTCCAGTTAAGGCTATTAGAAGTTTTTTAGGACATCCTGGATTTTATAGAAGATTTATTAAGGATTTTTCTAAAATAGCTAAGCCTTTAACGAAATTACTCGAAAAAGATGTACCTTTTAATTTTGATCAGGAATGTTTAGATGCATTTAATATCCTCAAATATAAATTAATAAATGCTCCAATTATAATTGCACCTGATTGGAATTTACCCTTTGAACTAATGTGTGATGCAAGTGATTTTGCAGTAGGTGTAGTTTTGGGACAGCGAAGAGACAAACACTTTCAGTCGATTTATTACGCTAGCAAAACATTAACGGCCGCACAAGAAAATTACACCACCACAGAAAAAGAATTGTTAGCTGTGGTTTTTGCATTTGATAAATTTAGACAATATTTGATATTATCTAAAGTTGTCGTTTACACTGACCATTCAACTCTTCGTTATCTTTTAACAAAAACCGATGCAAAACCTCAACTTATAAGATGGATTTGACTCTTGTAGGAATTTGATTTAGAAATTAAGGATAAGAAAGGAGCTAAAAATCTTGCAGCAGATCATCTTTCTAGGCTTGAAAATCCACATATCAAAGAACTAGATGAGAATGAGATAAATGATTCATTTCCTGAAGAACAACTATTCGCTATATCTAACACCGAGGTACCCTGGTTCGTTGACATTGCAAATTACTTAGCTGCTAACATCCTACCAAAAGGGTTAACACATTATCAAAAGAAGCGATTCTTTACCGATGTGAAAAGCTATTTTTGGGAGGATCCTTTTCTTTTTCGCATATGTGCAGATCAGGTAATTCGAAGATGTGTTACAAAAGCAGAAGCAAGCAGAATTTTAGAACATTGCCACTCAGGACCTTCAGGAGGACATTACAGCGGGATTAAGACAACACATAAACCACCTGAATCAGATTTTTATTGGCCAACTCTATTTAAGGATGCCAACAGGTATGCTGCTTCATGTGATAAATGCCAAAGAACAGGTAATATCTCTAAATGCAATGAAATGCCTCAAATGTACATATTATTATACGAAATTTTTGATATATGGGGAATTGATTTTATGGGCCCATTCCCTAGTTCATTTGGGAATAAATATATTTTAGTAGCAGTGGACTATATGTCAAAATGGGTGGAAGCCCAAACTTTATCTACCAATGATGCCAGAATAGTAGTAAGATTTCTTAAGAAACTCTTTTCTCGATTTGACACACCCAGAGAAATTATAAGCGATAGGGGTACTCATTTTTGTAATACTCAATTTGACAGAGTCTTAAAGAAATATGGAGTACACCACAGAACAGCTACCCCTTATCATCCTCAAACCAGTGGACAAGTAGAAGTAGCAAATCGAGAGCTCAAAAGTATTCTAGAAAAGACAGTTGAATCGAATAGGAAAGACTGAGCATTAAAAGTAGACGATGCTTTATGGGCTTATAGTACAACGTTTAAAACTCCCATAAGAACATCCCCATACAAACTTGTCTATGGGAAAAGTTGTCACCTACCATTTGAATTAGAACATAAAGCTTTTTGGGTTATAAAATTTCTAAATTACGATCTTAAAACTGCAGGTGAGAAGACGATGATGCAGTTGAATGACCTAGATGAATGGCGAGCTAACGCCTATGAGAACTCATGACTATATAAGGAAGTAACAAAGTGACGCCATGATGCTCGTTTAAAACAACCAAAGCAATTCAAAGTAGGAGATCTAGTTCTATTATACAATTCAAGGCTCAAATTATTCCCTGGGAAGTTGAAATCAAGATGGTCAGGCCCTTTCGTGATCAAAAATATTTTTCCCTATGGCACAGTTGAGGTAACTCATCCAAATTACGGCACATTCAAGGTAAATGGTCAGCGACTAAAAATTTACAATGATGAAGATTTTAGGGATTTAAGAGAGGATCTTCAGCTCTGTGAACCTTCATTTAGAAACAAAAACAGGGAAAGTCTAGCTTAAGACTTTAAACGAGCGCTTCTCGGGAGGCAACCCGAGCACTAACTTCACTAATATCATATTTTCAATTTTTAGCACCTAACTACAAACTAACCAATTTAATAAAGCGCATGTTTCTTCTACCACACGGCCTTACACACGGGCGTGGCCGTGGCCGTGTGGATACCACGAACAAATACATGGGCGTGGCAAAGAGGGTATAGAAATACGACAAAATTTCCCCAAAGTCATGGGCTCCGACTAAATGACACGGCTGTGCGACGCGGCCGTGGTCGAAATTGACTAATGGACACGGGCGTGTGACACACCCGTGCATCCAACCCGTGGTCGATTCTGAGTAAAAGCACACGGGCGTTAGACACGCTCGTGCCTCAAAGCCATGGTCGCCACTGACGTATGTAACACGGGCATAGGATACTAGACACGGGCGTGGGAGAAGTGAACAAGGCTAGGCACGCCCATGCGACACGGGCGTCCTGAACATTGGAAACACACGGGTTAAAAACGATTTACACGAGCATGCTGTGTACCCTTATTTCTATATAAACCGCTTACTATTCATCATCGTTTTCCCCAAATTCACCCCCTAAACCCTAGCCGTTTTCGTTTTCAACCCTCCCCTGCGTCCGACCACCATCCTCCTCCTTCCCTCCTACCTTATCCTACTCTATTTTCCTTCTCTTTTCTTTTTTAAGATGCAGTCCACGCCTGTGTAAGGATAACACACCCGTGTGTCACCATCACAGCCCGTGCTCTGACCACAGCCTCAAGACCCCCACCCCCCACGACCGCGCAGCCGTGCTCCAACCACTGCCTCAACAGCGCCTCTTCCCTCCAAAAACTCCATCGAACCATAATGTTATCGTCTCGAGGCAAGAAAACTGCCGTTCCCACGTTGAAAAAATGGAAGGGACACGGTATGACCTCTTCAAGTACCTCTGTCGAAATACGACACCCATTCCTACATTTTCCTCCGGGGACTCAGGAGGATCTTTATCAGATACTACGCGCAAGACCTCTCGGCATAGAAAGGTGTATCGATTGGACCGCCTTAGAGCAGGTCCAGCTAGCAGATAAGGTTCGGGCCTTATTATTCACAGACCCGTGGGGGCAATTTTTCAACATCATTGAACCCACATACCTAGAGCTCACTCTAGAACTCTGCTCTACTTTCCACCTCCAGATGGTGATGACTAACTTCGACGACGCTGGCACTATCCAATTCCGCCTCGGAGGTCTAGTCTGTGAGATGAGTGTCCCACAGTTCGGAGCTACTCTAGGACTTTATACCGACGAATTCCTGGAGGATAATGATCTTGCGAATCTCCATCGCCATATCCATAACACCCTCACGAGATGTTGGTACAATATAGCTCCCAACAACCCCACTTATGACCCCAGTCGCTCCAAGGCGACGGCTCTCGCCCCATCCCTAAGGTACGTACACGCTATTTTAGCTCATACACTGACAGGTAGACGAGAGAGCACCGGCATTGTCAACACTCACGACGCCTACTTCCTATGGTGCATGGCAAACGGGCACATTTTCGACCAAGCCTATTTCATAGCTCGTGCCATTCAACATCAAAGGGAGAAACATAGGAGAGGTCATACATCACACGCTTGGCTCGATATTTCGGGCTCCTCAATACCGCCGCTCAGATCTCCTTGCTCATACTGATAGGTCAGATGTCCCCACAATGCATCCAGATGATGTTACACATGAGGATGATCCAACGTCGACGTGACACTGATAGGTCAGATTTTTTTTTAAAAAAGGGAAGGCCAAATATTATTAAAATGATCGAATTACGAGGTGATCCGATCACACCTCATCAAAAAGATTGGTGGCGACTCCCGTGTTTTTCGTTTTCGTTTTTAAATAAAAATCGACCGTTTTTTTAAAAAAGCATGGTTTCGAGAGCAACAATTATAATATTAGTTCCAAATATTCTCACAGTTGTATAGTTTATGGGTCGGGTATCAACGCCAGACGAGTTATTGTCGTCAATTTTGTTCAACCCTTTTTTCAGATTCAGTCATATCATTTCTTCGTCCAACCTCTCTACCAAGGCAGCCACATCTAGCAAGCACTGGAAGGGACTCCGATTTTCATCATTTTCCTTTAAACCCATCGTTTCTTCTTTTCTTGAGTACGTACAATATAGTGAAAAGGGCAGAGAAGAAGAAGAAGCAGAAGCTCTATAAGAAGCAGAATTCCTATTTCTTTTGGAGTTTGAAAATTAAGTTTTCCTATACCTACAAGGATTCTCAGATCGTTTTTTTATAATAAAATTGGGAAACCCAAATAGAATAAAAAAAAATCCCACTTATACACTAACTAAGTTATATTTACTGGTACCGTAGATTTTAAAAATAATAAAAGCAAGATATTTACAAGATTAAATAGTTTTGTATAAGCTGAAATTTGTAATAAAGGAAGACTTAGCCTTATCTTCAACGTAATAATTTTGAACTAATTCAGTTTGACTTAATATTTATTCAGTTAAATTTCTCAATTAGTCTCTGTACTTTACCAAAATTTTAGATTTAGTCCTTGTATTTTTCTAATTGGTCAATTTTAGTTGAAATTTTACTCCTAACCCAAATAATAACAGTTAAATTCGTTCGATTACTAGCCATTTACTATGCGTGTAGTCTCGGTACAGGCCTATGGATACTAACTGGGCTAAATAGAAATAATTAAATTGAACTTGATTTAAGTTAAATTTAGATTAATTAAATAATTAAATTGAGTTTGGTGTAGCCAAAGATAACTTTATTTGATTTAAATTTAGATTAATTAATGAATTGTGAGAGGCTAAGGTAAATGTGGTGGAAATTTTACATTAGTTTGCTTACATTAAAGTTTATTTAATTCGGATCACTATAAATTGATTTGGTAGATTGATTCAGTCGGAGTTATGTTTAGATTAATTTGCATATATTAAAGCTAATTTATTTTAGTCGATACATGTAGACATGGTGTAGGATAATTAGTGTTCGAATAATGATTAAATTGAAAATATGTTTAAACTAGATTTACAATCAAATTAATTTGACTAATTGGAATAATTAAGTTTTGTTTAAAGATTAAAACCACACTAATAGCCATGGAGTTGATAACTTATAATTGTTTCTAATGAATTCATATGTTTTTCTCTATTAAAGCCAAAGAGTTGGCGAATTGTTAAAAGTGAAGGTCATCGAGGATTCCTCACATCGAAGCATTAAACGCTTAGAAAATTCGATTTTTGACCATTGAATTTTGATCGACTTATTTTGTGGTCAATTTAATTGCTTGATATTTTAAAATTATTTTGTGATTCTTTGCATTCTAAGTTTATTTTGCAAAGTAATTGATTTAATGCTATTTTTCTTCGATGATTAAGTGAAGCTCTATTTAAATTGATATTTTTATTAAATGATAGAAATGCCTAATAAAACTAGTGAGAAATACTTCACGTATAGTCGGCATGTCATAGTGTGGGTGTTTCCATCATTTCTTATTTGTGCGTACTGCCTTGAGTGTCCGAGAGTATTGTCATTGTTGTGCTTTGCGCATTTGATATTCGGTTGGTCACTGATTAAGACACGTTTATTGCGCATCGGTGTATTGTCATTATTGACGCTTGCTCCATTTTCATCGACCGTTTAGTGTTTGCTTGGGCACTTGTGTGTCTGAATGCATTTACATCTTGTGTTACTTGGGTAATTTTAAAATATGAATTTGTATTGATGTGTTATGGAAAATTGATAAATCATCGCAACCCTTACGTCTAGTAGACATATTTTCACTTAGTCTAGCTTTGGAATATACTTAGAATATGTTAAATTGGTCTTTTCTTCGTATTTCATTTTGAAAAAAAGGGTATAACCTACCGATTTTGAATTTAACTTCTTTGATCCATGATATGAAATGAGTCAATAAAGCATTTCATAAATGAAATTCAAATAAAATATCTCATAAAATCCTAATCATTCCATTAAAATAGGGCTTTGAAGAATTCTTCCAAAAAGATAGAAGTTTGTTGAAAACTGTAGAAAAAGCATGCACCTTTGTTTCTCTAAGCATAAGTCGTTGGCATGCCTTATTCTATGACTTTTTCTACCCATCTTCTTAGTCCACAAAATACCCAAACTTCTTTTTGTTGATAAAAACCTCCATATGGCTTCCGAATGATTCCAACCCTCTTTGTATCCTACAAAATATAGAATTCAACCCAAAGATGAGTTTACAAGCATAATAGGTCATCAAAACACATAGAAAACTTCTCAAAATATAAGTAAAATTACACTCTAACAAATATGTAATTATACATGATAATAGATTATTCTATTAATAATTCTACAACATAATATTTCAATATTCACACAAACAAAATTTAATTTCATCTAATATTTTTTTATAAAAATTTTGATTTACTAATTTCTTAAAATATGATTAAATTATATTTATTTTAATGATAAAGGAATTAAATTTAAATTCTATATATTTATTGTCAACCTTAAATTCAAATGATATATTTATTTGTCATTTACAAACTCATAATACTTTATTTTGATTTTTTATTAAGTAATTAAATTATATTTATGTAACAAATAAAGTGTTTCTTTATTAAGTAATTAATGCAAATTGTTTTTGCTCATGAAAGGAAAGGAAAGATTTCAAAGCATAAAAAGGGTGAATTAAGAGAAAATGTCGATTTTTTTAATATTTATGAGATTTGGCAGTTTTTTTTTTAATATTTGTGGGATTAGGTCGATTTTTGAAAATGGGCTGAGCTGGACATGTTTTCAGCGTACTTTGTAGGAAAATGCATCGAGCTAGACACATTTACAGCTTAAGTGGAAGGAAAATGCTTCCAGCTAGATGCGTTTTCCTACTCTGTCAGCAAAACACTTCTAGCTGGACACATTTTCCCCAACGGCTACCCCACAACGGGCGAATTCCAACGGCTACTTCCCCAATCCCCCCAACAGTAAAAAAAAACTATTTAAAACCCCTCAATTCCATTTGTTTTTCAATTCACTCTTATTTCTCTTCAATTCTCTCTCAGTTCTCTCTTAAATATCTCTCAATTCACTCTCAATTCTCTCATTTTTTTATTAAAATTGTCTCAAGGTTTTTTTTATTTAATTCTGTATTACTAAATTTAATCATTTTTTTTAAATTCTTAATGGCCAATTCTCTTATTCGTTTGGATGGCAAACACATTTCGACCTTCCAATTACAAATGGTAAGAAAATATTTATATTATTTTTAATCTAATTTAATTTCATTATTAAGTTCTTATATTGAATTTTAAAATTTTGTATATTTTTTATAATTAGGTGGAAAATCGGATTTTGGAGACATATATTCGCAATCTATCTGCTCCTCCATCGGTTTTAATTGAACCATACTTGAGAGATGCGAAATTCTTTCACGTGGCTCGTATGCTTGGGGGTGTAAATTGGACCCTACAATTCTTAATGCATTGGTGGAAAGATGGAGACCCAAGATACACACATTCCACCTTCCATGTGGCGAGTGTACAATCACACTAGAGGACATGCAATTACAGCTCGGGTTACTGGTGGATGGGCCAGTACTGACGGGCTCAGTTGTCGCTACTGATTGGAAATTCGTATGTGGCCAACTGTTAAGGAAAGTTCCAAATAGGATTTATGGTGCCCGGATAGACATGAATTGGTTGAAAAGAAATTTTGATGAGCTAGATGCAGAGTCGATGATAATACTCTAAAATGACATACTTTTATATGTTAATTGCATATATAGTTTGAGTATGATTCTACTAAATTGTGCTTTTTATGGTTTTTTATCTTGTAGGGATCAAATTGAAGGCAAAAGGAAATTTGGGGGTAAAAAGCGTGAATTTGAAGACAAAATGGGCCAGAATGCGAAATAGGAAAGAAGTGGTGTCGAAAATACAAAGTGTGGAAGACTTGGGGGCAAAAATTCGAAGAAGAGAATTTATAAACATAAGAGTCTATTTAAATTTAAATTTTATTAGGATTATTGTTAAGATTATTATTTAGATTTAATTGCATCTTTTATCTTCATTTATCCTTTAGAGTTTAAATAGGAACAAACTAAGTTTCCATGTACTATAAATAGGGGATGGAGTGACACAAATTGACACTCATCTTTTCTATAAAAGCTCCCTCTCCCAAAAAGCTCTAGCTTTTTGTTGCTTTTATTATTCAATAAAATTCCATTTGATTAAACTTATTTCTTTTTTTCCCAAAAAGCATGAGCCACTAAACTCATCTAGCCGAAGGTTGTCGAGATTCCCCAAAAAAAGGTTCATGAGGCTTAGAATCCGCACTTAGCCTTCTTAATGAGTATTCATCATTTCTCCTCATTACGAGACTGACGCTTCTGTCCATGTTCTTCCAAAAGTGATATTTTCATCTTGTGCAAAGGCGGCCACTTTGTATGTTTTGGAAAGGTTGCACAATCGGTTCGTTAGCTTACTGCGTCAGTAGTTGTCGAGCCCAAGAGACAAAATGGCGTGGCATTCGCCATTGAGAAGTGATAATCTAGTGCAAGACGGTCCCACAAAAGTGACGATTGGCTAGAGTCAGGTTCCTCTAAATCGTAAGTCTAAAATCTAAGTGGAGCTGGTGGTCGTAGGCATTATTTTCCACTATAACTGGCTTATTCTGTTATGAGAAGGATCACCTAAAAGCCTAGGATTGAACCCAAGGAGGATCGAGACAACCGGAGGGTGGAATTCCTTAAATCGAACAATCTTTTTCCTCAATTTTGTTTCTTTTTACAATTTCAATTTCAATACATACAATTTCAATTCGTCCATATTTATAATTCTGTCTTTTTTTTTTTATTTTTTTCAGGAACTTTGTTTTTCTTAGGCACGACTATGCCCGAGATTTCAAGGAACAAGAAGTTGTAGCAATCCAGCCCCTGAGGATTTGACCTTACTTCCCTAATACTATTCTTTTCGTTATTTCTTAGGGATAGGTTATTTTTGATGGTTTCAACGACACACCAAATTTTGGCACCGTTGCCGGGGACTTGTAACATACTAATCTTGTTTCTTTTGTTTCTTAAGACCAGGTCTTCTCCAGGTATTCTTACGTTTGATTCAGAAATAGAAAAGACTACGAGAGCTAATCGCAAGGAAACAAAGTTATGAAAAAAGCAATCAAAGGTGGTAAGGACTCAGAGTAACCCACCACCAGAAATAGAAACAGGCGACGAAGTTGAGTCTAGGGTTAATGAAAACCCTACTCAAACACTAGAAAACAAAAGAATAGGAGTCAATCCACTCGAAGAAGTGCTTAACACTAGGGTTAACGAAAACCCGAATCTAGCACATCAACCTATGGCTCAAGCGATTCGGCAATTGGCTGAACCTCTTGCAGAACAACAACCATTATGCATTGCGTATCCTACTATAGATACTGATTTTGAACTGAAGTCAGGATTAATCCAGTTACTGTCAAATTTTCATAAGTTGCAAAACAAAAATCCCCACAAACATTTGAAAGAGTTTCATATGGTTTGTCTTACCATGAAACCTCAAGGCGTAACTGAGGATAAAATTAAATTGTGTACTTTCTCTTTTTCCCTAGCAGATTTTGCTAGGGAATGGTTATTTTATCTATCTCCTAGATCTATTACAACTTGGACTGATCTTTTCCATTTGTTTCTCAACAGGTTTTTTCCAGCATCATATGCAGTTTAGTTAAGAAGGGAGATCGTTGGGATAAGGCAAAAAGAAGTAGAGTCTCTTTACGACTATTGGGAGCGATTTAAGAAGTTGTGTGCAAGTTTCCCACAACATGGTATAACGGAACAATCTCTACTCCAATACTTTTATGAAGGCTTGAAGCCCATAGAAATGAACATGGTAGATGCCGCCAGTGGAAGGGCATTGGTCAACATAACTCCCCAACAAGCAAGGGACTTGATACCCACGATGGCTGCAAATACCCAGCAATTTTGAGTCAATCCTGAACCCACTAGAAGGGTTCACCAGCTAAGTAATTCAACCTTAGAAGATAAAGTCGATAAACTTACTAATATTGTGAATTCTCTTGTTGTAGAAAAAGTAAGACCAACCCGACTATGCGAAATTTTACAACACCCGGACATACAACTGATGCATGCCCTAATTTGTATGATGATACTATTGCCCATTTAGATGTTGTGGGGAACTTTCCTAGACCACCACAAAGGCGATATGACCCCTACTCTGATACCTATAACCCAATATGGAAAGACCATCCTAACTTGAGTTATAGGGCTAACCCACGGTATAACCAGCCATACCAAAATCGGTTTTCACAATAGCCGCAAGATTTAGGTACTTCTCTAGAAACCATGATCAATAAATTAACAGCTAATATGCTTGATTTTTTAACAAAAAACCGATGCATCTATAAGAGAGTTGACCACATCAATTGAGAAAATGAACTCACAAGGGAAGTTACCATCACAAACAGAACCTAACCCAAGACAAAACACAAATGCAGTGACGTTGCGAAGTGGAAGAGAACTGGAACCAATTCCTGGCAGAAATCTTGGCCAAGATTCTACCCAAGAGAAGCACGAGAATGATGAACCGGTCCGAACGAAACCTCCATTGCCTAAAATTCAACCTCTATTTCCAAGATGGTTGAACCAGCATCGGAAAGGTAAAGAGGACAAAGAGATCCTCAAAAAATTCAGAAATGTCAAGATCAACATACCACTACTAGATGCCATCAAACAAATTCCGCTATTTGCCAAGTTCCTTAAAGAGCTCTGCACCAACAAGCGAAAATTAACTGGTAATGAAAGAGTAAGTGTTGGTGAGAATGTATTCACGGTGTTACAACGAAAGATGCCAGCAAAATGCAAAGATAGGGTCATGTTCGCAATACCATGCAAAACAGGCCTCTTAGGAATTAAAAAAAACAATGTGTGATTTAGTAGCTTCCATAAATGTAACGCATTTTTCCATTATGAATCACTTAACGCGGGTTTTTTGATGAAAACAAGTGTTATTATTCAATTGGCAGACAGGTCTATTGTGTATCCTGAAGGAGTCCTTGAGGATGTGTTAGTGAAAGTCAACGAGTTTATCTTTCCTGTAGACGTTTATGTAGTGAAAGTGGAAGAGGATAACACTCTTGGGTCTTCGAACATCTTGCTGGGCCGACCTTTCTTTAGTACCGCTAGCACTAAGACTAACGTGCGTAGCAGAATCCTCACAATGGAATTTGATGGGGAGATCGTGAAGTTTAACGTTTATGATGCTATTAGTCACCCAAGTGAAATCTTGAACGTAAATCGTGTCGACATAATTGACTCATTAGTAGGAGAAACTTTTGAGTCGCCTTATGAAGATAAATTGAATTGATATGTGATGATTTTGAATCTGTTAATGAATTGTTGTCTCCGATGAACATTGATCGCTGGATTTTAGAGTTTTAAATTTATATGAATGAGAATGATCGAACCTAGAAACTAACCCTGACAACGATTGAGACAAGTGCACCTATTGAATAGTAGTATAGCTTAGGCAAGACCAGATTGTCAAACCCAAAGGAACTAAAAGTACTAATACCAACTTTCTTTTTATTATCTAGCCTAAAATAAGTGAAGTTGTTATCTAATCTAAAATTAACTAATTACTAAGCTAAAGACTCAAGACAAAAAGAACGAATTGGGGAAATACTGTTGGGAAAACTCAGTTGATTAAGACGATACCCTAGGAAGAATCCAGCTAGACTTCACTTGTTATCTAACACTGAACCAGGCGATTTATTCACTTGACTTGATCCGTAAGACTCCCTAACTTATATTAAACCCTCTCTTGAGGCGAATAATGTCTAACCCTATGTTGATTAATTGAAATATCTTTCTAATTAAAACCCCTAGAATCGCATTATCTCGATCTATAGACTCCCATATTAGGTTTCACCCTAATCCGGCAAAATCTCGTCACACTATCTCTAGGCGTGCGATCAACTCCGCTTGATTATGCTAGATCTACTCTTAAGCAGGGACTTTTGCTCCTCCACCTAAGCACATCCAACTTGAATTAATATCCTGAAAATATTAACACAAGAATTAAACACACATAATTAAGAACAAATCAAGTATTTATCATAATTAATATCCTGATAAACAGATCAAAAGGTCTTTACAGGGTTGTAACGGGGCTTGGGTTATAGGTGTGGATAAAGGTTGAATTAGAGGGTTAGAATCGAGACTGACTTGACAAGTTACCTATCTAATAATAAGTAACTACATCAACTGAAAAATAATAACCCTAATAATACGAGCTTTTCTTTTGATAAATAGACTTTACTTGTATAAGCTCATTTTTCATAATACTGATACTGAATATACTTTGATTGATTTTTTTAAGAACAAATCAAGTAATAAATGATAAATTCAACTACTGAAATAATATACTTAGGTAACTTAATCAAATCAAATCTCGATATAAGGGTAGTCAAAAGGAATGGTGATAACAAATACAAAGGTTTTTGGGGTAATACTAGTGGGTGAGTCAATAAAAAGGGTTGTTAGGATCAACGAGGTTCACTAGGGGTTAGCTATGAAGGTAGGCTTTTTAGTGGAGTGAGTGGGTTAAAAACCCTAGGTGCCTTTATCATCTCGGTATATCAAATCATAGGTGTGGTCTCAACATGTATAATCGAGGCAAGTTCTAGAATAACAGTTCAATGGTTACACACTCATAATCAATAAAGTGAGCATGAAAAAGAATATATGCTCTATAAGGCTCAAAATCCCACAAAAATTATTGGTGTTTTTGACATCAACCTCGTAAATTTTAAATTTCAAGGTAGCATTCAGATTTAGATAGACAACCTATTTAATTAATTTTATTCTGAAAAAATAGACTTATCATGCTTGATTCTCTAATATTCTTCTAATTTAATCATCAATGCACAATTAACTATGACTTACTCAAAAACATGTCAATAAAGATCATAATTCATCAGAAATTTCATCCTAATTAGTAATATGAGAAAATTACTTAAGAATAGAATATAATTCAGGGATTTGAGAATAATGAAAAAAAGTTGGCACTTTTACCCTCAGGGATTGAGAATAATGCAAAAAGTTAGGCACTTTTACCCCCCACACTTAAGATGTACATTGCTCTCAATGTACAAAGATAGATAATGACAGTTATTAGATAATCAAAAGAGAGGGTAAAAAGTGACATTTCCTGAATTATGGATGGATTCCTTGGAGGATGTGGAGAATTCGTTGAGGGTGTCGTCTATTGTTGTGGCGGTTACTTAATGAGCTCTGTGCTAGATGAAAAAATTGGGAAGCTCATAAAGAATTAGCCAGGATTTATTAAGACACATTTAGAATAAACTAAATATATAATTATGGACAAGAAAACTAAAGAGAAAGAAAAATAAAAGTGGAATAAAATTAAAAGAAAAGGTGGATGGACCGAGGAGTCCTTATTGTTGTATGGTTCGTGAGGTGGGTGAGACCTCTAGGGCTGCGGGGATGCTGGTGGTGGCGGAAGTGGCGTGGCTATGGTCGTGGTCGTGGTAATTCCCTAGCAGCCTTTTGAACCTAACACTAAGAAACTAAAATAAATTAAACTAAATTAAACATAAGATTGTCAAAAGGAAGGAAATTGAAGTAAAAGAGAAAAGAAGAATAGAAACTAAATGGTCTCAAAGACCCTTGGCTTGGCGAGTGGATGAAGCGGCCGGCATGAACTTATGAATGTTGGTCTCCTTAAGGAGACTACGCTTGCTTTCTTCCGCTTCTTCATCATGGCTTTGGTGTGGCTCAAGAGTTATAGGGACTTGTTATGGAGAGGGAAATTTGAGAAAAGGGAATAAGAGAAGAAGGGGAAAGTAAATGAGAAGAATAGGGAGGGTTGGTGTTTAAGTAGAGGCTTAATTTTGGTACTTTCCCACGCCCGTGGACCGAGGGCATGTTGTTTCACACGGCCGCCTCACACAGCCGTGTGTCTAAGCGTATTGATTCTCCATGCCCATTTTTCAGCCAACCACACCCGTTTCTGATAAGTCAGTGTAGTCCACGGCCGTCTCGCACGGCCGTGGCGCTTTGTCGGTGCCCGTGGTGGGGTGGTTGGGTCCATGATTTTGAGAATTAGTTGGGGTTTGATTCATACCGCCTCTACTATGTCAGTACTGAGATTCTGTACTTCCACACGGTCACGGCCACGGCCCTGTGCAAGACCGTGTAGTCTGGAAATCTGCACTGTTGGTTAGTTTACAACTAGGTATCCAGAAAGAAAAAAAGAAAAGAAAATAAATTAAAAGTAGAATGTGAAAAATAGATTGTCTTGGTGCTTGGGTTGCCTCCCGAGAAGCGGTTGTTTATAGTCTTAAGCTAGACTTTTCTCGTATCTTAAAAATTAGGGAGATTTAAAGGTTTGAATATCTTCCTTCATACTTATAGTTCTATTTTCTTGATAAAGTTTGAGTCGAGAAACGTGTACCTTAAAGGTGCCGGATATGGGATTGCTTACCTCGACTGTTCCGTATGGGAAGATATTGTGTACTTGAAGGGGGATTTCTTCGTTTGCTTTCAGGTCTAACATGGTGATTCGAGGATCTGATTTATCTAACAGTACCTGGTCTCCTATTTTGAAGTGGTTTGATATTCCTATGAGCTCTTCTGGGGGCTCCTTCAGTTTTTCTTTGTGCAGTTCTGGTTCCTCTTTAAAGTGTGTCTTCCACTCTTCTAATCTATCGACCTAAAGGCTTCGTTCCTTGTGTAATTCTTCTGTGTTGGCATCAGGTCCATGATTTGGCTCAGGTTTGTATCCTTGTGGTATTTCTTGTTGTTAAAGTTGAACAACTTGGTTATCAACTGAATTTGCTTTTTCACCTTCATCAATTGTTGTCCTGGCCGAGTCAAGAGCTTGTAAACTGATCGATTCATCACCTACCTGAAGTATGAGTTCTCTTGTGCTAACATCAATTTTAGTTTGAGTAGTTGCTAAAAAGGGTCTTCCTAAAATTAAGAGGACCGAATTATCCTCATCCATGTCTGAGACAACAAAATCTACTGGGAAAACGAATTTATCAATTTTTATAAGAACATCTTCGATAATACCCCTAGGAATTCTAACACTTTTATCAGCTAATTGAATGCTCATCCTAGTTTGTTTGGGTTTCCCTAGACCTAGTTGTTTAAGCATTTTATAAGGCATGACATTTATACTTGCCCCTAAATCAGCTAATGCATTATCAACAGTTAGTCTACCAATTAAACATGGAATTGTAAAACTCCCTGGATCTTTTTGCTTCCACGGTAGTCTATTCTGTAACATTGCTGAGCATACTGCATTTAATTCCACGTGTGGTTCTTCATCTAATTTGTGCTTGTTCGTCAAGAGCTGTTTTAAAAATTTTCTTGAATCTGGCATGTGAAAAAGAGCTTCAAGAAGAGGTAAGTTGATATGTAATTTCTTTAAAAGTTTAAGAAACTTACCAAACTGTTCCTCTGTATCATCTCTCTTCATCGCTTCGGGATAAGGTATGCGAGGTTGGTACTCTTTGATTACCAGTTTTGGCTTTTCCTGTGTTACCTCTACTTTACCTTCTTTTACCTTGTTTCCTTGTATTGAATTGGGTTCATCTATCCCTATACTATCATGAGCTGTGATGGCTTGGATTTGCTCCTTTGGGTTAATCTCAGTGTTGCTTGGTAGACGCCCTTACGGTCGTTCGGACATTAACTTTGCAAGTTGTCCAACTGACTTAGTAAGTTCCCAACTTGGCTCTTGATCTCTTCAATCGTTGTTCGTTGGTTTGTTTTAGTGTCTTGGAAACGGTTTTCTGTGGCTGCCATGAATCTTGTCAGCAACTCTTCAAGGTTCGGCTTCTTTTCCTGTAGATAGGACTGATTTTGGAAATTTTGAGGAGGTTGTTGTCTTTGATTTCCTTGATTTCCTTGACCTCCCCATGTAAAATTTGGGTGGTTCCTCCAACCTAGATTATAAGTATTACTATAAGGGTTATTATTAGATCTGAAATTATTACCTATATAGTTCATCTGTTCGCTCTCTGTGCCCGGTTGGTAGGGTGGGTACTCAGGATTCGCCACAGTTCCACTTGCGTCGCACTGTTTAATGGACGTGCCTGCAAAGAACACAAACTATCAAGCTTTTTATTCATCATCTCTACCTGTGTTGATAGCATGGTTACTGCATCGAGATTAAAAACTCCGGCTGATTTTGTTGGTTTGGTCCTTGTAACCTGCCATTGATAGTTATTTAGTGACATCTCTTCAATAAACTCGTAGGCTACTTCAGGAGTTCTGTTGTTCAGGGTTCCACCAGCGGTTGAATCAATTAGTTGTCTCGTTGAAGGGTTCACACCGTTATAAAAAGTTTGGACTTGAAGCCATAAGGGTTAACCATGGTGCGGACACCTTCTCAAGATATCCTTGTATCTCTCCCATGCATCGTATAATGTCTCTAAATCCATCTGCACAAACGAAGAGATATCATTCTGTAATTTGGTCGTTTTGGCCGGTGGGAAATATTTTAATAAAATTTTTCGGTCATTTGATCCCACGTAGTGATTGACCCTTGTGGTAACGAGTTTAACCACTGTTTGGCTTTATTCCTTAATGAAAAAGAAAATAACCGAAGATGTATGGCATCATCAGAAATGCCATTTATTTTGAAGGTATCACAGAATTCTAAAAAATCAGCTATATGAGTGTTTGGGTCTTCGTCCTGCAAACCATCAAATTGAACAAATTGTTGAATCATTTGTATAGTGTTAGGCTTTAATTCAAAATTATTAGCAGCTATAGCAGGCCTAACAATACTCGATTCTGCTCCTGTTAAATGAGGTTTAGCATAATCGTACATAGTACGCGGAGCATTATTTTCTGCCACATCTTGTGGTGGATTATTCTCGTCCATCCCTTCAGTAAGATTGGATCTGTCTTCTCGCTCTTCTTCTGTGTAATTTAGGGCTCGCCTAATTTCTCTGTGATTCCTGTGAGCAGTTGCTTCAATATCACTATCGTATACTAGTGGTCCTTTTGGGTTCCTTCTAGTCATAAACTAGAGGTATCTGCTGAGAAGATAAAGAAAGAAAATTTAGCAAAATCAAAATTTAACCTAAAGAAAAAAGTAAATTGCGAAAAATAAAAAATAATGGCTAAAGTAATAAAAATAGAGTTTTCTTAATATTTTAGTTCCCCGGCAACGGCGCCAGAAACTTGATCGTTGGATTTCAGAGTTTTAAATTTATATGAATGAGAATGATGGAACCTTGAAACTAACCCTGACAACAATTGAGGCAAGTGCACCTATCGAACAGTAGTATAGCTTAGGCAAGACCGGATTGTCGAACCCAAAGGAACTAAAAGTACTAATACTAACTTTCTTTTTATTATCTAGCCTAAAATAAGTGAAGTTGTTATCTAATCTAAAATTAACTAATTACTAAGCTAAAGACTCAAGACAAAAAGAACGAATTGGGGAAATACTGTTGGGAAAACTCAGTTGATTAAGACGATACCCTAGGAAGAATACACCTAGACTTCACCTGTTATCTAACACTGAACCAGATGGTTTATTCACTTGACTTGATCCGTAAGACTCCCTAACTTATATTAAACCCTCTCTCGAGGCGAATAACGTCTAACCCTAGGTTGATTAATTGAAATCTCTTTCTAATTAAAACCCCTAGAATCGCATTAACTCGATCTATGGACTCCCATATTAGCTTTCACCCTAATCTGGCAAAATCTCGTTACCCTATCTCTAGGCGTGCGATAAACTCCGGTTAATTATGCCAGATCTACTCTTAAGTAGGTGATAAACCGTAAAAGTAACATATTTTAATCCCACATTTCATATGCTTTTGGATGATTTATTCCTTGTTTTATATAAAAAAGTGCTTGTAATCCTTTCTTTTCATGTCTTATACCCAGGAAAGCACCCGAGGATGAAAACAACACGAAACGGGCCCGAAACGGAGTAAATGGGCCTTATCACGAAATTGGCACGGCCTGGCCCAAAGTCCACACGGTCGTGCCTCGAAAAACACCTAGAGCACGGCCTCAACTCCGTCACACAAGACCCTGCCTCAAGTTAGAAATCCAAACACGGTCAAGTCTCGATCCACACGGGCGTGTGCCATGGCCGTGCCTCTGTCGCTGGAAAGAGCAATTTCAGTCGGAAAAGGATACTTAGGGAGAAAGAATCGCATTCCAAGAGCCTATATATATCCCCCAAGTACCACCTTTGAAAGGCATCGAAAGCTACGCCTAGGAGCCAAGCCGAGAAGGTCAGAGCTAGGGAATAACACGAGGATAGCCAGTTGATCATCCCAAGAAGCCGAAATTATACTCGAGATGGCGGAATTCTCCTTCAATTCCTTCAGGGGGTTTTAGGGTTTTCTTATGTTTTGTTTTATCTTTTCTCTTGCGATGTTTTGTTTATTCATTATGAACTAAACCCCTCAGATACCTGAAGGGGATGAAACCTAGATGGATTTTGTTATTTGATTTTTAAGTTATATGATAATTACTTAGTTTGTTCTTAATTATGTTGCTTAATCCAAATCTAATGTGCTTAGGTGGAGGAGGAATAGACCCTGCCTAAGATTAGATCTAACATAATTAAGCGGAGTTGATCGAAAGCCTAGAGATAGGGTTACGAGATTTTGCCGGATTAGGGTGAAACCTAATATGGGAGTCCATTGATTGATTTATTGCTATCCTAGGGGGTTATTATAAGCGAGCGAGAGTTCCACTAATTAACCTAGGGTTAGACGTTATTCGCCTCGAGAGAGGGTTTAATATAGGTTAGGGAGTCTCACGGATCAAATTAAGTAAAGAAATCATATAATTTGGGGTTAGATAATAAGTGAAGTCTAGGTGGATTCTTCCCGAAGTTATCGTCGCAATCAACTGAGTTTTTCTTCAAAGTTATTTTCCAATTCATTCTTCTTGTCTTTGTGTCCTTAGTTTAAGTCTTCACAATTTAGTTTAAAGCAATCTTCATTCTAATTTTAAGGCTAAATAATAAAAAGAAAGTTAGTATTAGTACTTTTAGTTCCTTTGGTTTCGATAATCCGATCTTGCCTAAGCTATACTACTGTTCGATAGGTACACTTGCCTTTAATCGTTGTCAGAGTTAGTCTCCAGGTTTGATCATTCTTTTATAAATATTTAAAGCTCTGATTTTGACACGATCAAGTTTTTGGCGCCGCTGCCGGGGAACTAAAATATTAAGAAAACTCTATTTTTATTACTTTAGCCCTAATTTTTTTTCGCAATTTATTTCTTGTTTTTGTTTTTATTTTTACTTTTAGCTGAAATTTTTGTTCTTTCTTCTTTCTAGCAGGTACCTCTAGTTTATGACTAGAAGGAACCCGAGAGAACCTTTGATATTCGACAGTGAAATCGAAGCTACCGGTCGTAGGAATTGTCGGGAAACTAGGCGAGCCCTAGATTACACAGAAAGAGAGGAAGAAAACAGATCCAATCCTACTGAAGGGATGGACGAAAACAACCCACGACCACACAATGTGGGGGAAAATAATGCTCCACGTACAATGTTTGATTATGCGAAACCGTATTTAACAGGAGTAGAATCTAGTATTGTTAGGCCTGCTATGTCTGCTAACAATTTTGAATTAAAGCCTAACACAATACAAATGATTCAACAGTTTGTTCAATTTGATGGTTTACAGGACGAAGATCCAAACACGCACATAGCTAACTTTTTGGAGTTTTGTGATACCTTCAAAATAAATGGTGTTTCTGATGATGCCATATGTCTTCGGTTATTCCCTTTTCATTGAGAAATAAAGCCAAACGGTGGTTAAACTCGTTACAATGAGGGTCAATCACTACATGGGATCAGATGACTGAAAAGTTTTTAATGAAATATTTTCCACCGGCCAAAACGGCCAAATTACTGAATGATATCTCTTCTTTTGTGCAGATGGATTTGGAGACGCTATACGACGCATGGGAGAGATTCAAAGATCTCTTGAGGAGGTGCCCACACCATGGTTTACCCTTGTGGCTACAAGTCCAAACCTTCTATAACAGAGTAAACCCCTCAACGAGGCAACTAATAGATTCAGCCGCCGGTGGAACGCTGAACAACAAAACTCCAGAAGTAGCCGACGAGTTCATTGAGGAGATGTCACTAAACAATTATCAATGGCAGGCTTTAAGGACTAAACCAACGAAATCAGCAGGAGTTTTTAACGTTGATGCCATGACCATGTTATCATCACAGATAGAGATGATGAACAAAAAGCTTGACAGCTTATGTTCTTTACAGGCACATCCAGTCATGCAATGCGACACAGGTGGAAACGTGGTGAATTCTGAGTACCCACCTTACCAACCAGGAGTAGAGGATGAACAGATGAACTATATAGGTAATAATTTCTGATCCAATAATAACGCTTATAGTAACACTTACAATCCAGGTTGGAGGAACCACCCAAATTTTTCGTGGGAAGGCCAAGGCAATCAAGGAAATCAAAGGCAACAACCTCCTCAGAACTTCCAAAACTTTTCCTATCCACAAGAGAAGAAACCAACTCTCGAGGAGATGATGGCAAAATTCTCGGCAGGCACAGAGAAACGTATACAAGAAACTGATAGAGCAATTAAAAGCAACGAGAGTCGAATTGATGAAATTGCTAAGTCGGTCAAGGAAGTGACTAATGCAGTAGAGTAACTCGCAAAACTGATGTCAAAACGACCACAGGGACGTTTACCAAGTAATACCGAGATTAATCCTAAGAAGCAAATTCAGGCCATCACGGCTCAGGACAGTAAGAGGTTAGAAGAACCCAATTTAACGCCAGAAAATAAGGTAGATGAAGGTAAAGTAGAGGTAACACAAGAAAAGCCAAAACCGATAATTAAAGAGTACCAACCTCGCATACCTTATCCCGAAGCAATAAAAAGAGACGACTCAGAGGAATAGTTCGGTAAGTTTCTTAAACTTCTAAAGAAATTACATATTAACTTACCTCTTCTTGAAGCTCTTTTTCAGATGCCAGACTCGAGAAAATTTTTAAAACAACTCTTGACCAACAAACGCAAAATAGATGAAGAGCACCACGTGGAACTAAACGCAACATGCTCGGCGATGTTACAAAATAGACTACCACAAAAACTAAAAGATCCAGGGAGTTTTACAATTCCACGTTTAATTGGTAGTCTACATATTGATAATGCGTTAGCTGATCTAGGGGCAAGCATAAACGTCATGCCTTATTCCCTGTTTAAACGACTAGGTCTAGGGAAGCCCAAACAAACTAGGATGAGTATTCAATTAGCTGATAAAACTGTTAGAATTCCTAGGGGCATTATTGAAGATGTTCTTGTCAAAATTGATAAATTTGTTTTCCCAGTAGACTTTGTTGTCTTAGACATCGATGAAGATAATTTAATCCCTTTAATTTTAGGAAGGCCATTTTTAGCAGCTGCCAGAACAAAAATTGATGTTGCTACAGGTGAGCTCATACTTCGTGTAGGAGATGAATCGATCAATCTTCAAGCTCTCGACTCGGCCAGGACAACAGTCGATGAAGGTAAGAAAGTCACTTCAATCGATAATCAAATTGTTCAATCTTCATCGCAAGAAACATGACAAGGCCTGAACCCTGAGCCGACCCATAAACCCCACGTCGACAAGGAAGAATTACACGAGGAACAAAGCTTTAGGGTCGACAATTTAGAGAAGCAGAAGATAGAGATCAAAGAAGAGCTAGATCCACATGAAGTAAAACCCGAGGAACCACCAGAAGAGCTCATAGGGTCATCAAATCACTTCAAAATAGGAGACCAGGTACTGTTAGACAAAGCCGATCCGCACATCACTTCAACAGAACCAAGGGCAAAGGGAGAAATAATTCTCAAGGTACATGATATCTTCCCACACGGATTAGTCGAGGTAAGCAATCCAATATTCGGCACTTTCAAGGTAAACGCTTCTCGACTTCAACTTTGTCAAGAGAATAAAACCGTAAGTACGAGGGAAGATATTCAAACCTTTAAACCTCCCTAAAATTTTCAAATAACGAGGAAAAGTCTAGCTTAAGACTATAAACAAGCGCTTCTCGGGTGGCAACCCGAATACTAACACCATTTCTTTTTACATTTGTTTTTATTTGTCTTTTCCTTTTTTTTCTTTTCCTTTTTTAAACTAACCAAAAATGCAGGTTTTTCAAGCCACACGGCCTTACACACGGTCGTGTCCGTGGCCGCGTGGACCACTTAAACCGCCACACTGACAGGGCAGAGGCCGTGTAGTCAGCCCAACCCCCCCAACGTCACAGATCCAACCACCCTCCCCACGGGCACCAACAGATAGGGCACGGCCGTGCCCTCAACCTTGTGAAGCTACTGACTTCCACACCATGGGAAGAACACGCTCGTGCCTACAAATCGTGTGAAGCTACTGACTTGACAAACACGGGCGTGCAGATCCGAAGCACGGGCATGGGGTGGTAAACACACACCACAACACGCCCGTGCGAGGAGGCCGTGTAAATTGACACACTCTAGGACCACGACCGTGGAGGAGCACCAAATTTGAACATTTATTTAAACCCCTCACCTTTTCCCCTTCCCTCCATCTGACTTCTTTATTTTCTCTCCTTTTCACTCTTCTCTATCTTAGACTCTCCAAGACTCTAGATCCTTGAGCAAATCAACACTATGCCGAAGAAGCGAAAGAAGCTAAGCATAGACTCCTTAACAAAGAACGATAAACATGAGTTCATGCCGGCAACTTCGTCTCAACACCAAGCCAAGGGTCTTTGAGACCAAATTATTTTTCCTTTTTGTTTCTCTTCTTCTTTATTTTCCTTATCTAAGCTTCTCAACTGCTCTTTTCATTTAATTTTTTTTAGTTTCTTAGTGTCAGGTTAGCCAGGCTGCTTGGGAATCACGCCGACCACCACGAGAACCTTGTAACACCCCTCACCCGTGTCTGACTCCAGGACAGGGTTCAAGGCGTTACCGGACTTAAACATTCACAATCATACAAAATCGGGATACCAAATTTTGCCCAAAATCTAAAACTTTTCAAAGACATGCATTTGACATTGTCATCTATTTAATCACTTATACCACATAACAAGACATTAACACATACCATGGACAAATAGGCTTATAAGCCAAAATCATTATAAGCCACATCTCATGGCCATAATCAACAAATCACTATATGCCAATACATTTGGCTAATCACAACAACATCCATCATAGAAAAACTAAGTCCCTATACATGCCACTCACTTGAAAACATTTAACATACACATGCCAATACTCCAAGGATAATGACCCGATAGTGTGATACCGCCTCCGACGATCTCCAACGCTGAGCTGACCTGACAAAACTAAAAGAAATGGAAAGGAGGGAGTAAGCTTTACGCTTAGTAAGCTCGCATGAAAATAATAAGCAAGGTGATAGCATGTTATTTTCATATTCTTCCTATTTATTCAAATTCCAGTTAAGCTATTTTCTTGAGTCACAGTCATTAAATTATTTATATCTAGAGTTACGGAACTCCAAATTAAGATCTGTAAATTTTCCATGAAACTAGACTCACATATCCTTGTAACATAAAATATTCAGAATTTTTGGTTTAGCCAATTAGTACAGTTTATTCTTTAAAGTATCCCCTATTCTGCTGTCCAACAATTTCGACCATTCTTTGCTAAAATTTAATTATCTTCTTGTACAGAATTCAAATGATGTTCTAGTTTGCTTCTTATAAAAATAGACTCAATAAGAAATCTAACCATATAAATTATGTCCCAATATTATTTCTGTACAATTTTTAATGATTTTTCCATGTCAGAACAGGGGATCTCGAAATCACTCTGCACCAGTCTCACAAAAATCTAAATATCTCAAAATATACCAATCCTTTGCTTTTTCTGTTTCTTTTATATAAAAATAGACTCAATAAGCTTTAAATAAATGTCTTATAAAACTTATAATTCAATTTCTACTATTTTTGGTGATTTTTCAAATTCACCTTATTGCTGCTGTCCAAAACCGCTTTATTGTAAAATTTTGCTTTCTCTCACTTTAGTTGTGTTCATCACTTGCCTATACCAATCTTTCTAATTTCCGATTACATATCGAGCATATTGTTCATACGTACATTTGCCACATTTCTCAATTGGTCACATTCACACTTGCACTTATTCATAACATGATCGCACCAATCATCATTAGCAAATTATCTCGTTGAACCCCTTCGGAAAACGCCCGATACTCGGTGGTCTCAGCACATAGCTCCACCCACACATAATTTGGCTTTCTTGTACACATGGTGAAGGTCCCTTATCACCCATGTGACCTAGCCATTCCATCTCGTAGCTCTCTTGTCTACATGGTGTCCAACACTAGGAACCACTCATGTGACCTAGCTACTCATAACCCGTAACTTTCTTGTACACATGGTATACACACAGTATTACACATGTGACCTAGTTACATATGAAATTATTATCCCGTAGCTTTCTTGCACACATGGTGAAAATCCCTTATCATCCATGTGGCCTAGCTACATATCAAATTTTGCCATCTCGTAGCTTTCTTGTGCACACGGTGAAGTTCCCTTATCACTCGTGTGACCTAGCTACATATTGTCCGTATCTCTCGGTTTTCCGAAGGTTCAATCGAGAATTTCGCATTCCATACATTTTCATATTGTAGTTATCACCCAATGATTTCTATAATATCTAGCAAAATAATTATTGAACAAGTAAAATAAATGCATTATTTACATATAAACTTTCCATTTCACATAATAACCATAGTCATAGAAAACACCTTTAAGCACAACATTTGAACCCATTTCCATGTCACCTATGTCACCTTTTATCATAAACATATTATTAAATCAATTCACCAACATAATATACTAAACATGTAATTCAGAAAAATCAATTTAATACCACAATTTAGGTTTCAAATATACATTACGACATTATTGCATTATTATTAACACACCAACTTACCTCGAATGCCGAAACGACCATTTTACCAACTTTCTCGATTTTCGATTTTCCTCCAATTCTAGGTCCAAATCTCGTTTTTTGGGGTCTAAAACATCACATTTCACTTATTTAATTAATTTACTATTCAAAACAGTCCTTAACTCAACTTTTGCAAAATTACAATTTTGCCCCTAAACTTTTACATATTTACACTTTTTCCCCAATACTCGAAAATTAAACTTCAGCCCTTATTCTTATGTTTTATAACATGCTGGTCATTTTTATCTTCTATGGCAACATCAAATTCTCACTCTAACATGTACTTATGAACATTAGGTATTTTTATCGATTATGACGTTTTACTCGTTTTCACGTAAAACCGCTTAGTAAAAGTTGTTTAACATAATTTCATCCTTCATATTCTATCATAAAACATCAAAATAAACACTTTTCACCTATGGGTAATTTTCCAAAGATGAACCCTAGCACGAATTATTGGTAGCATAAGCTAAATCGAGCTACCGGGACTCCAAAACCGTAAATAACTTGAAAAACGGGGCTAGAACGGACTTACAATGAGCTTGGAAAGTTGAGAAAACCCTAGCCATGTCTTCTCTTGGTAAATTTTATCCATATGAAGAAGATGGACATATTTGGCATTTAAATTTTGTTTTCAGTTCATTTAATTCACAAAATTACCAAAATGCCCCTTAAAAAAATTCTTTTGAAACATACCCATCCATGTCCATTTTTGTCCACCAACTTAACCAATGGTCTAATTATCATTTAAGGACCTCCAATTTAAAATTTCATAACAATTGGACACCTCTAACATGTAGAACTCAACTTTTGCACTTTTTACAATTTAGTCCTTTTGACTAAATTGAGTGCCCAAACGTCAAAATTTTCGAATGAGATTTTCACGAAACCATTCCGTGAAATTGTAGACTATAAAAATATAAATAAAATAAATTTCTCAACATCAGATTTGTGGTCCCGAAACCACTGTTCCGTTTAGGCCTTATTTCGGGATGTTACATTTCTCCCCCCTTAGGGATTTTCGTCCCCGAAAATCTTAACAGAATGAGGGTTAATATACTTCTCATGATTTCTAACATCACTAAATAATCTTTTTGAAGACGATATTTTCAGAAACACTCTGTCATCGATCTGAATCCTAATAAAACTCAGTGAATTCTGTCAAACAAAGAATCGATACATATTGAAATTATTATGCTAATTCCATCAAACGTTCGAAAACAACCCACTAGCATTTCTCTTGGCTCCCCACAGATCAATTGATGATCACTCACAATCTTTCAATAGCTTAATTCATCACCACTGTCTTAAACTCAAATTTTGCTACGCCATCAGATATATTAAACTCTCGAAACCAAGAAACATATGACAATCCTCGTTAAACAAACAGTGTCATCAAAATTTTCAATACAGACATAATAATAACCATCTCTAAATTACTAATCGAACAGCTCTTTTTAATATAATATTAACTGTCTGAAAACATGAACCATTACTTTACATTTTAGAAAATATACACATTCAAATCCGTTCATTGGTGCGTCACTGAAAAATTATAATTCCATTGTGTTCCAAAGTCGATTATAACAGAGATAAAACATATTCTATACAAATATAAATAGAACAATAGCCAAAAGAAACAGTAGAATCATTTCATATAAGTTCACTGTCACTCTTATCTCAGACGTAATGGAATTAAATTTCAATAAAAGATAGTGGAATACCAATCATAGATCAATCAAACTGACGATTCTTTACTCAAAAAACAAGCAATTATAATTGTCTCTAAAAAGATACGAAAACATAAAATGCCCAGAAGAGATAGTCATAAACTGCTCAACTATGACTGTCATATTTAAACATCTTCACATGTCAAACATCATTCTTCTGACTAATTCTGCCCTCACTAATTTCCACATTATTTCTTTCACTAAAGAAAATCAGTTCAGAAAAATTTCAGTTAATACTTCCTTTCAGTATCTTATTTGAATAAGTCGATTTATCAAAGTTAAATTTTTCACTAATTATGATATTGTATAAACCAAATAATTCTTGAGTCAATATGATATTTCTCTAATCCTGTCCTTCATTTTTCAACCATCCTCAGTCTTTGATCATATCTATAGTATTTTCTATAACTGAACTCTTTGATTCCACACTTAGGAGCTTAATCAACATGATTCTCATGAATTTCTGTTATAAACACCTCATCGGTAAGGGGGTGAGGTCGTACAGCCTCTAACTCGATTCTCACACATATATATATCCATATGACACATATTTCATTATCAACATATGTCATTATAACTATACAACCCACTTCGAACAATTTATCATTCATATTTGCCTGACATAAAATTTTCAATTATCTCATTCAAACAAGTGCACTCATTCATACATTCTACGAAATTTGAATAACTTATTTATCACATTCACTAATCAATTTTAGTCAAGCACGCTACAGTATTTGAAGGTCAGAAAAATGTGAATAAGCATATCACTGTATAAACTTTCATTTCACACATTATCACATATACACATTACGAATTCTTATTCATACTTTTCTGGGTTTAACTCATCATAGCTACACTTTATTCAAATACTTCAGTATCACAATCATATGGTCGAATATAGCTCGGTTGGAGAGTATTTCTCTTTTAATAAGATTGTCCTCAATCGCGTCGGAAGGCATCACACTATCACATATTGGTGGCATGTATAACTAGACTCTCACACTTCCTATGTTAGTCCGAGAACCGACTAAACCATAGCTCTGATACCACTAAATGTAACACCCCTCACCCGTGTTCGACTCCGGGATAGGGTTCAAGGCATTACCGGACTTAAACATTCACAATCATACAAAATCGGGTTACCAAATTTCACCCAAAATTTAAAACTTTTCAAAGACATGCATTTGACATTGTTATCTATTTAATCACTTATACCACATAACAAGACATTAACACATACCATGGACAAATAGGCTTATAAGCCAAAATCGTTATAAGCCACATCTCATGGCCATAATCAACAAATCACTATATGCCAATACATTTGGCTAATCACAACAACATCCATCATAGAAAATCTAAGTCCCTATACATGCCACTCACTTGAAAACATTTAACATACACATGCCAATACTCCAAGGATAACGACCCGATAGTGTGATACTGCCTCCGACGATCTCCAACGCTGAGCTGACCTGACAAAACTAAAAGAAATGGAAAGGAGGGAGTAAGCTTTACGCTTAGTAAGCTCGCATGAAAATAATAAGCAATGTGTTAGCATGTTATTTTCATATTCTTCCTATTTATTCAAATTCCAGTTAAGCTGTTTTCTTGAGTCACAGTCATTAAATTATTTATATCTGGAGTTACAGAACTCCAAATTAAGATCCGTAAATTTTCCATGAAACTAGACTCACATATCCTTTTACCATAAAATTGTCAGAATTTTTGGTTTAGCCAATTAGTACAGTTTATTCTTCAAAGTCTCCCCTGTTCTGCTGTCCGACAATTCCGACCATTCTTTGCTAAAATTTAATTATCTTTTGGTACAGAATTCAAACGATGTTCTAATTTGATTCTTCTAAAGATAGACTCAATAAGGAATCTAATCATATAAATTATGTCCCAATATTATTTTTGTACAATTTTCAATGAGTTTTCCAAGTCAGAACAGGGGATCTCGAAATCACTCTGCACCAGTCTCACAAAAATCTAAATCTCTCAAAATATACCAATCCTTTGCTTTCTCTGTTTCTTTTATATAAAAATAGACTCAATAAGTAAATGTCTTATACAACTTATAGTTCAATTTCTACCATTTTTTGTGATTTTTCAAATTCACCTCACTGCTGCTGTCCAAAACAACTTTATTGTAAAATTTTGCTTTCTCTTACTTTAGTTGTGTTCATCACTTGCCTATACCAATCTTTCCAATTTCCGATTACATATCGAGCATATTTTTCATACGTACATTTGCCACATTTCTCAATTGGTCACATTCACACTTGCACTTATTCATAACATGATCGCACCAATCATCATTAGCAAATTATCTTGTTGAACCCCTTCGGAAAACGCCCGATACTCGGTGGTCTCAGCACATAGCTCCACCCACACATAATTTGGCTTTGTTGTACACATGGTGAAGGTCTCTTATCACCCATGTGACCTATCCATTCCATCTCGTAGCTCTCTTGTCTACATGGTGTCCAACACTAGGAACCACTCATGTGACCTAGCTACTCATAACCCGTAACTTTCTTGTACACATGGTATACGCACAGTATTACACATGTGACCTAGTTATATATGAAATTATTATCCCGTAGCTTTCTTGCAAACATGGTGAAAATCCCTTATCATCCATGTGGCCTAGCTACATATCAAATTTTGCCATCTCGTAGCTTTCTTGTGCACACGGTGAAGTTCCCTTATCACTCGTGTGACCTAGCTACATATTGTCCGTATCTCTCGGTTTTCTGAAGGTTCAATCGAGAATTTCGCATTCTATACATTTTCATATTGTAGTTATCACCCAATGATTTCCATAATATCTAGCAAAATAATTATTGACCACGTAAAATAAATGCATTATTTACATATAAACTTTCCATTTCACATAATAACCATAGTCATAGAAAACACCTTTAAGCACAACATTTCAACCCATTTTCCATGTCACCTATGTCACCTTTTACCATAAACATATTATTAAATCAATTCACCAACATAATATACTAAACATGTAATTCAGAAAAATCAATTTAATACCACAATTTAGGTTTCAAATATACATTACGACATTATTGCATTATTATTAACACACCAACTTACCTCGAATGCCGAAACGACCATTTTACCAACTTTCTCGATTTTCTATTATCCTCCAATTCTAGGTCCAAATCTCGTTTTTTAGGGTCTAAAACATCACATTTCACTTATTTAATTAATTTACTATTCAAAACAGTCCTTAACTCAACTTTTGCAAAATTACAATTTTGCCCCTAAACTTTTACATATTTACACTTTTTCCCCAATACTCGAAAATTAAACTTCAGCTCTTGGAATGTGTTTCTTTGGCCCTAAGTATCCTTTTTCGATTGAAATTGCTCATTGCCACGACAGGGACACGGGCATGGCACACACCCGTGTGAACGGTCTTCAAGCCGTGTTCGGATTTCTTTAATGAGGCACGGCCGTGTGAAACGGGGGTAGGCCGTGTTCTAGTTGCTTAATGAGGCACAGCCGTGTGAGCTTGGGCCCAGGCCGTGTGTATTTCGTGATATGGCCCATTTACTCCGTTTTGGGCCCGTTTTACGTTCTTTTCATCCTCGGGTGCTTTCCTGAGTATAAGACATGAAAAGAAAGGATTAAAAACACCTTTTTACATGAATCAAGGAATAAATCATCCAAAAATATGCTAAATATGGGATTAAAATATGTTTCTTTTACGGTTTATCAAACACTAAAGTTTTACCTTCTATTATGCAGGCACTAGATTTGGAATTGAAACCACTTCCTGAGCATCTTAAATATGCATTTCTGGGGAAAGATAATATCTTACTTATCATAGTCTCAAACAGACTCTCCAAGCTCGAAGAAGATAATATCTTACTGATAAACCGTAATAGTAACATATTTTAATCCCACATTTAGTATGCTTTTGGATGATTTAAGCCTCGATTTATATAAAAAGGTGCTCTTAATCCTTTCTTTTCATGTCTTATACTCAGAAAAGCACCCGAGGATAAAAAGAGCGAGAAACGGGCCCAAAACGGAGCAAATTGGGCCAAGGTAAAAATCGACACGGCCTGGACTTAAGCCCACACGGCCGTGCCTTATTGATCATCTAGAACACGGCCTGACCCCCAATTTACACGACCGTGCCTCATTTAAGAAATCCGAACATGGCCCAAAGACTTGTCACACGGGCGTGTGACATGGCCGTGTCCCTGTCGTGGCAATGAACAATTTCATTCGGATTTGGATACTTTGGGGCAAAGAACACATTCCAAGAGCCTATATATATATATCCCCTAAGTTCATTTTTGAAGGGGGCGGTTAGCTAGGCCAAGAAGCCAAGCTGAGAAGGTCAGATTTGTGGGAATCACTCGAACATAGCCAGTTGATCCATCCCAAGAAGTCGAAATTCTACTCAAGGCGGCAGATTTTTCCTTCAATTCCTTCAGGGAGTTTTAGGGATTTCTTATGTTTTGTTTTATCTTTTCTCTTGTGATGTTTTCTTTATTTGTTATGAACTAAATCCTTCAGATACCTGAAGGGGATGAAACCTAGATGAATCTTGTTATTATTTTCTGAATTATATGATAAATACTTAGTTTGTTCTTAATTATGCAAGCTTAATCCAAATTTGATGTGCTTAGGTGGAGGAGGAATAGACCCTACTTAAGAGTAGATCTAGCATAATTAAGTGGAGTTGATCGCACGCCTAGAGATAGGGTGATGAGATTTTGCCGGATTAGGGTGAAACCTAATATGGGAATCCATAGATCAATTTACTACTATTCTAGGGGGTTATTATTCGAGAAAGAGATTTCCGTTAATTAACCTAGGGTTAGACGTTATTCGCCTCGAGAGAGGGTTTAATATACGTTAGGGAGTCTTATGGATCAAACTAAGTAAATAAATCGTTTGGTTCAGGATTAAATAACAAGTGAAGTCTAGGTGGATTCATTCTGAGGGTGTCGTCTTAATCAACTGAGTTTTTCCTAAAGTTATTTTCCCAACTCATCCCTTTTGTCTTTGTGTCTTTGGCTTAGTAAATAGTTTAGATTATATTAAAGCAACTTCACTTATTTTAGGCTAAATAATAAAAAGAAGGTTAATATTAGTACTTTTAGTTCCTTTGGGTTCGATAATCCGGTCTTGCCTAAGCTATACTACTGTTCGATAGGTACACTTGCCTTCAATCATTGTTAAAGTTAGTTTCCAGGTTTGATCATTCTCTTTATAAATTTTAGAACTCAACAGGCATACGATCAAGTTTTTTGTGCCGTTGTCGGGGAACTAAAATATTAAGAAAACTTTATTTTTTTTACTTTAGCCATTATTTTTAATTGTTGCAATTTACTTTTATTTTTTCTAAAATAATCTAGGTTTTGCTAAATTTTCTTTCTTTTTTCGCGGGTACCTCTGGTTTATGACTTGAAGGAACCCGGAGGACCTCTAGTATACGACAGTGATATTGAAGCCACCGCTCGAAGAAATCGCAGAGAAATCAGGCGAGCCCTAAATTACACAGAGCAAAATCAAGAAGACAGATCCAATCCTACTGAAGGGATGGACGAGAATAATCCACAACCACATGATGTGGGAGAAAATAATGCTCCACGTACAATGTTTGATTATGATAAACCGCATTTAACAGGAGCAGAATCGAGTATTGTTAGGCCTGCTATAGCTGCTAATAATTTTGAATTAAAGCCTAACACAATACAAATGATTCAACAATTTGTTCAATTTGATGGTTTGTAGGACGAAGACCCAAACACTCATATAGCTAATTTCTTAGAGTTCTGTGATACCTTCAAAATAAATGGCGTTTCTGATGATGCCATACGTCTTCGGTTATTTCCCTTTTCATTAAGGAATAAAGCCAAATAGTGGTTGAACTCGTTACCACGAGGGTCAATCACCACATGGGAGCAAATGACTGAAAAGTTTTTATTGAAATATTTCCCACCGGCCAAAACGGTCAAATTACGGAATGATATCTCTTCTTTTGTGCAGATGGATTTAGAGACATTATACGACGCATGGGAGAGATACATGGATCTTGAGAAGGTGTCCACACCATGGTCTACCCTTGTGGCTACAAGTCCAAACTTTTTATTACGGTGTAAACCCCTCAACGAGGCAACTAATTGATTCAGCCACCGGTGGAACCCTAAACAAAAGAACTCCTGAAGCAGCCTACGAGTTCATTGAAGAAATGTCACTGAATAATTATCAGTGGCAAGTTACAAGGACTAAACTGATAAAATCAGCCGGAGTTTACAACATCGATACAGTAACCATGTTACCAACGCAGGTAAAGATGATGAATAAAAAGCTTGATAGTTTGTGTTCTTTACAGGCACACCCAGTAATGTAGTATGACGCGAGTGGAACTGTGGCGAATGCTGAGTACCCACCCTACCAACCAGGCGCAGAGAGCGAACAGATGAACTATATAGGTAATAATTTCAGATCCAATAATAATCCTTATGGTAATACTTACAATCTAGGTTGGAGGAACCACCCAAATTTTTCATGGGGAGGTCAAGGAAATCAAAGAAATCAAAGGCAACAACCTCCTCAAAATTTCCAAAATCAACCATATCCGCAAGAGAAAAAGCCAAACCTCGAAGAGATGTTGACGAAGTTCATGGCAAGCACAGAAAACCATCTCCAAGATACAGAGAAAACACTCAAAAATCAACAAACATCGGTTGACGAGACCAAGAACCGAGTTGGGGAACTCACTGAGTCAGTTGGGGAACTCACCAAGACAGTTGGACTACTTACTGAGATGATCTGTGAAATACGAGCAGAGATTTTTTCTAAAGAAATAGAATAGGTAAAAGTAGTTACATTAAGAAGTGGAAAAGAATTAGTCGAGCCAAAGAAAAAATTACCACACGAAAACAACAACACAAAGGATGAGGGAGTTGAGGAAGTAAATCCAATCCTCAAAGAAAGCAAACCACCAATCCCATATCAAGCAAAGTTGAAGAAAGAACGATTAGATGCCCAATACGGTAAGTTTCTCGAACTTTTTAAACAAATACATATTAACTTACCTTTTGTTGAAGCTATTTCACAAATGCCGAAGTACGCAAAATTCTTAAAGGAACTTCTGATGAATAAAAGGAAGCTTGAAGAAATATTGACGGTGGAACTTAATGAAGAATGCTCTGCCATCCTCCAAAACAAGTTACCAACCAAATTAAAAGGCCCAGGAGGTTTTACTATTCCTTGCTTAATTGGTAGCTTAAATATTAAGAAAGCATTAGCTGATCTAGGTGCCAGTATTAATTTAATGCCTTACAAAATGTTTAAACAACTAGATCTTGGGGAACCAAAACCCACTAGGATGAGTATTCAGTTAGCTGATAGATCTATTAAATATCCTAGAGGAGTAATCGAAGATATCTTGGTGAAAATTGATAAATTTATTTTCCCTATTGATTTTGTTATATTAGACATGGATGAAGACATTAATGTTCCCTTAATTTTAAGGCTTCCTTTTTAGCTACCGCTAGGGCTGTTTTCGATGTAGGTAACGGTAACCTTGCATTAAGGATTGGCGATGAGGAAATTACTTTTCAAATTTATGATGCCATGCGATATTCTAGAGAACAAGATGATGCCTGTTATTTTGTTGATACTACTAATCATATTATTCAAAACTTATTACAGGAAATCTTACATGATGACACGATGGAACTGTGCCTGACGCAAGACGAGGGGGAAGAAGATGAAGCTGATGAGCTGAATACATCTTCACCTAGACAAACGCAAAAAGAAAGCATTAAAGTCATGACAAAATGAAACAAAAACCCTCTATTGATGAACCACCCAAACTGGAATTGAAACAGTTGCCGAAACACTTGGAATACACATTCCTTGGGGAAAATTCTATGCTACCAGTTATTATCTCTTCAGAACTAAAATCCAAGGAAAAAGAGGAGTTGATACAGGTACTAAGAGAACATAAAAGGGCCATAGCTTGGAAAATTTCTAAGATCAAAGGAATAAGCCCATCATTCTGCACCCACAAAATTTTAATGGAAGAGGAATACAAGCCATGTGTGCAGCCTCAGAGACTGTTAAACCCCAACATGAAAGAAGTGGTTAAAGTCGAGGTAAGTAAACTTCTAGACGCAGAATAATTTATCCTATTTCTAACAGCACTTGGGTAAGTCTTGTGCAGGTAGTTCCAAAGAAAGGAGGTATGACGGTGGTGCCCAATGAAAGGAATGAGTTAATCCCTACAAGAACAGTTATAGGTTGGAGAGTCTGTATAGACTATAGAAAGCTGAACGATGCCACCAGAAAAGATCACTTCCCTCTACCCTTCATAGATCAAATGTTAGAAAGACTATCCGGGCATATGTATTACTGCTTCTTGGATAGACTCTCCGACTACTTCCAAATCCCCATAGCTCCTGAAGATCAAGAGAAGACAACATTTACATGCCCATACGGTACATCTGCTTATCGTAGAATGCCTTTTGGATTATGTAATGCTCCTACTACTTTTTAGCGTTGCATGCTGGCTATCTTCGACGAACTTGTGGAAGACATTATGGAGGTATTTATGGATGATTTCTCGGTATTCGGTAATTCTTTCCATCTTTGCCTTAAAAATTTAAAAGTAGTTCTAATGAGATGTGAGGAAACAAACCTTGTTTTGAATTGGGAAAAATGTCACTTTATGGTTAGAGAAGGGATTGTTTTAGGACATAAGATTTCTAGTAAAGGGATTGAGGTAGATAAAGCAAAGGTTGAAACCATAGAAAATTACCTCCCCCTAGTTCAGTTAAGGCTATTAGAAGCTTTTTAGGACATGCAGGGTTCTATAGAAGATTTATTAAAGATTTTTATAAAATAGCTAAGCCTTTAACAAAATTACTAGAAAAATATGTTCCTTTCAATTCCAATCAGGAATGTTTAGATGCATTTAATATCCTTAAGGATAAATTAATAAATGCTCCAATTATAATTGCACCTGATTGGAATTTACCCTTTAAACTAATGTGTGATGCAAGTGATTTTGTAGTAGGTGTAGTTTTGGGACAACGAAGAGACAAGCATTTTCAGCCAATTTACTACGCTAGCAGAACATTAACACCCGCACAAGAAAACTACACCACCACTGAGAAAGAATTGCTAGCTGTAGTTTTTGCTTTTGACAAATTTAGGCAGTATCTAATATTGTCTAAAGTTGTCGTTTACACTGACCATTCAGCTCTTCGTTATCTTTTAAACAAACCTCACGCAAAACCTCGACTTATACGATGGATTTTACTCTTACAGGAATTTGACTTGGAAGTACAAGATAAGAAGGGAGCTGAGAATCTTGCGGCAGATCACCTCTCCAGACTTGAGAATCCACACATCAGAGAACTCGATGAAAATGAGATAAACGATTCGTTTCCCGAAGAACAAATCTTTTCTATAACACATTCTGAGGTACCATGGTTTGCAAACATAGCAAATTATCTAGCCGCTAACATCTTGCTAGAAAGACTAACACATCACCAAAAGAAGTGATTCTTTGCTGATGCAAAAAACTATTTTTGGGAAGATCCCTTTTTTTTCTGCATATGTGCAGATCAGGTAATTCGGAGATGCGTTTCAAAGGCAGAAGCAAGCAAAATCCTGGAACATTGCCACTCAGGACCCTCAGGAGGACACTACAGTGGCATTAAGACAGCACACAAAATACTCGAATCAGGTTTTTATTGGCCCACTCTATTTAAAGATGCCAATAGGTATGTTACTTCGTATGATAAATGCCAAAGAATAGGTAATATTTCTAAACGTGATGAAATGCCTCAAGCATATATGTTATCATGTGAAATATTTTATGTATGGGGTATTGATTTCATAGGACCATTTCCTAGTTCATTTGGAAATAAATACATCCCAGTGGCAGTTGATTACATGTCAAAATGGGTAGAAGCAGAAGCTTTACCTACCAATGATGCTACGGTAGTAGTTAAGTTTCTCAAGAAACTGTTTTCTCGATTTGGGAAACCTAGAGCTATCATTAGTGATAGGGGCACTCATTTCTGTAATACTCAATTTGAAAAAGTTCTAAAGAAATATGGAGTACACCACAAGATAGCTACCCCATATCACCCTCAAACTAGTGGGCAAGTTGAAGTAGCAAACCGAGAACTTAAGCGCATCCTAGAAAAAACAGTTGAATCGAATAGAAAAGATTGGGCATTAAAAGTAGATGATGCCTTATGGGCCTATAGAACAGCATTTAAAACACCTCTAGGGACATCCCCATACAAACTTGTATACGGGAAAAGCTGTCATTTACCATTCGAGTTAGAACACAAAGCTTTTTGGGCCATAAAGTTTTTGAATTTCGATTTTAAAATTACAGGAAAGAAAAGAATGATGCAGATGAACGAGTTAGATGAATGAAGAGCTGAGGCCTACAAAAAATCGAAACTGTACAAGGAGGCAACAAAGCGACGCCATGATGCTCGTCTAAAGAAGTCGACACAATTCAAAGTAGGGGACTTGGTCCTACTATACAATTCAAGGCTTAAATTATTTCCAGGGAAACTGAAATCAAGCTGGTCAGGCCCATTCATGATCAAAATAATTTTTCCATATAGCTCAATTGAGGTAACTCACCCCACTAAGGGCACATTCAAGGTAAATGGTCACCGACTCAAAATCTATAATGGTGAAGATTTTAGGGATATGAGAGAGGAGTTTAAGCTTCGTGAGCCTTCTTTTAGAAATGAAAACAGGGTAAGTCTAGCTTAAGACTATAAACAAGCGCTTCTCGGGAGGCAACCTGAGCACTAATTCACTAACATTTTATTTTTATTTTTATTTTTTTCAGCATTTAACTCCATACTAAATTAGTCTAATAAAAGCGCAGGTTTTAGACCACACGGCCTTGCACACAGGCGTGCCCATGGCCGTGTGGAAGACAGGGGATGAACCACGGGCGTGCCAGTAGCCGTTCACAAACAGAGAATAATTCTTTTCCCAACACGGGCTGCGATACCAGTCCACGCTCGTGCTAACTGATAAACCATAATTATAACATATTTTAGACCCACATTTTATATGCTTTTGGATGATTTATCCCTCAATTTACGTAAAAAGGTGCTTTTAATCCTTTCTTCTCATGTCTTATACGCAGGAAAGCACCCGAGGATGAAAAGAACACAAAATGGGCCCAAAATGGAGTAAATGGGCCATATCACGAAATCCACATAGCCTGGCCCAAGGAGCACACGGTCGTGCCTTATCATGCATCTAGAACACGGCCTCACCCCGACTTACATAGCTGTGCCTCAACTTAGAAATCTGAACACGGCCTGTAGACGAGTCACGCGAGTGTGTGACATGGCCGTGCCCCTGTCGTGGACTTAGACAATTTCAGTCGGAAAGGGATACTTAGGGAGAAAGAATCGCATTCCAAGAGCCTATAAATACCCCATAAGTACCACCGTTGAAAGGGGCGTCGAGCTATGATAAACCGTAAAAGTAACATATTTTAATCCCACATTTCATATGCTTTTGGATGATTTATTCCTCGTTTTATATAAAAAGGTGCTTTTAATCCTTTCTTTTCATGTCTTATACCCAGGAAAGCAATCGAGGGTGAAAAGAACACAAAACGGGCCTAAAACGGAGCAAATGGGCCTTAGCACGAAATTGACACAGCCTGGCCCAAAGCACACACGGTCGTGCCTCGACGAACACCTAGAGCACTGCCTCAACTTCGTCACACACGGCCGTGCCTCAAGTTAGAAATCCGAACACGGTCAGGTCTCGATCCACACAGGCGTGTGCCATGGCCGTGCCTCTGTCGCTGGAAAGAGCAATTTCAGTCGGAAAAGGATACTTAAGGAGAAAGAATCGCACTCCAAAAGCCTATAAATATCCCCCAGGTACCACCTTTGAGAGGGAGCGAAAGCTAGGCCAATGAGCCAAGCTGAGAAGGTCAAAGCTAGGGAATAACGCGAGGATAGCCAGTTGATCCATCCCAAGAAGCCGGAATTATACTCAAAACGGCGGAATTCTCCTTCAATTCCTTCAGGGGGTTTTAGGATTTTCTTATGTTTTATTTTATCTTTTCTCTTGCGATGTTTTGTTTATTCATTATGAACTAAACCCCTCATATACCTGAAGGGGATGAAGCCTAGATGGATTTTCTTATTTGATTTTTAAGTTATATGATAAATTACTTAGTTTGTTCTTAATTATGTTACTTAATCCAAATCTAATGTGCTTAGGTGGAGGAGGAATAGACCCTGCCTAAGAGGAGATCTAACATAATTAAGCGGAGTTGATCGAACACCTAGACATAGGGTTACGAGATTTTTCCAGATTAGGATGAAACCTAATATGGGAGTCCATTGATCGATTTACTGCTATCCTAGGGGGTTATTATAAGCGAACGAGAGTTACACTAATTAACCTAGGGTTAGAAGTTATTCGCCTCGAGAGAGGATTTAATATAGGTTAGGGAGTCTTACGGATCAAGCTAAGTAAAGAAATCATATAATTTAGGGTTAGATAATAAGTGAAGTCTAGGTGGATTCTTCCCGAAGGTATCGTCGCAATCAACTAAGTTTTTCTTCAAAGTTATTTTCCAGTTCGTCTTCTTGTCTTTGTGTCCTTAGTTCAGATGTCGTTAATTTAGTTTAAAAGCAATCTTCACTCTAATTTTAAGGCTAAATAATAAAAAAAGTGAGTATTAATACTTTTAGTTCCTTTGGGTTCGATAACCGGTCTTGCCTAAGCTATACTACTGTTCGATAGGTACACTTGCCTTTAATCGTTGTCAGAGTTAGTCTCCAGGTTTGATCATTCTTTTATAAATATTTAAAGCTCTGATTTACAGCGATCAAGTTTTTGGCGCCGTTGTCGAGGAACTAGAATATCAAGAAAACTCTATTTTTATTACTTTAGCCTAATTTTTATTTTTCGCAATTTATTTTTCCTTTTCATTTCTTTTTTTTTGTTTTTCTGTTTGCTGAAATTTTTTTTCTTTCTTTTCCAACAGGTACCTCTAGTTTATGACTAGAAGGAACCCAAGAGGACCTTTGATATTCGACAACGAAATCGAAGCTACCGCTCGTAGGAATCATCGGGAAACCAGGCGAGCCCTAGATTACACAGAGAGAGAGAGGAAGAAGATAGATCCAATCCTACTGAAGGGATGGACGAAAACAACCCACAACCACGTGATGTGGGGGAAAACAATGCTCCACGCACAATGTTCGATTATGTGAAACCGCATTTAACAGGAGCAGAATCTAGTATTGTTAGGCCTGCTATATCTGCTAACAATTTTGAATTAAAGCCTAACACAATACAAATGATTCAATAGTTTGTTCAATTTGATGGTTTGCAGGACGAAGATCCAAACACGTAGATAGCTAACTTTTTAGAGTTCTATGATACCTTCAAAATAAATGGCATTTCTGATGATGCCATACGTCTTCGGTTATTCCCTTTTTCATTGAGAAATAAAGCCAAACAGTGGTTAAACTCGTTACAACGAGGGTCAATCACTACATGGGATCAGATGACCGAAAAGTTTTTGATGAAATATTTTCCACCAGGCAAAACAGCCAAAGTACGGAATGATATCTCTTCCTTTGTTCAGATGGATATAGAAATGCTATACGACGCATGGGAGAGATTCAAAGATCTCCTGAGGAGGTGCCCACACCATGGTTTACCCTTGTGGTTACATGTCCAAACCTTTTACAACGGAGTAAACCCCTCAATGAGGCAACTGATAGATTCAGCCGCCGGTGGAACGCTGAACAACAAAACTCCAGAAGCGGCCTACGAGTTCATTGAGGAGATGTCATTAAACAATTATCAGTGGCAAGCTTCAAGGACCAAACCAACAAAATCGGCAGGAGTTCTCAACGTCGATGCCATGACCATGCTATCAACGTAGCTAGAGATGATGAATAAATAGCTTGATAATTTGTGTTCTTTACAGGCACATCTAGTCATTCAGTGTGCCGCAAGTGGAACTGTGGCGAATCCTGAGTACCCACCCTATCAACCGGGAGCAGAAGATGAACAGATGAACTATATAGGTAATAATTTCTGATCTAATAATAATCCTTATAGTAATACTTACAATCCAGGTTGGAGGAACCACTCAAATGTTTTGTGGGGAGGACAAGGAAACCAAGGAAGTCAAAGGCAACAACCTGATAGAGCAATCAAAAGCAACGAGAGCTGACTCGATGAAATTGCTAAGTCAGTCAAGGAAGTGACTAATGCAGTTGAAAAGCTCGCAAAACTAATGTCAGAACGACCGCAAGGACGTCTACCAAGTAACACCGAGGTTAATCCTAATGAGCAAATTCAAGCAATCACAGCTCAGGACAGTAACGGATTAGCTGAACCTGATCCAATACCGAAAAAAAAGGTAGACAAAGGTAAAATAGAGGTACCACAAGAGAAGCCAAAACTGGTAATTAAAGAGTATCAACCTCGCATACCTTATCCTGAAGCCATAAAAAGAGACGATTCAGAGCAATAGTTCGGTAAGTTTCTTAAACTTTTAAAGAAATTACATATTAACTTACCTCTTCTTGAAGCTCTTTTTCAGATGCCAGACTCGAGAAAATTTTTAAGATCTCTTGACCAACAAACGCAAAATAGATAAAGAGCACCACGTGGAACTAAACGCAACATGCTCGGCGATGTTACAAAATAGACTACCACAAAAACTAAAAGATCCAGGGAGTTTTACAATTCCACGTTTAATTGGTAGTCTACATATTGATAATGCGTTAGCTGATCTAGGGGCAAGCATAAACGTCATGCCTTATTCCCTGTTTAAACGACTAGGTCTAGGGAAGCCCAAACAAACTAGGATGAGTATTCAATTTGCTGATAAAACTGTTAGAATTCCTAGGGGCATTATTGAAGATGTTCTTGTCAAAATTGATAAATTTGTTTTCCCAGTAGACTTTGTTGTCTTAGACATCGATGAAGATAATTTAATCCCTTTAATTTTAGGAAGGCCATTTTTAGCAGCTGCCAGAACAAAAATTGATGTTGCTACAGGTGAGCTCATACTTCGTGTAGGAGATGAATCGATCAATCTTCAAGCTCTCGACTCGGCCAGGACAACAGTCGATGAAGGTAAGAAAGCCATTTCAGTTGATAATCATATTATTCAATCTTCACCACAGGAAACATCATAAGGCCTAAACCCTGAGCTGGCTCATATCGACAAAGTAGAGTTACCCGAGGAACAAAGCATTAGGGTCAACAATTTAGAGAAGCAGAAGAGAGAGATCAAAGAAGAGCTAGATTCACACGAAGTAAAACCCGAGGAACCACCAGAAGAGCTCATGGGGACATCGAATCACTTCAAAATAGGAGACCGAGTACTGTTAGACAAAACCGATCCCCAAATCACTACCACAGACCTAAAGGCAAAGGGAGAAATCCTTCTCAAGGTACATGATATCTTCCCAAACGGAATAGTCGAGGTAAGCATCCAATATTCGACACTTTCAAGGTAAACGCCTCTCGACTTCAACTTTATCTAGAGAATAAAAATGTAAGTACGAGGGAAGATATTCAAACCTTTAAACCTCCCTAAAATTTTTAAATAACAAGGAAAAGTCTAGCTTAAGACTATAACCAAGCGCTTCTCGGGAGGCAACCCGAATACTAACAACATTTCTTTTTACATATGTTTTTATTTTTCTTTTCCTTTTTAAACTAACCAAAAATGCAGGTTTTTCAGGCCACACGGCCTTATACACGGCCGTGTTCGTGGCCGTGTGGACCACCTAAACAGCCACACTGATAGGGCAGAGAACGTGCAGTCAGCCCAACCACCCCCCAACATCACGGATCCAACAACCCTCTCCATGGGCACCGACAGATAGGGCACGGTTGTGCCCTAAATCGTGTGAGGCTACTGACTTTCACACCACAGATAGAACACGCCCGTGCTGGCAATCGTGTGAAGCTACTGAGTTATCGAACACGGGGGAGACACGCCCGTGTAGAACGACCGTGCCAAAAGAAAAACTTCACAAGCACGGGCGTGGGAGGTGGTCGTGCAAATCGACACACCCTATGATAAACCGTAATTATAACATATTTTAGACCCACATTTAATATGCTTTTGGATGATTTATCCCTCAATTTATGTAAAAAGGTGCTCTTAATCCTTTTTTTCATATTTTATACTCAGGAAAACACCCAAGGATGAAAAGAACGAGAAACGGGCTTAAAACGGACCAAATTGGGCCAAGAGAGAAATCAACACGGCCTGGCCCAAAGCACACATGGTCGTGCCTCGACGAACACCTAGAGCACAGCCTCAACTCTGTCACACACGGTCGTGCCTTAAGTTAGAAATCCGAACACGGTCAGGTCTCGATCCACACGAGCGTGTGCCATGGCCGTGCCTCTGTCGCTGGAAAGAGCAATTTCATTTGGGAAAGGATACTTGGAGGCAAAGAAACACATTCCAAAGCCTATTCAAACACCCTATTAGGAATTCTACTTAAATTAGGATACTTAGGGGCCAAGCAAGGCATCACAAAGTCTATATAAACACCCAAGGGGATAACTTGAGAGGGAGTTCGGCAGAAGTTGGAACCGGAGCGAAAGCTAGGCCAATGAGCCAAGCCGAGAAGGTCAAAGTTAGGGAATAACGCGAGGATAGCCAGTTGATCTATCCCAAGAAGCCGGAATTATACTCAAGACGGCGGAATTCTCCTTCAATTCCTTCAGGGGGTTTTAGGGTTTTCTTATGTTTTGTTTTATCTTTTCTCTTGCGATGTTTTGTTTATTCATTATGAACTAAACCCCTCGGATACATGAAGGGGATGAAGCCTAGATGGATTTTCTTATTTGATTTTTAAGTTATATGATAAATTACTTAGTTTGTTCTTAATTATGTTGCTTAATCCAAATCTAATGTGCTTAGGTGGAGGAGGAATAGTCCCTGCCTAAGAGGAGATCTAACATAATTAAGCGGAGTTGATCGAACGCCTAGAGATAAGGTTACGAGATTTTGTCGAATTAGGGTGAAACCTAATATGGGAGTCCATTGATCGATTTACTGCTATCCTAGGGGGTTATTATAAGCGAACGAGAGTTCCACTAATTAACCTAGGGTTAGATGTTATTCGCCTTGAGAGAGGGTTTAATATAGGTTATGGAGTCTCACGGATCAAAATAAGTAAAGAAATCATATAATTTAGGGTTAGATAATAAGTGAAGTCTAGGTGGATTCTCCCTGAAGGTATCGTTGCAATCAACTGAGTTTTTCTTCAAAGTTATTTTCCAGTTCGTCTTCTTGTTTTGTGTCCTTAGTTTAGTTGTCGTCAGTTTAGTTTAAAAGCAACTTCACTCAGTTTTTAAGGCTAAATAATAAAAAGAAAGTGAGTATTAGTACTTTTAGTTCCTTTGGGTTCGATAATCCGGTCTTGCCTAAGCTATACTACTGTTCGATAGGTACACTTGCCTTTAATCGTTGTCAGAGTTAGTCTTCAGGTTTGATCATTCTTTTATAAATATTTAAAGCTCTGATTTCCAGCGATCACCCTGTGACCACGGCCGTGAGGGAGCACAAAATTTGAAAATCTATTTAAACCCCTCACCTCTTCCCCTTCCCTCCATCTGAGTTCTTCTTTATTTTCTCTCCTTTTCACTCTCCTCTGTCTCAGACTCTTCAAGCCCTTAGATCCTTGAGCAAATCAACACCATGTCGAAGAAGCGGAAGAAGCTACACATAGACTCCTTAACAAAGAACGATCAAACATGAGTTCATGCCGGCAGCTTTGTCTCAACACCAAACCAAGGGTGTTTGAGACCAATTAGTTTTTATTTTTGCTTTCTTTTTTGTTTCAATTTCTTGCTCTTTTCCTTTATTTTCCTTATCTACGCTTCTCTACTGCTCTTTTCGTTTAATTTTCTTTTAGTTTCTTAGTGTCAGGTTCTCCAGGCTGCTAGGGAATCACGCTGACCACCACGATAATCTCACTACTCTCACCACCGGCACCACATCCCCAATCTTAGCATTGATTCCCACCTTGCGAACCATCCTTTAATAAGGACTTCATAGTCCATTAGTATTTTCTTGTCATTTCAGTTTTCTTCTTATTCTCCTTCACTTTAGCTTGCTTTTCTTTAATTTCATCTTTAGTTTATTTATATTATGTTTCAATAACCCCTGGCTAATCCTTCATGAGATCCCCAATTTCTTCATCTAGCGCAGAGCTTGGGAACCAGCATCACCACCATACCGACGCCTTCGCCGTATTTTGTAACATCCTGAATTTTTGGGCCTATGCGTTTAATGGGTGGATATGCTTAATGTGTTAATTTAAGTGTTAGGGGTCCAAATTAGGCTCAGGCTTAGGTAGAGGCCTTGATTAAAATTATTTGTTTGGGCATTATAGGGTTTAAAAGGTAGTATCTATGTTTAAAATACCAAAGTGGGCTTGTGGCCCAATCTTAGGAGGTGACGCCACACAAGGGAGTAAGGGGCCCAAATTTAAGTTTCATGGAGCCCAATTCTTTTAATTTAAGTTAGCTAAATTTTGGGCATTAGGATTAAGTGGAATGGATGGCAACAAGGCTAAAATTTAGGGGTTTTAATGTTTAAAATATGTGGATAATAAGCAGATAAAGGCTATTATTTAGGAATTTATTTTATGTGGATAATAAGCAGATAAAGGCTAAAATTTAGGGATTTTAATGATTAAAATATGTGGATAATATGCTGATGAAGGAGGGAGGAGTTAGAGATAATTAAGTCTATTTTAGATGAGCTAGTAGATTAAGATAAAGGAGAAAAGATAGGATTTATCTACAAGGTTAGGTAAGTGTCGAAATTTCTATAAATAGGGGGAATATTTCTTCAATTTCTGTATTTGGGTTTTTTCTCTCATTCTTTTCTCTTCTTCTCTGAGTAAAAGCCGAAAACTCCTAAAGTTCCATCTTCCTCTTCATTCTCTGCAAAAGCCAAAATCTCTAAGCCAATTCCCTCATCTTCACTTTGATTCAAAAGTCGAAACTCTTTCCATTCTTTTTCTTCCTAGCCGAAATCTTCAAGTCTCTTCCTTGTTTTCTTTTCTTCTTCTCTTTTCCTATCAGAAACTGAAACTCTTCACTCAAGTATTTTAAAAGCCAAAGACACATCAGCCTTCTCTTGTTCATACTTTTTTCGGGATTTTCCTAAAAGCCGAAATCCCTAGATCTCATCTCCTGTGATTGCCGAATTACTTCTGTGGTGCCTACTTGTGCCGAAATCTGAAGGGAACTTTAGTGGAGTCAATCGCATAGATCTCTGAGTTATAGATCGGTAGCACTTGAATCGTGTTACTTTCGAGATTTCAAGGTAAGAAGATCTATTTGTTTCGATGTGTAAATTCAGGATTTACTAACCCTTGGCCGAATATAGGAGAGGCCCTATTTTCACATCTTTCCGGCTTTTTGAGCAAAGTTGTAGATCGGTCTAGCAAGGGTATCGACATTAATCAGGTGTGTAACCTTTCTCACTGTTAGACTGTTTGCTAATATATATTCATATGTATAAATCTGCTATACTCTGCTAAATGCCGAAATCCCGGCATAACAAGTGAAAACCCTTGAAGGGTAAAGGCTGATCAACAGGTTAGTGATTTCTGTCCTATTTCAGTGATTATTCCTGTTAAAACGATATGCTTTGTATGACGATTTCTGTAACACCCCAAACCCGGTCAATACGCCATGACCGAATGTGGCATGCCACAGAGGAAAACATTTTGAAGAAAAACGAGTTAACGATTAAATTATAGTGAAAAACTCTTTGTTGCTCTATGTTTGAAGAAATCAGGGGTATAATAAGTTAAAAACTGATAATTTACTTTGAAATTCCTTAAATAAAATCTTTAAAACTTAGTTGCAGATCCATAGATTAGAAAACCTTTTATAATTTTAAAAGAAACCCAAGCAATTAGTTTGAAAACCGTTTCTAATTGAAATTTGGAAACTTAAGTTTTGGAAAATCGTATGAGATATCAAAAACACTTAAGTTGTTAAATATTATCAAATGATTTATATTACCTGATGGTAATGTTTTGAAAACCATTGCGTTTTGTAGTTTAGAAAACTTTGTGCTCAAATTATTATATCAACCATGTATTTTATAAGCCATATTTAAAATATCAAGTCCAAAGCATATAAATAATCCAAAAACATAATTAAAGAGGCCTTATTACAAATCCAAATAAAGATGAAAAACCAAATTTAAATAAAATATAGTACCCAAACCAAAATCCGTGTAAAATCGAATTTTTATTGCATGGCCTCCTCGAGTCCATCCGGCTCCTCATCCGCGATTTACGAATCACCTGAAAAGATAAGGGAGAAGGTGAGTCACCAAGACTCAGTGCATAATCCCCCTCCCGGTTAATGCCACATACTTACACAAATTATAACCAAGCAATATTTGTAATGCACCCAAACCTAGCCATCCGTAACTCCGTTTCTACCCCGTGTGGTACCAAACCACTGGTGGTGCCAAACCACTGGTGACCCAAAGTCACGATATCCAACAATAGTGTGGTGTCAAACCACTGGTGACCCAAAGTCACGAATAATCCATCTGTAGGGCCAACCCACGTTGTGATACCAAATCACTGGCGACAATCCCGTCATAACAAATGTGGGGCCAACCCACTGTGGTACTAAGCCACTGGGACGAGTCGCTATGAGGTACCAAACCTCTGGTGACCCAAAGTCACGAAATAACAATAATCCAAGTGTGGGGCCAACCCACGTGTGATACCAAATCACTGGCAACGATCCCGATATGTCAACTGTGGGGCCAACCCACTGTGGTACTAAGCCACTGGGACGAGTCGCTATGAGGTGCCAAACCTCTGGTGTCCCAAAGACACGGATATCAAATCTTCCTCCTCCTCTCATATCACCCATAACTGTGTAAATATTATGCAAATCATGCCATCATGCTCAAATATGAACATACAGTAAGTATATCATAGATCATGGTATTAAACAACATATAGCAAAATCATATCGAAACGGACTTACCCGAATCCTTGCTCATACCCAATAGGTAACATATCAAGATCTACACAGTTTCCGGCTTTTAACACATTCAGATTATTAACATATTTACTTAGTTATAAAGTGTGTAAGTTACACACCTGTTACTAGCGAAATCACTAAATCCTGAAGACCCGATCTACCGCACTAGATCTCCCTGTCCTACATTCGGCCAAACCACAAAACCATTAACAAGGCCATTCGGCTATACCAATAAATCTTAGTCTCAATAGCCTTCGGCTTTTCAACAACTTAAAGAATGATGAACCAACATAGATATCCTTACCACTTGACTTACCAACTTCGATCGCTAAAGAATAGGGGCTTAAATCGACTGCTTCCACAATCCCGAAGAACCTAGGAGAAATCGGTTCCCAAGAATGGTTAGAACCTTGCTAACAAATGCCCAAAATTTAGCTTTTTCCCTCATGAGAATCAACAGAGAAAAGAGAAAAGAACCAAAAGAAATACGGCCATGAACACTTACCCCTTTCCAAAACCGATTGAAGAAAACCAAAAGAAGACCTACCCTTGTAGATATTCGGCCAAGACAATAGCAAAAAGGAAATGGAAATTTTGGCAATAAAAGAAAAATAAAAGAATTGAAAAGAGTGTTCCTACCGATTGATCAAGGTGTGAATAAGAAAAATGGTTGAGAAGTGAATATATGTGAAGAGAAAGATTCGGCTAAGGAGATTGTCATCAACATTCGGCCATGGTGAAGAATTATGGAGAGAATAATGTTGAAAGTCTCTTGTGGAAAGAAAAGAGGAAAAAGAATAGAAATGAGGAGTTTGGGTTTCAGGTTCTCAAGGATAGAAGATGAATCAAGGAAGAACTTTGAGTCAAAGTGCGTTCGGCAATAAGGGAAAAAAAAAGAGAAGAAATGGTCTTTGATGATTTTGTAGTTTCGATCACCAAAAGAAGGGAAAGAAAGAATGGACTTGAGGGGAGAAAGAACATCTAAAAACCAAAATGGTCAAAACTCAAATGGCCAAAAGAAAAGAAAATGGTTACTTTTTGTCCAAAATACATCCGGCTAAGAGGAGAAAAAAAAATTATCAGTGAAACACAAAATAACCAAAAGAAAGATGTGCTCATCTAGCACTTAATTCTACCAAAAACTAGCACCATACCATACCAAAAGCTAACCAAAAATTCGGCCATCCCCCCTACTAATACCGTCCAAATTCATGGACACCAAGGTCAAAGTTTTTGCCATACAAAACTTTCCAAAACATTCACCTTATAATGTGCCTTGTAATCCTCTACTTTCCCTAAGTTAAAGAAATTTTATCCCCAAAATCAAGCAATTCAATCCCTTATTTCATGCTTACCATAACCTTAAGTCTTCTTGCCATAAAAAAAATGTCCATCTTATCCATAAATAACTCTTTGACCGACACTTAAGGAAAGCATGCAAAAATAATCAAATTTGCACACCAAGAGATTTGAACCTCTTCCCTTCAAGTCCATCATGTAGCATCTTATCCTCTTTACCAATTGCTCTTTTATGCAAGCTATCTACTCATAAATTTCTATATGTCTTGAAGCTACTTACCATCTCTCCTTAAAGTGCTAAAATACCAAATTTTTCCTAAAGCCCAATTAAACCCGAGACTTCATAAAAACCTCGTAACCTTCCAAATCCACTTAACTAATAAGTCCAATTTGCAATAACACCATTCTCATATTCTTGAAGATTTTAAACACTCCTAAGCCCAAGCCCAATCTTACTAGGCCCAATTTCGGGATGTTACAATTTCATTGTATGCTTCGGGTTGGGAAATTGATGAAAAGGGGAAGTGATCTGTTCTGGTGGCTTTTTCCATTTCAGCCTGGTGACTCTGTCACAAACTCTGTTTTTGGTGGCTTTTTGCCATTTCAGCCTGGTGACTCTGTCACAAACTCTGTTTCTGGTGGCTTTTTGCCATTTCAGCCTGGTGACTCTGTCACAACTCTGATGATGAGCAGCACGACTACCATCAACAGCGTGTAGCGATGCGGGTTGATTGTAAAAATCCCATATGGTGTGAACGGCTGGTACGGGAGGCGTGTAGCGGATGGAAACTTAGGATTTGGGTTGGGCGTGCATAATTTTTTGTTATATATATATATATTAAACTGTTATTCTGTTCTGTGGGGCTAAGGCCCAAATCAATGGTTCATAAGGGTTGCACACTGAGTCTCGCGACTCAACCAATTTCTTAACATTTTCAGGTAGCACCTAGTGCATCGGACCGGGCTGGAGAGGAGCGCAAGGTGACCATGCAAAAGAACTCTTGGATTTAACAAGAAGACTCCAGTTTATTATTTTATATTTTTATTTAATGGGTTTTAAATTTTATTGTAATAAGGCCATGGGCCACTAGACTATTATTTATGTTTTGGTTTTATGTTGGGCTTTTATTACTAGGCTTTTAAGTTTTATGTTTTGAATTAAGTTAAAACATGTATGAAATTTTAGTTTTTGTTTAAAATTCACCAAGGTAATTTATAACTTTATATTTTATATGAATTAATGAATTATTAAGTTTTCGGTATAAATGTTTAAACCTAGTAGTTGTTTTCCAAAATGCGACATGTTTTGTAAAATCCCTTAAGTGACATACCAGATCCAGTTGTAGTGTTTGGGCCAGGTTTGGGGTGTTACATATTTGCCACATCCTCTACCATAACCTCCACGACCCCTGCCCTCCTCCAAGGAAACAATCCACACCTCAGGGAGTATCCTATCCCCTCCTTTTCGATTTTGAATATAAATGCATTATCTATCTTTGTACATTGAGGACAATGTACATCTCAAGTGTGGGAGGTAAAAGGACCTAACTTTTTGCATTATTCTCAAATCCTTGAGGGTAAAAGTGGAATAAAAGTGCCTAATTTTTTTTCGTTATTCTCAAATCCCTGATTTAGTCTTGTTTTTATGCAAAGTTGTCATATTACTAATTAAGATGAAATTTATGATGATTTGTGATGATTATTGACATGTTTTAAAATAAGTCATAGTTAATTATACATTGATGTTTAATTTAAGGATAACTAGAGAATCAAGCATGATAAGTCTGTTTTTCAGGAATTAAAATTTTTGCTAGGCTGTTGACCTAAATTTAAATACTACCTTGAAATTTAAAATTCATAAGGATAATGTCAAAACACCCATAATTTTTGTGAGTATTTGAACCTTATAGAGCATACATTTTTTTTCGTGCTCATTTTTTGATTATGAGTGTGTCAACCATGAACTGTTATTCTAGAACTTGCGTCGTTTTTACATGTCAAGACCACAGTTATGATTTGATATACAGAGATGATAAAGGCACCTAGGTTTTAACCCACTAATTCCACTAAATAGCCCAGCTTTACAATTAACCCCTAGTGAACCCCGTTGATCCTAACATACCCTTTTTATTGATTTACCTACTAATATTAACCCAAAGCCCTTGTATTTGTTATCCCCAATTCTTTTAACTACCCCTTAATCGAGACTTGATTTGATCAATTACCGAAGTTTATTATTCTGAGAGCTGATTTTATCATGTATTATTAGTTTGTTTTTTAAAAAAAAACTCAAGGTATTCAATATTAGTAGTATGAAAAGAGAGCTTACACAATCAAAGTTTGTTTTCAAAAGAAAAAGCTCGTATTAGTAGGATTATTACTTTTTAGCTAATGAAGTTTTAGAAAAATTTTAGGTAGGTACTTGTCAATTCGATCTCGATTCTAACCCTCTAATTTCAGCCTATTGTAACATCCTGAAATTGGGCCTAGTAGGATTGGGCCCAATGGGCCTTGAGCGTAGTAGCGTTTAAATTTTTTGAGAACAAGAGATTGGCTTAAATGCAAGTTGGACCTATTAGATAAATGATTTTGGAAGGTTTGAGGGCTTTTATTGTAATATCCTGTTTTTGGTGGGTCTGTGCATTTGGTATGTTGTATGGCTTAGCTGGTAATTGAGGCTTTGAGGTGTGTAGTGGGCTCAGGCTCGGGCTTAAACCTGGGTTAAATTACTGGTAAATAGTGTAAGGTTATAATTTAAGTAAGTACCTGTGTTTGGCAGTAAGTTGGGCTTGAGGCCCAAAATTTAGTGATGCTGTAAGGGGCATGTAGGTGACGTCAAAAGGGGGAGGCATTTGGGCCAAGTATTGCCGTTTGGGCCCAAGTGTTTTGGGGCAAAATTCGGCACATAGGAGGGAAGGGGATGGACGGCACAATGGCTAAAATTTAGGAGCTTTATTTCTTTTTAATTTAGTGATTAAAAGCTGATAATTAAGAGGGGAGGGTTGGTTTTAAGGTGGCCTCTTCTAAAGGTGAGATAGGGATTGGGTTATCATGCAAGATAAGAGCTATCAGGAGGGAGAGAGTTGGCCAAAACTCCAACTCTGAGTGTGTGCTTGTGTATTGCCGAAATTTTGAAGCCTGGTTTTCATCTTTTCCATTTGTTTTCTTTTCTTTCTTTCTCACTTACTCTTCTAGCCGAAAATTCTCTTCTCCTATTCTCTCAAATTCTTTTCTTTGCCGCAACTCTCTAACATATTCTTCTTTTCATTCTTTTCTTCCAAAGTCGAATACCCTGGTCTTCATCTTCCTTTCCCATAGCCGAATCTACAAGGGTGGATTTTTCCCGAAGGTGCACCATAAGCCGAATACTCCTCTTTAATCTGGTGAGTTTCGGGATTTTGTTTCTCTGCGATTTCTCTATTTTCATCAAGTTTCTAACCTGAATCACTTTCTCTAAGGCTCTGTCGATTTCACCCTTTATCTCTAGAAGCCGAATCCTATCTTGCTGTGCCCTGTGTTGCCGATTTGTGGAAAGCCGAAGGTAGGTTGGTAGGTTCGGTCGAAAGGCCCTTTCTTGTTCTTTTCCCTTTTGGCCGAATGTTATATGGTACTTGATTGGTTACGAAAAAGGGATTGGTTTGATATACTGGTGTTGGCCGAATGTAGGTAGATTGGCAGTGACGTTTTCTTGAAGACTTTCGGGATTCGACAGTTTAGGTAAGGTTGCATTTTAGTGTTATAAGTATTCAATTAATTAGATCTTACCGTTTACATTCGGTTTAGTGACCAAGGAGTTATTATGGACAATATTAACAGTCAAGCAGTAGGAGGGGTTGGATCTGTAAACCCAACGCCAAAGTAGAGTAGAAGTAGTGAAAGCGTTAGTACGAAAACCAGGTGTGTCTTACACACTTTCTATACTTGATATGTTAATGTTATGTGTTATTAAAGCCGGACATTCGGTTTAGTGACCAAGGAGTTATTATGGACAATATTAACAGTCAAGCAGTAGGAGGGGTTGGATCTGTAAACCCAACGCCAAAGTAGAGTAGAAGTAGTGAAAGCGTTAGTACGAAAACCAGGTGTGTAATCTTACACACTTTCTATACTTGATATGTTAATGTTATGTGTTATTAAAAGCCGGAATGACGGCAAAGGTTACTTAAATACCCTTGTGGGTAAAGTGAGGATGCCGGGTAAGTTATTTTTTCCCGCGTTGATTGTGAGTTATGAAAGAATGAATTTGTATACATGATACTTGTATGTAAAGCATGGTCATACGGATGTTGATTGCATGAATATATGTTATGGGTGATGAGAGGAGGGGGAGTATGATCTATCAGACTGTCACCAGTGATTTGGTATCACACAGTGGGTTGGCCCCACATATTATAAAAATTGTGACTAAGTCTTAGTGGTTTGGCACCACCAGTGGTTTGGTACCACATATGTTATTATTGTAACTTTGGTTACCAGTGGTTTGGTACCACATATGTTATTATTGTAACTTCGGTTACCAGTGGTTTGGCACCACCAGTGGTTTGGTACCACAAGGGGTAGATTTCGGAGACATGGATAGATACTTAGGTTGGATGGGTTACATGACTTGCATATTATTGTATGAATTTGTGTAAGAGCTTATTTTCTCTTGGGATGGGGATTTATACACTGAGTCTAGGCGACTCACCCCTTCCGTTATATTTTGCAGATCAGGCTTAGATCATGGATATGGAGCCGGAGTGGACTCAAGGTGGCCATGCACAGCATTTGGTTTATTACAGAGTTTTAAATTCGGACTTAGTTATTTTATTAAATTTTGGTTTTTCAGTTATGTAATAAGGCCGCTGAAGTTTTATTTGGTTTTCTTTTATTATTTAGTAGATTCTAAAAGTTCTTACTCAATACATTGATAAATTTACGAAATGGATGTTTTCAAACCCTAATAAATACTTTTTTTTTATATACCATGATTAAGCAACATATACGAAAGAAACAATAAGGCAATCAAGTTTTTTTTCCTAAAGCCAAGTATCAACATGTATTACACATTGCAAAATACAACAACTTTCTCTTAGTTCAAGTCAACAAAACAGTTTTCAAACGTTTTCTTCCCGTGGCACGCCAGATTCGGTTGTGGCCTTTTAACCGGGTTTGGGGTGTTACGTTTTGGTATCAGAGCCAGGTTCAAAAGCTCGGTTGTGGGCTTAGGGCCCAAAATATGTTTTAAAAGTAGGTGAAACGAAATTTTTCGGAAAGCATGGCACCTGAGTCTTCGGCGCCGATCCACCAAGGTAAGTACCCTAACTTTTGCTGTGATATTTATATGTTGGGCTTTGTGGGCTTTAGACATAGACGTAGTTAAGCATGATAGTACTGATGGACCTTAGGGCTAGCTTACACAACTTTTGAAATTACATAAGACTTAAGTTTAACTAAAAAACCTATGAGAAAGTCGTCGAGTTAGGGTGTGGCAACCGCCATGCGCATGTCTAGGATTGGATTCAGGAAGAGCTTGGTATTTAAGCAGTCCTAGTGACTCACCTCCTCTTCGCTCGAATCCTACCTGGTGCGTAGTGACTGTTCACCCTAACCATGAGGACTTGTTCACAGGCTAAACCCTATGATTAAAACCCGAAAGGGACCAGCCACACTGTTTGTAAAATCTCTAGTTTTGAAAATTACCGAATTACCCCTTGATTTGTAAAAACTACCCTGAATTTGAAAAATGACCAAAGTACCCCTGGCCTTGTACAATTACTAAATTACCCCTGACTTGCAAAATTACCGAAATACCCTCGAGTTGTATAATTACCAAATTACCCCTGTTTCACAAAGTTACCAAAATACCCTTATTTTAAAAAATCACCCGAAACTTTATTTTGAAAATTTACGAAAATACCCCTGTAGGTTAAAATTACAAAAAGTACCCTGGGGTAGGGAAATGACAAAAATACCCCTACACGCTGAATGTGGTTTGTGGATGCTGTCTGTGTGATGAATGTACTTAGAATTAGGAGATAAGCCTGAAATCGAAACTTTAGATAGATTCGAATTCGAAAGAATCACTTATAAAACTATCTTCCATAAAATTATTCGTGGATAAAGAGAGAATAGAATTAATAATCCATAAAATTCTTAACCAGATAAACGCGAACGAGAAGCATGAGTACACGAGGTCGTGGACGTCCGCTGCGTGGCCGTGGTAGGGGTAGGATGACCTTGTCGGAGCCAGCAGGGTCTGGCCATGGGTCCAAAAATATGATGCCGGATCTGCCGGCGGCAGAAGCTGAGTTTCAGGATCAGACTGGTGGTAACGATGCAGTATCTCAGGCTTTACTGCGAGTTTTGGAACGAGTTGTCGGGGCAAGCGCGGGTGCAGGAGCCCGAAAATCCGTGGCTGAGCGACTCCCGGCTAACGGAGCAGAGGTGTTTAGGGGAGTTTTTGGAGTGGCTCCCAACACGGCTGAGTACTGGTTAGAGGCGACCGAATGTATAATGGATGATTTGGACTTCTCGGCTGTGGAGAAGTTAAAGGGGATAGTGTCTCTCCTCCGGGATGAGTCGTATCAGTGGTGGCTCACGGTTAGGGATGGTGCAGTGGCCGATGATGTCACTTGGGATTACTTTAGGGCGGCCTATTAGAGGAAGTATGTGGGACCTGGTTATACTAATGCACAACGTAGGGCGTTCTTGAACTGGTTCAGGGGAATAAGTCGGTACCCGAGTACGAAGCTGAATTCTTGAGGTTGAGTAGGTATGCTCGGGGTATGGTGGCTATGGAACATGAGCGTTGTGTTAGGTTCGAGGGTGGGTTAAAAGATGAGCTGCGGGTGTTAATTGCACCTCAGTGTGAAAGGGAATTTACCGTTCTTGTGGAAAAGGCCAAGGTAGCGGAGGAGGTGAAGTGAACCGAGAAACGAAATCAGGATAGAGGCAAGGATAAAAGGAGTATTAGGCCATCTGGGTCGGCTGGAAGTTCTCAGAAAAGGGCTAGATTTGGTGGACCGGATCGAGCTGCAAAGCCTACTGGTGCTCAGTGGCCACCTCAATGTGCTAGATGTGGGAAGTCTCATTCGGGAGAGTGTTGGGCTGGTAATAGAGGGTGCTTTGAGTGTGGGTCAATGGAGCACCGGGTAAGGGATTGTCCGCGAAAGTTAGCTAGGACTCAAGCTAAGGGTCAAGGATGTGGTCAATTCAGGAGGGATGGTCAGCAGCCACAGAGGGGTCGAGGTGCAGCTAGGGGTGGTAATGGTAACGGGCGAGGCCGCGGAGCACCTGGCCGAGGTGCTGGAGGTACTGATGCTAGACAGCCTGGGTTGGTCTATGCAGCCAAACGTCGAGAGGAGGGCGACGCACCGGACATTATAACCGGTACGTTTTTAATTTCTAGGTTGCCTTATACTACATTAATTGATGTTAGATCAACACACTCATATATTGCTAGTAGTATAGTGGAAACTTTGAACTTAGCCCATGAGATTTCTGCTAAGAAGATGACGGTAGTTAGCCTCTAGGACACTCTGTGGTAGTAGACAAATTGTATAGGGGTGTACCCCTAGAACTTCAAGTGGTAGTGTTTCAAGCGGATTTGATGGAGCTACCCTTTGGGGAGTTCGATGTAATCTTAGTAATGGATTGGTTGGTTAAGTACCAGGCAGAACTGGGCTGTGCAGCTATGCGCATGGTGTTGAAATCGGTTGAGGGGGTAGAGGTGGTGATGATAGGTGAGAGAAGGAATTACCTATCTAATGTGGTGTCTGCGCTGAAAGCGGAGAAGATGGTAAAAAAAAGATGTGAGGTGTTTGTGGCTTGTGTTTGTGCTTTGGAAGGTAAGGAGCTGGCTATAGGAGATGTTTGAACAGTAAATGAATTTATTGATGTTTTTCCGGAAGAGCTTCCGGGTTTGCCCCCGGATCGCGAAGTGGAGTTCGGTATAGATCTTTTACCGGGAACAGCACCAGTGTCTATTGCTCCGTATAGGATGGCGCCAAAGGAATTGGTGGAGTTGAAAGCATAGATCCAGGAGTTGCTGGATTGGGGTTTTATCCGGCCAAGTGTGTCTCCGTGGGGAGCATCGGTACTCTTTGTTAAGAAAAAGGACGGGTCGATGCGAATGTGTATAGACTACCGTCAGTTGAATAAATTGATGATTAAGAACAAGTATCCGTTGCCTAGGATAGATGACTTGTTCGACCAGCTGAAGGGAGCATCGGTCTTCTCCAAGATAGATTTAAGGTCAGGGTATCACCAACTTAAGGTAAAGGAGGCAGATATCCATAAGATGGCGTTTCGTACTCGATACGGGCACTTTGAATTCTTGGTTATGCCGTTCGGGTTGACGAACGCACCAGCAGCGTTTATGGATATGATAAACTGGGTGTTTCAGCCGTACTTGGATCGGTTCGTCGTAGTATTTATCGACGATGTTTTGGTGTACTCGAAATCGGAGGAGGAGCATGACGCACATCTGCGAGTGGTGTTGCAGATTCTTAGGGAAAAGCGTTTATACGCCAAGTTTAGTAAGTGCGAGTTCTGGCTGAAGGAGGTTACTTTCTTGGGGCATGTGGTGTCAGCTGAGGGGATTAGAGTGGACCCTCGGAAGATTGAGGCAGTTTTAGACTAGAAGCCACCGAAGTCTGTGGCAGAGATTCGGAGTTTTCTAGGGCTAGCAGGATATTACCGGAGATTTGTGGAAGGGTTTTCTCTGATTGCAGCACCATTGACCAAGTTGCTGAGGAAAGGGGTTCCGTTTGTGTGGTCAGACAAGCAACAAGAAAATTTTGAGAAGCTAAAGAGGATTTTGATGGAAGCTCCGGTATTGATTCAACCGGAAGCCGGAAAAGAATTTACGGTTTATTGTGATGCGTCCCATACAGGATTGGGATGTGTGCTGATGCAGGAGGGAAAGGTAGTAGCGTATGTTTCCCGACAGTTAAGACCCCACGAAGTGAACTACCCGACGCATGATCTGGAATTGGCTGTAGTAGTTTTCACGCTGAAAATTTGGAGACATTATTTGTATGGAGAGATGTCGGTGGTGTATACAGATCACAAGAGTTTGAAGTACCTCATTACCCAGAAGGAGTTAAATTTGAGGCAAAGAAGGTGGATTGAGCTGTTAAAGGACTATGACTGCTCGATCGAGTACCACCCGGGAAAGGCTAATGTGGTAGCGGATGCCTTGAACTGTAAGGTAGTGGCAGATTTAAGAGCCATGTTTGCTCACCTTAGTCTGTATGAGGATGGAAGCCTGTTAGCGGAATTGCAAGTGAAGCCAACATGGATTGACGAGGTTAAGGAAAAACAGCTGGTAAATGAAGTTTTAAGTGCTCGTTGTTTGCAAGTACAGAATGGTGGATTGGAGGGGTATAGTCTGAGCAGCGATGGAGTGTTATGTTTTCAGGGAAAAATGTGTATGCCTAAGGATGTGGAGTTGAGGCAAAAGATTTTGCAGGAGGCACATAGCAGTCCATATGCTATACATCCAGGAGGTAGTAAGATGTACCGGGATTTGCGGGAACAGTTTTGGTGGCCGGTTCTTAAGCGGGAGGTAACGGAATTTGTGAGTAAGTGTCTGACATGTCAGCAAGTCAAGGCTGAACATCAGCTACCCTCGGAATTGTTGCAACCGATTAAGATTCCACAATGGAAGTGGGAAAGGATTACAATGGATTTTGTGAGTGGGCTACCCCTTACACCCACTAAAAAGGATTCTGTTTGGGTGATTGTGGACCGTTTAACAAAGTCTGCTCATTTCATGCCTGTACGTATGGATTATTCTCTTTAGAAGTTGGCAAGACTATATATAGCGGAGATTTTGAGGTTGCATGGGGTGCCAGTGTCGATTATTTCGGACGGAGACCCTAGATTTACGTCAAGGTTCTGGAAGGCTTTGCATCAGGCATTGGGTACAAGGTTGGATTTCAGTACGGCGTTCCATCCCCAGTCAGATGGACAGTCGGAGAGGGTAATTCAAGTCCTGGAGGATATGCTAAGGGGTTGTGTCTTGGATTTCAAGGGCAGTTGGGAAGAATTTTTACCGTTGGCGGAATTTGCGTATAACAATAGTTATGAGGCGAGTATTAAGATGGCTCCATATGAAGGTTTATATGGTCGGAAGTGTCGTACCCCTACGTGTTGGACGGAGTTGGGAGAGCAGCAGTTGTTGGGTCCGGAGTTGGTGGCTGAAACAGAAGATAAGGTGAAGGTGATTCGAGCTCGTTTGAAAGAAGCCTCAGATAGACAAAAGTCTTATGCCGATCTTAAACGGAAGGATATAGAGTTTGCTGAAGGTGACAAGGTTTTCTTGAAGGTGTCGCCGTGGAAAAAGGTTCTGAGGTTTGGAAGGAAAGGCAAGTTGAGCCCTAGATTTATCGGGCCCTATCTGGTGTTGAAGTGAGTAGGACCAGTGGCGTACCAGCTTGAGTTGCCACCAGAGTTGAGTCAAATCCACGATGTGTTTCATGTTTCCATGCTTAGACGCTATCGCTCAGATCCATCACATGTTGTGCCAGTGGAGGAGATAGAGGTGAATCCAGACTTATCTTTTGAGGAGGAACCAGTGCAGATCCTAGATCGGGATGTTAAGGTTTTGCGTAGGAAATCAGTCCCTTTGGTGAAGGTATTATGGCAGAACCATGGATCGGAGGAAGCGACATGAGAGCCGGAGGATATCATGCGACAGCAATACCCTCAACTCTCTTGACCAGGTAAATTTCGAGGTCCAAATTTATTTTAAGGGGGGTAGAACTATAATATCCTGTTTTTTGTGGGTATGTGCATTTGGTATGTTGTATGGCTTAGTTGGTAATTGAGGCTTTGAGGTGTGTAGTGGGCTCAGGCTCGGGCTTAAACCTGGGTTAAATTACTGGTAAATAGTGTAAGGTTATAATTTAAGTACCTGTGTTTGGCAGTAAGTTGGGCTTGAGGCCCAAAACTTAGTGATGCTGTAAGGGGCATGTAGGTGACGTCAAAAGGGGGAGGCATTTGGGCCATGTATTGCTGTTTGGACCCAAGTGTTTTGGGGAAAAATTCGGCACATAGGAGGGAAGGGGGATGGACGGCACAATGGCTAAAATTTAGGAGCTTTATTTCTTTTTAATTTAGTGATTAAAAGCTGATAATTAAGAGGGAAGGGTTGGTTTTAAGGTGGCCTCTTCTAAAGGTGAGATAGGGATTGGGTTATCATGCAAGATAAGAGCTATCAGGAGGGAGAGAGTTGGCCGAAACTCCAACTCTGAGTGTGTACTTGTGTATTGCCGAAATTTTGAAGCCTAATTTTTATCTTTTCCATTTGTTTTCTTTTCTTTCTTTCTCACTTACTCTTCTAGCCGAAAATTCTCTTCTCCTATTCTCTCAAATTCTTTTCTTTGCCGCAACTCTCCAACACATTCTTCTTTTCATTATTTTCTTCCAAAGCCGAATACCCTGGTCTTCATCTTCCTCTCCCATAGCCGAATCTACAAGGGTGGATTTTTCCCGAAGGTGCACCATAAGCCGAATACTCCTTTTTAATCTGGTGAGTTTCGGGATTTTGTTTCTCTGCGATTTCTCTATTTTCATCAAGTTTCTAACCTGAATCACTTTCTCTAAGGCTCTGTTGATTTCACCCTTTATCTTTAGAAGCCGAATCCTATCTTGCTGTGCCCTGTGTTGCCAATTTGTGGAAAGCCGAAGGTAGGTTGGTAGGTTCGGCTGAAAGGCCCTTTCTTGTTCTTTTCCCTTTTGGCCGAATGTTATATGGTACTTGATTGGTTGCGAAAAAGGGATTAGTTTGATATACTGGTGTTGGCCGAATGTAGGTAGATTGGCGGTGACGTTTTCCTGAAGACTTTCGGGATTCGACAGTTTAGGTAAGGTTGTGTTTTAGTGTTATAAGTATTCAATTAATTAGATCTCACCGTTTACATTCGGTTTAGTGACCAAGGAGTTATTATGGACAATATTAATAGTCAAGCAGTAGGAGGGGTTGGATCTGTAAACCCAACGCCAAAGTAGCGTAGAAGCAGTGAAAGCGTTAGCACGCAAACCAGGTGTGTAACTCTTACACACTTTCTATACTTGATATGTTAATGTTATGTGTTATTAAAAGCCGGAATGACGGTAAAGGTTACTTAAATACCCTTGTGGGTAAAAGCGAGGATGTCAGGTAAGTTATTATGTTTTCCCGCGTTTATTGTGAGTTATGAAAGCATGATAATTTGTATACATGATACTTGTATGTAAAGCATGGTCATACGGATGTTGATTGCATGAATATATGTTATGGGTGATGAGAGGAGGGGGAGTATGATCTATCAGACTATCACCAGTGATTTGGTATCACACAGTGGGTTGGCCCCACATATTATAAAAATTGTGACTAAGTCTAGTGGTTTGGCACCACCAGTGGTTTGGTACCACATATGTTATTATTGTAACTTCGGTTACCAGTGGTTTGGTACGACATATGTTATTATTGTAACTTCGGTTACTAGTGGTTTGGCACCACCAGTGGTTTGGTACCACAAGGGGTAGATTTGGGAGACATGGATGGATACTTAGGTTGGATGGGTTACATGACTTGCATATTATTGTATGAATTTGTGTAAGTGTGTATTTTCTCTTAGGATGGGGATTTATACACTGAGTCTAGGCGACTCACCCCTTCCGTTATATTTTGCAGATCAGGCTTAGATAGTGGATATGGAGCCGGATGGACTCAAGGTGGCCATGCACAGCATTTGGTTTATTATAGAGTTTTCAATTCGGACTTAGTTATTTTATTAAATTTTGGTTTTTCAGTTATGCAATAAGGTCGCTGAAGTTTTATTTGGTTTTCTTTTATTATTTTGTAGATTCTAAAGTTCTTACTCAATACATTGATAAATTTACGAAATGGATGTTTTCAAACCCTAATAAATACTTGTTTTTTTTATATACCATGATTAAGTAGCAGATACGAAAGAAACAATAAGGCAATCAAGTTTTTTTCCTAAAGCCAAGTATCAACATGTATTACACATTGCAAAATACAACAACTTTCTCTTAGTACAAGTCAACAAAATAGTTTTCAAACATTTTCTTCCCATGGCACGCCAGATTCGGTTGTAGCGTTTTAACCGGGTTTGGGGTGTTACATTTATGAAGTCCCGGGATCGAACTTTGGCTTTGGGAAAATTTTGGTTTTAAGTGGAATAAAACCCTAGAAGTTGGCAGGTAGGCCTTAAGAATAAAATGTGGAGGAAAATGACACAAGTGGAGTGTGAGGTGTAGTAGCAAAGTGACGCCACATAAGAGACAAGGGGGTGACGCCACAAGGAAGGAAGGAGGTCCAAGGTTCAAGTCTTGGCTCTTGCATTTTGGTTTTCTTTTTACTTGGACCTTAGAATTTGGCTATAGATTTATATTTAGTTGTGCATGGTCTAAGACACAAGAGGAGCTTGTGGCCAAGTGGTTAGCGGCGTGGATTATGCTTTAGGGGAGCCTGGGTTCAAATCTCATGAGAAGCAAGGGAGTATTTATTTTGCGAATTGGACGGCAAGAGTTTCAGTTGGATTTAAACTCTACTGACGAAGGGATCCCACATCGGAAAGATACAAAGAAGGAAGGTGAAAAGCTAGCTATATAAAGAGCATCCTAGGAGGAGAGTTAACATACCTTGGTGGGCGTCTGGGCACAGGAGTGGTCGCAGCGCGGTTTAACACCAGATTCCTATCAGGTGTGTACTTCTCTACTCTAGTTGTAGAGCGGCAAATTGCCGAAGTACCAGTCACGGTAATAGTAGCCACACGAGTGTGCGAGCGCACGTGTGGGGCTTCGACGCGATAGTTGAGGCCATCAATAGTATTCTTGTGGGTTGAGGCTGCTTGGGCCACGATGGGCCGAAGTGGGCCTAATGGGCCAGTGGGTGTAATATCCAGGATTTTAGGCTTGTGCATTTTTGCTTAAATGTATGAAGTAGCATGCCTATGTATGTTGTGAATGTGTTTTATAAATTTTGGGAACTTTAGAGTGTAGGTGAATGCCTTAGAAATTATTTGATTTTAAGTTTTAAAGGGGAGTTAAGCCTGATAGGCCTTAAGAGAAATTGTAAGGGAAATTGGACATAGAAATGGGCTTGTTAAAGTGGCAAGGAGGTGCCACTTAAAGCCTTAGGAGGTGACGCCATAATCAGTGTACAAGGGCTCAAGTTCGAGCAGCAAGGGAAGCAAAAAGGGGAGTTTTATTTTGCAGCAAGGATGAGCAGTGATGAACGGCAATGGGACACTTGATGGATGAGCTTTAGATGTGGTCTAATTCCTTTTAAAATTTCAGCTAAGGGCAAGGATAATGCTTGACTCATTTAGATTATTTTAAATGGGTAGATAAGAGATAAAATAGGAGAAAAGCAAGGAGAAGCTAGTGTTTGAATACTAGCCGAATTCAAGGGAGGGGAGTGAGATGAGGCATTCGGTCATGTAGGGGGGCTATGTGCCGAAAGTTTAAAGCTATCAAAGTGAAGTTTTGGCCATTTTCTTTTGCCGAAATTTGTTCCACTCTCTCATAAACTTTCAACCCTTTTTCTTTCATAATCAAACCTCACCAAAATTCACTCTTTTCCTCTCATTTAGACCTTGGCCGAATCATTCCAAGACCATTAGGGACAATTGCTTTTCTCATTTGTTTAAGGTAAGCTGAAACTACCATCTTTCCTTCTCATCTTTTCTTTCTATTCTACTTAGGCCGAATTTCTTCTCCCAAAAGTTCTTCATTGCCGAAATCCCTTGATCAAAACACCACCATTGCCGAACCCTTATAAATCTCATCTCTTTTCCTTCCCAATTGTTAAGGCCGAATATATCTGTGGGTTCAAGTAAAGGTGTAGTTGATTTCAGCAGTAAGAGTAAGGATTCAATTGTCGTCGTTCTATTTCTTTTCTTTTAGCCGAAACCGAGACTCTAATCCTATTAATGTTCTTTGGCCGAATGCTTGAAGGGGAATTTCGAGATTCCTATTGTAGCCGACTTCAAGAGGAGATCTTCGGGATTTCTAGATCTAAGGTAAGAAAAGTATGATCTTAGGCCGAAGGCCATTTATTAAGTTCAGTAAGTGATTGAAAATCGGATCTAACATGAGCCTATAGGTATTTCGACATCACCAGTAACAAGGATTAATTTTTGGATTTGAGTAGTAACCAAATCGACAGCAAGGTATGGATTTTTTGTTGCGATAATCCCTTGGGATTTGAATATGTAGCCGAATGGCTTTTTGCTAAAATGCTTAGTGTTGGCCGAATATAGGAACGAGGGATCTAGAGCATTAGATCGGGATTTTCGGGATTTCAGTGAACACGTTAGTACCAGGTGTGTAGCCCTACACTGATTCCTAATAGATTTGTGGTATTAATTTAAAATATGTGTTAATAAGAATATGAAAGATGTGACTAAAGGTACCATTTAATGGTACGGCATATTCAGGTACGTTATCTTTTAAAGCTCTGTTAATAGCAGTATGAACACTGAATATGACATATATGAGAATTGGTTACGAATATGAAATAAGGCATATGGCATGATACTTGCATGATTTGTATGACATGGGGCATATGGGTGATATTGAAAAGGGGAAGTGATCTGGTGGTTTTTACCACAATATCTGGTGACTCATGTCACATAATTTGAATGTGGTGACTTATGTCACAAAATGTTATCTGGTGACTCTGTCACATTATTATCTGGTGGCTATGCCACAATTTATAAGGGCGATGTGCAAGTCGTCTGCAGCGACTGCCTTCGATAGTGTGTAGCGGATGGAGGGTCGATTTAGTAATCCCCACGGTGTGTTTGGTTGGTACGGGTGATGTGTAGAGGATGGTTAATAGGTTTGGGTTGGGTTTGCATCATTGCTTATATTTGCTATGTATGATTTGATATGCCTAAATCGATTGGGAATTTGTGTTAGTTGTTACACATTGAGTCTGTTGACTCACCCCTTAGTAGGATATCTTTTCAGGCGACGCTCAGTAGATGGACCGGGTCGGCAGGAACTTAGGGGTGGCCATGCTCAGCTCAGCACTTATTTTATTTTAAAATCTTTCTATTTAAGTATTTTGGATTTATTTCGGGTTTTGTTTTGATGTAATAAGGCCATTACTATTAACTGTTTTATGCATGCATTTTATTTGATTTTACTATGATACAATATTTATTGAATCAAGGTTAAACAACTGTTCTTGAAAATAAATTTTTATAAGTATGACACCTAAACACAAATGATTTCCAATTTAAAGGTGAACTCTAAACCAACTCAGAAATTCTTTTAACTTATAGTTTTGAAATATAAAAATAAGGTCTCATAAATTCCAGACTTCAAGTAATAACACCGTTTTCAAATTGAACTCAAAACAAATTAGCTTATCTTCGAAACTACCCAAACTTTCCAACGTGACAAATAAGTTTTTGAAATGTTTTACTCAAGGAACATACCAGATCCGATCGAGGCTCGTGGGCTTGGTTTGGGGTGTTTCAATTTGGTATCGGAGCCCAGTTTTAAACTCTCGGCCTTGGGTTTAAAGCCCACAACGTTTTCAAAATTGAGCCCAAATAAGTTTTTGTGAAAACTTTTGGAATTAAGCAGGTTTTCTGGCATGGCACCTAAGTCTCCGACCCGAAGTCCACCAGGTAAGTACCCCTAACTGGTTGTGTGATTTATTATATGATTTGTATATGGGTATAAAGGGAACGTAGATTAGTACACTAGGAGCTATTGAACCCTAGGATTAGCTTACTCCAGCACAGAATTACATAAAACTTAAAGCCTAATCAAACAAACCTGTGAGTAAGTCGCCGAGTTAGGGTGTGGCAACCATTGTGCGCATGTCTAGGATTGGTTTCCGTTGGAGCTTGGTATTTAAGCAGTCCTAGTGACTCACCTCCTCTCCACTCGAATCCTACCTGGTGCGTAGTGACGGTTCACCCTAACCAAGAGGACTTATTCACGGGCTAAATTCAATAATTAAAACCCGAAAGGGACTAGCTACACTGTTTTATAAAAACCTTAGTTTTAAAATCATCAAATTACCCCTTTGAATTGTAGAAAAATTATTTTTGAAAATTTTTCCAAAATATTCCTGATTTACAAAAATTACCCAAATACCCTTGGTTTGTAAAAAATTACTAAAATACCCTTATATTATAAAATTACCATATTACCCTCGACTTTTATCTTACTTTACAAAAATACCAAAAACCCCATTTTACAAAATACCAAGATACCCTGATTTGGAAATTTACCAAGATACCCCTGTAGGACAAATTACGAAAATACCCCTGGGATAGGAACAGACAAAAATGTTTGAATGATGAATGTGTGTGGTAGGTACTACTGAATGAATGTATTTCTCTGAATTAGGGTAGAAAACTTGAAACGAAAACTCTGAAATAATCGAAAGAACCACTGCTAAACTTCTTTTCATAAAATTCTTCGCGGATAATCAGTGGAACAAGGACTAATGCATAAAATTTCTTAAATCAGATTAAATCGAAATCGTAGACATGAGCTCTAGGGGACGTGGTCGTAATGTGCGAGGACGTGGTAGAGGCAGAATGACCGTATCGGAACCCGTTAGGTCTGGTCAAGGGTCCGAAAATGAAGTGCCACCACCACCCCCACCACCAGCGGTTGGTGTTGAGCAACAGGATCAGACAGGGGATGATGCAGTATCGCAGGCGGTGCTGCGGGTCCTTGAGATGGTGGCCGGAGCAGGCGAAGGTATGGGAGCTCAGAAATCTGTATCCGAGCGACTCCGAGCCAATGGAGCTGAGGTATTTCGTGGTGTATCCGGTGTGGCGCCCAATACGACTGAGTATTGGTTGGAAGCGACGGAACAAATTATGGACGAGTTGGATCTGATTGCTGAGGAGAAACTGAAAGGAATGGTGTCGCTTCTCCGCGATGAGTCATATCAATGTTGGCTCACAGTTCGGGATAGTGCTATAGCTGAGGATCTCACTTGGGAGTATTTTAAGGCGGCGTATCAGAAGAAGTATGTTGGGACTAGCTATATTGATGCGCAGAGGAAGGCATTTCTGAGGCTGGTTCAGGGAAGTAAGTCCGTAGCGGAATATGAGGCAGAATTCTTAAGATTGAGCCGGTATGCTCGAGGAATTGTGGCTACGGAGCATGAACAATGTGTCCGGTTTGAGGATAGTCTAAGGGATGACCTGAGGTTGTTGATAACTCCACAGCAGGAGCGGGAGTTTACCGTGTTGGTGGAAAAGGCTAAGGTTGCCGAAGGGATTAAGGACTCTGTAAGGCAGAACACGGATCGGAATAGGCAGAAGAGAGGTTTTGGAATATCGGGGTCATCCGGGAATGTGCAAAAGAGGCCTAGAGTTGATGGGCCGCAAGGTCAGCAGGTTGTTACAGGAGGGCAGTACCGTACTTGTGCTCAGTGTGGAAAGATGCATTTAGGAGAGTGTTGGAAGAAGACAGGGGGCTGTTTTAAGTGTGGGTCCAAGGATCACATGATTAAGGACTGTCCTATGAAACCAGATGGGAATCGACCAACAGGTCAGGGTTTGAATCAGGCTGGGAGAGGTGGACAGTAGCCACCGCGGGGTCGTGGTCCGAACGGAAGGGGTAATGGTGCTGGAAGAGGACGGGGAACACTGGGCAGAGGTGTTGGTAATGCAGAGGCAAGACAGCCGGGTCTGGTGTATGCAGTTCACTGGAGGGAGGATGGAGACGCACCGGACGTCATAAACGGTATGTTCCTCATAGCTGATAAGCCTTACTTTGCTTTAATTGATGTTGGCTCGACCCACTCTTATGTTGCATGTAGAGTAGTTGAAATGCTAGATGTAGCCTCTGAACTGTCTAATAGGGAGATGACTGTAGTAAGCCCGTTAGGTCAAACTGTAGTAGTGAATAAGATATTTCAGAATGTACCTCTAGAGATTCAGGGAGCAGTATTTCCTGCTGACTTGATGGAACTTCCTTTCGGAGAATTCGATCTCATTCTTGGCATGGATTGGCTAGTGGAACATCGGGCTAAGTTGGATTGCGAAGCTAAGCGAATGGAGTTAAGGACCCCGGAGGATGAGGAAATAATTATGATAGGAGAAAGGAGAAACTACTTGTCTAACGTAGTCTCGTGTTAAAAGCTGATAAGATGGTTCGAAAAGGGTGCAAGGCGTTTGTGGCTTTCGTTAGTGCGTTGGATGCGAAAGAAGAAGGAGTTAGTAGAGTTAGAACGGTAAGGGATTTTGTGGATGTTTTTCCGGAGGAGCTACCTGGGATACCTCCGGATAGGGAAGTGGAGTTCAGAATTGACTTGCTGCTGGGTACAGCTCCTGTGTCAATTGCTTCGTATAGAATGGCACCAAAGGAGTTGGTGGAGCTCAAGGCTTAAATCTAAGAGTTGCTGGATCGTGGGTTTATCCGACCCAGTGTGTCTCCATGGGGAGCACTGGTCTTGTTTGTGAAGAAGAAGGACGGAACTATGCGCATGTGCATAGATTATCGTCAATTGAATAAGCTGACCATCAAGAACAAGTATCCTTTGCCAAGGATAGACGACTTGTTTGATCAGCTTAAGGGGGCTGCGGTTTTCTCAAAGATAGATTTACGGTCTGGATATCATCAGCTTAAGGTGAAAGAGGTGGATATCCATAAGACAGCTTTCCAGACAAGGTACGGGCATTATGAGTTCTTAGTAATGCCATTCGGATTGACGAATGCCCCAGCTGCGTTCATGGATATGATGAATCGGGTTTTTCAACCTTACCTGGATCGATTCGTCGTTGTGTTCATAGACGACATCCTAGTGTATTCCAAGTCTGAGGAGGAACATGGCGAGCATCTTCGGATAGTGTTGCAAGTGTTAAGGGAAAAGAAGCTCTATGCCAAATTCAGTAAGTGTGAATTTTGGCTGAGGGAGGTGACGTTTTTAGGGCATGTGGTGTCTACGGAAGGAATAAGGGTGGACCCTCGGAAGATTGAAGCAGTGTTGGATTGGAAACCACCTAAGTCTGTGGCGGAGGTTAGTAGTTTCTTGGGGTTAGCAGGCTACTAAAGAAGGTTCGTAGAAGGGTTTTCGTTGTTAGCCGCACCTTTGACGAAGTTGCTAAGGAAGGAAGTACCTTTTGTATGGACAGATAAGCAACAGGAGAGCTTTGAGAAGCTCAAGACGGTTTTGACTGAAGCTCTGGTTTTGATTCAGCCGGAGGCAGGGAAGGATTTTGTGGTGTACTGTGACGCTTCTCATACGGGATTAGGATGTGTTCTGATGCAAGACGGGAAGGTAGTCGCTTATGCGTCTCGACAATTAAGGCCACATGAGGTTAATTATCCGACGCATGACTTGGAATTGGCGGTAGTGGTCTTTGCTCTTAAGGTGTGGGGCACTATCTTTATGGAGAAAAGTCAGTGATCTACACAAACCACAAGAGTCTTAAGTATCTGTTGACTCAGAAGGAGTTGAACCTGAGACAGCGAAGGTGGGTGGAGTTACTGAAGGACTATGATTGTTCGATAGAGTATCACCCGGGCAAGGCGAATGTAGTGGCTGATGCCCTAAGTCGGAAAGTAGTGGCGGATCTGAGGGTGATGTTTGCACATCTTAGCTTGTATGACGACGGAAGTTTGTTGGCGGAGCTGCAAGTTAAGCCGACGTGGTTGAATGAGGTGAAAGAGAGTCAGTTGACAGATGATGATTTAAGTGCTAAGTTGCGGCAAGTGCAGAATGGGGAGTTAGAGGATTATGGTGTTAACAGTGATGGAGTATTGTGTTTCAAGGGTAAAGTCTGTATGCCTAAGGATAAGGAGTTAAGGCGGAGAATTCTTCAGGAATCGCATAGTGGCCCTTATGCTATGCGTCCTGGAGGTAGTAAGTTGTACAGGGATCTAAGGGATCAGAGTTGGTGGCCTGGTCTTAAGCGGGAAGTTACAGAATTTGTAGGGAAGTGCCTAACATGTCAGCAAGTCAAGGCTGAACACCAAGTTCCGTCAGGATTGCTTCAGCCGATAAAGATTCCACAGTGGAAGTGGGAAAGAATCACCATGGACTTCGTTAGTGGGCTTCCCCTTACGCCTACTAAGAAGGAATCGGTATGGGTGATAGTGGATCGGTTGACAAAGTCTGCACATTTCATTTCAGTTCGGGTTGACTATCCGTTGTAGAAGTTGGCGAAGTTGTATGTGGCAGAGATTGTGAGGCTGCACAGAGTGCCGGTATCAATTATCTCAGATAGGGATCCAAGGTTTACATCCCGATTCTGGAAAGCGCTACATCAGGCTTTAGGCACCAGATTAGACTTCAGTATGGCTTTTCATCCACAGTCGGATGGCCAGTCTGAGCGAGTGATCCAAGTGTTAGAGGATATGCTGAGGGGCTGTGTGATAGACTTCAGAGGAAGTTGGGAAGAATATTTGCCTTTAGCGTAATTTGCGTATAATAACTGCTATCAAGCCAGTATTCGAATGGCACCATATGAAGCGCTGTATGGACGGAAGTGTCGCACTCCTACATGTTGGACAGAATTGGGGGAACGTCGAGTTTTGGGTCCAGAGATTGTGGCAGAATCCGAAGAGAAGGTGGAGGTAATTCGGGCACGGTTGAAGGAAGCATCTGATAGGCAAAAGTCGTACGCAGATCTTAAGCGGAAGGAAATAGAGTTTGCTGTGGGAGATCAGGTGTTTCTTAAAGTATCGCATTGGAAAAAGGTGATGAGATTTGGTCGTAAAGGGAAGTTAAGTCCCAGGTTTATAGGACCTTATCGAGTAGTGAGGCGAGTTGGACCAGTGGCATACCAGTTAGAGTTGCCTCCGGAGTTGAAGCAGATGCACGATGTATTCCATGTGTTTATGCTACGTTGTTACCGCTCAGATCCATCTCATGCAGTACCAGTTGAGGAGGTGGAAATAAGGCCAGATTTGTCCTACGAGGAAGAGCCGATTCAGATTTTAGAACGAGATGTGAAAGTGTTGCGGAGGAAATCAGTTCCTCTAGTTAAACTGTTATGACGTAATCATGGATCGGAAGAAGCTTCTTGGGAACTGGAAGAAGCAATGCGACAGCAATACCCTCATTTATTTTAGCCAGGTCATTTCGAGGTCGAAATTATTTTAAGGGGGTAGAACTGTAATATCCAGGATTTTGGGCTTGTGCATTTTTGCTTAAATGTATGAAGTAGCATGCCTATGTATGTTGTGAATGTGTTTTATAAATTTTGGGAACTTTAGAGTGTAGGTGAATGCCTTAGAAATTATTTGATTTTAAGTTTTAAAGGGGAGCTAAGCCTGATAGGCCTTAAGAGAAATTGTAAGGGAAATTGGACATAGAAATGGGCTTGTTAAAGTGGCAAGGAGGTGCCACTTAAAGCCTTAGGAGGTGACGCCATAATCAGTGTACAAGGGCTCAGGTTCGAGCAGCAAGGGAAGCAAAAAGGGGAGTTTTATTTTGCAGCAAGGATGAGCAGTGATGGAAGGCAATGGGACACTTGATGGATGAGCTTTAGATGTGGTCTAATTCCTTTTAAAATTTCGGCTAAGGGCAAGGATAATGCTTGACTCATTTAGATTATTTTAAATGGGTAGATAAGAGATAAAATAGGAGAAAAGCAAGGAGAAGCTAGTGTTTGAATGCTAGCCGAATTCAAGGGAGGGGAGTGAGATAAGGCATTCGGTCATGTAGGGGAGGCTATGTGCCGAAAGTTTAAAGCTATCAAAGTGAAGTTTTGGCCATTTTCTTTTGCCGAAATTTGTTCCACTCTCTCATAAACTTTCAACCCTTTTTCTTTCATAATCAAACCTCACCAAAATTCACTCTTTTCCTCTCATTTAGACCTTGGCCGAATCATCCCAAGACCATTAGGGACAATTGCTTTTCTCATTTGTTTAAGGTAAGCCGAAACTACCATCTTTCCTTCTCATCTTTTCTTTCTATTCTACTTAGGCCGAATTTCTTCTCCCAAAAGTTCTTCATTACCGAAATCCCTTGATCAAAACACCACCATTGCCGAACCCTTATAAATCTCATCTCTTTTCCTTCCCAATTGTTAAGGCCGAATATCTCTGTGGGTTCAAGTAAAGGTGTAGTTGATTTCAGCAGTAAGGGTAAGGATTCAATTGTCATCGTTCTATTTCTTTTCTTTTAGCCGAAACAGAGACTCTAATCCTATTAATATTCTTTGGCCGAATGCTTGAAGGGGAATTTCGGGATTCCTATTGTAGCCGACTTCAAGAGGAGATCTTCGGGATTTCTAGGTCTAAGGTAAGAAAAGTATGATCTTAGGCTGAAGGCCATTTATTAAGTTCAGTAAGTGATTGAAAATCGGATCTAACATGAGCCTATAGGTATTTCGACATCACCAGGAACAAGGATTAATTTCGGGATTTGAGTAGTAACCAAATCGGCAGCAAGGTAAGGATTTTTGGTTGTGATAATCCCTTGGGATTTGAATATGTAGCCGAATGGATTTTTGCTAAAATGCTTAGTGTTGGCCGAATATAGGAACTAGGGATCTAAAGCATTAGATCGGGATTTTTGGGATTTCAGTGAACACGTTAGTACCAGGTGTGTAGCCCTACACTGATTCCTAATAGATTTATGGTATTAATTTAAAACATGTGTTAATAAGAATATGAAAGATGTGACTAAAGGTACCATTCAATGGTACGGCATATTCAGGTACGTTATCTTTTAAAGCTTTGTTAATAGCAGTATGAACACTGAATATGACATATATGAGAATTGGTTACGAATATGAAATAAGGCATATGGCATGATACTTGCATGATTTGTATGACATGGGGCATATGGGTGATATTAAAAAGGGGAAGTGATCTGGTGGTTTTTACCACAATATCTGGTGACTCATATCACATAATCTGAATGTGGTGACTTATGTCACAAAATGTTATCTGGTGACTCTGTCACATTATTATCTGGTGGCTATTCCACAATTTATAAGGGCGATGTGCAAGTCGTCTACAGCGACTGCCTTCGATGGTGTGTAGTGGATGGAGGGTCGATTTAGTAATCCCCACGGTGTGTTTGGTTGGTACGGGTGATGTGTAGAGGATGGTTAATAGGTTTGGGTTGGGTTTGCATCATTGCTTATATTTGCTATGTATGATTTGATATGCCTAAATCGATTGGGAATTTGTGTTAGTTGTTGCACATTGAGTCTGTTGACTCACCCCTTAGTGGGATATCTTTTCAGGTGACGCTCAGTAGATGGACCGGGTCGGCAGGAACTTAGGGGTGGCCATGCTCAGCTCAGCACTTATTTTATTTTAAAATCTTTCTATTTAAGTATTTTGGATTTATTTCGGGTTTTGTTTTGATGTAATAAGGCCATTACTATTAACTGTTTTATGCATGCATTTTATTTGATTTTACTATGATACAATATTTATTGAATCAAGGTTAACCAACTTTTCTTGGAAATAAATTTTTATAAGTATGACACCTAAACACAAATGATTTCCAATTTAAAGGTGAACTCTAAACCAACTCGGAAATTCTTTTAACTTATAGTTTTGAAATATAAAAATAAGGTCTCATAAATTCCAGGCTTCAAGTAATAACACCGTTTTCAAATTGAACTCAAAACCAATTAGCTTTTCTTCAAAACTACCCAAACTTTCCAACGTGACAAATAAGTTTTTGAAATGTTTTACTCAAGGAACATACCAGATCCGATCGAGGCTCGTGGGCCGGGTTTGGGGTGTTTCAGTGGGCGCAATTGAATAAATGTATGATGGTGTAGTATATAATGAACTAGACTAGGTGAATTTCATATACGTGGCTAGATTTATGTTAGGTGGGCCACACGAGCGTGTGGGCTCGAATGGGCCAAAATTGGGTTTTAGGCCCAATAGTCCGGTACGACTGAGAATGGTAGTTGAGTTGTTCGTGGCGACATTGGGCCTATGGAAAGGCCATTGCAGGTGCGAGATTACCGAAATACCCTTGGTGGGTAAATTACGAAAATACCCCTAGTAGGTAAAATTACTGTTATACCCTTAGAGGTTGATTAGCTTGATTATGTTGTATATTATTATTCTGATTATGATGGTAATTCGTTTCATACGTTGTCTGATATATGATTTGCATACATGTCATACTACATACACTAATTATTATGTCATGACATGTTGCACGGGCTTGGGATATGATATTGAAAGGGGAAGTACAAATAGGATCGCATGGTCGCTTGACGACTGTGGATCCATCGAAGGCTTTTTAGCCCCCGAGCAGCTATGCTGCACCGTTAAGGTAATGCCGCAATCGGTGTTACGTAAGGAGTGTTAGGATGGGTGGGTTGATTAAATCCCCACAGGAGTGCACGGTTGGACAGGAGACAGAGTGTTCGGCTAGTATGGGTATTAATGCATTGCATATAAGGATTATATTACTGAGATGGGCTTAGGCCCAGATTTATATATGATATGTGACATATGATATGGGTTAAGGCCCAACCGAGGCTATTTTGGGCTAAGGCCAATTGCCACCGTTATTGTAATGGGCTTCGGCCCGGATTGTTTTGATGCATGTTCTTACTGATGGGGGTGTACACACAGAGTTTTTGTAAACTCACCTCCTCTTTTTAAATGTTTCAGGTAATCCCTAGTGTGAGGACTTGGAGCCGAGGAGGACTCGAGGTGGCCATGCGTTACTATTTCTTCTGTAAACTACATTACCTTATTTTGAACTTATTATATTGGGATTATGTTATGTAATAAGGCCTATGGTATTTTATTTGATTTTAGCTTTTAATTTGGTTACTGCTTATTATTTTAAATGTTTAATTCGGGATTTTCTTAAAATGTTAATAAACCGTTTTTATTCAAATTACTTAAACTCGATTTTTCACAACAAATATAAAGAATACGAACTTTTTAATGAACGCACAGTTTTTAGACATTCCTTTCATGTGACATGCTAGATCCGGTCGTAACGTCTAGGCCGGGTTTGGGGTGTTACAATTGTGGTATCAGAGCCTAGGTTCAAAAACTCGGCTGTGGATTTGGGTTCAAAAATGTTTTCAAAGGATGGTTTGGAAAATGGTTGAGAAAAATATATCTCTTTTCTGGAAGTATGGCACCCGAGTCTTCGGACCAATCCGCACTGTAAGTTTCCTGATACTTTTCTCTGTTATATGTTGTATTTCTGGTATCTATTCTGTGTGTTTGGTTTGGATGTGATGTTCAAATATAGAGTTGGTTGCTTATGAAATATTTGTCTGTTTTAATGGCTAGGTGTTTTTGAGTATGTGTAGGAGTTTTAAATTCTAGTTAAAAGTATATTAGTTTTATTAAGATCAAAGTGCGCAACAAGAGCGTAGTGTGGTAGGTTAGGGTGTGTGACTGTTAGTTAGTTGGAAATTTCGAGGACAAAATTTCTTTAAGGAGGGTAGATTTGTAACATCCTGAAATTGGGCCTAGTAGGATTGGGCCCAATGGGCCTTAAGCGTAGTAACGTTTAAATTTTTGGAGAACAGGAGATCGGCTTAAATGCAAGTTGGACCTATTAGATAAGTTATTTTGGAAGGTTTGAGGGCTTTTATGAAGTCCCGGGATCGAACTTTGGCTTTGGGAAAATTTTGGTTTTAAGTGGAAAAAACCCTAGAAGTTGGCAGGTAGGCCTTAAGAATAAAATGTGGAGGAAAATGACACAAGTGGAGTGTGTGGTGTAGTGGCAAAGTGACGCCACAAGGAAGGAAGGAGGTCCAAGGTTCAAGTCTTGGCTCTTACATTTTGGTTTTCTTTTTACTTGGACCTTAGAGTTTGGCTATAGATTTATATTTAGTTGCGCATGGTTTAAGACACAAAAGGAGCTTGTGGCCAAGTGGTTAGCAGCGTGGATTATGCTACAGGGGAGCCTGGGTTCAAATCTCATGAGAAGCAAGGGAGTATTTATTTTGCGGATTGGAAGGCAAGAGTTTCAGTTGAATTTAAACTCTACTTACGAAGGGATCCCACATCGGAAAGATACAAAGAAGGAAGGTGAAAAGCTAGCTATATAAAGAGCATCCTAGGAGGAGAGTTAACATACCTTGGTGGGCGTTTGGGCACAGGAGTGGTCGCAGCGCGGTTTAACACCAGATTCCTATCAGGTGTGTACTTCTCTACTCTAGTTGTAGAGCGGCAAATTGCCGAAGTGCCGGTCACGGTAATAGTAGCCACACGAGCGTGCGAGCGCACGTGTGGGGCTTCGACGCGATAGTTGAGGCCATCAGTAGTATTCTTGTGGGTTGAGGCTGCTTGGGCCACGATGGGCCGAAGTGGGCCCAACAGGCCCGTGGGCCCAATTGAATAAATGTATGATGGTGTAGTATATAGTGAACTAGACTAGGTGAATTTCATATACGTGGCTAGATTTATGTTAGGTGGGACACACCCGTGTGTCCAAGCCGTGGCAAAACAGGGCATACATACTGACTTGTCCACACGGCCGAAGACACGCCCGTGTGCTTCACCCGTGGTCGACACTGACTTATTTCACACGGCCAGTCACATGCCCGTGTGTCCAGCCCGTGTACGAGTCTGACTTGTTTCAATTTGAAAACTTAAGAGACACGATCGAGCCACACGCCCGTGTGCTCAACCGTGTGGGCAAATATAGGCCATTCGCAAAGCCAATTTGCCACCCACACTTTGGATCACCTACAAGCATCAAACCAATTCAAAATCATGTCTCAAATGCATTCAAAACATACCAATTATGCCCCTTTTGAACCTCTTAACATCACTACTCATTTCACATTCAAATTCCAACTCAAACTTACCAATTCATAGTATCAAACTCACATCCAAAACATATAATCCATTCATCATTCAATCTTTACCCAAATCTAAGCATGAATCATACCATTTCCATCTTAAATATTTAAGCCAAAATGATCATTCACCTAAAACACACATAAATATATGAACTATCCTTTACACATACCCAAAACTTATATCAAAACTATCAACTGTCAACCCATGTCACATGGGAAGACTTATACACTTCAAACATGCCATAATCACTAGCCTATACATGCCATAAGCCAAATTTATACAACTTCCAAAAGTACCAAAATAGATAGCCGATAGTGTGATTGAGTCGCTGACGATCTACCACTTTGTTCTTGCCTCAATCTAAGTTTGAATTTCTCTTTTCTTGATCTATACATATTCAAATTTAGCTCATTCATTTACCAAATCATTCAATTCAATCCAATCCAAGCACACATATTTAGATCATTTTACAAAATAGCCCTCGCATTTGCACATTTTTACATTTTAGTCCCTATTTCATAAAATGACAAAATACGCACAATTTCATCATGTCATGCTTAGGCAAATTTTCCTCATGTTCATACAAGCCCATATATTTCAATTATTTCACATTTTAGTCCTTCAATTTCTCTTTTTCACAATTTAGCCCATAATACTCAAATTTATCAAAAATTCAAAGACAAAATATGTTAACCCAACATTAAACTTCCATATTTCACCAACTATCAACACAGAGCTCACATATACATCAATGGCACATCTCAAAATCATCATCAAATTCTAAAATTAAGACATGGGCTTGATAGAACGCAAAGCAACGATCACAAAAATGTAAAAATCATCAAAAACGTATCAAAAACACATACCCGATTGATGCTTAGACAATGGCCGAGTGTTAAAAGCTCAAACCCTTGGTTTTTTTCTTTCAAATTCGGTGGGAGGATGGTGATAATGGCTTCAAATTTCTTTTATTCAGTTATAATAACTTTAATAATCAAATACCAATTTTAACATTAATGTATAACATTTAAATTCCACTAATATAAGCCCATTTTTGTGCATCCTCGCCAACAAGGGTCTAATTACAACATAAGGACTTCTTATTTAATAAGCCATGACAATTAAGCACTTTAACAATTAGCACACAACTTTTGCATTTTATGGATTAAGTCCTTTTTCGCAATTCGACGCACAAACGGTAAACTTTTCACATAGAACTTTCACACATACTTTATCACATACTGTAAACATAAAAAATAATATTAAAATATTTTTTTGACCTCGGATTTGTGGTCTCAAAACCACTATTCTGACTAGGGTCTAAACTGGGCTGTTACATGTAGCTTTAATCTATTACACTGCAACTTTAGGGAAATAAGATTCGCATCCTCAATCTGCTCCACTGCAACTTCAGAGAGATAAGATTCTTAACTCATAGCTTTAATATATTCCACTACAATTTCAGGGAAATAAGATTCGCTATCTTCAATCTACTCCACTACAACTTCAAGAAGATATGATTTGTGCCTTGTAGCTTTAATCTATTCCACTGCAACTTCAGGGAAATCAGATTCACTATCTTCAACCTACTCCACTGCAACTTCATGGAGATAATATTTTTAACTTCAACCTACTCCATTGCAACTTCAAGGAGATAAGTTGTAACAGCCCGATTTAGGGGCTAATCGGAACAGTGATTTCAAAGTCACTAATTCGAGGTTAGAGTAAATTATATAAGTGCATGAAAATTTTGGTGCTTTAATTTTTTCGATTTCTTGCTTAATCGTGAAAAAGGACTAAATCGCATAAAATGTAAAAGTTCCATTTTATAAGCTAATAGCTAAAGAACATTAATTGGAGGTTTTTAAAGTGCAATTAGAACCCCAAGAAATAGAATGGCCAACCATAGGAGACAAACATTGTCAAATTGGTCAAAGTTGTTGATATTAAGTGGACTAAATTGGTGTTTTATATTAAAATAAAGAAAAAGAAGATATCATCTTTTTCTCTCTTATTCTCCACCGAAAATTGGCAGCAAACTGAGGGGTTTGAGAGCGAAAATTTCAAGCAAGCTTCTCTCCTTCCTAGTAAGTATTCTAGTGACAATTTCTTGATAAAAATTATACTTTTGGGACCCCTGAAGCTTAAGCTTTCTAAAGAGGGGACTATCTTGCAATATGGTGAAAATTTTAGGGTTTTTCCATGAGATCTTTTATGTTGTTTGATGCATTTTTATGGAAGAAAATAAGTCATAGTTGTTAGATAAACAACTTTTGTAAGAGGTGTTATCATGAAAACACCTAAATGGACCTTGTTGTAAAAGTTATAAAGTTTGTAGTAAATGTGTGATATGTTGAGTTTTGATGATAGTTATATGAGAAATAAATGTTCAGCTAGGCTTGTTGAAGGTAGAAATTTAATTAGAATTGATTTCTGAGCCTAGGGGTAAAATTGTCATTTTGCCAAAGTCTAGGGGCAAAATAGTAATTTTTCCAAAGCATGATTTTTAAAATGCTTTTGTTAATGTGATGATTGAAATGAGCTAATTTGCTATTATAGAGCAAGAAGAACCAATAAGTAATCTCGATCGGGGAAAGAATAAAGTCTCAGACTAGGTCGAAGATCTAGCTTATTTTGAAATCGAGGTAAGTTTGTATGTGATAAATTCAACATTTATGTTAGCATGTTTGAGAATGTTTGGTATTATATTGATTCATGATGTTCTACTAAATTGAGTAGTTGATGTTGAATGAGTAAGTTGAGAAATGGAAGTCCTAGTGGACTATAATAAATATGAAAATGCTATCATCGAGACGTGAAATGGATAAGGGTCCCGTGTAAGACCATGTCTGGGACATGGCCTCGGCATTGAATTTAGATTTCGTATAAGACCATAGCCGGGATATGGCTTCGGTATTAAATATGATAATCGTATAAGATCATATCCGGGATATGGCATCGATATTTGATGTGAGATTCCATATAAGACCATATCCAGGACCCCATGTAAGACCACATCTAGGATGTAGCTTTGGCTTTGTACTTATATTAATGACGGTGAATATGTGTCCTTGAGTATCCCTAGTGATTAATGGGATAAATAGATGAGCTTGGAAATAGAAACGAGATTAGTAGTAAAGTTAAGTGAATGAGTGAATACAGGTACTCGTGAATGATTCACGAAGAAATACTTACGACATATGGTATGGTATGTGCTAAATAAGGGCAAGTATGGCAAGAAGCCTATAACCTTGTGTATGGTCAATTAATGTCATGGATGGATCTTATCATGAGCTTATTGTTGTTATTTATTTCCATGCAAACTTACTAAGCTTTATGCTTACCCCTTTTCATTGCCCTTTTTCCTTGTAGTATTGCAAAGTTAACTCGAGAAGTTGCGGACGTCAGAGTTGGAGATCACACTATCGCCCACTTTTGGTATAGCCAAAATTAGTTTTATTTTAAATGTGGCATTTATAGGAATTGAGTATTTTGTTATGTCATATTGGTAAGCCAAATGTGTTGGCTACAAGGGTTGTTCCAATTCATTTTGTAAGTGGTCATTAAAGTTGGGCCAATACTTGGCTAATTCTTGTGTTTACTGAAGATGAATTTCAAGAAGTGTATGCTTTTGTGGATGTCTTGATTCTTTTTAAGTTCTTAGAGGTATCATTTGGTTATCTTATACTAAAATGTTTTGGTATGAGTGTGATTTCTTGATAGGGTGGCAAATGGCTTGGTAGATAGCCCTCTAATTGTCCAAACGAGTAGACACACGGGCGTGTGTCTAGGCTATGTGTGACACACAGTCAGCCCCATGGGCGTGTTGGTCGGCCATGTGTCCCCTTGCATGCTAGGCTTACAAGTCAGTATGCTCAGTAGTAAACACATGGACAGAGGCACGGTCGTGTGCGAGGCACGGCCAAGGATATGGGCGTGTGCCCAGACCATGTGAAGTCTACACTTTAAATGCAAAATTTAATTTGACACATGGTTTAATGACACGGGCGTGCGCCTTGGCTGTGTGACCATAGTGAGGTGATGACGTCATAAACAGAATGCCAAGGTTTTGGCACACGGGCGTGTCGAGGCCGTGTGAGGGGCACGGGCCAGGGACACAGGCGTGTGCTCAGCTGTGTGAAATAAGTCAGTGTCGACCACGGGTGATGGACATGGGCATGTGTGACCACACGGCCTGCCCACACGGGCGTGTCCCATTTCACACGGGCGTGTGGCCCCTATTTAGGTAAAATTTCTCTGAGTGTGTAAAAGTTCTGATTCTTTTCCAAAACCTTCCGGAAGTATGTTTAGGGCCTTGTAGGCGCATTATATAGAGGTTAGATATGAGAATGGGAAAGTTTAATTTGGAATGGATTTTGATAACCCAAAGTAGTATGACCATGTGAGTCAAGTACGGTAATGCCTCGCACTCGGTTCGGGCGTAGAATACGGGTAAGGGGTGTTACATTTAGTGGTATTAGAGCTACGGTTTAGTCGATTCTCAGACTAATGTAGCGTAAGTATGAATCTAGTTATACATGCCATACGCAGGAGTAATTATGTAATGATAGTGTGACGACTCCTGACGATTTGAATTGTGTTTTTATATAGTAAATGGACCCTAATCACGACCGAGCTGCAGCCGATGATGCTGCAAGTGATAAACCGTAAAAGTAACATATTTGAAGCCCACATTTAGCATGCTTTTGGATGATTTAAGCCTCGGATTATGTAATTTGGTGCTCTTAATCCTTTATTTTCATGCTTTATACTCAGGAGAGCACAGGATGATGAAAAGAACAAAAAATGGGCCCAAAACGGAGTAAATGGGCCATATCACGAAATCCACACGGCCTGGGCCCAAGATCACACGGCTGTGCCTCATTCAAGAGCTTCGGACACGGCCTGGCCACGACTTACAAGGGTGTGTGCCATGGACGTGTCCCTGCCGCGGCCAAGAGGAGTTTTACTCGAAATAGGATACTTGGAGGCAAAGAAACACATTCCAAAGCCTATTCAAACACCCTAGTAGGAGTTCTAATTGAATTAGGATACTTAGGGGCCAAGTAAGGCATCTCAGAGTCTATATAAACACCCAAGGGGGGCAACTTGAAGGGGAGTTGGGCAGAAGCCTTCTACCAGGGCTTTTGTCAAAGGCATCCAGCTAGGGCAAAGAGGGCAGATTTGTGGGGAATTACTCGAAGATAGCCAATTGATCCATCTCAAGAAGCTGGAGTTATACTCAAGACGGAGGATCTCTCCTTTAATTCCTTTAGGGGGTTTTAGGGGTTTTTTATGTTTTATTTTATCTTTTCTTTTGAGATGTTTTCATTTATTATTATGAACTAAACCCTCAGATACCTGAGGGGATGAAACCTAAGATGAATCTTGTTATCATTTGTTGAACTATATGATAAATATTTGACTTGTTCTTAATTATGTGTTCTTAATTCTTGTGTTTATATTTCCGAAATATTAATTCAAGTATAATGTGCTTAGGTGGAGGAGCAAAAGTCCCTGCTTAAGAGTAGATTTAGCATAATTAAGCGGAGTTGATCACGCGCCTAGAGATAGGGTGACGATATTTTGCTGGATTAGGGTAAAACCTAATATGGGAGTCCATAGACCGAGTTAATGCGATTCAAGGGGTTTTAATTAGAAAGAGATTTCAATTAATCAACCTAGGGTTAGACGTTAGTCTCCTCGAGAGAGGGATTAATATAACTTAGGGAATCTTACGAATCAAGTCAAATGAATAAATCGTCTGGTTCAGAGTTAGATAACAAGTGAAGTCTAGGTGGATTCTTCCTTGGGTGTCGTCTTAATCAATTGGTTTTTCCTAAAGTTATTTTCTCAATTTCATTCTTCTTTGTCTTAGAGTCTTTAGATTAGTTGTTAGTTAATTTTAGATTAGATAAACAATTCCCTTAATTCTTAGGCTAGATAATAAAAAGAGAGTTAGTGTTAGTACTTTTGGTTCCTTTGGGTTCGACATCCCAGTCTTGCCTAAATTATACTACTGTTAGGTGCGCTTGCCTCAAATCATTGCAATAGTTAGTTTCCAGGTTCGATCATTCGTTATATAAATTTTAAGACTTTGACATCGCATAAAACAACGATCAGCAAGTAATGTGCCGACTCCCACACAAGGGACCGCGCTAGTAGAGAGTAGACCCAAGACTATGGGTCAGGGAAAAGAGGCCCGAGAAGCCTTTCTCCGTATGATGAGCAATTGGTATACTGAGTATACCCGAGAAAATCCTAATGCTCAACCCCCTCCACCCCCACCTATTCCTCAACCCGCTCCCGTAGCTCCTCAAGTGGTTGAGGTAGTAAGAAGAGAAAGACCTCCAGTCGATAAGATCTGGAAACAATGAGCAGAGGAATTCCAAGCTAGTAAGGACGATGACCCGGATAGGGTAGAATTCTGGTTGGAGAATACCATCAGGGTATTCGACGAGTTGTCATGCACACCTGAAGAGTGCATGAAATGCGTAGTGTCTCTCTTGAGAGATTCAGCCTATCAATGGTGGAACACCTTTGTGTCAGTGGTGCCAAGGGAGAAAGTTAGCTGGGGATTCTTCCAAGCGGAATTTTGGAAGAAGTATATCAGCCAAAGATTCATTGACCAGAAGAGGAAAGAGTTCTTGGAACTAAAGCAAGGCCAAATGACGGTGACTGAATATGAACGTGAGTTTGTAAGGCTTAGTAAGTATGCCTGAGAGTGCATGTCTACCGAGGCCATCATGTGCAAAAGGTTTGAGGATGGGTTAAATGAAGATATCCATTTATATGTTGGAGTCCTCAAACTAAAAGAACTCGTAGTGTTGGTGGATAGAGCTTGCAAAGCCGAAGAACTGGCTAAAGAGAAAAGAAGAGCTGAGATTGAGCCCCGTGACTCGAGGAAAAGACAACTGAATAAGTCATTCCAATCCTCATCTAAGAAATCGAGGGATTTCACTACTCAACCAGCTACTTCAACCGAGTTTTCAAACCAAAGTAAGGGCAAACAATTTTCGGGGTCTAAAACGTATACCACATCAATTGCTAGTGTCGGCAGTGCCCGATCGAGTAGACCGAAGTGCCCGCAGTGTGGCAGAAACTATTCCGGTAAGTTTCGAGCAAGTGAGAAGGTTTGTTTCAAGGGTGGGTCACAAGACCATTTTATCAGAGATTGCCCCGAGTTGGGTGAGAAAGAAAAGTCTCAGAATGCAAGACCGGGAAGTATTGCTAGAGGAAGACCACAAAGAAACCCAGGAAATGAAATGGGTAGCAAGAATTTATCTAAAGAGCAGACTGCAAGAGTTGAGGGTAGAGCACCGACGAGAACATATGCCATTTTTTCTCGTGAAGAGGCATCTTCCCCTGACATAATCACAGGTACCTTCTCTCTTTATGATATTTTTGTTATAGCTTTAATTGATTCGGGATCTACCCACTCATACATATGCATGAAATTAGTCTCTAGCATGAGCATGCCTATAGAGTATACTGAATTTGTAATAAGAGTGTCTAATCCTCTAGGCAAGTGTGTGTTGGTTGATAGAGTATGCAAAGGTTGTCCTTTGATGATTAGGGGTCATTGCTTTTCGGTTGATCTTATGTTATTGTCGTTTGACGAGTTCGATGTCATCCTTGGGATGGATTGGTTAGCTACTCATGGTGTGATAGTAAATTGTGGGAGAAAGTTTATTGAGTTAAAATGTGAAAATGGGGATCTTATTCGTGATGAATACTAAAGAGACTGAGTTAAAAATTGAGTCAGTACCCATAGTATGCGAGTATCCAGATGCTTTCCCAGAAGAATTACCAGGGTTACCTCCGATTAGAGAGATTGAATTCGGGATTGAGCTAGCTCCGGGTACCGCCCCCATTTCTATTGCTCCATATAGAATGGCTCCAATCGAGCTAAAAGAGATGAAAGCGCAGTTGCAAGAACTAACAGATAAAGGTTTCGCTAGACCGAGTTATTCTTCGTGGGGTGCTCCCGTATTATTTGTGAAGAAGAAAGATGGTTCCATAAGGTTATGCATAGATTATCGATAGCTCAACAAGGTAACTATGAAGAACAAGTACCTATTGCTAAGAATCGATGATTTATTTGATCAATTGAGGGGAGCCACAGTATTTTCCAAGACAGGCTTAAGGTCTGGGTACTATCAGTTGAGAGTTAAGGACTCGGATGTACCAAAAATCGCATTTAGGACTAGGTATGGCCACTATGAATTTTTGGTCACGAATTTTGGTCTAACGAATGCCCTTGCCATTTTCATGGACCTGATGAACCACATTTTTGGCCATACTTGGATAAGTTTGTAGTGGTCTTCATCGATGACATCCTGATCTACTCTTGAGATGAGAATGAACATGCCGAGCATTTGAGTATGGTTCTGCAAATTTTGAGAGAAAAACAATTGTATGCCAAGTTCAGCAAGAGTGAATTTTGGCTTAAGGAAGTAGGATTTTTGGGGCACATTGTCTCAGGAGATGGAATTAGAGTCGACCCGAGTAAAATCTCAGCCATTGTTGAGTGGAAACCGCCGAGAAATGTAACTGAAGTAAGGAGTTTTCTAGACTTAACCGGCTAGTATAGGTGTTTTTTCAAGGGGTTTTCTATGATAGCTACTCTGATGATAAGATTATTGCAAAAAGATGTGAAGTTTGATTGGTCAGAGAAGTGCCAACAAAGTTTTGAGAAACTAAAGGCACTGTTGACTGAGGCTCCCATTTTGATACAACCTGAAACGGGAAGAGAATTTGTGGTTTACAGTGACGCATCCTTGAATGGATTGGGTTGTGTACTCATGCAGGAGGGCAAGGTGATAGCATATGCCTCAAGACAATTAAAGTTGCAAGAGAAAAATTACCCGACTCATGACTTGGAGTTAGCTGCAATTGTATTTGCATTGAAGATATGGAGACACCATTTATATGGTGAAAAGTGTCAGATTTTTACCGACTATAAAAGCCTAAAATATTTGATGACTAAAAAGGATTTGAATTTAAGGCAATGAAGATGCATGGAGCTGATTAAGGATTATGAGTTAGTGATTGACTACCATCCGGGAAATGCGAACGTAGTCACCGATGCTTTGAGTAGAAAATCATTATTCGCACTGAGAGCCATGAATACTCAGATGGCTTTGTTGGATGATGGTTCCATTTTAGCCGAGTTAAGGGCTAGACCATTGTTTCTTCAAGAGGTTTGTGAAGCACAGAAAGAGGATCAGATATTACAAGCCAAAAGAGTTTTATGTGAGTCAAATGTTGAATCAGACTTTCGGGTAAGTCCAGATGGATGCTTAACGTTTCGAGGTAGGGCCTGTGTACCCAAAAATGATGAACTTATTTGGAAGATTTTGCATGAAGCACATAGCGGATGTTTAACTGTGCACCCAGGCAGCACGAAGATGTACAATGACTTGAGGAAGTGGTATTGGTGGCCTAGTATGAAGAAAGACATTTCTGAGTTTGTATCAAGATGTCTGATTTGTCAGCAAGTGAAGGTTGAACACCAAGTACCTTCGAGTCTACTTCAGCCCATCATGGTTCCCAAGTGGAAGTGGGACCGTATTACCATGGACTTCGTGACGGGATTACCGTTGTCACCCAAAAAGAAAGATGATGTGTGGGTCATAGTCGATAGGCTCACGAAGTCAGCCCATTTCATACCAGTACGGGTTGACTATTCGCTTGATAAATTGGCGGATATGTATGTAGCAGAGATAGTGAGACTTCATGGAGTGTCGTTATCGATTATTTCGGATAGAGATCTGAGATTCACGTCACGGTTTTGGAAAAAGCTACAAGATTCCTTGGGCACAAAATTGAGCTTTAGTATAGCCTTCCATCCACAAACCGACAGGCAGTCGGAAAGAGTAATTCAGATACTCAAAGACATGCTTCGATGTTGTGTTTTAGAATTTCAAGGTAATTGGGAGAAATACTTACCATTGGTGGAATTCGCCTACAACAAAAGTTTCCAGTCAAGTTTGAAAATGGCGCCTTATGAAGCATTGTATGGGCGCAAGTGCCGAACGCCCTTGTATTGGACAGAACTCAGAGAGAAACATATACACGGGGTCAATTTGATTAGGGAAACTGAAGCAAAAGTAAAGGTGATAAGCGAGTATCTGAAAGCGGCCTCAGATAGACAAAAGTCCTACTCGAATTTAAAAAGGAAAGAGATTGAATTCCAAGTCGGTGATAAAGTGTTTCTGAGAGGATTAGCATGGAGAAAGGTCCTCAGATTTGGCCGGAAAGGCAAATTAAGCCCGCGTTTTATCAGACCTTATGAAGTTACCGAGAGGATAGGACCGATAGCTTATCGGTTGGCCTTGCCACTTAAGCTGGAAAAGATTCATGATGTCTTTCACGTATCCATGTTGCACCGATACCGTTTAGACCCTTCACATGTAATAGTACCAACAGAGGTAGAAATCCAACCGGACATATGGTGAAGAGCCGGTTAAGATTTTAGCACGAGAGGTCAAATAGTTAAGAAACAAAAGTATAGGTATTGTTAAAGTGCTATGGCAGAGGCATGGAATAGAAGAGGCTACATGGGAGCCCGAGAAGTTTATGCGAAACCAATATCCCAACCTTTTCACCGGTAAGATTTTTAGGGACGAAAATCCTTAAGGGGGAGAATTGTAACAGCCCGATTTAGGGGCTAGTCGGAACAGTGATTTCGGGGTCACTATTCTGAGGTTAGAGAAGACTATTTTTATTTTATTTTATGAGTCAGAGCATGATTATATAAGTGCGCGAAAATTTTGGTGCTTTAATTTTAACGATTTCTTGCTTAATCGCGAAAAAGGACTAAATCGCAAAAAGTGAAAAAGTTCCATTTTATAAGCTAAAGGCGTTCAATAGCTAAAGAACATTAATTGGAGGTCTTTAAAGTGCAATTAGACTCCCAAGAAATAGAGTGGCCGGCCATAGGAGACAAACATTGTCAAATTGGTAAAAGTTGTTGATATTAGGTGGACTAAATTGGTGTTTTATATTAAAATAAAGAAAAAGAAGATATCATCTTTTTCTCTCTTATTCTCCACCGAAAATTGGCACCAAACTAAGGGGTTTGAGAACTCTAATTTTTAGCAAGCTTCTCTCCCTGCTAGTAAGTATTCTAGTGATCATTTCTTGATAAAAATTGTACTTTTGGGACCCCTAAAGCTTAAGCTTTCTAAAGAGGGGACTATCTTGCAATATGGTGAAAATTTTAGGTTTTTGCCATGAGTGCTTTTATGTTGTTTGCTGCATTTTTATGGAAGAAAATAAATCATAGTTGTTAGATAAACAACTTTTGTAAGAGGTGTTATCATGAAAACACCTAAATGGACCTTGTTGTAAAGGTTATAAAGTTTGTAGTAAATGTGTGAAATGTTGAGTTTTGATGATAGTTATAGGAGAAATAAATGTTCACCTAGGCTTGTTGAAGGTGGAAATTTGATTAGAATTGATTTCTGAGCCTAGGGGTAAAATGGTCATTTTGCCAAAGTTTAAGGGCAAAATAGTAATTTTGCCAAAGCATGATTTTTAAAATGCTTTTATTAATGTGATGATTGAAGCGAGCTAATTTGCTATTATAGAGCAAGAAGAACCAAAAACTAATCTCGATCGGGGAAAGAATAATGTCTCGGACTAGGTCGACGATCTGGCTTATTTTGAAATCGAGGTAAGTTTGTATGTGATAAATTCAACATTTATGTTAGCACGTTTGATAATGTTTGGTATTGATCGCTTTTAAAATTTATAAAACAAAAGATCAAACCTGGAAACTAACTCTGACAACGATTAAAGGCAAGTGTACCTATCGAACAGTAGTATAGCTTAGGCTAGATCGGACTGTCGAACCCAAAGGAAATAAAAGTACTAATACTAACTTTATTTTTATTATTTAGCCTTAAAAATAAAGTGAAGTTGCTTTAATCTAAATTAACGACTACTAAGCTTAAAGACACAAGACAAAAAGAACGAATTGGAAAATAACTTGAAGGAAAACTCAATTGATTACGACGATACCCTCAGGAAGAATCCACCTAGACTTCTCTTGTTACCTATCACTAAACCATATGATTTCTTTACTTAGTTTGATCCGTAGGACTCCCTAACGTATATTAAACCCTCTCTCGAGGCGAATAACGTCTAACCCTAGGTTAATTAGTGGAACTCTCGTTCGCTTATAATAACCCCTTAGAATAACAGTAAATCGATCTATGGACTCCCATATTAGGTTTCACCCTAATCCGGTAAAATCTCGTAACCATATCTCTAGGCGTTCGATCAACTCCGCGTAATTATGCTAGATATACTCTTAAGTAGGGTCTATTCCTCCTCCACCTAAGCACATCAGATTTGGATTAAGCAACATAATTAAGAACAAACTAAGTAATTATCATATAATTTAGAAATCAAATAACAAGATTCATCTAGGTTTCATCCCCTTCACGTATCTGAAGGGTTAGTTCATGACAAATAAGGAAAACATCTCAAGAGAAAAGATAAAACAAAACATAAGAAATCCCTAAAACCCCTTAAAGGAATTGAAGGAGAAATCCGTCGTCTTGAGTATAACTCCGGCTTCTTGGGATGGATCAACTGGCTATCTTCGGGTGATTCCCTCAACTCTGACCTTCTCGGCTTGGCTCTTTGGCCTAGCTTTTACGCCTTTTCAAAGGTGGCACTTAGGGGGTATTTATAGGCTCTTGGAATGCGATTCTTTCTCCCTAAGTATCCTTTTCCGACTGAATTTGTCTAAGTCCACGATAGAGGCACGACCATGTCACACGCCCGTGTGACTCGTCTTCAGGCCGTGTTCGGATTTCTAGGTTGAGGCACGGCCGTGTAAATCGGGGTGAGGCCGTGTTCTAAATGCTCGTCAAGGCACGACCATGTGCTATTTGGGACAGGCCATGTGGATTTCGTGATATGGCCCATTTACTCTGTTTTGGGCCCAGTTTACGTTCTTTTCATCCTGGGGTGCTTTCTTGGGTATAAGACATAAAAGAAAGGATTAAGAGCTCCTTTTTACATAAATTGAGGGATAAATCATCCAAAAGCAAGCTAAATGTGGGATTCAAATATGTTATAATTACGATTTATTAGGTATTATATTGATTCATGTTGTTATACTAAATTGAGTAGTTGATGTTGAATGAGTAAGTTGAGATGTGGAAGTCCTAGTGGACTATAATGAATATGAAAATGCTATCATCGATACGTGAAATGAATAAGGGTCTCGTGTAAGACCATGTCCGGGACATGGCCTCGGCACCGAATTTAGATTCTGTGTAAGACCATATCCGAGATATGGCTTTGGTATAGAATATGAGAATCGTATAAGGCCGTATCCGGGATATGGCATCGATATTTGATGTGAGATTCCGTATAAGACCATATCCGGGATATGGCATCGGCACACAGAGGTGACCCCATGTAAGACGACATCTGGGATGTGGCTTTGGCTTTGTACTTATATTAATGATGGTGAATATGTATCCTTGAGTATCCCTAGTGATTAATGGGATAAATAGATGAGCTTGGAAATAGAAATGAGATTAGTACTAAAGTTAAATGAATGAGTGAATACAGGTATTCGTGAATGATTCACGAAGAAATATTTATGACATATTCATGGTATGTGCTAAATAAGGGCAAGTATTAGTAAGTATGGCAAGAAGCCTATAACCTTGTGTATGGTCAATTAATGTCATGGATGGATCTTATCATAAGCTTATTGTTGCTATTTATTTCCATGCAAACTTACTAAGCTTTATGCTTACCCCTTTTCATTGCCTTTTTTCTTGTAGTATTGCAAAGTTAACTCGAGAAGTTGCGGATGTCGGAGTTGGAGATCACACTATCGCCCACTTTTGGTATAGCCAAAATTAGTTTCATTTTGAATGTGGCATGTATAGGACTTGAGTATTTTGTTATGTCATATTGGTAAGCCAAATGTGTTGGCTACAAGGGTTGTTCCAATTCATTTTGTAAATGGTCATTAAAGTTGGTCCAATACTTGGCTAACTCTTGTGTTTACTGAAGATGAATTTCATGATGTGTATGCTTTTGTGGATGTCTTGATTCTTTTTGAGTTCTTAAAGGTATCATTTGGTCATCTTATACTGAAATGTTTTGGTATGAGTGTGGTTTCTTGATAGGGTGGCAAATGGCTTGGTAGATAGCCCTCTAATTGTCCACATAGGTAGACACACGGGCGTCTGTCTAGGCCGTGTGCGATACACAGTCAGCCCCATGGGCGTGTTGATCGGCCGTTTGTCCCCTTGCATGGTAGGCTTACAAGTCAGTATGCTCAGTAGTAAACATATGGGCAGAGACACGGCCGTGTGGGAGGCACGGCCAAGGATATGAGCGTGTGCCCAGGCCGTGCGAGGTCTGCACTTTAAATGTGGAATTTATTTCGACACACGGTCTAAGGACATGGGCGTGTGCCCTGGCCGTGTGACCATAGCGAGGTGATGACGTCATAAACAGAATGCCAAGGTTTTGGCACACGGGCTGAAACACGGGTCTGTCGAGGCCGTGTGAGGGACACAGGCCAGGGACACAAGCGTGTGCTCGGCCGTCTGAAATAAGTCAGTGTCGACCACGGGTGAGGGACATAGGCGTGTGTGACCACATGGCCTGCCCACACGGGCGTGTCCCATTTCACACGGGCGTGTGGCCTCTGTGTAGGTAAAATTTTCTATGTGTGTAAAAGTTCTGATTCTTTTTCGAAACCTTCCGAAAGTATGTTTAGGGCCTTGTAGGCCCATTATAAGGAGGTTAGATATGAGAATGGGAAAGTTTAATTTGGAATGGATTTTGATAACCCAAAGTGGTATGACCATGTAAGTTAAGTACGGTAACGCCTCGCACTCGATTCTGGCGTAGAATACAGGTAAAGGGTGTTACATAAGGTTTATGGCTTTAATCTGTTCCACTGCAACTTCAGGGAGATAAGACTGGCCATGATGGCTTAAATCCGTCCCACTGTAACTTCAAGGGTATAGGATTTGTTTTTTCACTGATCTGTTACACCGTTCTCTGGGGAACATGACCTGTAGAATCCATTTCATGGGCCTATCGTTATGCCAAGTGATTAGGATGTTATCATCAGAATGAAGTAAATGATCCTAACTAGATGTGTATGAATGATATTTGCATGAATGTTGATTGTCATTTTTTTTAGAATGATCCCCTGTTAATGTTTAGGTTGACATTACTCGTTGTTTATCAAGGTTCTATCACTGACGCATTACCCTGCCTTCTTGTTCAGCTCGTATCTTTGACAGAAAATCCGAAGAAATAATCACAATTTAGATTATTCTTTCCCAAATATTTCCAACTCTTAAATTTGGTTATTTATTGATTGCGTGTCAGAGTCTTAAAATTTATACAAAGAATGATCGAACCTGGAAACTAACTATGACAACGATTTGAGGCAAGCGGACCTATCGAACAGTAGTATAGTTTAGGCAAGACCGGAATGTCGAATCCCAAAGGAACCAAAAGTACTAATACTAACTTTCTTTTTATTATCTAGCCTAAGGATTAAGGGAATTGTGTATCTAATCTAAAATAACTAATCTACTAAACTAAAGACTCTAAGACAAAGAGAATGAATTGGGAAAATAACTTTAGGAAAAACCAATTGATTAAGACGACACCCAAGGAAGAATCCACCTAGGCTTCACTTGTTATCTAACTCTGAACCAAACGATTTATTCACTTGACTTGATCCGTAAGACTCCCTAAGTTATATTAATCCCTCTCTCGAGGCAACTAACGTCTAACCCTAGGTTGATTAATTGAAACCTTTTTCTAATTAAAACCCCTAGAATCGCATTAACTCGATCTATGGACTCCTATATTAGGTTTCACCCTAATCTGGAAAAATCTCGTCACCCTATCTCTAGGCGTGCGATCAACTCCGCTTAACTATGCTAGATCTACTCTTAGGCAGGGACTTTTGCTCCTCCACCTAAGCACATCACACTTGAATTAATATCCCTAAAATATCAACACAAGAATTAAGAACAAGTCAAATATTTATCATATAGTTCAGCAAACGATAACAAGATTCATCTTAGGTTTCATCCCCCTCAGGTATCTGAGGGTTTAGTTCATAATAATAAAAGAATACATCTCAAAAGAAAAGATAAAGCAAAACATAAGAAAAACTCTAAAACCCCCTAAAGGAATTGAAAAGAGATCCTCCGTCTTGAGTATGACTCCGGCTTTTTGAGATGAATCAACTGGCTATCATCGAGTAAATCCCCACAACTCTGCCCTCATTGGCCTAGCTGGACGCCTAGTAGAAGGCTTCTGCCGAACTCCCCGCTTAAGTTGTTCCCTAGGGTGTTTATATAGGCTTTGAGATGCCTTACTTGGCCCCTAAGTATCCTAATTCAAGTAGAATTCCTACTATGGTGTTTGAATAGGCTTTGGAATGTGTTTCTTTGCCTCCAAGTATCCTATTTCGAGTAAAACTCCTCCTGGCCGCGGCAGGGACACGCCCACGGCACACGCCCGTGTAAGTCGTGGCCAGGCCATGTTCGAGGGCGTTGATTGAGGCACGACAGTGTGGTCTGGGGCCCAGGCCGTGTCAATTTCTATTTTGGCCCAATTTGGTCCATTTTATGCCCATTTCTCGTTCTTTTCATTCTCGGGTGCTTTCCTAAGTATAAAACATGAAAAGAAAGGATTAAGAGCACCTTTTTACATAAATCAAGGGATAAATCATCCAAAAGTATGCTAAATGTTGGATTAAAATATGTTACTTTCACGGTTTATCAAATACCCCCACACTTAAGCCTTTGCTTGTCCTCACGCAAAATTCTCAACTTACAATTAAAATGAATTTCCTCGATTCATAAAATTTATCAATAATGCCTCATCATAATTCAAAGATAATTCATACATGGATAATTCAATTCGAAAGGTCCTAAGGATTCAAACAATCAAAGTCATTCATTTATAGCCCTGAAAACTTTAGGTGTTTCCCCTTACGTAAACAATTACCTCTGATTCGAAATCGACAAGAGTTGACATCCTCACTAAAGATTCACTCAAACCACTCGAAGTGTTTAAGGTTCAGAATTAAGCACTCAAAAGTCAAACCTGAAAAGTTAATCCCATAGGCTTGCTTGAAAATTAAATCTCCACCACTGTAAAATGAGATGATACATAGATCAAAAGGTCTTTAACAGGGTTGTAATGAGGCTTGGGTTAAAGGTGTGGATAAAGGCTGAATTAGAAAGTTAGAATCGAAATTGAATTGACTATTTACCTAACTAGAAAAATGAACTAATCCTAAATAATTACATCAATTGAAAACTAATAATACGAGCTTTTTCTTCGAGATTTGAAATTTTAACATTTAAGCTCACTTAATTATAAAACTAATAATGAATATACTCCATTTTTTTTTAAGAACAAGTCAAATAATAATAGGAAAGAACTTTTACAGCTGAAATATAGAACGTAGTTAGGCAACTGCTCAAAATCAAAACTCGACAAAAAAGGGTAGTCAAAAAGGATGGTGATAACAAATACAAAGGGTTTTGGGTTATTAGTAGGTGATTCAATAAAAGGTTGTTAGGATTAAACAGGGTTCACTAGGGGTTAATTATGAGGGTAGGCTTTTAGTGGAGTAAGTGGGTTAAATCCTAAGTGCTTTTATCATATCTGTATATCAAATCAAAGGTGTGGTCTCGACATTTATAATCGATGCAAGTTCTAGAATAACAAATTAATGTTGACATATTCATAATCAAAAAGTGAGCATGAAAGAATGTTTGCTCTATAAGGCTCAAAATATCACAAAAATTATGGGTTCTTGATGTCAATCTCGTAGATTTCAAACTTCAAAGTAATATTCAAATTCAGGTAGACAACCTAAAAAAATTATTCTAAAAAATAGACTTATCATGCTCGATTCTCTAGTATCCTTCAAATTTAAACATCAATGCACAATTATCAAAAACTTAATCCAAAACATATTAACAAAAATCATCAATTAGGGAAATTTCATTCTGATCATAATATGAGAAACTTTACTCTCGAACAAGGCAAAATTCAGGTATTTTCAAACAATACTATAGTTAAGCCCCGTACACTTAAGCTGTACATTGCCCTTAATGTACAAAGACAGATAATAACAATTAGTAGATAATCAAAAGAGAGGGAGAGAGGTGAAACTTCCCGAATTATGATGAATTCCTTGGAGGATGTGAAAAATACATTGGAGGTGTCGTATTTTGTTGTGGCAGTTACTAACGAGCTCTGCGCTAGATGAAGAAATTGGAGAGCTCATGAAGAATTAGCCAGGAAATATTAAGACACATTTAAAAGAAACTAATTATGTATTTAAGGACAAGAAAGCTAAAGGGAAAAAAACAGAAAGTAAAATAAAATTAAAAGGAAAGATGAATGGACCGAGGCGTCCTTATTGTTGGATGGTTCACGAGGTGGGTGTGTTTCTAAGGCTACCGACGTCCTGGCGGTGGCGGACGTGGCATGATTCCCAAGCAGCCTGAAGAAACTATGATTAATAAACTAAAATAAAATAGACTAGATTAAGCATAAGAGAGTCAAAGAGAAAGAAAATAAGGGGATGGGTGTTATTTCTAGGGCTGCGTAGAGTCAGTGGTCGTGGTTTCGGTGTGATTCCCTAGCAGCCTGAAGAACCTGACACTAAGAAACTAGACTAAAATGAACTAAAGTAGGCAGAAGAGAAGTAAGGATAAGTAAAATAAAGGAGAATAGAAAAATAAACAAAAGTTAAATGGTCTCAAAGACCTTTGGCTTGTCGAGTGGATGAAGCAGTCGGCATGAACTTATGTAGATCGGTCTCCCTAAGGGAGACAGTGCTTGGATCCTTTCGTTTCTTCGACATAGCCATTGTGGTGTAGCTCAGTGGTTGTGAGATGTTAGAGAGGAAAAGTAGGGAGAGGGAGAAAGAAAATGAAAACTAAATGGGCTGAATGGGTGAGAAGAGGGAGGGGTGGTTGGTTTAAATAGAATTTTCAAGTCAGGTACGTTCACACGCCCGGGTATTGTAGGCGTGGTATGTCACACAGCCGTGTCACATGGCCGTGGTGGGCTTCATTCATTTCTCCCACGCTCATGTGATCGCTGAAATCAGAGTTTTAAAATTTATAAAGAGAATGATCGAATACTGGAAACTAACTCTGACAACGATTAAAGGCAAGTGTACCTATCGAACAGTAGTATAGCTTAGGCAAGACAGGACCGTCGAACCCAAAGGAAATAAAAGTACTAATACTAACTTTCTTTTTATTATTTAGCCTAAAATAAAGTGAAGTTTCTTTAATCTAAATTAACGACTACTAAGCTAAAGATGCGAAGAAAAAAGAACGAATTAACAAATAACTTGAAGGAAAACTCAGTTGATCACGACGATACCGTCAGGAAGAATCCACCTAGACATCACTTGTTATCTAACACTGAACCATACGATTTATTCACTTAGTACAATCAGTAGAACTCCCTAACGTATATTAAACCCTCTCTCGAAGCAAATAATGTCTAACCCTAGGTTAATTAACGAAAATCTCTTTCTCGAATAATAACCCCCTAGAATAGTAGTAAATCGATCTATGGATTCCCATATCAAGTTTCACCCTAATTCGGCAGAATTTCATCACCCCTTCTCTAGGCGTGCGATCAACTCCGCTTAATTACGCTAGATCTACTCTTAGGCAGGGTCTATTCCTCCTCCACCTAAGCACATCAAATTTGGATTAAGCACACGTAATTAAGAACAAACTAAGTATTTATCATATAATTCAGAAATCAATAACAAGATTCATCTAGGTTTCATCCCCTTCAGGTATCTGAAGGGTTTAGTTCATAATAAATAAAGAAAACATCTCAAGAGAAAAGATAAAACAAAACCCCTAAAACTCCCTGAAGGAATTGAAGGAGAAGTCCGCCGTCTTGAGTAGAATTCTGGCTTCTTGGGATGGATCAACTGGCTATCTTCGAGTGATTCCCACAAATTTGACCTTCTTGGCTTGGCTCCTTGGCCTCGCTTAACCGCCCCCTACAAAAGCCCTGGCAGAAGGCTTCTGCCGAACTCCGTTCTCAAGTTGCCCCCTTGGGTGTTTATATAGCCTTTGTGATGCCTTGCTTGGCCCCTAAGTATCCTAATTGAAGTCCAGGCCGTGTCAATTTCGTGAATTGGCCCATTTGGCCCGTTTTAAGCCCGTTTCTCATTTTTTTTATCCTCGGGTGCTTTCCTGGGTATAAGACATGAAAAGAAAGCATTAAGAGCACCTTTTTATATCAATCGAGGCTTAAATTATCCAAAAGCATACTAAATGTGGGATTAAAATATGTTGCTTTTACGGTTTATCAAATACCCCCACACTTAAGCTTTTGCTTGTCCTCAAGCAAAATTCTCAACTTATAATTAAGACAAACTTTCCATGATTCATAATTCCTATCAATAATGTCTCATCATAATTCATAGATAATTTATACATGGATGAGTCAATTCGAAGAGTCTTAAAGATTCAAAACAGTCAAAGTCATATATTTGTAGCATAAAAACATAGGTGTTTCCCCTTATCTAAATAATTACCTTTGGTTCAAAATCAACAAGGATTGACATCCTCTCTAAGGATTCACTCAAACCACTCGAGGTGTTTAAGGTTCAAAATTAAGCTCCCAGAAGTCAAACATGAAAAGTTAACCCCATAGGCTTGCCTGAAAATCAAATCTCCACCACTGTAATATGAGATGATACACAAATCAAAAGGTCTTTAACAGGGTTGTAACGGGGCTAGGGTTAAAGGTGTGGATAACGGCTGAAATTAGAAGGTTAGAATCAAGATTGACTTGACAAATTGCCTAACTAAAAATATCAACTAATCCTAAATAATTACATCAATTGAAGACTAATAATACGAGCTTTTCCTTTAAGATTTGAAATTTTAACATGTAAAGCTCACTTAATAGAACTAATACTAAGTATACTTCGGGTGTTTTTTTTAGAACAAATGAATGTATCTATTACTTAAAAAAAAGATAACAGCTAGGCAACACATCAAATTCAATCTCGATATGAGGGTAGTCAAAAGGAATGGTGATAACAAATAGAAAGGGGTTTTGGGTTAATATTAGCTGGTAAGTCAATAAAAAGGGTTGTTAGGATCAACGGGGTTCATTAGGGGTTAATTATGAAGGTAGGCTTTTTTTTATGGAGTAAGTGGGTTAAAACCTAGGTGCCTTTATCATCTCGGTATATCAAATCATAGGTGTGGTCTCGACATGTATAATCGAAGCAAGTTCTAGAATAACAGTTCATAGTTGACACACTCATAATTAATAAAGTGAGCATGAAAAGGAATATACGCTCTAATAGGCTCAAAATCTCAAAAAAATTATGGGTTTTTTATGTCAATCTTTTAAATTTCAAAGTTCAAGGTAATATTCAAATTCAGGTGAACAACCTAAAAATTTTTTTCTGAAAAATAGACTTATCATGCTTGATTCTCTAGTATCCTTCAATTTTAATCATCACTGCAAAATTATCAATGACTTAATCCAAAACATATTAACAAAAATCATAGATCAGGAAAAATTCATTCTAATCATAATCTGAGAGATTTTACTTTCGAATAAGGCATAATTCAGGGATTATCAAATAATACTATAGTTAACCCCCCACACGTAAGTTGTACATTGCCCTCATTGTACAAAGATAGATAATATCAAAATAATCATAAAATCATAAGATGGGGAGAGAAGTGAAACTTTCTGAATTTTGGATGAAGTTAATGAAAAGAAACTGGATAGGATTGGAGGTGAACATGGGGAAGCGTCTCAAATCATTTGAAATTGAATCCTCGAAGCAGTCGGTCTGATTTTATTGTATCCTAAGCTAAATCTAAATATCATGAAGAATAAGAAGAAAATAATAAAGAAAATAAATTAAAAATAAAATAAAGATAAAAATAAAATAAATAAAAACAAAAATAAAAATAAATAATGGAAAATGAAAGAAGAAAGACAACTAGAAAAGAAAAAGGAAGAAGGAGGTTTAAATAGAGATGTAGCCCGTGTTTTGGGATTTTCTTATTTTTTTTGCCACACGGCCGTGTGTAAAGCCATGTGGTCTGGAAATCTGCTCTCTTGGTTAGTTCGATGCTAATAAGAAGAAAATGAAAGAAGAAGAAAAATAAAAATGTAAAAATAAATAGGGTTAGTGCTCGGGTTGCCTCCCGAGAAGCGCTCGTTTATAATCTTAAGCTAGACTTTACCTCTCATTCGTATGGTCATGGTGGTTTGAGGAGGTAAAAATCCTTTCTCATGCGATCAACTTGGTTTTTGATATAAAGTTTAAGTCGAGTAGTGTTTACCTTAAAAGTGCTTAATTTAGGATTGCTTACCTCGACTGGCCCATATAGGAAGACACTAAGTACCTCAAAAGTGATTTCTTCGTTTGTCTTGAGGTATGAATTGGTGATTCGAGGTTCTTCCTTATTCAACAATACCTAATCCCCTATTTTGAAGTGATTTGTTGTTCCTATCAGCTCGTTTGGGGTTTCCTTCGGTTTCACTTCGTGTGGTTTCGGTTCTTCTTTAAATTGTGTTTTCCACTCTTCTAGTTTGTCGACCTTAAGGCTTCGTTCCTCAAATAATTCTTCTTTGTTGGCACGAGTTCTAAGATCTAGCTCAGCTAAGTTATTTCGTGATGCTTCCTGTAAAGAAGGTTGAACCAGATGGTTATCAATCGAATTAACGTTCGTACCTTTATTACTTGATGTCCTAGCTGAGTCAAGAGCTTGAAGAGTGATTGTTTCATCATCTACACGAAGTGTGAGTGCACCGAATTCTTCCTCTGTGTGGTCTTTCTTTACTTCACTTACCACAGGTTCTTGCCTTGGGCCAGATTCTACTAACAATTCACTATTATGAGCTTGTACGGCTTGAAGCCCATGATTCAGCTCAGGTTTGTAGCCTTGTGGTGTTTCCTGTGGTGAAAGTTGAACAATTTGATTATCAACTGAATTTACTTTCTCACCTTCATCACTTGATGTCCTGGCCGAGTCAAGAGCTTGTAGACTGATTGATTCGTCACCTACATGAAGAATGAGTTCTCCTGTACCAACATCAATTTTAGTCCTGGCGGTTGCTAGAAAGGGTCTTCCTAAAATTAAAGGAATCGAATTGTCCTCATTCATGTCTAAGACAACAAAATCTACTGGGAATATGAATTTATCAATTTTGATTAGAACATTTTCTATTATACCCCTAGGAATTCTGATAGTTTTATCAGTTAACTGAATGTTCATCCTAGTTTGTCTGGGTTTCCCTAGACCTAGTTGTTTAAACATTTTATAAGGCATAACATTGATGCTTGCCCCTAAATCAGCTAAAGCATTATCAATAGATAAACTACCAATTAAACATGGAATTGTAAAACTCCCTGGATCTTTTTATTTCCGTGGTAGTTTATTTTGTAGAATTACTGAGCACATTGCGTTTAGCTCCACATGCGATGCCTTGTCTAGTTTTCGTTTGTTTGTCAACAGCTCTTTTAAAAATTTTCTATAATCAGGTATCTGCGAAAGAGCTTCGAGAAACAGTGAGCTAATATGTAATTTCTTTAAAAGTTTAAGAAACTTACCGGACTGTTCCTCTGTATCGTCTCTCTTCATCGCTTCGGGATACGGTATGCGGGATTGGTACTCTTTGATTACTGGTTTTGTAACATCCTGAATTTTTGGGCTTATGCGTTTAATGGGTGAATATGTGTAATGAGTTAATTTGAGGATTAGGGGTCCAAATTGGGCTTAGGTTTGGGCCGAGGCTGTAGTTAAAATTCTTGTTTGAACACTTTAGTGGAAAGCTTGCTAAGTTAGGGCATAACATATATTGGTTGTGTTTTAAAACACAAATGGGCTTGTGGCCCAGTGGCAAAATGGCACCACTAAGAGGGAAGGGAGTTGGCATCAATTGAAGGTCTAAGGTTCGAGTCGCCTGGTACCTTTTTATTTTAAATATTTTCGGCATTTATAAGAGCAGTAGTGGAGTTCGGCAATGATGCTTAAATTTAGGAATTTATTTAATGTCATAATAAGGTGGATAATGTGCTGATAAAGGAAGGAAGAGGTGGAGTTATCCATGACACTGTGGAAGAGTAGTCAGATGAGGTTAAGGAGAAAAGATAGGATTTATCTGCAAGGCTAGGTGGTGGCCGAAATTTTGACTCTGAAGGGGAGGAGAAATCGGTTTCTGATATGGCAAAGGAGTGCCGAAATTTCCCCTACTATTGGCTTAACTATTAGATATCAAGAAGGGCACTTTCGGGTTTTTAAGTAAGTGCTGAAATTCTCTATAAATCAGGGTGAGATCTCATCAATTCCGGCAGTTGAACCCTACTCTTTTCTTCATTCTTTGTGCCGAAATTCTCAGTCTTCCTCTGCAATTTCTTTTCTTTTGTTTTCTTCAAAAGCCGAAATCCTCTCCATTCTTTTTCTTCCTAGCCGAAATCTCCAAGTCTCTTTCTTGTTTCCTTTTCTTCTTCTCTTTTCTATCAGAAACTGAAACTCTTCACTCAGCTTTTTCTAAAAGCCGAAAACGCATCAGCCTTCTTTTGTTCATACTTTTTCAGAATTTTCTTAAAAGCTGAAATTCCTAGATCTCTTCTCTTGTGTTTGCCGAATTTTCCTACAAGAGATAACCGAAATCTTCTGAAGAGGTAAGTGTCAAATATGTTATTTTTTCAATCTATTCCAGCTTTTAGAAACCATAGCCGAATGGCTACATGGTGGATTAATCTCGTGTTTTCTTTCATTTGCGGCATTCCGGGATTTTAAGAGGATTCAATCGTTTAGATTTTTAAGCCAGAGTTCAGTAGCACTCGGATCGTATTACTTTCGAGATTTCAAGGTAAAGAGATCTGTTAATTTAAACGTATAATTCGGGTAAAACACTAACCCTTGGCTGAATATAGGAGAGGCCTTATCTTCGCATTCTTCCAGCTTTTGAGCAAAGTTGTAGACAAAGGGCAGTAGATCTGATTAGTGAGGGTATCGACATAGAGAGTAGTACTACGTGTTATCAGGTGTATAACTTCTCAAACCATTTAGACTGTCTGTTTGTATGTGTATATAAATCTGTTTATATTCTGTTAAATGCTGAGATCCCGGCATAATGGTTGAAAACCCGAGAAGGGTAAAGGCGAATCACCAGGTTAGTGATTTCTGTCATTCATAAGTGAATGTTTCTATTGAGATGATATGTTTTATTTGTATGCCGATTTCTATGTATGCACGGGGTTGGGTGATTGATGAAAGGGGAAGTGTTCTGTTGTAGTGGCTTTTGCCATGATCTGTTGTAGTGGCTTTTTTCCATGATCTGTTGTAGTGGCTATTGCCATGATCTGACGATGAGCAGCTAACTGCAGCATGACTGCCATCGATGGTGTATAGCGGTGTGGGTTGATTGTAGAAATCCCCAATGGCGTGATTGGCAGGTAAGGGTGGTGTGTAGCAGATGGAAACCTAGGATTGGGTTGGGCCTTGCATAATTCCTGATATGTTATATTTTGTCATCTGTTCTGTGAGGCTAAGGCCCAATCTGATGGTGCACGAGAGTTGCACACTGAGTCTCGTGACTCACCCTATTATTTAACATCTTTTAGGTAGCACCTAGTGCATCGGACTGGGCTGAAGAGGAGTGCAAGGTGGCGATGCGAGAGATTATTTTGATTCAACAAAAGACTTTACTTAGTTTATTTACTTTTAACATTTTTAGTTAGTGGGTTATAAATTTCATTGTAATAAGGCCATGGGCCACTAGCTTTATATTATATTTCCGGATTTTGGGCTTTTATTATTGTTAGACATTCAGATTTTACGTTTTAATTAAGCTAAGTCGTGTATCAAATTTTGATTTCTAATTCACTAAGGCATTAATAGAAAATGTGCATCTTTTACAAATTATTCACCTATTTGGTTTTCCCAAATAAAAGGTTAAACTCAAGAAAAATATTTCTCGAAATTGCGACATCCTTTAAAATCTCCTTAGTGACATGCCAGATCCGGTCATGGTGTTTGGGCCGGGTTTGGGGTGTTACAAATTGGTATCAGAGCCCGGTTCAAAACTCGGCTTTGTGGTTTTACGCTCAAAACGTTTTCTAAAAATGGGTTTTTGAAACATGTATATTTATAAATGATATAGGATGGTTTTCTAGGCATGGCACCTGCGTCTCCGGCCCAAGTCCGCCAGGTAAGTATTCTGAACTCACTGTGTGTTATATATGTATGTGGGCTTGATGGGCTTTATGGGACGTAGACTATTTAAATTAGAACTTGATGGACTCTAGGCTTAGCTTAAACAACTTCTTAAATCTCATAAGACTTAAGTCAACTAAACAAACCCGTGAACGAGTCGCTGGGTTAGGGTGTGGCAACAGGCATGCGCATGTCTAGGATTGGATTCAGGGAGAGCTTGGTATTTAAGCAATCCTAGTGACTCACCTCCTCTTCACTAGAATCCTACCTGGTGTGTAGTGACTGTTCACCTTAGCCGCGAGGACTTGTTGATGGGCCAAACTTTATAATTAAAACCCGAAAGGGACCAGCCACCCTATTTCACAATAAAAAAAAAGACCCCCAAGTTTTGTAAAATTTCCAAAGAAATATACTTGATTTGTGAAAATTTCCAAAACAACCGTGATTTTATAAAATACCTATGTTTTGCAAATTTACCCGAAACCCTATATTTACGAGAGTAACCCGGATTGCGAAACTAGATTTTCCAAAGTACCCCTATTTTTTTAAAAAAAACAACAACAACATCAAAATATCCCTGATTTGTAAAATTACCAAATTACCCCTGATTTGTGAAATGACCAAAATACCCCTGAATTACAAAATTACCAAAATACCCTTATTTCACAAAATCACCAAGGAACCCTGTTTTGGAAAATTACAAAAATACCCCTGTAGGATAAATTACGAAAATACCCCTGGGTAGTGAAATGACGAAGATACCCAACATGATGAATGTAAGTTTGTGGATGTTACTTGTATGTTGATGTTTGATGATTGAATGTATGTGCTTCCTAGAACTAAGAGATGCGGACTTGAGACTGGATTGTAGATATAATTGCGAATCTAAAAGAACTACTCTTAAACTACTATTCATAAGACTGTTCGTGGTTAATCAGTGGAAGAAAACTAATAATTCATAAAATTTCTAATCAGATAAACGCGAATCGGTAGAATGAGTGCAAGGGGTCGAGGACGTCCGCCGCGTGGACGTGGTAGGGGTAGGACGACGGTATCGGAACCAGTAGGATCTGGCCATGGATCTGGAAACGAGATGCCACCCGCTGAGTAGGAGGAATTTCAGGATCAGACTGCCGGAGATGACGCGGTATCTCAGGCAATGTTAAGGGTTTTAGAAAGGGTTGTTGGGGTAGGCATGGGCACAAGAGCCCGAAAATCTGTGCCGGAGTGACTTAGAGCCAATGGGGCAGAAGTGTTTAGGGGAATTTCTGGTGCAGCCCCGAGTTCTACTAAGTATTGGTTGGAGGAGGTGGAACGCATAATGGATGATTTGGATTTCACGAAGGAGGAGAAGTTGAAAGGGGTTGTATCTCTCCTGCGGGACGAAGCATATCAATGGTGGCTTACAGTTAATGATGGTGCAGTGGCTGACCGTATCATCTGAGATCTCTTCAAAACGGTGTTTCAGAATAAGTACATTGGATCGCGTTAAGTGGATGCGCAGCGCAGAGCATTTCTGAATCTGGTTCAAGGGAGTAGGTCAGTGGCTGCGTATGAAGCTGAATTCTTACGCCTTAGCCGATATGTCCGAGGGATTGTGGCCACGGAACATGAATGTTGCGTTCGATTCGAAGATGGTTTGAGGGATGATTTACGTGTTTTGATAGCCCCACAGTGGTAGAGGGAATTCGCTGTGCTTGTGGAAAAGGCTAAGATAGCCGAGGAGGTTAAGTGAACGGAGAAACTGAATCGGGATAGAGATGGGACGGAAGTAAGAGGGATTTTGGATCGTCAGGGGCAGCTGGGCGTACTCAGAAAAGGCCTAGGTCAGACGGGTCGAGTCGGGATGAGAGACCTGCTGCTGCTAGTGAGACACAGAAGTGTGCTCGATGTGGCAAATTTCATGCCGGTGAGTGTTGGGCAGGCACTGGGAAGTGTTTTAGGTATGGATCTACAGACCACCAAGTTAGAAACTATCCGCAGCAACGGTGCAGTGAAGGGCCCATAGATCAAGAGAATGCACCGCCGGGAAGAGGAGATCAACAACCACCAAGGGGCCGTGGTCAAGCCAATGGTGGAAATGGCATAGGACATGGTTGTGAAGGTGCAGGTTATGCTGAGCCGAGGCAGCCAACTTTGGTCTATGCAGCACGACGCCAAGGGGACGAGGACGCTCTAGATGCGAATGTCGGTGCGTACTCTACCATAGTATACTAAGTGTTTCTTTTGGCTTTAGAATTAGAGTGCGCAGTGAAAGAATAATGGTGAGACTTGGGTAGTACGATTAATAGTTAGTTGGAAATTTCGAGGACGAAATTTCTTTAAGGGGTAGAACTGTAACATCCTGAATTTTTGGGCTTATGCGTTTAATGGGTGAATATGTGTAATGAGTTAATTTGAGGATTAGGGGTCCAAATTGGGCTCAGGTTTGGGCCGAGGCTGTAGTTAAAATTCTTGTTTGAACATTTTAGTGGAAAGCTTGCTAAGTTAGGGCATAACAGATATTGGTTGTGTTTTAAAACACAAATAGGCTTGTGGCCCAGTGGCGAAATGGCACCACTAAGAGGGAAGGAAGTTGGCGTCAATTGAAGGTCCAAGATTCGAGTCACCTGGTACCTTTTATTTTAAATATTTTCGGTATTTATAAGAGCAGTAGTGGAGTTCGGCAATGATGCTTAAATTTAGGAATTTATTTAATGTCATAATAAGGTGGATAATTGTTGATAAAGGAAGGAAGAGGTGGAGTTATCCATGGCACTGTGGGTGAGTAGTCAGTTGAGGATAAGGAGAAAAGATATTTATCTGCAAGGCTAGGTGGTGGCCGAAATTATGACTCTGAAGGGAAGGAGAAATCAGTTTCTGATATGGCAAAGGGGTGCCGAAGTTTCCCCTACTATTGGCTTAACAATTAGATATCAGGAAGGGCACTTTCGGGTTTTTAAGTAAATGCCGAAATTCTCTATAAATAGGGGTGAGATCTCATCAATTCCGACAGTTGAACCCTACTCTTTTCTTCATTCTTTGTGCCAAAATTCTCAGTCTTCCTCTGCAATTTCTTTTCTTTTGTTTTTTTCAAAAGCCGAAATCCTCTCCATTCTTTTTCTTCCTAGCCGAAATCTCCAAGTCTCTTTCTTGTTTCCTTTTCTTCTTCTCTTTTTCTGTTAGAAACTGAAACTCTTCACTCAGCTTTTTCTAAAAGCCAAAAACGCATCAGCCTTCTCTTGTTCATACATTTTTGGATTTTCTTAAAAGCCGAAATTCCTAGATCTCTTCTCTTGTGTTTGCCGAATTTTACTGCAAGGGGTAGCAGAAATCTTCTAAAGAGGTAAGTGTCGAATATGTTATTCTTTCAATCTATTCCGGCTTTTAGAAACAATAGCCGAATGGCTACATGGTGGATTAATCTCGTGTTTTCTTTCATTTGCGGCATTCCGGGATTTGAAGAGGATTCAATCATTTAGATTTTTAAGCCAGAGTTCAGTAGCACTCGGATCGTATTACTTTCGAGATTTCAAGGTAAGGAGATCTGGTAATTTAAACGTATAATTCGGGTAAAACACTAACCCTTGGCCGAATATAGAAGAGGCCTTATCTTCGCATTCTTCCGGCTTTTGAGCAAAGTTGTAGACAAAGGGCAATAGATCTGATTAGTGAGGGTACCGACATAGAGAGTAGTACAACGTGTTATCAGGTGTGTAACTTCTCACACCATTTAGACTGTCTGTTCGTATATGTATATAAATCTGTTTATATTCTGTTAAATGCCGAGATCCCGGTATAACGGTTGAAAACTCGAGGAGGGTAAAGGCGAATCACCAGGTTAGTGATTTCTGTCATTCATAAGTGAATGTTTCTGTTGAGATGATATGTTTTATTTGTATGCCGATTTCTAAGTATGCACAGGGTTGGGTGATTGATGAAAGGGGAAGTGTTCTGTTGTAGTGGCTTTTGCCATGATCTGTTGTAGTGGCTTTTGCCATGATCTGTTGTAGCGGCTTTTTGCCATGATCTGTTGTAGTGGCTATTACCATGATCTGACGATGAGCAGCTAACTGCAGCATGATTGCCATCGATGGTGTGTAGCGGTGTGGGTTGATTGTAGAAATCCCCAATGGTGTGATTGGCAGGTAAGGGTGGTGTGTAGCAGATGGAAACCTAGGATTGGGTTGGGCCTTGCATAATTCCTGATATGTTATATTTTGTCATCTGTTCTGTGGGGCTAAGGCCCAATCTGATGGTGCACGAGAGTTGCATACTGAGTCTCGTGACTCACCCTATTATTTAACATCTTTCAGGTAGCACTTAGTGCATCGGACCGGGCTGGAGAGGAGCGCAAGGTGGCCATGCGAGAGATTGTTTTGATTCAACAAAAGCCTTTACTTAGTTTATTTACTTTTAACATTTTTAGTTAGTGGGTTATAAATTTCATTGTAATAAGGCCATGGGCCACTAGCTTTATATTATATTTCTGGATTTTGGGCTTTTATTATTGTTAGACATTCAGATTTTACGTTTTAATTAAGCTAAGTCGTGTATCAAATTTCGGTTTCTAATTCACTAAGGCATTAATAGAAAATGTGTATCTTTTACAAATTATTCACCTATTTGGTTTTCCCAAATAAAAGGTTAAACTCAAGAAAAATATTTCCCGAAATTGCGACATCCTTTAAAATTTCCTTAGTGACATGCCAGATCTGGTCATGGTGTTTGCGCCGGGTTTGGGGTGTTACAGGGTTTGGCTTTTCTTGTGCTACCTCTATTTTACCTTTGTATACCTCTTTGTTTGGTTCGTCTAACCTTTTGCTATCATGAGCCGTGATGGCTTGAATTTGCTCCTTTGGGTTAATCTCAGTGTTACTTGGTAGACGTCCTTGCAGTCGTTCTGCCATTAACTTTGCAAGTTGACTGACTGCATTAGTGACTTCCCCAACTAACTTAGTAAGTTTTTCCATCGACGCTTGTCGATCTTTAAGTGTTCTCTCAGTTTCTTGGAAATGGTTTTCCGTGTTTGCCATAAATTTTGTCAGCATCTCTTCGAGGTTCGACTCCTCTTCCTGTTGGTAAGGTGGTTGTTGAAAATTTGGAGGAAGTTCCTGTCTTTGGATATTTTGATCATCCCACGAGAAATTGGGATGGTACCTCCAACCTGCATTATAAGTGTTACCATAAAAATTATTTTGAAGTCTAGGATAGTTACCCATATAGTGGACTTGTTCATTCTCTATGCCATATCCGTAGGGTGGGTACTCAGGATTCGCCATGCCTCCACTTGGTCCGTACTGCGTAACTGGATGTACTGTGTCGAGGTTGTAGATATCGGCTGATTTTTTTGGCTCTGTCCTCATGAATTTCCACTGATACTTATTCAGTGCCATCTCTAAAATTATCTGCCAAAAATAAAAAAAATTAGCAAAGTAAAAAGATAAAAATGAAAAATGAAAAATAATAATGAAAATAAATTGCAATAATAAAAAAAATGGCTAAAGTAATAAAAATAGAGCTTTCTTAATATTTTAGTTCCCAGGCAACGACGCCAAAAACTTGATCACTGAAATCAGAGTTTTAAAATTTATAAAGAGAATGATCGAATCTTCGAAACTAACTCTGACAATGATTAAAGGCAAGTGTACCTATCGAACAGTAGTATAGCTTAGGCAAGACCGGATTGTCGAACCCAAAGGAACTAAAAGTACTAATACTAAATTTCTTTTTATTATTTAGCCTAAAATAAAGTGAAGTTTCTTTAATCTAAATTAACGACTACTAAGCTAAAGACGCAAAGACAAAAAGAACGAATTAAGAAATAACTTGAAGGAAAACTCAGTTGATCACGACGATATCCTCAGGAAGAATCCACCTAGACTTCACTTGTTATCTAACACTGAACCATACGATTTATTCACTTAATATGATCCGTAGGACTCCCTAATGTATATTAAACCCTCTCTCGAGGCGAATAACGTCTAACCCTAGGTTAATTAACGGAAATCTCTTTCTCGAATAATAACCCCCTATAATAGCAGTAAATCGATCTATGGATTCCCATATCAGGTTTCACCCTAATCCGGTAAAATCTCGTCACCGTATCTCTAGGCGTGCGATCAACTCCGCTTAATTACGCTAGATCTACTCTTAGGCAGGGTCTATTCCTCCTCTACCTAAGCACATCAATTTTGGATTAAGCACACTTAATTAAGAACAAACTAAGTATTTATCATATAATTCAGAAATCAATAACAAGATTCATCTAGGTTTCATCTCCTTCAGGTATCTGAAGGGTTTAGTTCATAATAAATAAAGAAAACATCTCAAGAGAAAAGATAAAACAAAACACAAGAAATCCCTAAAACTCCCTGAAGGAATTGAAGGAGAAGTCCGCCGTCTTGAGTAGAATTCCAACTTCTTGGGATGGATCAACTGGCTATCTTCGAGTGATTCCCACAAATCTGACCTTCTCGGCTTGGCTCCTTGGCCTCGCTTAACCGCCCCCGACAAAAGCCCTGGCAGAAGGCTTCTGTCGAGCTCCGTTCTCAAGTTGCCCCCTTGGGTGTATATATAGACTTTGTGATGTGTTGCTTGGCCCCTAAGTATCCTAATTTAAGTAGAATTCCTATTAGGGTGTTTGAATAGGCTTCGGAATGTGTTTCTTCGCCTCCAAGTATCCTTTCTCGAATAAAATTGCTCTTTCCAGCGACAGGGACACGGCCATGGCACACGCCCATGTGGATCGACTTCAGGCCGTGTTCGGGTCTGTTTATGGAGGCACGGCCATGTAAATCGTGGTCAGGCCGTGCTCTAGCTGATCCATGAGGCACGACCGTGTGGCTTGAAGTCTAGGCCGTGTCGATTTTGTGAATTGGCCCATTTGGCCCGTTTTAAGCCCGTTTCTCATTCTTTTCATCCTCGGCTGCTTTCCTGGGTATAAGACATGAAAAGAAAGGATTAAGAGCACCTTTTTATATCAATCGAGGCTTAAATTATCCAAAAGAATACTAAATGTGGGATTAAAATATGTTGCTTTTACGGTTTATCACCATGCTCAGGTTGCCATACCCGTGTGTGATCTAACAGTGTCGACCACGGCCGCGTCGCACGGCCGTGGGGTTTTATTGGTGCCCGTGGTGTGGTGGTTGGATTCCATGACTCGAAGATTTTATTTGTTCTAACTTGTACCATTTCTGCCATGTCAGTACAGAGATTCGTGAGGTCCACACGGCCACAGCCACGGCCATGTGCAAGGCCGTGTGGCTGATAAAAAGGGAAAACAAAAGAAAGATAAGAAAAAAATGTCGAAGTTAATTTGGGTTAGAACTCGGGTTGCCTCCTGAGAAGCACTCGTTTAAAGTCTTATGCTAGACTTTTCTCTCAATTGTATATTCATGGTGGTTTGAGGAGTTGAAAATCCTTCCTCGTGCTAGCAGTTCCATTATCATGATAACATTTCAGACGAGTAGCATTTATTTTGACAGTGCCAAACATAGGGTTACTTACCTCGACTGTTCCGGATGGAAAAACATCGATTACCTTAAAAGGGATCTCCTTGCTTGTGTTAGGATCAGGAGGGGACATTCGTGGGTCTGCTTTGTCTAATATTACTTGATCTCCAATTTTGAACTTGTGTGTCTCGTAGGGTGGCCTTGGTTCTGCTTCGTGTATCCCTAGTTCTTCTTTAAGATGTGTCTTCCCCCTAGTTCATCGATCTAAACCCCTTGTTCCTCGTGAGTTATTTCCTTGTTGGTATGGGGTCTAGGATCGGACTCAGTTGTTTTCTTTTGTGGTGATTCCTGAAAAGAAAGGTTAATCGAATGGTTATCAATAGAGTTTACTTTCTCACCTTGATTATTTGATGTTCTAGCTGAATCGAGGGCTTGAAGAGTGACTGTCTCCTCACCTACACAGAGTATGAGTTGACCTGCATCGACATCAATTTTAGTTCTGGCAGTTGCTAAAAATGGTCTTCCTAAAATTAGGGGGATCGTGTTGTCCTCATCCATGTCTAAAACGACAAAGTCTACCGGGAATACGAATTTATCAATCTTCACAAGTACATCTTCAATTATACCCCTAGAAACTCTAATAGTTTTATCATCTAATTGAATGCTCATCATAGTTTGTTTGGGTTTCCCTAGACCTAGTTGTTTAAACAATTTATAAGGCATGACATTTATGCTTGCCCCTAAATCAGCTAATGCATTATCAATGGTTAAACTTTCAATTAAACATGGAATTGTAAAACTCCCTGGATCTTTTAATTTCTATGGTAGTTTATTTTGCAACATTGCTGAGCACACTGCATTCAGTTACATGTGATTCCTCGTCTATCTTCCGCTTATTTGTCTATAGCTTCTTTAAAATTTTCTTGGAATCTGGCATCTGCGAAAGGGCTTCAAGAAACGGTAAGTTAATATGTAATTTCTTTAAAAGTTTAAGAAACTTACCGAACTATTCTTCTGTGTCGTCTTTCGTTATTGCTTGGGGATATGGTATGCGAGGTTTGTACTCTTTAATTACTAGTTTCGGCTTGTTGTTGACCTCAACCATATCTTCTTCTACCACCTTTTTTTTCTGAATTAGGCGCGTCTAACCCTTCACTATCTTGAGTTGTTATGGCTTGAACTTATTCCCTTGGGTTAGTCTCGATGTTGCTTGGTAGTCTTCCCTCTGGTCTCTCAGAAATCTGTTTAGCAAGTTGTCTGAATTGATCCTTAAATTCCTGTGACAATGCTTCAAGTTTTGTTTCTACCTTTTGGAAATGTGTTTCTGAGGCTGCTATGAAATTTGTCAGCACCTCTTCAAGGTTCGGCTTCTTTTCCTATGGCTAGGGTTGTTGTTGGAAGTTTTGGGATGGTTGTTGCCTTTGATTTCTTTAACCGCCCCATGAGAAGTTAGGGTGGTTCTTCCAACCTGAGTTATAAGTATTACTATAAGGGTTAATGTTAGATCGGAAATTATTACCCATATAGTTCATCTGTTCACTCTCCAAGCCCTGTCTGTGGGGTGGGTACTCAGGATTCGCCACTCCTTCATTTGCATCGCACTGCATAACTGGATGTACCTGCGAAGAACCATATAAACATCAAATATTTTATGTAGCAATTCTACTTGATTTGATAACATGGTCACTGCATCGAGGTTGAAAACTCCGGCTGCTTTGGCTGGCCTTATCCTTGTAACTTACCATTGATAGTTATTCAATGACATCTCTTCTATAAACTTGTAGGCCGCTTCAGGAGTTTTGTTGTTTAGGGTTCCGCCGACGGCTGAATCGATTAATTGCCTTGTTGAGGGGTTCACACCGTTGTAGAAAGTTTGGACCTGTAGCCATAAAGGTAAGCCATGGTGTGGACACTTTCTCAACAAATCTTTGTATCTCTCCCATGCATCGTAAAGTGTCTCTAAATCTATCTACACAAAAGAAGAGATATCATTCCTTAACTTGGCTATTTTGGCCGACAGAAAATATTTTAATAAAATTTTTTCGGTCATTTGATCCCATGTAGTGATTGATCCTCGTGGAAGAGAATGTAACCACTGTTTGGCTTTATTCCTTAAAGAACAAGGAAATAACCGAAGACGGATGGCATCATCAGAAACGCCATTTATCTTGAAGGAATCACAGAATTCTAGAAAATTCGCTAAGTGTGTGTTAGGATCCTCATCCTGCAAAACATCAAACTGAACAAACTATTGTATCATCTGTATAGTGTTAGGTTTCAGTTCAAAATTATTTGCAGCAATAGTAGGCCTAACAATACTTGATTCAGTTCCTGTTAAACTAGGTTTAGCATAATCATACATAGTACGTGAAGCATGATGTTCTGCCATCTCTGGAGGTGGCGGGTTGTTCTCAGTTGATCGTATGTCTATCGAGTTTTAAAATTTATAAAGAGAATGATCAAACCTGGGAACTAACTCTGACAACGATTGGAGGCAAGTGTACCTATCGAACAATAGTATAGCTTAGGCAAGACCGGATTATCGAACCCAAAGGAACTAAAAGTACTAATATTAACCTTCTTTTTATTATTTAGCCTAAAATAAGTGAAGTTGCTTTAATATAATCTAAACTATTTACTAAGCCAAAGGCACAAAGACAAAAAGGATGAATTGGGAAAATAACTTTAGGAAAAACTCAGTTGATTAAGACGATATCCTCAGAAAGAATCTACCTAGACTTCACTTGTTATTTAACCCTAAACCATACGATTTAATTACTTAATTTGATCCATAAGACTCCCTAATGTATATTAAACCCTCTCTCGAGGCGAATAACGTCTAACCCTAGGTTAATTAACAGAAATCTCTTTCTCGAATAATAACCCCCTAGAATAGTAGTAAATCGATCTATGGATTTCCATATTAGGTTTCACCCTAATTTAGCAAAATCTCGTCACCCTATCTCTAGGCGTGCGATCAACTCCGCTTAATTATGCTAGATCTACTCTTAAGTAGGATCTATTCCTCCTCCACCTAAGCACATCAAATTTGGATTAAGCTTGCATAATTAAGAGCAAACTAAGTATTTATCATATAATGCAAAAAATAATAACAAGATTCATCTAGGTTTCATCCCCTTCAGGTATCTGAAGGATTTAGTTCATAACAAATAAAGAAAACATCTTAAGAGAAAAGATAAAACAAAACATAACCCCTAAAACTCCCTGAAGGAATTGAAAGAGAAATCCGCCGCCTTGAGTAGAATTCCGGCTTCTTAGGATGGATCAACTGGCTATCTTCAAGTGATTCCCACAAATCTGACCTTCTCGGCTTGGCTCCTTGGCCTAGCTAACCGCCCCCTTCAAGGATGAACTTAGGGGATATATATATATGCTCTTGGAATGTGTTTCTTTGCCCCAAAGTATCCAAATCCAAATGAAATTGTTCATTGCCACGACAGGGACACGGCCATGTCACACGCCCGTGTGACTAGTCTTTGGGTCGTGTTCGGATTTCTTTAATGAGACACGACCGGGAGTCAGGTCGTGTTCTAGATGATCAACAAGGCACGGCCATGTGGGCTTAAGTCCAGGCCGTGTCGATTTCCACCTTGGCCCAATTTGCTCCGTTTTGGGCCCGTTTCTCATTTTTTTTATCCTCGGGTGCTTTCTTGAGTATAAGATATGAAAAGAAAGGATTAAGAGCACCTTTTTATATAAATCGAGGCTTATCATCCAAAAGCATACTAAATATGGGATTAAAATATGTTACTATTACGGTTTATCAAATACCCCCACACTTAAGCTTTTGCTTGTCCTCAAGCAAAATTCTCAACTTACAATTAAAATGAACTTTCCATAATTCATAATTCTTATCAATAATGCCTCATCATAATTCATAGATAATTTATACATGGATAATTCAACTCAAAGAGTCTTAAAGATTCAAACAAGATAAATCATACATTTGTATCGTGAAAATGTAGGTGTCTCCCCTTATCTAAATAATTACCTTTAGTTCAAAACCGACAAGGATTGATATCCTCACAAAAGATTCACTCAAATCACTCTTAAGTGTTTAAGGTTCAGGAAAAATAATCACTCATAAGTCAGACCTGAAAAGTTAATCCCGTGGGCTTGCTTGAAAATCAAATCTCCACCACTTTAAAATGAGATGATAAACATATCAAAAGGTCTTTGTCAGGGTTGTAACAGGGCTAGGGTTAAAGGTGTGGATAAAGGCTGAAATTAGAAGGTTAGAATCGAGATTGAATTGGTAAGTACCTACCTAAAAATTACCGAAATAATTATATCAACTGAAAAGTAATAAACCAACTAATACGAGCTTTTTCTTTTGATAATTTGACTTTAACTGTATAAGCTCTCTACTAATACTGAATATGCTTCATTTTTTTAAAGAGCAAACTAATAATAAATGATAAATTGAACTAATAATACAATCAGGTAACTAATTAAATCAAATCTCGATATAAGGGTTGTGAAAAGGAATGGTGATAACAAATACAAAGGGGTTTTGGGTTAATATTAGCTGGTAAGTCAATAAAAAGGGTCGTTAGGATCAACGGGGTTCACTAGGGATTAGTTGTGAAGGTAGCCTATTTAGTGGAGTGAGTGTGTTAAAACATGGGTGCCTTTATCATCTCAGTATGTCAAATCATAGGTGTGGTCTCAAAATGTATAATTGAGGCAAGTTCTAGAATAACAGTTCATAGTTGACACACTCATAATCAAAAGGTAAGCATGAAAAATAATATATGCTCTAATAGGCTCAAAATCTCACAAAAATTATGGGTGTTTTTGACATCAACCTTGTAAATTTCAAAGTTCAAGGTAATATTTAAATTTAGGTTAACAACATAGTGAGAATTTTAGTTCTGAAAATTAGACTTATCATGCTTGATTCTCTAATATCTTAAAATTTAATCATCAATGCACAATTATCAATGACTTACTCAAAAACATGTCAATAAAAACCATAAATCATCAGAAATTTCATCTTAATTAGTAGTATGAGGAAATTACTTAAAAAACAAGACTAAATTCAGGGATTTGAGAATAATGAAGAAAGTTAGGCCAGATTTGAGAATAATGCAAAAAGTTAGGCCCTTTCTTTAAATAAATATTCACCCCCACACTTAAGATGTACATTGCCCTCAATGTACAAAGATAGATATAAGATTTAAGGGATAAATCAAAAGAGAAGGGGAAAGAATACTCCCTGAATTTTGGATGGTGTCCCTAGAGGATGGTAGAGGTCATGGTGTGTATGTTTGAAGGGGTCGGTCTGGATAACGATCCTATGCTAGATGAAGAAATTGGGGAGCTCGTGAAGGATTAGCCAGGGTTTATTAAGACATTATTAAAATAAAAAAAATATATAACTAAAAATAAGAAAGAAAAAGGAAAGGAGACTAAGAAGGAAAATAAAAGTAAAAGAAAAGAAAAATGGACTGAAGAGTCCTTATTGTTGGATGGTTCGCGAGGTGGGTGTGATTTAGGGCTGCTGTGGTGGTGGTGGTGGCAGAAGTGGCCTAATTCCCAAGCATCCTAGCAAACCTGACACTACGAAACTAAAATAAATTAAACTAAACTAAGCATAAGATTGTCAAAGAGAAGAAAATTGAAGCAAAAGAGAAAAGAAACATAAAAACTAATTGGTCTCAAAGGACCTTGGCTTGATGTTTGGATGAAGCGGCCGGTATGAACTTATGTGTAGGGTCTCTTTTGGGGAGACTATACTTGCCTTCTTCAGCTTCTTCGGCATAGTTCTGGTGTTGCTCAAGAGTTTGGACACCTTTTCTAAGGAAAGAAAGAAAAAAGAAGGAAAAAAGAAGATGGGGAGAAGGGAAAGGGCTGTGGGGTTTAAATAAGATCTCAAATCTGGCACGTTCCCACGTCCGTGGACTGAGGACGTGTCAATGCACACGGCCGCCTCGCACGGCCGTGTGTCCATGCGTGTTGTTTCACCATGCTCGTGTTTCAGCCAGTCACGCCTGTGTTTGAGAAGCCAGTATGTTGGCACGGTTGGGAGGCATGAGCGTGTTCTACCCATGCTTGGTAAGTCAGTAGCTTCACACGGTCGTGGGGCACGACCGTGCCACTTTGTCGGTGCCCGTGGGATAGTGGTTGGATCTATGACGTCGAGATTAGTTCGTACAGCCTCTGCTATGTCAGTACGGGGATTCTGGTGGTCCACACGGTCACGGACACTGCCGTGTGTAAGACCGTGTGGTCTAGAATTCTGCATTTTTTGTTAGTTTAAAACTAGATATTCAGGAAAGGAAAGAGGAAAGAAAAGAAATTGAAAATAAATTTGAAGGTAAATAGTGTTAGTGCTCGGGTTGCCTCCAGAGAAGCGCTCGTTTATAGTCTTAAGCTAGACTTTTCTCGTAATTTAAAAAAAAACATCAAGGAGGTTTAAAGGTTTGAATATCTTCCCTCATGCTTACAGTTCTATTTTCTTGACAAAGTTCAAGTCAAGAAGTGTTTACCTTAAAGGTGTCAAATGTTGGATTGCTTACCTCGACTGTTCTGTGCGGGAATATATTGTGTACCTTAAGAGGAATTTCTTCGTTTACTTTTAGGTCTGATGTGATGATGTGAGGATTGGCTTTGTTTATCAATACCTGGTCTCCTATTTTGAAGTGATTCGATGTTCCTATGAGCTCTTCTGGGGGCTCTTTAGGTTTTACTTCGGTCGGTTCCTGTTCCTATTTGATTTGTGTTTCCTGCTCTTTTAGTTTGTCGACCCTTAGGCTTTGTTCCTTATGTAGTTCTGTTTTGTCGGCTTGGGGTCTATGATTTGGCTCAGGGTTGTATCCTTGTGGTGTTTCCTGCAATGAAGGTTGCACAAATTGATTATCAAATGAATTGTCTTTCTTACCTTCATCGATTGTTGTCCTGGCCGAGTCAAGAGCTTGAAGACTGATTGATTCGTTGCCTACACAAAGTATGAGTTCTCCTGTGGCAACATCAATTTTAGTTTTAGCAGTTGCTAAGAAAGGTCTTCCTCAAATTAAGGGGATTGAATTATCCTCATCCATGTCTAAGACAACAAAATCAACTGGGAAAACGAATTTATCAATTTTGACAAGAACATCTTCGACAATGCCCCTAGGAATTCTAACAGTTTTATCAGCTAATTGAATACTCATCCTAGTTTGTTTGGGCTTCCCTAGACCTAGTTGTTTAAACAATGTGTAAGGCATGACATTTATTTTTGCCCCTAAATCAGCTAACGCGTTATCAACATTTAAACTACCAATTAAACGTGGAATAGTAAAACTCCCTGGATCTTTTTGCTTCCACGGTAGTCTATTCTGTAACATTGCTGAGCATACTACGTTTAATTCCACATGTGGCTCTTCGTCTAATTTGTGTTTGTTCGTCAAGAGCTGTTTTAAAAATTTTCTCAAGTCTGGCATCTGAAAAAGAGCTTCAAGATTAGGTAAGTTAATATGTAATTTCTTTGAAAGTTTAAGAAACTTACCAAACTGTTCCTCTATATCATCTCTTTTTATGGCTTCGGGGTAAGGTATGCGAGGTTGGTATTCCTTCATTAACGGTTTTGGCTTTTCTTGTGTTACCTCTATTTTACCTTTGTCCACCTCATTTGGTTTGTCTACCACTTTACTATCATGAGCTGTGATGGATTGAATTTGCTCCTTTGGATTAATCTCCGTGTCACTTGGTAGACGTCCTTGCGGTCGTTCGGACAGTAACTCTGCAAGTTGTCCGACTGCCTTAGTGACTTCCCCTACTAACTTAGTAAGTTCCCTGATTTGGTTCTTAGTCTCGTCAACCGATGTTTGTTGATTTTTGAGTGTTTTCTCTGTATCTTGGAGATGGTTTTCTGTGCTTGCCATGAACTTCGTCAGCATCTCTTCGAGGTTTGGCTTTTTCTCTTGTGGATATGGCTGATTTTGGAAATTTTGAGGAGGTTGTTGTCCTTGATTTCCTTGACCCCCATGAAAAATTTGGGTGGTTCCTCCAACCTGGATTGTAAGTATTACCATAAGGATTATTATTGGATCTGAAATTATTACCTATATAGTTCATTTGTTCGCTCTCTGCGCCTGGTTGGTAGGGTGGGTACTCAGGATTTGCCACAGTTCCACTCGCGTCATACTGCATTACTGGGTGTGCCTGCAAAGAACACAAACTATCAAGCTTTTTATTCATCATCTCTACCTGCGTTGATAACATGGTTACTGCATCGATGTTGTAAACTCTGGCTGATTTTGTCGGTTTAGTCCTTGTAACTTGCCACTGATAATTATTCAGTGACATTTCTTCAATGGACTAGTAGGCTGCTTCAGGAGTTCTGTTGTTTAAGGTTCCACCGACGACTGAATCAATTAGTTGCCTCATTGAGGGGTTTACACCGTTATAAAAGGTTTGGACTTGTAGCCACAAGGGTAGACCATGGTGTGGACACCTTCACAAGAGATCCTTGTATCTCTCCCATGCGTCGTATAATGTCTCTAAATCCATCTGCACAAAAGAATTTGCTCCCATGTGGTGATTGACCCTCGTGGTAATGAGTTCAACCACTGTTTGGCTTTATTCCTTAATGAAAAGGGAAATAACTGAAGACGTATGGCATCATCAGAAACGCCATTTATTTTGAAGGTATCATAGAACTCTAAGAAATTAGCTATATGAGTGTTTGGGTCTTCGTCCTGCAATCCATCAAATTGAAGAAATTGTTGAATCATTTGTATTGTGTTAGGCTTTGATTCAAAATTATTAGCAGCTATAGCAGGCCTAACAATACTCGATTCTGCTCCTGTTAAATGCGGTTTAGCATAATCAAACATTGTACGTGGAGCATTATTTTCTCCCACATCATGTGGTTGTGGATTAGTCTCGTCCATCCCTCCAGTAGGATTGGATCTGTCTTCTTGATTTTTCTTCTGTGTAATTTAGGGCTCGCCTAATTTCTCTGCGATTCCTACGAACGGTAGCTTCAATTTAACTATCGTATACTAGTGGTCCTCTTGGGTTCCTTCTAGTCATAAACTAGAGGTACCTGCGAAAAAAGAAAGAAAATTTAGCAAAACCTCGATTATTCTAAAAAAATTAAAAGTAAATTGCAAAAATTAAAAATAATGGCTAAAGTAATAAAAATAGAGTTTTCTCAATATTTTAGTTCCCCGGCAACGGCGCCAAAAACTTGATCGTATGTCTGTTGAGTTTTAAAATTTATAAAGAGAATGATCAAACCTGGAAACTAACTCTGACAATGATTGAAGGCAAGTGTACCTATCGAACAGCAGTATAGCTTAGGCAAGACCGGATTATCGAACCCAAAGGAACTAAAAGTACTAATATTGACCTTCTTTTTATTATTTAGCCTAAAATAAGTGAAGTTGCTTTAATATAATCTAAACAAGTGAAGTTGCTTTAATATAATCTAAACTAGTCTTTGGGTCGTGTTCAGACTTCTTTAATGAGACACGGCCGTGTAAATCGGGAGTCAAGCCATGTTCTAGATGATCAACAAGGCACAAGCATGTGGGCTCAAGTCCAGGCCGTGTCGATTTCCACCTTGGCCCAATTTGCTCCGTTTTGGGCCCGTTTCTCGTTCTTTTTATCCTTGGGTGCTTTCCTGAGTATAAGATATGAAAAGAAAGGATTAAAAGCACCTTTTTTATATAAATCGAGGCTTAAATCATCCAAAAGCATACTAAATGTGGGATTAAAATATGTTACTATTATGGTTTATCATCAGCCATCCTTTTAGTAGGATTGGTTTCGTCTTCTTGCTCTTCTTCTATGTAGTTTAAACTATGCCTTATCTCTCTGCGATTTTCGTCGGTACCTTCGATATCACTGTCGTAAAGTAGGGGTCCTGTCAGGTTCCTTCTAGTCATAAACTAGAGGTACCTGAAAGGAGCAAAAGAAAGAAAATTATCAAAGTTAAAAACAAATAAATAAAAGTAAATTGCAAAAAATAAAAATGGCCAAAGTAATAAAAATTGAGCGTTCTTAATATTTTAGTTCCCCGGCAACGGCGCTAAAAACTTGATCGCGTGTCAGGGTCTTAAAATTTATATAAAGAATGATCGAACCTGGAAATTAACTATGACAACGATTTGAGGAAAGCGCACCTATCGAACAGTAGTATAGTTTAGGCAAGACCAGAATGTCGAATCCCAAAGGAACCAAAAGTACTAATACTAACTCTCTTTTTATTATCTAGCCTAAGAATTAAGGGAATTGTGTATCTAATCTAAAATAACTAATCTACTAAACTAAAGACTCTAAGACAAAGAGAATGAATTGGGAAAATAACTTTAGGAAAAACCAATTGATTAAGACGACACCCAATGAAGAATCCACATAGACTTCACTTGTTATCTAACTCTGAACCAAACGATTTATTCACTTGACTTGATCCGTAAGACTCCCTAAGTTATATTAATCCCTCTCTCGAGGCAACTAACGTCTAACTAGGTTGATTAATTGAAATCTCTTTCTAATTAAAACCCCTAGAGTCGCATTAACTCGATCTATGGACTCCCATATTAGGTTTCACTCTAATCTGGCAAAATCTCATCACCCTATCCCTAGGCGTGCGATCAACTCCGCTTAACTATGCTAGATCTACTCTTAGGCAGGGACTTTTGCTCCTCCACCTAAGCACATCACACTTGAATTAATATCCCTGAAATATCAACACAAGAATTAAGAACACATAATTAAGAACAAGTCAAATATTTATCATATAGTTCAGCAAACGATAACAAGATTCATCTTAGGTTTCATCCCCCTCAAGTATCTGAGGGTTTAGTTCATAATAATAAAAGAATACATCTCAAAAGAAAAGATAAAACAAAACACAAGAAAAACTCTAAAACCCCTGAAGGAATTGAAGAGAGATCCTCCTTCTTGAGTATGACTCCGGCTTCTCGAGATGAATCAACTGGCTATCTTCGAGTAAATCCCCACAACTCTGCCCTCTTTGGCCTAGCTGGACGCCTAGCAGAAGGCTTCTGCCAAACTCTAGGGTTTTTATATAGTAGGCTTTGGAATGTGTTTCTTTGCCTCCAAGTATCCTATTTCGAGTAAAAATCCTCTTGGTAGTGGCAGGGAGACGCCCATGGCACACGCCCGTGTAAGTCATGGCCAGGCTGTGTTCGAGGCTATTGATTGAGGCACGGCCATGTGGTCTTGGGCCCAGGTCATGTCGATTTCTATTTTGGCCCAATTTGGTTCGTTTTAAGCCCGGTTCTCATTCTTTTCATCCTCGAGTGCTTTCCTGAGTATAAAACATGAAAAGAAAGGATTAAGAGGACATTTTTACATAAATCAAGGGATAAATCATCCAAAAGTATGCTAAATGTGGGATTAAAATATGGTACTTTCACGGTTTATTAGTTTTGACTACTGGTCCTGTTTCAGATCCTTATACTATTTAGAAAACCTTTCAGAACAATATGCAAAACTCCTTTTACTTGAATATTATTAGTCCATTAATCACTATTTCAATATAAAAAATGCTTGTAAAAGATTGTAACAATGGACAAGATTGAAATTTATTGGGAGCAAGACTCGAAATGAATGGATTAATCAAAATAGCAAATGTTGCTAAAATACAAAATGAGTAAGATAAAATTAGGTGCCCCAAATATCGCAGCATGAGCTTCTTTACATAAACTTCTTGAGGACCATTTTGAATCTAATATGTGCTTAGGAGATCTAGAGTACTTCGTTAATGCCTCAAGATGTAACATTCTTCCTTTTGAGAAGACCCTACCATCACATGTCCAATCTTCAATCAAAATTTGAGCTGCCCTTTTTTCGTGTTTTCAACTCAGAACCCCTTTGTTCTCAAGGCGCCTTTTGCTGGTTTTCGCCTTGGCCTCTCTTTTTTTTTAGGTGAAGTATTTTTTGACTGAATCAGAATTCACAAGATTAGGCAAATATTTTCCATCCATCTCGGTCAAAATCAGATCTCCTCCAGAAAATGCCTTCTTTACCACATAAGGTCCCTCTTAGTTTGGCATCCATTTTTCTTTAAAGTCCTTTTATATGGGAAAGATCTTTTTCAATACTAGGTCCCCCTTATGGAATTCTCTAGGGCGAACCTTTTTTTCATAAGCTTGCATCATTCATTTTTGGTACATCTGACCATGACGGATAGCCCTTAGCCTCTTTTCTTCAATCAACTTCAACTGATCATATCGAGACTGGATCCATTCTGCTTCATCTAACTTTAGTTCTGACAAAACTCAGAGGGAAGGAATTTCGACTTCAATAGGGAAAACTGCTTTCATTCCATAAACCAAAGAGAAAGGCGTTGCCCCGTGGAGGTTCTGACAGACGTTCGATAGGCATAGAGGGAAAATGGTAACTTCCCATGGGAATACTTATAAGTCTCAGTCATTTTCCCCATGATCTTCTTGATGTTCTTATCGGCTGCGTCCACTGAACCATTCATTTTTGGGCGATATGGTGACGACTTGTGGTGTTTGATCTTAAATTGACTACAGACCTCCGTTATCGTGCTGTTGTTCAAATTTAATGCATTGTTAGATATAATCCTTTCTGGCATCCCATACTGACATATGATCTCTTTCTTCAAGAATTTATTGACTGCTAACTTTGTGACGTTGGCATATGAAGTGACCTCTACCCACTTGCTAAAGTAATCAATGACTACAAAGATGAATCGATACCTATTAGAAGCTTTTGGCAAGATCGGCCCAATGACATCTATGCCCCACATAGAGAAAGGCTATGGGGAAGTCATAACATGAAGAGGTGAAGGAGGCACATGAATTTTTTCTCCATAAATCTGGCACTTATGACATCTCTTGGCGTAATTAATATAATCCCCTTCTATAGTGAACCAATAATATCCGAATCTCATGATTTATCTGGCCATTGTAAAACCATTATCATTTGTTTCGCAGACACCCTCATAGACTTCTTCCAAGATTTTTTTTAGCCTCAACAGGGTCCACACATCTTAGCAACACCTGATCCTTTCTTCTTTTGTATAGGATCTCCCCATCTAAGACATATTCACTGGCCAATCTTCTCAACATCCTTTTATCATTCTCAGTTGCTTGGTCAGGCTATTCACGATTCTTCACATATCGCAGTATATCGTGGTACCAAGGGTGATCGCCCTTTTCTTCCTCCTCGATATTGTAACAATGGGTCGGAGCCTCATAAATACTCATCTGGATAGGCTTTACATCCTCTTGTTTGTTCACTCTAATCATGGAAGCTAAAGTAACCACGGCATCGGCTATCTGGTTTCATCTCGCGGGAGGTAGCAAAAGGGGATGTCATCAAACTCCTCAATTAACTCAAGTACCAGCCTTCGATAATTGATCAATTTGGGGTCTCTCGTCTCCCATTCACCTTTGAGTTGATAGATTAGTAATGCAGAATCCCCATATACTTCTAGTACTTTGATCTTGTGTTCTATGGCTGCATAGATACCCATGATGCATGCTTCGTATTCTTTCATATTATTTGTGCAATCAAAATCCAATTTACTAGTAAAGGGATAATGATCTCCGTTTGGGGATACCAGGACTGCCCCGATTCCATTGCCCATAGCGTTTAAAGCTCTGTCAAAATTTAGCTTCCAAGGATGACCTTCTTGAGAGTCATCTTCAGTGGTTGCAACATACATTAGATCTTCATTCGGGAAATCAAAGTTCAAAAGCTCATAATCTTCTAGAGCTCTACTAGCCAGAAAATTTGCTATTGCACTCCCTTTTATAGCCTTCTGATTCACATAGACTATATCAAATTCGAAAAGCAGAATTTGCCACCGGGCCATCCTTCCATTCAAAGAAGTCGACTCCATAATGTACTTTAGAAGGTCCGGTTTTGAGATGAGCCAAGTTGTGTGGGACAACATGTAATGTCTTAGTCTTCCAGTTGTCAAAATCAAGGAGTAATATAACTTCTCGATTGGTGAATATCTTGTCTCACATTCAGTGAATTTCTTACTGAGATAGTATATTTCTCTTTCTTTTCTTCTTGACTCATCATGTTGACCAAGCAAGCATCCTATGGAATTCCTGAATACTGCCAAGTACAATATCAGCGGCTTATCTGCACTAGGTGGCATTAGTACTAGGGCATTGGACAGGTAATTTTTAACCTTGTCAAAAGTTTTCTAATACTTCTCATCCCATACACATGGATTGTGTTTCTTAAGGAGATGGAATATGGGGTCGCATTTCTCGGTTAATTGTGAAATGAACTGGGCGATGTAATTTAGCCTCCCTAAGAAACCTTGAACTTCTTTTTGAGTATGCGGCGGAGACAGCTCCTGTATAGCCTTGACTTTATCCGGGTCGATTTCAATCCCCTTTTCACTGACTACAAATCCTAGCAATTTTCCTCACCTAGCCCCGAAGATACATTTTGTTGGATTGAGCTTTAGCTGGAACTTTCTCAACCTCAAAAACAATTTCCTCAGGACTTGTATATGCTCCTTTTCTATTCAGGATTTTGCAATCATATCGTTGACATAAATCTCAATTTCTTTGTGCATCATATCATGAAACAAAGTTACCATGGCTCTTTGATATGTTGCTCCCACATTTTTTAGTCTGAATGGCATCACTTTATAGCAAAATGTTCTCCACATGGTTATGAATGTTGTCTTTTCCATGTCTTCAGGATGCATATTTATCTGATTGTAACCAAAGAAACCATTCATGAAGGAGAACAGTAAGTAACCTGCCGTGTTGCCCACTAAAGTGTCGATATGAGGCAATGGGAAATTATCTTTCGGACTGGCTTTGTTCAAATACCTGTAGTCTATGCACATTCGTACTTTTTCATCTTTTTTAGGGGTGGGGACGATATTGGATACCCATTTTGAGTATTTAACCACTTGTAAGAAACCAGCATCAAATTGCTTCTTGACCTCCTCTTTTATTTTCAACAAAACATCGGTCATCATCCTTCGGAGCTTCTGTTAAACTGGCTTACACCCTTCTTTTATGAGGAGTCGGTGTACCACGATATCAGTACTTATCCCGGGCATGTCTTGATATGACCATGCGAAGACATCCTTGAATTCTTGGAGTAACTCAATAAGGTCTCGCTTTGTCTCTGCGGCAATGCAAGCTCCAATCTTCACATCTTTTTCCTCTCCTAAGCTTACAATTTCCACTGACTCTTTGTAAGGTAGGATTTGTTTCTCATCTTGTTCTACCATCTTTAACAAATCAGGAGATAGGTTATAGTCTCGATCATCTTTAAAATCCTGAGAATCCTCCATACACATATCTTGCTCAAAAGGAGACTCTGAGTTAGTAGCAGCGTCACTCATGTCATTGATATCTAGAGACCTATTATAGGGATGAAGGAAGATCCACAGAACAAAAGAATCTAAGAACAATTATTTGTACGGTATGATTATGAATGAAATGGAAAGAATAAAAGAATATTTGCTCAAGATCATATGCAAAGATACATTTTATTGAAATAAAGATACTGGACATAAGCTTATTTCACAAAAGGATTCTTACCACTCCTAGGCTTAGAGCAATAAGCGTGTTTTGAACATTACTCTAAATTAGCTCTAAAAACTACAGGAATATCATCCGCAGTCCAGTTGTTCAGAACACTTCCAGGTACATAGGGGCAGATGCCTGATAAATTTTCTCCCCTAATTCCTTCTTCGGATATGGCATTGATGTTCAGATTTCCCAACATTTCTTCTACAATTTCTTTTCTTGACATCTTTCGTTCAGGGTGAATAGGACCTCCTAACACGAAAGTTCTGGATAGATAAGGAAAAGTCATCGGTTCCCATCTGACCTTTCCCTCGCCTAATCGTACTCTTCTCCTTTCTTGCTTCTTTTTCAGCTCCTTCTTCTTTTGCCTCGCATCTGGCTTGTATCCTAAGCTAAAGCGGTCTTGTTTTTCCATCAGAATTGGTTCCTCGACCCTTCCTTATAGGTATTTTCTAAGTCTTTTCCCAGTTAAGGCTCTATTCTCCACTATCAGCTGCAGGCCCATCTTCTTAGTTTTGGATATTTTGGGCATTGGGATTTTGTTCCCTTCAACAATGAAGGTTACATTCACAAATTCAAGTGATCGAAATGAACATTCTATTGCCTCATCATCCGCTCCTATGTATGGTGCATCACTGGTTACGAATGTAATAATATCTTTTTTTGTGTTTATCGTCACCAGTCGAACCTCTGTCACCAACTTTAGCTTTTGGTGTAGTGATGATGGCACTTCTCCTGCTGAGTGAATCCAAGGCCTTCCCAAAAAGCAATTATAAGAAGGCTTGATGTCTATCACTAAGAAATCTACCTCTACGTGTTTGGACCAATCAAAAGGAGTATCTCAATCCTTCCTATCACCCTCCTTTCGGTACCACCAAATGCTCCACTATGTTTTGGCACGTCTTCATATGAGAGCTATCCATAGGAAAATATTCAGTGTGGATAAAGGTAAGACATTAAGTGCAGATCCATTTTCAATTAACACCCCTGGCAATGTATATCATTTGCAGTAGGTGGTGAGTGCAGAGCCTTTGTAGATCCCATGCCCTTCGGAGGTATTTCATCATCATTGAAAAAGATGAAGTTGTTGGCACTTATATTGTTAACCAGGTGGTCCAGCTTGTTCACAGAGATATCATTAGTGATATAAGTTTCATTCAGCACATTCATCAACGCGCTACGATGAGTCTCTGAGCTCAAGAGCAAGGCTAGTACTGATATGTGAGTTGGTTGTTTGTGTAGCTGTTCTACAACACTATACTCACTATGCTTTGAAACTTTTAGGAATTCCTTAGCCTCGTTCTCAGTTATCAGCTCATTAACAGGTGATTCAAGTCTGGTCGTCTTTTTTTTTTCTTTTGTTCAACCACCAAGGCTTTTCCTTTTACGGGTTCAGCTCTTGCATTTGGTGGATCATAGTGCCTTCCACTGTGCGTGTAGAAACCCACATCCTAGCCCTCTACTAAAGTGTTAACCAGATTCTCTTCTCCCGGGATCGTCACGTTACAGTCATAATTCCATGGAACCCTTTTGCTGTCCTTGTAGGGAAAAGCTACGAGTTTCTGAATTATGACAGTTGGTGCCAGTTGTACTCATACTTCATTGATTCTTGGTCATGAAATAATCACTACCGAGTGATTGACCTTGTGGACTTTCTCCATTGATCCTTCCTCTGAAGCATAAACATCTCCTCCTTCCAAGCACTTATCATCTTCACAAAATTCAATTTCTTTATTATCCATCAGATTTTGCACCAGGTCCCTAAACTCAATGCACTCTTGTATCTTGATAAACCATAATTTACACATATTTTAATCCCATGCTTGGCTTAATTTTGGATGACTTTCCATTGAATTTGATGAATTTGATACTCCTACTCTCTTAATTTCATGTTTTATACTCAGAAGAGCTTAGGTAGTCAAAAAGAATGAGAAACAGGCCAAAATGGGACAAAATGGGCCTACACAGCCTGGACCACTGCACACGGGCGGACTACACGGCCTTGTGTGACGAGCAGAATCGACCACGACTTAGACTATCGACCACGGGCGTGTCCCTGCCGAAATCAGGATGAATTCTATTTGGAATAGGATACTTGTGGGCCAAGTAAGACATCTCGAAAGCCTATATAAACACCCTAGGGGGCAACCTAAAGGGGGAGTTCGACAAGAAGTCGAATAGACGCCGAGTAGAAGGAGAAAATACTCCAAGACGGTCGTCGGGAACAGCTTAGGAGAAGGATCTCCATCAAGACTGAGGATTCCCCATCAAGTTCTTTAGAAGTTTTTTGGGTTTTCTTATGTTTTGTTGTTTTCACTATTCTAATATGTTTCCCTCTTTTAGTATGAACTAAATCTCTTAAATACCTAAGGGGATGAAACCTAAGACGAATCATATTATTATTTGATTTATGAGATAAATACTTGTGCTTATTCTTAATTGTGAGTTCTTATTCTTGTTTGATAATTCAAGTTATTGATTTAAGTCGAATGTGCTTATTCAGTGGAGCAAAAGTCCCTGTCTAACAGTAGATCAACATAATTAAGCGGAGTTGATTGCAACCCTAGAATTAGGGCGACGAAAATCTGTCGGATTAGAGTCAAACTTAATAAGGGAATCCATAGATCAAGTTAATGTGACAATAGGGGTTTTAATTAGAAAGAGATTTCAATTAATCAACCTAGAGTCAGTTGTTTTAAGTCTTGAAAGAGATATTAACATAAATCATGGATTTTTACGGATTAAGTCAAGTGAATAAATTGCATGAATAAAAAGTAATAAGTGAAGCCTAGGTGGATTCTTCCTTAGGTATTGCCTATCTCATACAAGTTGTCCAAAAGTATTTTCCCCAATTTACTCTCTTCCGCGTTCATAGTTACTTAAATTAGTTAGTTAATTTTAGATTAAAAATAAATCCCCTTAATTATTAGGCTAGATAATAAAAAGATAGTTAATACTAGTACTCTTGGTCCTTGAGGATACAATATTCCGGACTCACCACAGCTATACTACTGTTAGATAGGTGCGCTTGCCTTTGTCGAATTAATAGTTAGTTTCGAGCTCCATCAAGTTTTTAGCGCCGTTGCCGGCGACTAAGTTATTAGGAACGCTAAATTTTTATTACTTTAGCCATTCTTATTTTTAGTTACTAACTTTTTCTTTTCTTTTCCTCTGGAAGGAACTCTTAGTTTATGCCTAGAAGGAATCCGTCAGGACCATTACTTTTTGACAGTGAAATTGAAAGTACAGTTCGCAGAAACCGGAGAGAAATAAGGTGAAGCCTACAGTACATAGAAGAAGAGCAAGAAGACGAAACCAATACTACTGAAGAGATGGCTGATAACAAGCCGCTACCTCCTATGGTTGCCGCAAATCTGGTGAATCAAAATCCTGCTCCTCGTACTATGTATAATTATGCTAAACCTAATTTAACAGGAACTGAATCAAGTATTGTTAGACCTACTATTGCTGCAAATAATTTTGAACTGAAACCTAACACAATTCAAATGATATAGCAATTTGTTTAGTTTGATGGTTTGCAGGATGAAGATCCAAACAATCACTTGGCAAATTTTCTAGAATTCTGCGATACTTTCAAAATAAATGGTGTTCCCACGAGGATCAATCACTATATGGGAACAAATGACCGAAAAATTTTTGTTAAAATATTTTCCGCCGGCTAAAACAGCCAAGTTGAGGAATGATATCTCTTCTTTTGTGCAGATAGATTTAGAGACACTTTACGATGCATGTGAGAGATACAAGGATCTACTAAGGAGGTGCCCTCACCATGGGTTACCCTTGTGGCTACAGGTTCAAACCTTTTACAATGGTGTGAACCCCTCAACTAGGCAGTTGATTGATTTAGCCGCCGGTGGTACCCTAAATAACAAAACCCCTGAAGCAGCTTATGAGTTTATAGAGGAGATGTCACTGAATAACTATCAGTGGCAAGTTACAAGGACAAGCCAACAAAAGCCGTCAATGTTTTCAACCTCAACGCAGTAATCATGATATCAATTCAGGTAGAGATGTAAAATAAAAAGATTGATGGTTTGTGTGGTTCTTCGCAGGTACATCTTGTGATGCAGTGTGATACAAATGGAGGAGGGACGAACAATACAGAATACTCACCTAACAACCCTGGCATAGAAAATAAATAGATGAACTATATGGGAAACAATTCCAGACCTCAAAATAACCCTTATAGTAACACTTATAATCCAGGTTAGAGGAATCACCCCAATTTCTCATAGGGTGATCAAGGAAATCAGAGACAACAGCCCCCTCCAGGCTTCCAATAGTAGCCCTACCCATAAGAGAAGAAGTCGAACCTTGAAGAGATGCTAACAAAATTCATCGCGGTGTCAGAAACTAGTTTCCAAAACACCGAAAAAACACTTAAAAATCAACAGGCATCAATTCAAGGGCTCGAGAACCAATTAGGACAACTTGCCAAGCAACTTGTGGTTGCTCCGAATAAGATTTCAGCCATTGTTGATTGGAAGCCTCCCAGGAATGTATCAGAGGTCAGAAGTTTTCTTGGTCTTGCCGGTTATTATAGACGATTTGTAGAGGGATTTTCCATGATAGCTACTCCATTGACAAGATTGCTACAAAAAGATGTCAAGTTTGAATGGACTGAGAAGCGTCAACAGAGTTTCGACAAGTTAAAAGTATTGTTGGCTAAAGCTCCTGTTTTAGTACAACCAGAACCGGGTAAAGAGTTTGTGATTTACAGTGATGCATCCTTGAATGGACTAGGCTGTGTACTTATGCAGGAAGGAAGAGTAATTGCTTATGCCTCTAGACAGTTAAAGCTACATGAGAAAAACTATCCGACACATGATTTAGAGCTAGCTGCTATTGTATTTGCATTGAAAATCTGGAGACATCACTTATATGGTGAGAAATGCCGAATATTTACTGATCACAAAAGTTTGAAGTACTTGATGACTCAGAAAGATCTGAACTTGAGGCAAAGAAGATGGCTAGAGTTGATTAAAGATTATGAGCTAGTGATCGATTATCACCCGGGTAAGGCAAATGTTGTTGCTGATGCTTTGAGTAGAAAATCGTTATTTGCATTGAGAGCTTTGAATACTAGTTTGGCATTATCAGATGATGGTTCTATCTTAGCTGAGTTGAGAGTTAAATCGACGTTTCTTGAAGAAATTTGTGAAGCTCAGAAGGATGACAGTGAGTTGCAAGCCAAAAGAGTTCAGTGCGAGTCAGGTGTAGAGTCTGATTTTCAGATCGGTTCTGACGGTAGTTTGTTGTTCAGAGATAGAGTATGTGTACCAAAGAATGATGAGCTTATTAAGAAAATCTTACAGGAAGCACATAGCAGTTCTTTGTCTATTCACCCAGGCAGTACAAAGATGTATAATGATTTGAAGAAAATGTATTGGTGGACAGGAATGAAAAGAGATATATCAGAGTTTGTTTCTAGATGCTTGATCTGTCAGCAGGTAAAGGCCGAACATCAGGTACCTTCAGGTTTATTGCAGCCTGTATTAGTTCCCGAGTGGAAATGGGATCGAGTTACTATGGATTTTGTGACAGGATTGCCTTCGACACCGAGAAAGAAAGATGCAGTATGGGTTGTGATTGATAAGTTAACAAAGTCGGCTCATTTCATCCCAGTTCGTATGGATTATTCACTTGACAAGTTGGCCGAGTTATATATTACAGAGATTGTGAGACTACATGGAGTACCGTTATCGATTATCTCAGATAGGGATCCGAGATTTACCTCACGATTTTGGAAGAAATTGCAGGAAGCTTTAGGTACAAAGTTGAGTTTTAGTACAGCTTTCCATCCTCAGACTGATGGTCAATCAGAGAGAGTTATTCAGGTACTTGAAGATATGCTTAGATGTTGTGTATTGGAATTTCAAAGTAGTTGGGAGAAATATTTACCGTTAGTAGAGTTTGCCTATAATAATAGTTATCAATCGAGTTTGAAGATGGCACCTTATGAAGCTTTGTATGGACGTAAATGTCGCACACCTTTGTATTGGACAGAGCTTAAGGAAAATCAGATTTACGGGGTTGATCTAGTCAAAGAAACAGAAGAAAAAGTAAAAGTCATCAGAGATTGCTTGAAAGCAGCTTCAGATAGACAGAAATCCTATGCAGATTTGAAAAGAAAAGACATTAAATTTCAAGTTGGTGATAGGTTATTCTTGAAAGCATCTCCGTGGAAGAAAGTTCTCAGATTTGGCAAGAAAGGCAAATTAAGTCCCCGTTTTATTGGACCGTTTGAGGTGATCGAGAGAGTTGGGCCATTGGCATATCGATTGGCTTTGCCAACTGAGTTAGAGAAGATTCATAATGTGCTTCATGTGTCTATGCTACATCGTTATCGTTCAGATCCATCGCATGTGATTTCGCAAACAGAGGTTGAGATTCAGCCAGATATGACTTACGGGGAGGAACCAATAAAAATTCTAGCTCGAGTGGTTAAGCAATTAAGGAATAAAAGTATTGCACTTGTGAAAGTATTATGGAATAGGCATGGAATAGAAGAGGCTACATGGGAGCCCGAAGAGACTATGCGAAAACAGTACCCAAATCTCTTTACAGGTAAGATTTTCGGGGACGAAAATCCCTAAAGGGGGGAGAAATGTAACATCCCGAAATAGGGCCTAAACGGAATAGAGGTTGCGAAACCACAAATCCGAGTCAGTAAAATATTTTAATATTATTTTCAGTGCTTATAATATGTGAATTTACATGTGTGAAAGTTTCGTGAATTAATTTTATTGTTAGTGTGCTTAATTTAAAGAAAAGGACTAAATCGCATAAGTGGTAAAAGTAGCCTTATAGCTTGATTAAATGGTTGAATTGATGATTTCTTTAATTTAAGGGTTGATAGAGTAATTTAGCCATAATTGTTCATTTAAGGAGTAGTGGACGGCAACATGTCTTTATATAAGGCATTTACATGTTTACTTTATATATGTTAAATTACTTTAATAATAATATAATAGTAATAAAACATAAAAGAAGTGGGTGAACATTTTTTTCTATCATTTTGTCTTCTTCATTGCCGAAACCAGAGAAGAAAGAAAGAGCTTGAGCTCTTAAACTTTCGGCCTTGCATGCTTGATTAAGGTATGTAATTGAGTTCGGTTTTCGATAATTTTTACGTTTTTGAGATCGTTGCTTTGAGTGCTACAAAACCCATGTTTCAATTTTGAATTTTGATGAATATTTTGAGTTATGCCATTGATGAGAACTTGTGATTTTTGATGATTGATGGTAGATTTTGCATGTTTATGAGTAGAGGAATGATTTTTATTAAGTGATTTTCGGTAAAAACGAGCTAATTAGTAAAAGTTGTTATTGTTCATAAGTATGTGATATAGTAAGAATTTGAAGTTGCTATAGAAGGGAAAAATGTTCAGCATGTTATAAAACATAAGAATAAGGGCTGAAGTTTAATTTTCGAGCCTAGGGGCAAAATCGTAAATATGTAAAAGTTTAGGGGCAAAATTGTAATTTTGCCAAAAATGAGAGTTAAGGACTGTTTTGATAAATATGAGTATTAAATAAGCTAAATTTGCTATTATAGATCAAGAAGAACGAAATCCAGAGTTAGATCGGGGAAAGAAAAAGATAGAGGATTAAATCGATATAGTTTATCGATTTTGTTTCGAGGTAAGTTTGCAGTAAATAAATGCAATATTCTATTATTTTACATTTAATATTATTAAATTCCAGCATTTACATATTTATTCTATAAATTTATTATTTAAAGACTCAAGTATGAATTGACGGAAAAGCTATCGCAGAAAGTTCCGGTTGAACCTTAGGAATGTGTAGGATACAAATGTCATGACATTAGGGTTTAAGGAAATCATGTAAGACCATGTCAAGACATGGCATTGATAAGTTACTATAAGGCAAAGGTCCCATGTAAGACCATGCCGCATTGATAAGTTACTATAAGGCAAAGGTCCCATGTAAGACCATGCCAAGGCATGGCATTGGTGAATTTATAAGGCAGAGGTCCCATGTAAGACCATGCCAAGGCATGGCATTGGTGAATTTATAAGGCAAAGGTCCCATGTAAGACCATGCCAAGGCATGGCATTGGTGAGTTCACAAGGCAAGGATACCACGTAAGACCATGTCAAGACATGGCAATGGTTAAGTTTCATAAGAAAAGGTACTCGCGTATCCTTAGTATTCCAAGTGGTTCAACGGGAATGTTCCAAGAGTAAACCAAAGTAAAGGTAAGACAAGTTCAAGCTAAAAAGGTAAGTTAAGGCAAGTTCAAGCTAAAAAGTAAAGGTAAGACAAGTTCAAGCTAAAAAGGTAAGTTAAGACAAGTTCAAGCTAAAAAGTAAAGGTAAGATAAATTCATGTTAAAAAGGTAAGGTAAGATAAATTCATGTTAAAAGGTAAGGTAAGAATACAAGTTTGAGTATATTGAGTTAAAAGCTTAAGTGATCTTGATAAAAAAAGAATAAGAAAATTCATTAAGAATGTTGTTATCTATTTACATGTAAACTTACTAAGATTTATGCTTACTCCCATTCTTTATTTTTTTTTATAGTATTGCAAGCCAATTCGGGGATCGAAAGGACGTCGGAGATCGTACACACTATCAAAGGATTATATTGGTATTTTGTGACTCGAACGTTTTAAGTTATGGCATGTATAGGGACTTAGCCATTTTATGTGTGTGACCTTATGATATGGCTTATTATGGACTTGTAAATGTTTGGTAATGATTAGCCATTAAAATGGTTAATTAAGAACATGGTTGTGGATGTTATGAAATGTCTAGTTGGTAATTATTTTAAAGAAATTATGTAATTATATGCAGGGGAATAGTTGGACAGCAGCAGTGACGTGATTTTGAAAAATCACCAAAAATAGTAGAAATTGAATTAGGTTGTGAATGAGATATAGAATTAAAGCTTATTGAGTCTATTTTCATATAAAGAAAACGGTGTAGGAAAACTAGTTGTATGTTATGAGATAATTGATTTTAAGTGAAGAGAGGTTAGAACTGTCAAACTGTGTAATAAGGGAGACTTTAACTAATAAACTGTACTAATTGGCCACACCAAAAATTCTGGAAAAACTACAGTAAGAAGATATATGAGTCTAGTTTCAGGAAAAATTTACGTATCTAGATTTTGAGTTTCGTAACTCGAGTTATAATTAATTTAGTGAACATGACGCAGACGGACAGTTTCAATTTTTATGCCCAGAACTAGTAAGTTAAGTCTAGTAATGCCTCGTGCTCGACTCCGGCAACGGTCTCGGGTAAGGGGTGTTACATTTATTGGTATCAGAGCAAGGTTTAGTCGATTCTCGGAATATTTAGTATGAGTAAGAGTCTATCTATACATGCCATACTTATATTTTGATAGTGTGACGACTCTTGACGATTTAAAATTTTTTTTATAGTTATGGATCCCGAACGAGATGGTGCAGATGATGTAGAGAGTAATGCGCCCGCTCCCACTGAAGGGACGTGCCACCAGATAGTCGTGAAAGGCCCGTTACAGTTAGTCAGGGAGGAGGGGCTCGAGAAGCCTTCTTCCAAGCTATGAATGAATGGTTTGTTGAGTTCGTTCGTACGAACCCGGCCGTTAGACCTCCACCCCCTCATGATCCACAGACTACCCATGTAGCTTCCCCAGTTATAAATACCGTTAGAAGAGAGAAACCGCCCGTTGACAAGATCAGAAAACAAGGGGCTGAAGAGTTCGGGCTACCAAAGATGATGATGCAGAGAAAGCTGAATTTTGGCTCGAGAACACTATCAGAGTCTTTGATGAGTTATCCTGCACACCGGAAGATATTAAATGTGTGGTGTCACTTCTTAGAGATTCGGCCTACCAGTGATGGAAGACACTTGTGTCAGTAGTACCGAAAGAAAGAGTTACTTGGGATTTCTTTCAAGAGGAGTTCCGTAAGAAGTACATTAGTCAGAGGTTTATTGACCAGAAAAGAAAAGAGTTCCTTGAGTTAAAACAGGGTAAGATGATTGTGATCGACTATGAACGTGAATTTATCCGACTCAGCAATAATGCTCGAGAGTGTGTGTCTACAGAGGCTATCATGTGCAAAAGATTTGAGGATGGGCTCAATGATGATATCCGACTGTCAGTTGGTGTTTTAGAGATAAAGGAGTTTGTTGTTTTAGTTGAACGAGCCTGTAAGGCAGAAGAGTTGTTAAAAAGAAAGGGTAAAGATGAAATTGAGATGCAAGACACGAAGAAAAGACAGATGAGCAAGTCATTTTAGTCTACATCCAAGAGGCCTAGAGAGTTTTCTACGAGACCTAATTTTTCAACCGGGTATTCTAGCCGAAACAGAAGTGGAAGATTTATAGATTCAAAAGCTCAAACCACTTCGATTGCGAGTGTTGGCAGTATTCAGCCTGATAGGCTCGAGTGTCCTCAATGTGGTCGACGTCATCCAGGTCAATGTCGAGCAACTAAGACTGGTTGTTTCCGATGTGGTGCACCGGATCATTTCATTCGGGAGTGTCCCGAGATGGTTAAAAAAGAAGTAATACCGAGTGCAAGATCAAGTAATGCCCCCGTTAGAGGCAGATCTCAGAGAAATTCAGGAGTAGGGGCAGGTAGAGGAACATTTAGAGATACAGCAACAAGATCAGATGTTAGAGCACCCACAAGGACTTATGCTACCCGTGCTCGTGAACAGGCATCTTCCCCTGACGTAATTACGGGTACATTTTCTCTTCATGATGTTAATGTTATTGCTTTGATTGATCCGGGGTCAACCCATTCCTATGTTTGCATGAAATTAATGCCTAGTATGAACATGCCCATAGAGTTTACAGAATTTGTGATTAAAGTATCGAACCCATTAGGTCAGCATGTGTTAGTAAACAAAGTATGTAAAAAATGTCCTTTGATGATTAGAGGTTACTGTTTTCCGGCTGATCTCATGCTATTGCCATTTGATGAGTTTGATGTGATTCTTGGTATGGATTGGTTAACTGCACATGATGTGATAGTGAATTGTGGAAAAAGATTCATTGAGTTGAAATGTGAAAATGGTGAGTTCCTTCGGGTTAATTCAGACGAGTCAGATAGTTCAATTTCCATGATTTCTGTTATGTCTGCTCAGAAATGTTTAAGGAAAGGATGTGAAGCTTATCTTGCTTTTGTGTTGAATACTAAAGATCCAGAGTTGAAAATTGAATCAGTGCCTGTGGTAAATGAGTTCCCTGATGTGTTTCCGGAAGAACTACCAGGTTTGCCTCCTATCAGAGAAGTTGAGTTTGGTATTGAATTGATTCCAGGTACCACACCTATTTCTATTGCTCCTTATAGAATGGCTTCAATAGAATTAAAAGAATTGAAAGTTCAGCTACAGGAATTAACTGATAAAGGCTTTGTAAGACCTAGTTATTCACCATGAGGTGCACCAGTATTATTTGTGAAAAAGAAGGACGGTTCCATGAGATTGTGCATAGACTATCGACAACTTAACAAGGTAACCATCAAGAACAAATATCCATTACCTAGAATAGATGATTTGTTTGATCAATTGAAGGGAGCCACTCTGTTCTCTAAGATAGATTTGAGATTCGGATACTATCAGTTGCGAGTTAAAGAGTCAGATGTTCCAAAGACTGCTTTTCAAACTAGGTATGGTCACTATGAGTTTCTTGTGATGCCATTTGGCTTAACTAATGCTCCTGCTATTTTCATGGATTTAATGAACCGAATTTTTAGACCTTATTTGGACAAGTTTGTAGTCGTGTTCATTGATGACATTTTGATTTATTCTCATGATGAGACTGAGCATGCAGAGCATTTAAGAACAGTTTTACAGATTTTGAGAGATAATCAGCTTTATGCCAAATTTAGCAAAAGTGAGTTCCGGATACGGGAAGTTTGTTTTCTTGGACACGTTGTCTCAGGTGAAGGTATTAAAGTTGATCCGAATAAGATTTCAGCCATTGTTGATTGGAAGCCTCCCAGGAATGTATCAGAGGTCAGAAGTTTTCTTGGTCTTGCCGGTTATTATAGATGATTTGTAGAGGGATTTTCCATGATAGCTACTCCATTGACAAGATTGCTACAAAAAGATGTCAAGTTTGAATGGACTGATAAGTGTCAACAGAGTTTCGACAAGTTAAAAGTATTGTTGACTAAAGCTCCTGTTTTAGTACAACCAGAACCGGGTAAAGAGTTTGTGATTTACAGTGATGCATCCTTGAATGGACTAGGCTGTGTACTTATGCAGGAAGGAAGGGTAATTGCTTATGCCTCTAGACAGTTAAAGCTACATGAGAAAAACTATCCGACACATGATTTAGAGCTAGCTGCTATTGTATTTGCATTGAAAATCTGGAGACATCACTTATATGGTGAGAAATGCCGAATATTTACTGATCACAAAAGTTTGAAGTACTTGATGACTCAGAAAGATCTGAACTTGAGGCAAAGAAGATGGCTAGAGTTGATTAAAGATTATGAGCTAGTGATCGATTATCACCCGGGTAAGGCAAATGTTGTTGCTGATGCTTTGAGTAGAAAATCATTATTTGCATTGAGAGCTTTGAACACTAGTTTGGCATTATCAGATGATGGTTCTATCTTAGCTGAGTTGAGAGTTAAATCGACGTTTCTTGAAGAAATTTGTGAAGCTCAGAAGGATGACAGTGAGTTGCAAGCCAAAAGAGTTCAGTGCAAGTCCGGTGTAGAGTCTGATTTTCAGATCGGTTCTGACGGTTGTTTGTTGTTCAGAGACAGAGTATGTGTACCAAAGAATGATGAGCTTATTAAGAAAATCTTACAGGAAGCACATAGTAGTTCTTTGTCTATTCACCCAAGCAGTACAAAGATGTATAATGATTTGAAGAAAATGTATTGGTGGACAGGAATGAAAAGAGATATATCAGAGTTTGTTTCTAGATGCTTGATCTGTCAGCAGGTAAAGGCCGAACATCAGGTACCTTCAGGTTTATTGCAGCCTGTATTAGTTCCCGAGTGGAAATGGGATCGAGTTACTATGGATTTTGTGACAGGATTGCCTTCGACACCGAGAAAGAAAGATGCAGTATGGGTTGTGATTGATAAGTTAACAAAGTCGGCTCATTTCATCCCAGTTCGTATGGATTATTCACTTGACAAGTTGGCCGAGTTATATATTACAGAGATTGTGAGACTACATGGAGTACCGTTATCGATTATCTCAGATAGGGATCCGAGATTTACCTCACGATTTTGGAAGAAATTGCAGGAAGCTTTAGGTACAAAGTTGAGTTTTAGTACAGCTTTCCATCCTCAGACTGATGGTCAATCAGAGAGAGTTATTCAGGTACTTGAAGATATGCTTAGATGTTGTGTATTGGAATTTCAAAGTAGTTGGGAGAAATATTTACCGTTAGTAGAGTTTGCCTATAATAATAGTTATCAATCGAGTTTGAAGATGGCACTTTATGAAGCTTTGTATGGACGTAAATGTCGCACACCTTTGTATTGGACAGAGCTTAAGGAAAATCAGATTTACGGGGTTGATCTAGTCAAAGAAACAGAAGAAAAAGTAAAAGTCTTCAGAGATTGCTTGAAAGCAGCTTCAGATAGACAGAAATCCTATGCAGATTTGAAAAGAAAAGACATTAAATTTCAAGTTGGTGATAGGGTATTCTTGAAAGCATCTCCGTGGAAGAAAGTTCTCAGATTTGGCAAGAAAGGCAAATTAAGTCCCCGTTTTATTGGACCGTTTGAGGTGATCGAGAGAGTTGGGCCATTGGCATATCGATTGGCTTTGCCAACTGAGTTAGAGAAGATTCATAATGTGTTTCATGTGTCTATGCTACATCGTTATCGTTCAGACCCATCGCATGTGATTTCGCAAACAGAGGTTGAGATTCAGCTAGATATGACTTACGGGGAGGAACCAATAAAAATTCTAGCTCGAGAGGTTAAGCAATTAAGGAATAAAAGTATTGCACTTGTGAAAGTATTATGGAATAGGCATGGAATAGAAGAGGCTGCATGGGAGCCCGAAGAGACTATGCGAAAACAGTACCCAAATCTCTTTACAGGTAAGATTTTCGGGGACGAAAATCCCTAAAGGGGGGAGAAATGTAACATCCCGAAATAGGGCCTAAACGGAATAGTGGTTGCGAAACCACAAATCCGAGTCAGTAAAATATTTTAATATTATTTTCAGTGCTTATAATATGTGAATTTACATGTGTGAAAGTTTCGTGAATTAATTTTATTGTTAGTGTGCTTAATTTAAAGAAAAGGACTAAATCGCATAAGTGGTAAAAGTAGCCTTATAGCTTGATTAAATGGTTGAATTGATGATTTCTTTAATTTAAGGGTTGATAGAGTAATTTAGCCATAATTGTTCATTTAAGGAGTAGTGGACGGCAACATGTCTTTATATAAGGCATTTACATGTTTACTTTATATATGTTAAATTACTTTAATAAATAATATAATAGTAATAAAACATAAAAGAAGTGGGTGAACATTTTTTTCTATCATTTTGTCTTCTTCATTGCCGAAACCAGAGAAGAAAGAAAGAGCTTGAGCTCTTAAACTTTCGGCCTTGCATGCTTGATTAAGGTATGTAATTGAGTTCGGTTTTCGATAATTTTTACGTTTTTGAGATCGTTGCTTTGAGTGCTACAAAACCCATGTTTCAATTTTGAATTTTGATGAATATTTTGAGTTATGCCATTGATGAGAACTTGTGATTTTTGATGATTGATGGTAGATTTTGCATGTTTATGAGTAGAGGAATGATTTTTATTAAGTGATTTTCGGTAAAAACGAGCTAATTAGTAAAAGTTGTTATTGTTCATAAGTATGTGATATAGTAAGAATTTGAAGTTGCTATAGAAGGGAAAAATGTTCAGCATGTTATAAAACATAAGAATAAGGGCTGAAGTTTAATTTTCGAGCCTAGGGGCAAAATCGTAAATATGTAAAAGTTTAGGGGCAAAATTGTAATTTTGCCAAAAATGAGAGTTAAGGACTGTTTTGATAAATATGAGTATTAAATAAGCTAAATTTGCTATTATAGATCAAGAAGAACGAAATCCAGAGTTAGATCGGGGAAAGAAAAAGATAGAGGATTAAATCGATATAGTTTATCGATTTTGTTTCGAGGTAAGTTTGCAGTAAATAAATGCAATATTCTATTATTTTACATTTAATATTATTAAATTCCAGCATTTACATATTTATTCTATAAATTTATTATTTAAAGACTCAAGTATGAATTGACGGAAAAGCTATCGCAGAAAGTTCCGGTTGAACCTTAGGAATGTGTAGGATACAAATGTCATGACATTAGGGTTTAAGGAAATCATGTAAGACCATGTCAAGACATGGCATTGATAAGTTACTATAAGGCAAAGGTCCCATGTAAGACCATGCCAAGGCATGGCATTGGTGAATTTATAAGGCAGAGGTCCCATGTAAGACCATACCTAGGCATGGTATTGGTGAATTTATAAGGCAAAGGTCCCATGTAAGACCATGCCAAGGCATGGCATTGGTGAGTTCACAAGGCAAGGATACCACATAAGACCATGTCAAGACATGGCAATGGTTAAGTTTTATAAGAAAAGGTACCCGCGTATCCTTAGTATTCCAAGTGGTTCAACGGGAATGTTCCAAGAGTAAACCAAAGTAAAGGTAAGACAAGTTCAAGCTAAAAAGGTAAGTTAAGGCAAGTTCAAGCTAAAAAGTAAAGGTAAGACAAGTTCAAGCTAAAAAGGTAAGTTAAGACAAGTTCAAGCTAAAAAGTAAAGGTAAGATAAATTCATGTTAAAAAGGTAAGGTAAGATAAATTCATGTTAAAAGGTAAGGTAAGAATACAAGTTTGAGTATATTGAGTTAAAAGCTTAAGTGATCTTGATAAGAAAAGAATAAGAAAATTCATTAAGAATGTTGTTATCTATTTACATGTAAACTTACTAAGATTTATGCTTACTCCCATTCTTTATTTTTTTTATAGTATTGCAAGCCAATTCGGGGATCGAAAGGACGTCGGAGATCGTACACACTATCAAAGGATTATATTGGTATTTTGTGACTCGAACGTTTTAAGTTATGGCATGTATAGGGACTTAGCCATTTTATGTGTGTGACCTTATGATATGGCTTATTATGGACTTGTAAATGTCTGGTAATGATTAGCCATTAAAATGGTTAATTAAGAACATGGTTGTGGATGTTATGAAATGTCTAGTTGATAATTATTTTAAAGAAATTATGTAATTATATGCAGGGGAATAGTTGGACAGCAGCAGTGACGTGATTTTGAAAAATCACCAAAAATAGTAGAAATTGAATTAGGTTGTGAATGAGATATAGAATTAAAGCTTATTGAGTCTATTTTCATATAAAGAAAACGGTGTAGGAAAACGAGTTGTATATTATGAGATAATTGATTTTTAGTGAAGAGAGGTCAGAACTGTCAAACTGTGTAATAAGGGAGACTTTAACTAATAAACTGTACTAATTGGCCACACCAAAAATTCTGGAAATATTGTAGCAAGAAGATATATGAGTCTAGTTTCAGGGAAAATTTACGGATCTAGATTTCGAGTTTCGTAACTCGAGTTATAATTAATTTAGTGAACATGATGCAGACGGACAGTTTCAATTTTTATGCCCAGAACTAGTAAGTTAAGTCTAGTAATGCCTCGTGCTCGACTCCGGCAATGGTCTCGGGTAAGGGGTGTTACAGAGATGCTAACAAAATTCATAACAGCCATAGAAAATCGTCTCCAAGGTACTAAGGAAACACTTAAAATTCAACAAACATCGGTTGAAGAGACCAAGAACCGAGTCGAGGAACTTACTAAGTCAGTAGGGGAAGTCACTAAAGCAGTCGGACAACTTGCAAAGTTAATGTTTGAACGACCGCAAGGACGTCTACCAAGTAACACGGAGATTAACCCAAAAGAGAAAATTAAAGCCATCACGGCTCATGATAGTAAAAGGTTAGATGAACCCAACTCAATATAAGAAAACGAGGTAGAAGAAGGTAAAGTGGAGGTAACACGGAGCCAAAATCAGTAATCAAAGAGTACTAACCTCGCATACCTTATCCCGAAGCAATGAAAAGAGATGATATAGAAGAATAGTTCGGTAAGTTTCTTAAACTTTTAAAGAAATTACATATCAACTTACCTCTTCTTGAAGCTCTTTTTCAGATGCCAGGCTCGAGATAATTTTTAAAACAGCTCTTGACGAACAAGCGCAAATTAGACGAGGAACCACATGTGGAATTAAATGTAGTATGTTAAGCAATGTTACAGAATAGACTACCGTGAAAGCAAAAAGATCCAGGGAGTTTTACAATTCCATGTTTAATTGGTAGTTTAACTATTGATAATGCGTTAGCTGATTTAGGGGCAAGCATAAATGTCATGCCTTACAAATTGTTTAAACAGCTAGGTCTAGGGAAACCCAAACAAACTAGGATGAGTATTCAATTAGCTGATAAAACTGTCAGAATTCCTAGAGGTATTATCGAAGATGTTCTTGTAAAAATTGACAAATTCGTTTTCCCAATAGATTTTGTTGTTTTAGACATGGATGAGGATAATTCAATCCCCTTAATTTTAGGAAGACCCTTTCTAGCAACTGCCAAGACTAAAATTGACATTGCCACAGGAGAACTCATACTTTGTGTAGGTGACAAATCAATCAGTCTTCAAGCTCTTGACTCAGCCAGGACAACAATCGATGAAGGTAATAAAGTCAAAACAGTTGATAATCAATTTGTGCAACCTTCATCGCAGGAAACACCACAAGAGTACAAACCTGAGCCAAGTCATAGACTCCAAGCCAACAAAGAAGAACTACATAAAGAACAAAGCCTTAGGGTCGACAAACTAAAAGAGCAGAAAACACAAATCAAAGAGGAACAGGAACTGCACGAAGTAAAACCTAAGGAACCCCCAGAAGAGCTCATAGGAACATCAAACCACTTCAAAATAGGAGACCAGGTATTGTTAGACAAAGCAGATCCTCGCATCACCACATCAGACCTGAAAGAAAACGAAGAAATTCCTCTAAAGATACACAATATCTTCCCACACGGAACAGTCGAGGTAAGCAATCTAACATTCGGCACTTTTAAGGTAAACGTCTCTTGACTTAAACTTTATCAAGAAAATAGAACTGTAAGCATGAGGGAAGATATTCAAACCTTTAAACCTCCCTGATTTTTTTCAAATACAAGGAAAGTCTAGCTTAATACTATAAACAAGTGCTTCTCGGGAGGCAACCCGAATACTAACCCTATTTACTTTCGCATTTATTTTCAGTTTCTTTTCTTTTCTTCTCTTAGTTTTAAACTAACACAAAAGTGCAGATTTCCAAGCCACATGGCCTTGCACCCGGCCGTGTGGACCACCAAAATCTCTGTACTGACATAGCAGAGGCGGTACAAATCAGTCCCAACCAATTTTTGAATTCACGGACTCAACCACTCCCTCACGGGCACCGACAAAGTGGCACGGCCGTGCCCTACGACCGTGTGAAGCTACTGACTTACAAACCACGGGCAGAACACGCTCGTGCCTTAAAACCATGCCAACATACTGACTTATCACCAACGGGATTGGCTAGCTGAAAAACGGGCATGGAGAAACAACACACCTAGACACACGGCCATGCGAAGTAGTCGTGTGCATCGACAAGCCCTCGGCCCACAGGCATAGGCAAGTACCAGAATTGAGCCTCTATTTAAACCCAACCTCCCTTCCCCATTCTTTCCACCCACTATCCACTTCTTTTCTTCCTCCCCCTCCCTCTTCTCAAATTTTCGCTCCATAACAGGTCTCCATAACTCCTGAGCTACACCAAAACCATGCCGAAGAAGCGGAAGAAGCCAAGCATAATCTCAGCAAGGGTGACCCCTATACATAACCTCATGCCGATGGCTTCATCCAAACAACAAGCCAAGGGTCTTTGAGACCATTTAGTTTTTATTTTTCTTTTCTCTTTCGCTTTAATTTCCTTCTTTTTGAGAATTTTATATTTAATATAGTTTAATTTATTTTAGTTTCTTAGTATCAAGTTCAGAAGGCTGCCTGGGAATCACGCCACTTCCGCCACTGCCAGCACCTCAGCAGCCCTAGAGGTCACACCCACCTCGCGAACCATCCATCAATAAGGACTTTTCGGTCTATTAGTTTTTTCTTTAAATTTTATTTTCCTTCTTAGTCTCATTTTCTTTTTCTTTCTTGTTTTTAGTTATATATTTTGTTTATTTTAAAAGTGTCTTAATAAATCCTGGCTAATTCTCTACGAGCTCCCCAATTTCTTCATCTAGTGCAGAGCTCGGCAGCAGCCACTACCCCTATCGACTTCCAACTCCGGGAAACTATCCAAATTTAGGAATTTTCACCTCTCCCTCTCTCTTAAATTTTATATACATCTTTGTACATTGTGGGCAAGGTACATCTTAAGTGTGGGGGTGAATATTTATTTGAAGAAAGGGCCTAACTTTCTGTATTATTTTTAAATCCCTGAATTGAGTCTTGTTTTTAAGTAATTTCCTCATATTACTAATTAGGATGAAATTTCTGATGGTTTATGATTTTTATTGATATGTTTTAGATTAAGTCATAGTTAATTGTGCATTGATGATTAAATTAGAAGAATATTAGAGAATCAAGCATGATAAGTCTATTTTTCAGAATTAAAATCTTTGCTAGGTTGTTGATCTGAATCTGAATATTATCTGGAAGTTTGGAATTTACAAGGTTGATGTCAAAACACCCATAATTTTTGTGAGATTTTGAGCCTATTAGAGCATATATTCTTTTCCATGCCCACTTTATTGATTATGAGTGTGTCAACTATGAACTGTTATTCTAGAACTTGCCTCGATTATACATGTTGAGACCACACCTATAATTTGATATACAGAGATGATAAAGGCACCTAGGTTTTAACACACTGACTCCACTAAAAAGCTTACCTTCATAATTAACCCCTAGTGAACCCCGTTGATCCTAACAACCCTTTTTATTGACTCACCTACTAATAACCCAAAACCCTTTGTATTTGTTATCACCATTCCTTTTGACTACCCTTATATCGAGATATGATTTGATTAGTTATTTAATTATATTATTTCAGTAGTTGAATTTATCTTTTATCACTTGATTTGTTCTTAAAAAAAAGAAGTATATTCAGTATTAGTCCTACTAAGTGAGCTTACATGTTGAAATTCCACATCTTGAGGAAAAAGCTCATATTATTAGTTTTCAATTGATGTAATTATTTAGGATTAGTTCATTTTTCTAAGTTAGGTAATTTGTCAATTCAATCTCGATTCTAACCTTCCAATTCAGCCTATATCCATACCCTTAACCGAAGCCCCGTTACAACCCTAATAAAGACCTTTTGATTTGTGTATCATCTCATTTTACAGTGGTGGAGATTTGATTTCCAGGAAAGCCTATGGGATTAACTTTTCAGGTTCGACTTTTGAGAGCTTAATTTTGAACCTTAAACGCCTCGAGTGATTTGAGTGAATCTTTGTGAGGATGTCAATCCTTGTCAATTTTGAATCAAAGGTAATTATTTAGATAAGGGGAGACACCTACGTTTTTATGCTACAAATGTATGACTTTAACTGTTTGAATCTTTAGGACTCTTCGAGTTAGATCATCCATGTATAAATTATCTATGAATCATGATAAGGCATTGTTGATAGGAATTATGAATCATGGAAAGTTTGTTTTAATTGTAAGTTGAGAATTTTGCTTGAGGACAAACAAAAGCTTAAGTGTGGGGGTATTTGATAAACCGTAAAAGTAACATATATTAATCCCACATTTAGTATGCTTTTGGATAATTTAAGCCTCGATTTATGTAAAAATGTGCTCTTAATCCTTTCTTTTCATGTCTTATACCCAGGAAAGCACCCGAGGATGAAAAGAACATAAAACGGGCCCAAAACGGAGTAAATGGGCCATATCACGAAATCGACACGGCCTGGACTTAAGCCCACACGGTCGTGCTGCATTGATCATCTAGAACACGCCCTTCCCCTGATTCACATGGCCGTGCCTCATTAAAGAAGTCCAAACACGGCTTGAAGACTAGTCACACGGGCGTGTGACATGGCCGTGTCCCTGTCGTAGCAAAGAGCAATTTCATTTGGATTTGGATACTTTGGGCGAAGAAACACATTCCAAGAGCCTATATAAACCCCCTAAGTGTTACCTGAAGGAGGACAGTTAGCTAGGCCAAGGAGCCAAGCCGAAAAGGTTAGAGTTGTGGGAATCACTCGGAGATAGCCAGTTGATCCATCTCAAGAAGCCGGAATTCTACTCAAGACGGCGGATCTCTCCTTCAATTCCTGCAGGGAGTTTTAGGGATTTCTTATATTTTGTTTTATCTTTTCTTTTGAGATGTTTTCTTTATTTTATTTGAACTAATCCCTTCAGATACCTGAAGGGGATGAAACCTAGATGAATCTTGTTATTGTTTTCTGAACTATAAGATAAATACTTGATTTGTTTTTAATTATGTGTGCTTAATTCTTGTGCTAATGTTTTCGGGATATTGATTCAAGTCAAATGTTCTTAGGTGGAGGAGCAAAAGTCCCTGCTTAATAATAGATCTAGCATAATTAAAGTGGAGTCGTTCGCGCGCCTAGAGATAGGGTGACGAGATTTTGCCAGATTAGGGTGACACCTAATATGGGAATCCATAGATCGAGTTAATGCGATTCTAGGGGTTTTAATTAGAAAGAGATTTCAATTAATCAACCTAGGGTTAGTTATTATTCGCTTCGTGAGAGGGTTTAATATAACTTAGGGAATTTTACGGATCAAGTCAAGTGAATAAATCGTATGGTTCAGGGTAAATAACAAGTGAAGTCTAGGTGGATTCTTCCTGAGGGTATCGTCTTAAATCAACTGAGTCTTTCTTCAAGTTATTTCTCAATTCATTCCTTTTGTCTTTGCGTCTTTAGCTTAGTAGTAGTTAGGTTAGATTTAAACAACTTCACTTATTTTAGGCTAGATAATAAAAAGAAGGTTAGTATTAGTACTTTTAGTTCCTTTGGGTTCGACAATCCGATCTTGCCTAAGCTATACTACTGTTTGATAGGTACACTTGCCTTTAATCATTGTCAGAGTTAGTTTGCAGGTTCGATCATTCTCTTTATAAATTTTAAGACTCTGATTCCAGCGATCACATCTTAAGTGTGGGGAGGTTATTGATTTCATTACCAGAAAATCCCTGAATTATGTCTTGTTCTTAAAGTGATTTTCTCATATTACTATTAGAATGAAACTTTTATTGATTTATGATTTTTATTAATATGTTTCGAATTAAGTCATAAGTAATTGTGCATTGATGGTTTAAACTTTAAGATATTAGAGAATCAAGCATGACAAGTCTATTTTCCGTAATTAAAATTTTTAGGTTGTTTCCCTAATCTTAAATATTACTTTGAAGTTCGAAATTTATATGGTTGACATCAAGAACCATAATTTTTGTAAGACTTTGAGCCTTTTAGAGTAATATTTTTCTTGCTCACTTTTTTAATTATGAGTGTGTCAACATTGATTTGTTATTCTGGAACTTGCTTCGATTATACATGTCGAGACCAAACTTTTTGATTTGATATACTGAGATGATAAAGGCACCTAGGTTTTAACCCACTCACTCCACTAAAAAGCCTACCTTCATAATTAACCCATAGTGAACCCTTTTGTTTAGCCTAATAAACCATTTCTTGACTCACCCATTAATATTAACCCAAAAACCAAATTTTTAATTCCCCTAATCTTTTGACGTCCTTTTTTTGTCGAGATTTGAATTGAGCAGTTGCCTAACTATGTTCTCTATTTTAGTTGTTAAAGTTCTTTCTTATCATTGTATGTGCTTAAAAAAAGTTGAAGATTTATTCATTATTAGTGATTATGAGCTGAAACTGTTAATTCCATATCGTTAGAAGAAGCTCGTGTTATTTAGTGATAAGTTTTCAATCAAATTTAAGTATTCAGTATTAGTTATTTTTCTAGTTAGGTGATTTGAAAATTCGATCTCGATTTTAACCCTCTAATTCAGCCTATATCCACACCTTTAACCCAAGCCCCACTACAACCCTTTAAAGACCTTTTGATTTGTGTATCATCTCATTTTATAGTGGTGGAGATTTGATTTCATGCAAGCATATGGGATTAACTTTTCCTAGTGTCGCACGGTCATGTTATGCTTCGTTTGTTTCTCCCACGCCCATGTGCAGGTTGCCACGCCTGTGTTTCTAAAATAGTGTCAGCCACGGCCGCATCGCACGGCCGTGGTGTTCAGTTGGGGTCTGTGGCTTGAAGATATTTTTCGTCCTGTGTCGTACTATCTCTGCAATGTCAGTACATACATCCGTAGCCTCCACACGGCCACTGCCACGGCCGTGTGGTAGGGAAATCTGCACTTGGTTAGTTTATAGTTAGGTGCTAAAAAGGAAAAATAAAAGAAAGAATAAAAATGTAAAAATTAATGGGGTTAGTGCTCGGGTTGCCTCCCGAGAAGCTGTAACACCCCGAAATTGGGCCTAGTAGGATTGGGCCGATTGGGCCTTGGGCTTAGGAGTGTTTAAAATCTTCAAGAATATGAGAATGGTGTTTTTGCAAATTGGATTTATTAGTTAAGTGGATTTGGAAGTTTACGAGGTTTCTATGAATTCTCAGGTTTAATTGGGCTTTAGGAAAAATTTGAGTATCATCTTGTTGCTGGTGTTAGTTCGGGTATAATTTTATTGTGTGTTTAATATAGTCTTGTGAAGGTTTGGAATTAAATTGGATTTAGAATAATTTTTAGTATGAAGAATTTAGTGAAGTGGATCAAGTGACCCTGATACTTAAGCTAATTTAAGTGTTTAATGTTAGCATAAGTGAGCAAGTAGTAAAGTGGTGTTGGCGCATGAGTAATTGTATGAGGGAAGAGGTTCAAATCCTATGGATGGCAATAAGGTGACTTTTATTTTTTGCATGTGTATGGCATGTGTCGGTCAACTCTAATTAAGGTAAGGTTGGATTTTCTTTCATTTTTGGATAGTAGACTAATGGAAAAAGGCAAGTTATTAGTTAAGGTATGGAATCAAGGTGTTATGGAAGGATAAGGGGACATAAGGCTTGATGTATGGGTGATGTTTTGGAAATTTTTCATGGTCATTTTGACCATGAATGTGGACGGCTTAGGGGGCTAGGGGGGTTTGGCCGAATATTGTATGGGATTAGGGGGAAGATAGTTGGCCAAATTCTTGGCATTTTGTGCATCTTTTTCCCTTTTCTCCAAAATCTTTTTCCTTAGCCGAATTTTGTCTTGGGCATTAGGTGAAAATTTTGTTTTGTTTTGGCTACCATCTTTGACCATATTGGTATCCCTTTTTCTTCTTTTCCTCTCAAACTTTTCTTTCTTTTTGGTACCGAAATATTATTACTTTTGAAGGCATTTTTCTTTCATTCTTTTTCTTACTTGACCGAATGTGCACCATTATCAAAAACTTTTTCTTTGTTCAAATTCTTTCATAATCGAAACCATTTAGTCTCTTTGATCATTTCTTCTTTTCTTTTTCTTTTTCTTTCTCTTCTTTTCTTTCTATTTTGTTATAGCCGAATCTATAACCTTGCTATTCTCTTCTAAAGCCGAAAGTTTCACTCCATTGACACCATTAAAACCGATTGCTTCTAAGCACCAAAAACCTATCTTCTTTCTTATTTGAATCTATTTCTCTACTTCATCTGCCGAATTTCTTTTTGGAGGTTTTTGACCAAATACATTTTGGTCATTCTTTTTCGGTAAGGATCTCTTCTAGGCTAATCTCTTTTTCTTTATATCTCTTTGACTATCGAAAAGCAAGATTCTAATCCTCTTAGTTTCTTTGGCCGAATCTTGAAGGAAAGTTTCAGGGTTTCTCTGTAGCCGACGTTTAGGGAGAGATCATTCGGGATTTAAATATCCAAGGTAAGCAAGAGTAATATTCGGCCAAAGGCCATATTTGTCTATTAAGTTGACCGATTTTGATTATGATCTTTTAGGGGCAGTTCGATAGGGATAAGTATTTCATTGTTAATTCTTGCTAGCGAGAGCGTTGGTATCGGTAGTATCGTAATCACTATTATCAGGTGTGCAACTCTACATTGTTTCCTAATAGATTTACGGTATTAATTTAATATATGTGTTAATGAAAATATGAAAGATATGGCTAAAGGTACCATACGATGGTACAGAGTACCCAGGTATGTTCACTTTTAATACTATGTTAATAGTGTTATGAAGATAGAATATGACATATAAGTGAATTCGTTATGAACATGGAATAAGATATATTGCATGATTTTACATGTTTTGTATGACATATGGGCATATGGGTGATATGTGAAGGGGAAGTGATCTGGTGGTTTTTACCACAATATCTGGTGACTCATGTGACATAGTCTGAATGTGGTGACTTATGTCACATATTGTTATCTGGTGACTTTGTCACATTATCTGATGGCTATGCCACAATTTATAAGGGCGATGTGCAAGTCGTCTGCAGCGACTGCCTTCGATGGTGTGTAGCGGATGGAGGGTCGATTTAGTAATCCCCACGGTGTGATTGGTTGGTACGGGTGATGTGTAGAGGATGGATATTTAGGTTTGGGTTCGGGATTGCATCATTATCTCTATTTGCTATATATATATATATATATATATATATATGTATGTTTTGATATGCCTAAATCGGTTGGGACTTTGGGTCGGCGGAGACTAGGTGGTGGCCATGCTGAATATTTTCGGGATTTCAAACAGTTGAACTTGCGTTTTCTATTATTTTATTTTCGGGATTTATTTGGTTTTTTTTTCAGTTGTAATAAGGCCATTACTATTGAATTGTTTTTATGCATGCATTTTATTTGATTTCATTATGATATGATTATTATTATTTCAAGTTTTAAATAACATTTCTCAAAGATAAATTGAATACTTTTAACTTATTGTTTTCCAGTACTAAAATAAAGTTTTATTAAGATCTAGATTTCAAGAATAACATTGTTTTCAATTTGAAATCAACACAAATCAAATTTTCTTCAAAATCACTAAAATTTTTCCAAAGTAACAAACAAGTTTTTAAAATGTTTTACTCAAGGAACATACCAGATCCGGTTGAGGCTCGTGGGCCGGGTTTGGGGTGTTTCAGAAGCGCTCGTTTATAGTCTTAAGCTAGACTTTCCTCTCTTTCACATGATCATGGTGGTTTGAGGAGTGAAAAATCATTTCTCATGCTATCAATTTTATCATCAGTATATAGATTAAGTCGAGTAGCGTTTACTTTAAAAGTGTTGAATATAGGATTACTTACCTCGACTGTTCCGTATGGGAAAACATTAAGTACCCTAAAAGTGATTTCTTCGTTTGTATTAGGGTCAGGAGGAGGTATTCGAGGATCTGCCTTATCTAACAATACCTGATCTCCGATCTTAAATTCGTCTGTCCCACGGAATGGTGTTGGTTCTACTTTGTGTATTCCTAGTTTCTCCTTGAAGTGTGTCTTCCACTCATCTAGTTCATCGATCTGAAGCCTTCGTTCCTCATGAGTTATTTCCTTGTTGGCATGAGGTATAGGATCTGGCTCAGTTGTGTAGTTCCGTGGTTCCTCCTGAAAAGAAGATTCATCCAAATGGTCATTAATAAAATTAATTTTCTCACCTTGATTACTCGATGTCCTAGCTGAGTCAAGAGCCTGGAGACTGATTGATTTGTTACCTACACAAAGTATGAGTTCACCTGCACTAACATCAATTTTAGTCATGGCAGTTGCTAAAAAGGGTCCTCCTAAAATTAAGGGATACTATTGTCCTCATCCATGTCTAAAATGACAATGTCTACTGGGAATATGAATTTATCAATTTTGACGAGAACATTTTCAATTATACCCCTAGGAATTCTAACAGTTTTATCAGCTAATTGAATGTTCATCCTAGTTTGTTTGGGTTCCCTAAACCTAGTTGTTTAAACATTTTATAAGGCATAACGTTTATGCTTGCCCCTAAATCAGCTAAAGCATTACTAATAGATAAACTACCAATTAAGCATGGAATTGTAAAACTCTCTGGATCTTTTAATTTTCGTGGTATTTTGTTTTACAACATTGCCGAGCACACTGCGTTTAGCTCCACATGCGATTCTTCATCTAACTTCCGTTTGTTTGTTAAAAGATCTTTTAAAAATTTTCTTGAATCTAGCATCTGCGAAAGAGCTTCAATAAACGTTAAGTTAATATGTAATTTCTTTAAAAGTTTAAGAAATTTACCGAATTGTTCGTCTGTGTTGTCCTTCTTCATCGCATCAGGATAAGGTATACGAGGTTGGTACTCTTTAATTACCGGTTTTGGCTTCTCGTGACTTACCTCAACCTTACCGTTCTCTACCGAATTCTCTTGGCTTAATTTAGGTTCATCTAACCTCACACTATCCTGAGCTGTTATGGCTTGAAGTTGCTCCTTTAGGTTAATCTCAGTGTTGCTTGGCAAGCTGCCTTGTGGTCATTTAGAGATCAGCTTAACGAGTTGCCCTAATTGGTTCTCAATTCCTTGAATCGATGCTTGTTGATTTTTAAGTGTTGTCTCAGTGTTTTGGAAACATGTTTCTAACACTGCTATGAATTTTGTCAGCATCTCTTCAAGGTTCGGCTTGTTTTCCTGTGGATAGGGCTATTGTTGGAAGTTTGGAGGGGGTTGTTGTCTCTGATTTCCTTGACCACCCCATGAAAAATTGGGGTGGTTCCTCCAACCTGGATCATAAGTATTACTATAAGGGTTATTTTGAGGTTTAAAATTGTTACCCATATAGTGAACTTGCTCGTTCTTAGCGCTCGGGTTGTAAGGTGGATAGTCTGTGTTGTTCATCCCTCCTCTATTCGTATCGCACTGCATGATTGGATGTACCGGCAAAGAATCACATAAGCCATCAATCTTTTTATTTATCAGTTCTACCTGGTTTGATAGCATGGTTACTGGGTCGAGGTTGAAAACACTAGCTGCTTTTGTTGGCTTGGTCCTTGTGACTTGCCACTAATAGTTATTCGTGACATCTCTTCAATGAATTCATAGGCAGCCTCAGGTGTTTTGTTATTCAATGTTCCGCCGGTGGCTAAATCGATTAATTGCCTAGTTGAGGGGTTCACACCGTTGTAAAAAGTTTGGACCTACAGCCATAAGGGTAATCCATGGTATGGACACCTTCTCAATAGGTCTTTGTATCTCTCCCATGCATCGTAAAGTGTTTCTAAATCCATCTGCACAAAAGAAGAGATATCATTTCTTAACTTGGCTGTTTTAGCCAGCGAAAAATATTTTAATAAAAATTTTTCGGTCATTTGTTCCCATGTAGTAATTGATCCTCGTGGAAGAGAATGCAACCACTGTTTAGCTTTATTCCTCAAAGAAAAGGGAAATAACTGAAGACGGATGGCATCATCAGAAACGCCATTTATTTTGAAGGTATCACAAAATTCTAGGAAATTTGCCAAGTGATTGTTTGGATCTTCATCCTGTAAGCCATCAAACTAAACAAATTGCTGTATCATCTGAATTGTGTTACGTTTCAGTTCAAAATTATTTGCAGCAATAGCAGGTCCAACAATACTTGACTCAGTTCTTGTTAAATTAGATTTAGCATAATCATACATAGTTCGAGGAGCATGATTGTCGGCCACCTCTGGAGGTAGCAGATTATTCTCAGCCATTTCTTCAGTGGTATTAATTTCGACTTCTTGCTGCTCTTCTATGTAATTTAAGCTTCGCCTTATTTCTCCACGATTTCTGCGAACAGTGCCTTCAATATCACTATCGTAGATCAGGGGTCCTGTCGGGTTCCTTCTAGTCATAAACTAAAGGTACCTGCTAAGAAATAAAAGAAGGAAAATTAGCAAAGTTAAAAGCAAAGTAAAAATAAAAATAAATTGCAAAAATAAAAATGGCTAAAGTAATAAAAATTGAGCGATCTTAATATTTTAGTTCCCCGGCAACGGCGCCAAAAACTTGACCGTTATGTCAGAGTCTTAAAAATTTATATAAAGAATGATCGAGCCTAAAAACCAATTATGACAATGATTGAGGCAAGCGCACCTATCGAACAGTAGTATAGTTTAGTGGCAAGATCGGATTGTCGAACCCAAAGGAACTAAAAGTACTAATACTAACTTTCTTTCTATTATTTAGCCTAAAAATTAAGGGAATTATTAATTAATCTAAAATTAACTAACTATCAAGCTAAAGATGCAAAGACAAAGAGAATGAATTGGGAAAATACTTGTGAAAAAACCAATTGATTAAGACAATACCCGAGGAAGAATCCACCTAAAATTCACTTGTTATTTAACTCTGAACCAGACGATTTATTCACTTGACTTGATCCGTAGGATTCCCTAATGTATATTAATACCTCTCTCGAGGCTACTAACGTCTAACCCTAGGTTGATTAATTGAAATCTCTTTCTAATTAAAACCCCTAGAATTCCATTAACTCGATCTATGGACTCCCATATTAGGTTTGACCCTAATCCGGCAGATTTTCGTCATCCTATCTCTAGGGTTGCGATCAACTCCGCTTAACTATGCTAGATCTACTCTTAGACAGGGTCTATTCCTCCTCTGCATAAGCACATCAATACTTGAATCAATATCCTGAGATATTAAAAAAATAATTGAGAACACATAATTAAGAACAAATCAAGTATTTATCATATAGTTCAGAAAACAATAACAAGATTTGTCTTAGGTTTTATCCCCCTCAGGTATTTGAGGGGTTTAGTTCATAATAATAAAAGAATACATCTCAGAAGAAAATATGAAACAAAACATAAGAAAAACCCTAAAACCACTTGAAGGAATTGAAAAGAAGCTCTTCCGTCTTGAGTATAACTCTGGCTTCTTGAGATGAATCAACTAGCTTTCTTCGAGTAAATCCCACAATTCTGGCCTCTCTGGCTTGGCTCTTCGGCCTAACTGGACGCCTAACTCGACCCCCTGAAGGAATTGGCCTCTAGGGTGTTTATATAGGCTTTTGGAATGGCTTTCTTTGCCTCTAAGCACCCTAACCCGAATGAAACTCTTCTTTGTCATGACAGGGACACGCCCATGGCACACGCCCTTGTGAATCGTGGCCAGGCCGTGTTCGGGTCTATTAAGGTGGCACGGCCGTGTGGTCTTGGGCCCAGGCCGTGTCAATTTCGTGATTTGGCCCATGTACTCCGTTTTAGGCCCATTTCTTGTTTTTTTCATCCTTTGGTGCTCTCCTAAGTATAAAACATGAAAACAAAGGATTAAGAGCACCAAATTACACAATTCAGGGAATAAATCATCCAAAAGTACGCTAAATATGGGATTAAAATATGTTTATATTACAGTTTATCAGTCATAATTTTGATTAATTAGGGGTTTTTTATGAAACCTAATGCATATGATGAAAAGCAATGTAGATGAATGAAATGAATGCAAAAAGAAGCATTGATTCTGATTCAATTATATTAGAACAACTTTACTAGAAAACAAATTTCTTTACATGAAACAGATTACATATATGGCTTTGCCCTACTACTCAAAGCCTTAACTTTCCTAAGAAGCCAAGCTAATTCTCGGCCCCGATCTGATTGTGATCCGTATTTTAAGCTCAGCATGTCGACTTGAACTTTTAAGGTTTACAGATGGTCAGCTACTTTCTGTACTTGAGTCACAACTTCACCCGTGATGTAATCTCTATCCCTAATCTGACTTTGAGAGCATTGGAGTTGCTCTTTCCAGTGTTCATTGTTTGTTTCAAGAAACTCAACTTGAAGTTCAAAATTTTGCAATGCAGCCTCGAGCTCTCCTATCTTTCATTTCAACTCTTTAATCTTGTATAGGCTTGCTCTCAACTCAATCGCGAAATTACGACTACGATATAGGTGCATCGACCTCTCTAATTCTACTACCCGAGCTCTTAATCCCACCTTTTCATTTCGGCTTTCTAATAGGTCTCTTTCTAGAGCATTTTCTCGAACTTAGGCATCTTGGAATTTCTTTTCCCAGTGATCAGCTTTACTCTTTTCTTCTTTGATTTCTTGTCTCCATTGTTCTGATGATTTTCCTAGACCGACAGTCCTCATCGACAAGCGCAACTTCTTATAATCTGTTTTTAGACTGTTCAAGTCTTCCTCAGCCTTGTTCTTTCCTTTTCTCAATTTCTCAGCTTCTAACTGCTGGACGTCAACATCTAATCCCAACTGCATCTTTTCCTTGTCTAATTATTCTATCTTCTTTCCTAGCTCCGAATTCCTCTTTTCGAAATCCTGCTTTATAATCTCTAGTTCAGACGGGATCACTTACAGGTGTTCTTCCATTGGTCGAGTGCCTTCTTGACTTGGTACAGGGATGTTGTCATTGACTCTTTTACCCCACCACCAACCGTATTCGGGGATCATCATCGGATTTGCGACAAATCTTTTCATCCTACGGGTTTGGTTCCAAACGTTTGATATTTCACGAACCTTCTTCTTGTAATTATCACCCTTGTACGCAAACTCGCACCGAGCCAACCGTTGTGTAACTAGTATGAACTGGCTTGATCTGTTCTTCCTCAACACAAGTAGAGGAGCATATCCAATAGCTCACCATATCCCAAGTAGAGGGACCCAGTCAAAGTCTCCACACCGGTACAAAATTTCATCAGGGATCATCCAAGGAGACCTCCATTCAACGTCTTCGTCTTGGAGATTCTAGAGAATCGCCATCCATTTTTCTTTCGAAATGTCGTCTCGCCTCAGTGTAGCCACTAATTCTTTCAATAGAGAGTAGTTCTCAGAGAATACTCGATAAGAAACTTTTTCTACCATCCAAAAGTGCCTATGAAACCATGCCAACAAGAGTTACGCACACCCGATGAACCTTCCTTCACCTGCTCTTCGGCATGCACTCAAAGATCTAAAGGTTTCAACCAAAATTGTCAGGACAGGCATGACCCTTTTGTCAAGTCGGTCAAATAAATCTGAAACTGCCTCATCTATGTGCCCTAGTGCTTTGGGGAAAATTACTAACCCGTAGATACTCAAGGCGAAGACATCAACCCTTTTCTTCGTGTCCGAATGTGCCAAAATCAAATCTTGCAAACTTTTCCAAGGGATACATTTACTATCTCCTTTTACTTGATCCGGGGCCGTGACCCATTGCTTACTCATCCTCGTGATGCTCATTAGCTTCTTTAAGAAAGTCAGGACATTGGCAGCTCTAGAGTAAGCTTTGTCAGCTTGAATCCTCGGGCATCGAAGCAAAGTTGTATACTCCTCCACAGTAGGTACCAAATCTACCTTCCCAAAGGTAAAGCAGCTGTAGGCAGGATTCCAAAATTGAGCCAGAGCTCAAAACAAGTGCTTATCCACCTTGACATCGAGTAAATGGGGTAGATCACCATAGTTACAGTAGAATAACTGTTTAGTTTCATCCTCCCATTGGTCCAATATTCCTTTCAAATCTTGGAGATTGTTCTGAGTCAAACTGATGCGAGTGAAATCCCACAATTCTAACACATACCCCTCCATCAGACTATCACCCTTCTCTTGTTGTGTTTTCTCGGACCATATTCGGACAGCCGCATTATCAAGAAATCCCTTTTCAATGGCAAGCTCTCTATTTAGTAATTGAACGTGAATCAACACCTTTTTTATGATGAAAATGCCATGCAATTAAAGTCAAAGAAAAACAAAACAAGTCAATATGTTTCATACAAAGCTAGAATTCAAAGCAAGCAAGAAATAATAAATAAAGCATCTATTCGGGTAACCACTAAGGTTCGGTGTGGTTCTACCTAGGGTAGGCTTTTAGGCTCATTATATTCGGTTCAGTTCTAAAGTAAGGGTACCTGAACCGAAAGATTCCTCGATCCTCACCCATTATAGGCTTATACGTACCAAGTTCAGTTTAAGGGAATACATTTCCCTATGGCTATACGGAGATGAATATCTCACAAAGACATAGGTACAGATGTATCCTGAAAGCGACCCACTATCCTATACGGAGGTGAAGACCTCACAAAGGAATAATTTCTTACTCCCACTTAAAAGGGTATAATCGACCGGTTATGCGACGCAATATGCAGAGATAAACCAAAAGACTCGCACCGATAAGGCAAACATATCATTATGATGAATACCACAAAAATGACGGATGAAATGCAATGAAAGGATCATAAATTTAAATCAAATTATAAGTTTTCGACAAAAAGACAAGAAGTAATCAACTTGTGGCTTGACTCTCTTGTTTTGTCCCCAGCGGAATCGCCAAGCTGTCGAAACCATTTTTTTTTTTGAAATCGAAAAAAAATAAAAATAAAAATAGGAGTCGCCACTATTCATTTTTTTATGAGGTGTGATCGAGTCACCTCATAATTTAATCATTTTAATAAAAGGCTTGATTTACTAAAACAACAATTTTTGGTCTATAAACTTCGAGAAATGAGTTCGGGAGTCGATTACGCATGAGGAAGGATTAGCACACTCGTAACACCCAAAATTGGTACCTAGTTGATTAATTAATGTCTTAGTGTCGAAAGTTGAAAACTTGAAAATAGTTTAAAATACGATCCCTCTCTGTATTAATGTTATTTTTACTTAAAATATGCTTGAATAAATCGAAACGTATGTTAAATACCCTCTCATCTCAAGGTAACAAAATGTTAAATCCGTAAGTTAGGACACAACAGCTTGAATTCTTGAGAATAAGCTTGCCTTTTATTTTTTTTATTTAAATCTCATGTATTTTTATTTTAAAAGGATATTCGGTCATTTAGGTTCAACGGGAAAATCGAAACCCCATAAGTTAAGTTACGACCTCTCGAAACTCCAAATACGAAACATTGCCTATTTTTAAAATTTTCTTTTTTGAATAATAACAAATGTAATATTTAAAACAATAGAGTAACTTAAAATAAAAAATGAATATGGGAAATGCATACTTAAAAAGATAAATAAACATAACATGAAAATATTAATAATAATAATAATATAAGAAGTGTACAAGACAAAAAAAATCAAATAATAACGACAATAAATAACAAATGCACAAATAAGAGGGTATAAACAATTTAATTTCTAAGTGTAAAAAAAGGAATTAATAAATAAATAAACAGTATAAAGTTGAAATTAAATAAACAAAGGATTTAATTGAAATCTAAAGGAAATTAGGGGGTAATAAATTGCAAATAAAAAAATAGACTGATAAGGATCAATGTGCAACGCGCTAAAAAGGATAGGGACTGAATAGGAAAATATCCCTTCTCTTTATGCGCACCATTTCCCAGAAAGACTAAAATATAGAACGCGTGAAAGGGCAGGGACCAACTGGGAAATTATTCCCTGTCCCCAAAACGACGTCGTTCTCTAGGGGGCTAAAATGAAATAAAAATAAAATTATAGGGTAAAACTAAAAGAAAAAAAATGAAATAGGACTAAATTGCAACGGGCCATAAAAGCGGAAGGACCGAAAGCATAAATATCCCATCAAGGCGAAATCACGCGGATTCAAGGGATGGATCAGGTCAGCCCACAGGTTGCGTCAAAATGACGCCGTTTTGGCGTTTGAACTTGAATCTCAAAGCGACGTCGTTTCGCATGGGTATATAAGTCCAAGTTTGACAAAAAACAAATCATTTCAGCCCTTTGTTTTAAAAAAAAAATCGAAAGCCTCTTTTTTTTCTCTCAAACAAAACCAACTCCGGCCTGACTCCAGCCATCGGCCACAGTGGCGGCCACCGGTCACCGGCGAAGGCGCCACCGTCCACGGTGGTCGGAAATTCCAAAAGTTTCTCCTTTTGTTCCTTTTTTTCTGAGTAGAACCCCGATTTGGGGTTAAAAATAGCCAAAAAAGCCATTAAAATAAAAAAGAAACAAAGAACCCTTCGTCTCTGCTCACTTCTATCGCAAACATTCGACGAACCCCCAAGGGTCTGTCAGTCTTCCAAAACGGAGGGCGAGACGCAGGAAAAAAGGTAAAAGATTTTTATTTATTTATTACTATATATATTTCAAAAATAATTAAAGAATGAATGTAAAAAAAACCTTACTGTTTTCGAATCGATTGGTAATTTTTGTATTCAATTTTTTCTGTATATTTTCTTTGTAAAAAAAATACATTGATGTTTTCGTGGCTTTTATAGCCGAATAGTTAGAATATTTTGTTTGTTTTTTGCTTTTGTTTGCTACTACTTCTCTGCTATCTGCTATTACGTGTTTGTTCTTCTTTTCAGGAGACAATGGCAGCGGAGTGGCTGATGGTGGTGGTGGCAGAGGGGTGTCAGATCGCACGCGGAGAGGCGGCGTGACACAGACATGCGGCTAGGGTTTCTTCTTCTTTTTTTTTTTTTGATGAAAATAGTTTAGTTTTTGGGTGATCATTGTTTTATGCGATGTCAAAGTCTTAAAATTTATAAAAAGAATGATCAAACCTGGAAACTAACTATGACAACGATTTGAGGCAAGCGCACCTATCAAACAATAGTATAGTTAAGGCAAGACCGGATTGTCGAACCCAAAGGAACCAAAAGTGCTAATACTAACTCTCTTTTTATTATCTAGCCTAAAATAAAGGGGATTTATTGTTTAATCTAAATTAACTAATTACTAAACTAAAGACTCTAAGACAAAGAAGAATGAAATTGGGGAAAATAGCTTTAGGAAAAACCATTTGATTAAGACGATACCCAAGGAAGAATCCACCTAGACTTCACTTGTTATCTAACTATGAACCAGACGATTTATTCACTTAACTTGATCCGTAAGATTCCCTAACGTATATTCATCCCTCTCTCGAGGCGACTAACGTCTAACTCTAGGTTTGATTAATTGAAATCTCTTTCTAATTAAAACCCCTAGAATTGCATTAACTCGATCTATGGACTCCCATATTAGGTTTGACCCTAATCTGGCAGATTTTCGTCACCCTATTTCTAGGCGCGCAAGCAACTCCGCTTAACTATGCTAGATCTATTCTTAGGCAGGGACTTTTGCTCCTCCACCTAAGCACATCACACTTGAATTAATATCTCGGAAATATCAACACAAGAATTAAGAACACATAATTAAGAACAAGTCAAATATTTATCATATAGTTCAGCAAACGATAACAAGATTCATCTTAGGTTTTGAAACACCCCAAACCCGGCCCACGAGTCTCGACCAGATCTGGTATGTTCCTCGACTAAAGACAGTTCAAATTCATGGGTTCTTTTGAAAATCTTTAAGTGATTTCAGAAAAACTCGATTTGGGTTGGGCTCAAGTTGGAAAACCAATTTATTTTTGAAACATAAGTTTTATGAAATCTCATTGTCAAGTTTAAAAAACATTAAGTTAGAAAATTTGCCGAATTCCTTCTTTAATTAGAAACCATATGAATTTAAGTGTTAAATCATTTAGGGTTTAGTTTTAAATAAAACATTTGATCTTTAATTTGATAAATTTCATAACATAGTGAAATAAATAAAATGCATGCATAAACAGTTTATCACTATGGCCTTATTACATCAAAACAATCCCGAAATAAATTTAAAGTACTTAAAATAAAAATGTCCAAATCATAAAAATTTCCTTGCTGAGTATGGCCACCTTTAAGCTCCTGCCGACCCGGTCCATTACTGATCATCACCTGAAAAATGTTCCCCAACGGGGTGAGTCAAACAGACTCAATGTGTAACCAACACCAAAATTTAACAATTCAGGCATACATTATCATATCACATACACATTCATATAACAGAGAGGGAATAATGATGCAACCCGAACCCAAACCTATATGCCATCCGCTACACATCACCCGTACCATCCTGCACACCGTGGGGACTACTAAGTCAACCCTCCATCCACTACACACCATCGAAGGCAGTCACTGCAGTCGACATGCTCATCGCCCTTATAAAATTCGTGGCATAGCCACCAGATACATATTTCGTGTCATGAGACACCATATTCAGATATCGTGGTCTTAGGTCACCACATTCACTTATCGTGGTCTTAGGTCACCACTTTCACTTCCCCTTTTCACAATATCCCATATGCCCCATGTCATACATATTATGTAGTACAATGCCTTGTTTCACATTCTTTTCATATTCACATTCATGGCATAACAAATCATTTCATACTCATAGTAGGAGTAGGAAAACGTACCTTAGTATTGTGTACCGTAACATGGTACTTAGCCATATTCACATTCTTATAAACATGTTCATATTAAGTATTGCCATAAATTTTATTAAAAGATAGTGTGGGGTACACACCTGATTCGCTTAAGGCTTCCAATCCAAATCCCGAAAATTCGATCTAAAGCCTTAGATCTTAAATCCCTACATTCGGCCAACCTTAATATGTTAGCACAAAGCCTATTCGGCTATAAATCCAAATCCCAGTAGGATTAGTACACTTAAAACCTACCTTGCTGTCGATTGACTTAAGAATCAAGTCCCGAAACTTTGCTATGTTCCTTCTTGTATTCGGCTATATGCTTAATCATTTAACTAGTTAGTTTTCAGATTTTTAAACAAATAAGAAACAGGTCTAAATACTAAAATAGGCCCTTGGCCGAATGTGTGAGTACCCTTACCTTGAATTCCTCAAATCCCGAAAGTTGCTTCTTGGTTATGAAGTTGTCGAAACCTACAGGGTATATGTTAGATCCACTTCTAACATTAAAATACTAATGAATGGCCCTTGGCCAACTACATAACTTACCTTAGATCTTAAAAGTCCCGAAAGTTTCTTCTTTGTAGTCGACACTTGCTAGATCCTGAACACTCCTTCAAAGTTTCGGCAACCATGAACATCAATGAGATTAGTGCTAGATTTCGACAAGTCTAAAAGTGAAAGAATGGAAATCGAATGATACTAGCTCTTACCCTTAATACAGAAGTCGACAACACTTCTTCTTGATACCCCTTGAGATATTCGGCTATAGGCTAGAAAGAACTTGATTTCGGCTTCCTTGAATAATCGGCTATGGTCTTAAAAAGGCTTACTTTCGGCTTTTGAATGGTGTGAGGGAATCGGCTAGGGGTTGTCTTTGGGGTTTCGGCTTTTGATGAATTGAAACCAAGAAGAATAAGAATAGAGATGGAGGATTCGGCAATGGTGAGTCTTTGAGAGGAAGCTTGCGGTTTTGTCAACAAAAGAAAATAGAGAAGATGACAAGAGAATTTCGGCAGAGACTTTCAAAAGAAAAGAAAAAGAAACAAATGGCCTTTCTTCATTCTTTTGGCCGAAAATACTACACTTAGTTCCCCCTATTCGGCCAACTCTCCCTTATTTTGATAAAGTTTATCTCTTAATTATCACTTTATTCAATAATAGAATTAATCCCTCAATTATCTCTTATCTCTCAATAAAAAAATACCAATAATCATCCATCATTTATCCATCTATTTGCCGAATTTTAACAAAAATAAAACACCTCCCTTTAGTGCCTTAATGTCGTCCACTTCTCCCTCTTAATGCCGAAAAATAAAAGCTCCTTTTGTTTACCTTGTGGCTCGAACCTAGGCCTATTTGCATAGCTTGTGGCGTCACTTACCTGGGCCTTAAGTGGCGCCTTGCTACCACTTTAACCAGCCCATGTTTGTGTCATAAATCCCCTATATTTTCTCTTAAGGCCCCTCTGCTTCGGTTTCCTCTTTTAAACTCTAAAACTTACCATTTCCTAAGGCATTTCCTTACATTTCCAAGGTTCCCAAAAATTCACATAACACATTCATAACACATAAAACATGCTATTTCATATAATTAAGCAAAAATGAACAAGCCATAATTTGGGATATTACAGTTCTACCCCCTTAAAATAATTTCGTCCTCGAAATTACCTGGTTGAAATAAATGAGGGTATTGCTGTCGCATTGCTTCTTCCGGCTCCCACAAAGCTTCTTCCGATCCATGATTTCTCCATAATATTTTGACTAAAGGCACTGATTTCCGTCGTAACACTTTCACATCATGTGCTAGAATCTGAATCGGCTCTTCCTCGTAGGATAAATCTGGTCTTAGCTCCACCTCCTTGACTGGTACCACATGAGATGGATCCGATCGATAGCGACGTAGCATGGACACATGGAATACGTTGTGCATCTGCTTCAACTCCGATGGCAACTCCAATTGATATGCCACTGGTCCAATTGATAAACCTTGGGCTTAACTTCCCTTTCCGACCGAATCTCATCACCTTCTTCCAAGGCGAAACCTTAAGGAATACTTGGTCTCCCACATCAAATTCGATTTCTTTCCGTTTAAGATCTACGTACGACTTCTGCCTATCAGATGCTTCCTTCAACCGTGCACGAATTATCTCAACCTTCTCTTCAGATTCTGCCACTAATTCTGGACCCAAAACTCGACGTTCTCCTAATTCTGTCCAACACGTCGGAGTTCGACACTTCCGACCATACAACGCTTCATATGGTGTCATCCGAATACTAGCCTGATAGTTGTTGTTGTAGGCGAATTCCGCTAGAGGTAAATATTCCTCCCAATTTCCTCCGAAATCCATCACACAGCCCCTCAACATATCCTCTAAAACTTGGATTACCCGTTCAGACTGTGGATGAAAAGCCGTAGAAAAATCCAACTTAGTGCCTAAAGCCTGATGTAACGCTTTCCAGAACCGAGAAGTAAACCTTGGGTCCCTATCTGAGATAATCGATATCGGAACTCCATGCAACCTTACAATCTCCGCCACTTATAACTTTGCCAACCTCTGCAAAGAATAGTCAACTCTCACTGGAATAAAGTGCACGGACTTAGTCAACCGATCTACTATTACCCATACCGAGTCCTTCTTGGTAGGCGTAAGGGGAAACCCACTAACAAAGTCCATGGTAATTCTCTCCAACTTCCACTGTGGAATCATTATCGGTTGAAGCAATCCTGACGGAACTTGATGTTCAGCCTTAACTTGCTGACACGTCAAACACTTGGCAACAAATTCTGTAACTTCTCTCTTAAGTCCAGGCCACCAAAACTGTTCCCTTAAATCTCTGTACAACTTACTTCCTCCAGGATGCATAGCATAAGGGCTACTATGCGATTCCTGAAGAATTCTCTGTCTTAACTCCTGATCCTTAGGCATACAGACCTTACCCTTGAAACACAATACTCCCTCGTCATTAATACCATACTCCTCCAACTCTCCATTCTATACCTGTTGTAGCTTAACACTTAACTCATCATCAACCACCTGTCCCTCTTTCACCTCATTCAACCACGTCGGTTTAACTTGCAACTCTGCCAGTAGACTTCCATCGTCGTACAAGCTTAGATGTGCGAACATCGCCCTCAGATCTGACACAACCTTCCGGCTTAGGGCGTCCGCCACTACGTTCGCCTTGCCCGGATGATACTCTATCGAACAATCGTAGTCCTTCAATAATTCCACCCACCTTCGCTGTCTCAAGTTCAACTCCTTCTGAGTCAACAAGTACTTAAGACTCTTGTGGTCTGTGTAAATTACTGACTTTTCCCCATAAAGATAGTGTCTCCACACCTTAAGAGCAAAGACCATTGCCGCTAGTTCCAAATCATGAGTCGGGTAGTTAACCTCATGTGGCCTTAACTGTCGAGACACATAAGCGACTACTTTCCCGTCTTGCATCAATACGCATCCCAACCCTGTATGAGAAGCGTCACAGTACACCGTGAAATCATTTCCCGCCTCAGGCTGAATCAAAACTGGAGCTTCCGTCAAAACCCCCTTAAGCTTCTCAAAGCTCTCATGTTGCTTATCCGTCCAACCGAAAGGTACTTCCTTCCTCAATAACTTTGTCAAAGGCGCGGCTATTGATGAAAACCCTTCCACAAACCTTCTGTAGTAGCCTGCCAAACCCAAGAAACTACGAACCTCAGCCACAGAATTAGGTGGTTTCCAATCCAACACTGCCTCAATCTTCCTAGGATCCACCCTTATTCCTTCTGCAGACACCACATGTCCTAAAAATGCAACCTCCTTAAGCCAAAATTCACACTTGCTGAATTTGGCATAGAGCTTCTTCTCCCTTAACATTTCCAACACTATCCGGAGATGCTCATCATGCTCCTCTTTAGACTTGGAATACACCAAGATGTCGTCGATAAACACCACGATGAACCTGTCCAAGTATGGTTGAAAAACCCGGTTCATCATATCCATGAACGCAGCTGGGGCGTTCGTCAAACCAAACGGCATTACTACGAACTCAAAATGCCCATACCTTGTCCGAAAAGCTGTCTTATGGATATCTCCTTCCTTCACCTTAAGCTGATGATACCCAGACCTTAGATCGATCTTTGAGAAAACCGCTGCTCCTTTAAGTTGATCGAACAAGTCATCTATCCTTGGCAAGGGGAACTTGTTCTTGATGGTCAGCTTATTCAACTGACGATAGTCTATGCACATGCGCATAGTTCCATCCTTCTTCTTCACAAACAAGACCGGTGCTCCCCATGGAGACACACTGGGTCGAATAAACCCACGATCCAGCAATTCTTGAATTTGAGCCTTGAGCTCAACCAACTCCTTTGGTGCCATTCTACACGGAGCGATTGACACAGGAGCTGTTCCCGGTAGCAGATCAATTCCAAACTCTACCTCCCTATCTGGGGGTATTCCTGGTAATTCCTCCGGAAACACATCCTCAAAATCCCTTACCGTTCGAACTCCACTAACACCTTCTTCCTTCTTATCCATCGCACTAACAAAAGCCAAGAACGCCTTGCATCCTTTCCGAACCATCTTTTCAGCCTTTAGAGTAGAAACTACATTAGACAAGTAGTTTCTTCTTTCTCCTATCATAATGACCACCTCGTCCTCCGAGGTCCTTAATTCCATTCGCTTAGCTGCACAGTCCAACATAGCCCGGTGCTCCACTAGCCAGTCCATACCAAGTATGAGATCGAATTTTCCAAAGGGAAGTTCCATCAAGTCGGCAGAAAATACTATTCCTTGAATTTCTAAAGGCACTTTCCGAAAGATCTTATTCACCACTACAGTTTGACCTAGTGGGCTTACTACAGTTATCTCCCTATCAGAAAGTTCAGAGGCTATGTCTAGAGTTTCAGCTACTCTACATGCAACATAAGAATGGGTCGAGCCCACATCAATCAAAGCAAAATAAGGCTTGCCAAATATAAGGAACGTACCGGTTATGACATCCGGCGCGTCTCCATCTTTCCTACGGCGAACTGCATATACCAATCCCGATTGCCTTGCCTCAGTATTATTAGCACCTCTGCCAGGTGTTCCACGTCCTCTTCCAGTGCCATTACCTCGGCCATTCGAACCACGGCCTCGCTGAGGCTACTGACCACCTCTACCAGCCTGATTAACATTCTAAGCCACTGGTCGACTTCCATCTGGCCTCATAGGACAATCCTTAATCATATGGTCCTTGGACCCACACCTAAAGCATCCTCTAGTCTTTTTCCAACACTCTCCCAAGTGTTTCTTCCCACACTATTCACAAGTACGATATTGTCCTCCAGCACCAGCTTGCTGCCCTCGCGGCCTATCAACTCTAAGCCTTTTCTGAACGTCCCCAGATGATCCAGATGACCCAAATCCTCTTTTCTGCTTGTTCCGATCCGAGTGCTGCCTTACAGAGCCCTTAATCCCTTCAGCTATCTTAGCTTTCTCCACTAATGCAGAAAATTCCCGTTCCTGATGTGGAGCGACTAACAACCTCAGGTCATCCCTTAATCCGTCCTCAAACCGAACACAGCGCTCATGCTCAGTAGCCACTACTCCTCGAGCATACCAGCTTAACTTCAGAAATCCAGCTTCGTAATCAGCTACTGACTTGTTCCCTTGAACCAGCCCCAGAAAAGCTTTCCTCTGCGCATCAGTATATCTGGTTCCAACATACTTCCTTTGATATGCTGCCTTAACATATTCCCAAGTCAGATCCTCAGCTGTGGCACCATCCCGAACTGTGAGCCACCACTGATACGCTTCATCGCGTAGCAGCGCCACCATTCCTTTCAGCTTCTCCTCAGGGGTCAGATCTAACTCATTCATAATCCGTTCCGTTGCTTCCAACCAATATTCAGCTGTACTGGGTGCCACACCAGATACTCCACGAAACATTTCAGCCCCATTGGCTCGGAGTCGCTCGGGTACAGATTTCTGAGCTCCCATATTTCCACCTGCTCCAGCCACCATTTCCAAAACTCGCAGCACAACCTGCGACACAGTATCATCCCCCGTCTGAGCTTGCTGCTCAACACCAACAGCTGGGGGTGGTGGTGGCGGTGGTACCTCATTGTCAGACCCTTGATCCGATCTAACGGGTTTCGACACGGCCATTCTGCCTCTACCGCATCCTCGCATATTACGACCACGTCCTCTAGAACTCATTTCTACGATCGTGCTTTAATCTGATTAAGAAATTTTATGAATTAGCTTTTATTCCACAGATTATTCGCGAAGGAGTTTTATGTAAAGAGCTTAATAGAGATTCTTTCGATCATTCAAAGTCTCTAGTTTTCTATCCTAATTCATAGAAAAGCACATCCATTCCATAATATCTCCCATACACATTCACTCTTCGGACATTTCTGTCCGTTCCCAACCCAGGGGTATTTTCGTCATTTGTCCTACAGGGGTATTTTGGTAAATAATCGGGGTCAATTTGAAAATTACAAAAGTCATTTCGAAATTCCTCCAAACTCATGGATACAAAACAAGTTGTTGCAAAAATTTTGGAAATCGGGGTCATTTTGGTAATTTTGGTAAACCAGGGGTAATTTCGTAATTTTTTTCAAATCGGGGTATTTTGGACTTTCCAAAAATAGGATTTTTAAATACTTTTACAAAATAAGGAAATTTTATTGAAATCGGGGGTGATACGGTAACTTTTAAAACCAAGGGCATTTTTGTAATTTTACAAATAGGGGTATCTTAGTAATTTTCAGAAATCAAGTATGTTTCAGAAAAATTTTATGGAATAGCTTTTATAACTCAAAAGGGTAATTTAGTAATTTTAAAACTAGGGTTTTTATGAAAATACGGCTAGTCCCTTTCGGGTTTTAGTTAGGGGTTTAGCCTATGAATAAGTCCTCTTGGTTAGGGTGAACCGACGCTACGCACCAAGTAGGATTCGAATGGAGAGGAGGTGAGTCACACGGACTGCTTAAATACCAAGCTCCCACCGAATACTAATCCTAGACATGCGCACAATGGTTGCCACACCCTAACTCGGCGACTTAACCACAGGTTTGTTTAATTAGGCACTTAAGTCTTATGTAATTGTTGGGGTAATCTAGTCCTAGAGTTCAAGTACTTAGTATGCTAATCTACGTTCCATTCCATTTCTACCCTTCTACATATCATAATATAAATCACACAAAGGGTAGGGGTACTTACCCGGTGGACTTCGGGTCGGAGACTTAGGTGCCATGCCAGAAAAACCTGCTTTTCACAAAATTTTCTCAAAAATTTCTTTTGGGCTTAATTTTGAAAATGTTTTGGACCTTAAACCCAAGGCCGAGAGTTTAAAACCTAGCTCTGATACCAAGCTAAAACACCCCAAACCCGGCCCACAAGTCTCGACCAGATCTGGTATGTTCCTCGAGTAAAGACAATTCAAATTCATGGGTTCTTTTGAAAATCTTTAAGTGATTTCGGAAAAACTCGATTTGGGTTGGGCTCAAGTTGGAAAACCAATTTATTTTTGAAACATAAGTTTTATGAAATCTCATTGTCAAGTTTCAAAAACATTAAGTTAGAAAATTTGCCGAATTCCTTCTTTAATTAGAAATCATATGAATTTAAGTGTTAAATCATTTAGGGTTTAGTTTTAAATAAAACATTTGATCTTTAATTTGATAAATTTCATAACATAGTGAAACAAAAAAAATGCATGCATAAACAGTTTATCACTATGGCCTTATTACATCAAAACAATCCCGAAATAAATTTAAAGTACTTAAAATAAAAATGTCCAAATCATAAAAATTTCCTTGCTGAGTATGGCCACCTTTAAGCTCCTGCCGACCCGGTCCATTACTGATCATCACCTGAAAAATGTTCCCCAACGGGGTGAGTCAAATAGACTCAATGTGTAACCAACACCAAAATTTAACAATTCAGACACACATTATCATATCACATACACATTCATATAACAGATAGGGAATAATGATGCAACCTGAACCCAAACCTATATGTCATCCGCTACACATCACCCGTACCATCCTGCACACCGTGGGGACTACTAAGTCAACCCTCCATCCACTACACACCATCGAAGGCAGTCGCTGCAGTCGACGTGCTCATCGCCCTTATAAAATTCGTGGCATAGCCACCAGATACATATTTCGTGTCATGAGACACCATATTCAGATATCGTGGTCTTAGGTCACCACATTCACTTATCGTGGTCTTAGGTCACCACTTTCACTTCCCCTTTTCACAATATCCCATATGCCCCATGTCATACATATTATGTAGTACAATGCCTTGTTTCACATTCTTTTCATATTCACATTCATGGCATAACAAATCATTTCATACTCATAGTAGGAGTAGGAAAATGTACCTTAGTATTGTGTACCGTAACATGGTACTTAGCCATATTCACATTCTTATAAACATGTTCATATTAAGTATTGCCATAAATTTTATTAAAAGATAGTGTGGGGTACACACCTGATTCGCTTAAGGCTTCCAATCCAAATCCCGAAAATTCGATCTAAAGCCTTAGATCTTAAATCCCTACATTCGGCCAAACTTAATATGTTAGCACAAAGCATATTCGGCTATAAATCCAAATCCCAGTAGGATTTGTACACTTAAAACCTACCTTGCTGCCGATTGACTTAAGAATCAAGTCCCGAAACTTTGCTATGTTCCTTCTTGTATTCGGCTATATGCTTAATCATTTAACTAGTTAGTTTTCGGCTTTTTAAACAAATAAGAAACAGGTATAAATACTAAAATAGGCCCTTGGCCGAATGTGTGAGTACCCTTACCTTGAATTCCTCAAATCCCGAAAGTTGCTTCTTGGTTATGAAGTTGTCGAAACCTACAGGGTATATGTTAGATCCACTTCTAACATTAAAATACTAATGAATGGCCCTTGGCCAACTACATAACTTACCTTAGATCTTAAAAGTCCCGAAAGTTTCTTCTTTGTAGTCGACACTTGCTAGATCCTGAACACTCCTTCAAAGTTTCGGCAACCATGAACATCAATGAGATTAGTGCTAGATTTTGACAAGTCTAAAAGTGAAAGAATGGAAATCGAATGATACTAGCTCTTACCCTTAATACAGAAGTCGACAACACTTCTTCTTGATACCCCTTGAGATATTCGGCTATAGGCTAGAAAGAACTTGATTTCGGCTTCCTTGAATAATCGGCTATGGTCTTAAAAAGGCTTACTTTCGGCTTTTGAATGGTGTGAGGGAATCGGCTAGGGGTTGTCTTTGGGGTTTCGGCTTTTGATGAATTGAAACCAAGAAGAATAAGAATAGAGATGGAGGATTCGGCAATGGTGAGTCTTTGAGAGGAAGCTTGCGGTTTTGTCAACAAAAGAAAATAGAGAAGATGACAAGAGAATTTCGGCAGAGACTTTCAAAAGAAAAGAAAAAGAAACAAATGGCCTTTCTTCATTCTTTTGGCCGAAAATACTACACTTAGTTCCCCCTATTCGGCCAACTCTCCCTTATTTTGATAAAGTTTATCTCTTAATTATCACTTTATTCAATAATAGAATTAATCCCTCAATTATCTCTTATCTCTCAATAAAAAAATACCAATAATCATCCATCATTTATCCATCTATTTGCCGAATTTTAACAAAAATAAAACACCTCCCTTTAGTGCCTTAATGTCGTCCACTTCTCCCTCTTAATGCCGAAAAATAAAAGCTCCTTTTGTTTACCTTGTGGCTCGAACCTAGGCCTATTTGCATAGCTTGTGGCGTCACTTACCTGGGCCTTAAGTGGCGCCTTGCTACCACTTTAACCAGCCCATGTTTGTGTTATAAATCCCCTATATTTTCTCTTAAGGCCCCTCTGCTTCGGTTTCCTCTTTTAAACTCTAAAACTTACCATTTCCTAAGGCATTTCCTTACATTTCCAAGGTTCCCAAAAATTCACATAACACATTCATAACACATAAAACATGCTATTTCATATAATTAAGCAAAAATGCACAAGCCATAATTTGGGATATTACAGGTTTCATCCCTCTCAGGTATCTGAGGGTTTAGTTCATAACAATAAAAGAACACATCTCAGAAGAAAAGATAAAACAAAACATAAGAAATCCCTAAAAGCCCCTGAAGGAAGTGAATGAGAGATCCTCCATCTTGAATGTAATTCCAGCTTCTTTAGAGAATCAACTGGCTATCTTTGAGTAAATTCCCACAAATCTGCCCTCTCTGGCCTAGCTGGACGCCCCCTGACTAAAGCCTTGGGTTCCCCTGACAAAAGCCCTGGCAGAAGGCTTCTGCCGAACTCCCCTTCAAGTTGCCCCTTTAGGTGTTTATATAGACTTTGAGATGCCTTGCTTGGCCCCTAAGTATCCTAATTCAAGTAGAATTCCTACTACGGTGTTTGGAAAGGCTTTGGAATGTGTTTCTTTGCCTCCAAGTATCCTATTCCGAGTAAAACTCCTCTTGGCCACGGTAGGGACACGCCCATAGCACACGCCCGTGTGAATCGTGGCCAGGCCATGTTCGAGACTGTTGAATAGGGCACGGCCGTGTGTTCTTGGGCCCAAGTCGTGTGGATTTCGTAATATGGCCCATTTACTCCGTTTTGGGCCTGTTTTCCGTTCTTTTCATCATCTGGTGCTCTTCTAAGTATAAAACATGAAAACGAAGGACTAAGAGCACCAAATTACATAATTCAAGGCTTAAATCATCCAAAAGCATGCTAAATGTGGGCTTAAAATATGTTACTTTTATGGTTTATCATTAGGTCATTAGGGTTTTTTGATTATTGGGCCATTTGGTCCTATAAATGTAACTGGACTTTGATATTGGACCACTAATATTTTTTTATTTTTTATTTTGGTTTTATATTTTTGTATTTGGGTTTCTGGTTTGGGCCCGGGCAAAATAGGCCCACTACATGATGGATGTGGTAAAAAAGGAAATAATTAAGCTACTGAATGCCGATACAATCTACCCTATTTTTTACAACAGATGGGTAAGTCTGGTGCAGGTCGTGCCCTAGAAAACAGGCGTGATAGTAAAGAAAAATGCTAAGGGCGACCTGGTACCAACCCGAGTGCAAAATGGGTGGCGTGTCTGCATTGATTATAGGAAGTTGAATTCTTATACTAGAAAAGACCATTTCCCTCTTCCTTTTATAAATCAAATGCTTGAACATTTAGTTGGTAAAACTCACTTTTTTTGTCTTGATGGATATTCAGGTTTCTTCCAAATCCCAGTTGCATCAGAGGACCAAGAAAAGACCACTTTTACATGCCCATTCGACACACCTGCATATCAGAAGGATGCCATTCGGACTATGCAATGCACCAGCAAGCTTCCAAATATGCATGATGAGTATATTTTTTAAATATGTAGAAAACATTGTCAAAGTTTTTATGGATGATTTTATTGTGTATGGGAACTGTTTTGTTGAATGCCTTAAAAACCTTACAATAATTTTAAGTAGATGCATAGAATTTAATCTTGTCTTGAATTACAAAAAGTGTAATTTTATGGTAGAAAAAGGTTTGATTCTAGGACATATAATTTCAGCTAAAGGGATTGAGGTTGATAAGGCCAAAACTGACATAATAAATTCTTTGCCATATCCCTCAACTATAAGGGAAATTCGTTCTTTACTTGGCCATGCAGGGTTTTACAAGTGCTTTATAAAGAACTTCTCAAAAGTAGCTAAACCACTATGCAAATTATTGCAAAACAATAAGAAATTCGAGTTTGGCCCAAAATGCAATGAGGCTTTTGACACATTCAAACAGAAATTGGTTTCTGCTCCTATGATACAAGCACCAAATTGGAACTACCCATTTGAAATCATGTGCGATGTAAGTGAACGAAGTGTGAGGTCCGTGTTAGGGCAAAAGATAAACAGAGATCCCCATGTCATTTGTTATGCCTCAAAAACCCTAGATGCCGCACAAAGCAACTACACCACCACAGAAAAAGAACTTTTAGCTATTGTATTTGCTTTGGATAAATTTTGGTCTTATTATTGGGATCTAAAGTGATTATTTTTTCTAACCATGCAGCTCTTAGGTACTTGATCGCAAAGAAGGAAGTGAAACCAAGGCTCATTAGATGGATTTTACTACCCCAAGAATTTGACGTCGAGATTTGAGAGAAGAAAGGATGCAAAAACTTGGTGGCTGACCACTTGAGTAGGTTAAAAACACCTTGTGATGACACTCCTATAAATGACAAGTTTCTTGATGAGGGCCTATTTTCGGCTAAAGCACATTTCCCATGGTATGCGAATATGGTAAATCTCCTTGCCACAAGATCATTGCCCATTGGGTTAGCACATTCTGTAAAGGACAAGCTTAGAAGGGAAGCTCGATATTACATTTGGAATGACTCATACCTGTGGAAGCATTGCTCAGATCAGATACTAAGTGTAACACCCCTAACCCATGTCCGTCGCCAGATTAGGGTTATGAGGCATTACCGAACTAGACTAAGAATATCATAGGCATTTATCACAATTTATGCATTTAACGATTTGCAAAATCATAGATTAAATTTCAAATATCCACTAATAGTTCAAACCAAAAATTCAAATTAAGCCAACCTACAATTCAAATCAAGGCCCACATGAACTCATTCGTGTGGATATAATTGAAACTAAGATGTCTATAGGGTATGTGTATCACCTATCTATATATTCTTATAGTACGTTCAAGAACATAAAAAAAATAACTCATAGCATATTTAATTCGTTTACTTAGTACTTAAAACATCATACATATACCAACTTAACATATACTAAACTACTTTGTTTCATTAACAGATTTCCAAATAGTTTATAAATGTATTAAACACTTTAGTATAAGTAACAATTTCAACTGCATTAAACTCGAATGATCAAACATTTTAAACCAAAATCAGATTATTAACCAATACCTAACTACCTATTCAATTTCAATCGTTATGTCTAACCCAATTTAACGTACCTGAATACCAAACACAACATAACAAAAATATCATCTTTCATAAGACAAATTGTACCTATAATAGATATCAAGAACCATGTTCTAATATATGGTAAATAAGTCCTTACCACTTTGGTATCAAAATAACACAACCATAAGCATTATTAAGTCATTAAAAAGAAAACCCTATGTACCTTCATCAAAACACAAAATAAAAGCCATATTCGTATGGCTATATACATATATTATCCAAGTTCCCAACTCAAACAAGAACGTTAAACATCCTATACATGCCTTTATCAAAATAAACCAAACTAAAGGTGTACCAAATAGATGATAGTGTGGTTGACTTTGCTGACGCTTGCACGAGCCCGTAGCTTGACCAAAACTATAAAATAGATTATTAAAAACACACGGAGTAAGCTTACGAGCTTAGTAAGTCATAAGCAAATACAACTCAATGATTAAACATTCAAACCTTTAAAAAAATAAGTTCAACAATGAATATAAACATTATATAAATAAATTATTCATGACCGACTACACTCAATGCCCTTAACTTAATTATTAACATTTGTACATTCCAATTCAAATAAACATGTCATAATTATCAATCTCTTTTACCATTTCCCTCCTCAATTAGAATCGAAACTTCAAGGGTATAAACACATGTATAAGCATAAAACTCACATTTATATAAATAGTTCATGTCTATCAATGATAAATTCAATATCTCCAAAACAAAATATAACTTGTATCATCAACTTCATTACATCACACATCACTCAAATATTTCCAAAGTACTTTACCTCATTCCTTATTAATGTAATAAACTAAATCTTACCCGAGCTTGTAGCACATAGCATCATTTAAATAAGTCTCAACTTGCTTGATACTCGGATTCTCCGTTTATAACATATCACCGGCATTAAGCCTGCTAGGCGATAAGCCTGACATATTACACCGGCACAAGGCCTGCTAGGCATTAAGCCTGAAATAGATCACCGGCATAAGGCCTGCTAGGCATTAAGCCTGATATAGATCACCGGCACAAGGCCTGCTAGGCATTAAGCCTGAAATAACCAACCCATTTATCCATTCAATACACATCACTTAAGGCTAAATCGCAACATCAAATATACTTCATTTTAACTTCACATTTCGAGCTGAACAAGCTTATTCATAACATAATTAACAAATACAATTCAACTCAACCTTATACCCACATTCGGCTATCATATATATTCATGCACAACATTACCAAATTTCATTAGTAACATAGTTAATGTTACTCCATCAACTTACATTTCTCAATACTATCATTACCAATGAATCATATACACCAATCACATTCACATATCATATCAAATGTATCTATTCATTTGATTGCATTTACAAAACATATACAATCCAATGTAAGATCTTTATATTCGGCTACCACATAGATTCATACTCAAACTTATCAAATAATATCATTAAACATGTTCATAATTAAATCTATGATATATTTTAACTTAAGGACTTACCTCGATAGTCGACGAACCGCGTAGACCGGCTATTCAATAACCTTCGTCTTCCCCCGATCTAAATCTGTTTTTCTTTGTTCTTGATCTAAATACATTAGAATTTAGCTCATTTAAATACATTTCATTTCAATTTAGTCCCAAATCACATAAATGGGAAAATTACCCTTTTACCCCTAGGGTTTCACAATTTTACACTTTAGTCCTAATTGCACAAAACACAAAATACACATAATTTGCACATAATTCTTTAGGGTCGAATACTCCTAGGGACTATACAAGTCCATATTTTTCATTTATTTTGCAAATAGGCCCCTCTAAAAATTTATTTTTATAATTTAATCCTATTTACTCAATTTTCACTAAAACTTCAATACAAAACTTATCAATCTTAATCTATCCTAAGATTAAAATTCATCAAACATCAATTATCATAAAACAATGTTAATGGCCGAACCTTAGACATGCTTAGATTTAAAAATTACAACATGGGTCGGCTACGGTTCGAAGCAACGATCTCAAAAACGTAAAAATTAACAAAAACCGACTAAAAACTCACCTTGAATTTTAGCCTAAAAGTGCCGAAAATCAAAGAATCCCAAAGCTTATTTCTTCCTTCAATATTCGGCCATGAAAGAGTGGAAAAGATGATGGCTTTGTTTATGTTATTTTAACATATATATTAAGTAATCATTCAATTACTAATTTAACCTTTAAAATAAAATAAAACTAATATATAACTTAAGGTTAGTTATGACAATTGCCACCCACTAACCTAGAAATGGGCTAATTGCCCTTTTAATACCCCATGTTAAAAAGCCATCATCAAATAGGCACTTTCTACTATAGATTGCAACTTTTTGACTTTACGCGATTAAGTCCTTTTTCTAAATTAAACACATAAACGAATAATTTTTTCTACGAAACTTCCACACACATCAATTTACATATAATAGACTCAAATATAATATTAAAATATTTCTCAGACTTGGATTCGTGGTCCCAAAACCATCGTTCCGATTAGGGTCAAAATCGGTCTGTTACACTAAGATGATGTGTTCCAAAACCTGAGGTAGCTTCTATCCTTACTTTTTGTCATACCGAAGCTTGTAGAGATCACTTTGGCCCTAAACGGACTACTCATAAGGTATTGGAGTGTAGGCTATACTGGCCCACAATTTTTTGAGACGCATATAAGTTTTTTTAAGTCTTGCGATAAATGCCAGCATACAGGTAACATAACTAAGCGAAATCAAATGCCCCTATCCTTAATTCATGTATGTGAGATTTTTGATGTGTAGGGCATCGACTTCATGGGTCTGTTTATTTCCTTATTTAGAAATGTGTATATAATTCTTGCGGTAGACTATGTTTCTAAGTAGATAGAAGCAAAGCCTACTCGCAATGACAATGCTAAAACTATCGTGGAGTTTCTAAAACGAACTATTTTTTCTAGGTTTGGCACACCTAGAGCCTTGATCAACGACGTGAAACCCATTTTTGCAATAAAGTCATGAAGGTACTTATGAAAAAAATATGAAGTTCACCACTGTATAGCTACAGCCTACCATCCCCAAACGAAAGGCCAAGCGGAAGTTTCGAATCGAGAAATCAAGACCATTTTGGAGAAAACAGTTCGACCTAACCAAAAGGACTGGAGTCTTCGGCTAAATGATGCACTTTGGGTCTATTGGACGGTGTATAAGGGACCAATTGGCATGACCCCATATCGGCTTGTTTTTAGAAAGGCTTGCCACCTTCTGGCAGAGTTGGACCATAAGGCTTACTGGGTTATATGACAATGTAACATGGAATTAGAACCCACAAGGAGGGCAAGGAAATTAGACATCCAAGAATTAGAGGAAATTCATAATAATGCCTACAAGAATGCTCATATTTATAGGGACAGAACAAAATTGTTCCATGACAAGAAAATATCTCAGAAGCATTTCTCGATAGGACAAAAAGTGTTACTTTACAACTCCGTGCTAAAATTATTCCCAAGTAAGCTTCGATCTCGATGGCAATGACCCTTTATTGTAACCGAATTATTCACACATGGTGCAGCTAAAATGGAAAGTAAAGAGTCGGGAAACGGTTCACAGTCAATGGTCAACGATTGAAGCCATTTTACGAGAATTTTCAAGCCCACACGATTGAAAAAATTCAACTAGAACCTCCATAATACCAATTGGGGCGTCAAGCTAACGACGTAAAACAAGTGCTTAATAGGAGGCAACCCAATTCTTATTTATTTATTTTTATTTTATTTTATTTTATTATTTATTATTTTATTTTATTATTTATTAATAAATTTCTCTTCTTTTGTCTAGTCAAAGCGACGAAAAAAAATTCAATCTTGGAACGGCATTTTGAAGGAATCGGCATGCTTTAACAAACACCCCATATTCTACCCTAATCTATTTAGGTGATAAACCGTAAAAGTAACATATTTTAATCCCACATTTAGCATACTTTTGGATGATTTATACCCAAATTGTGTAAAAAGGTGCTCTTAATCCTTTGTTTTCATGTTTTATACTCAAGAAAGCACCCGAGGATGAAAAGAATTAGAAACGGGCTTAAAACAGGCCAAATGGGCCAATTCATGAAACCACACAGCCTGGGCTCAAGACCACACGGTCGTGCCCCTTAACAGTGTCGAACACGGCCTGGCCACGACTTACACGGGCGTGTGCCACGGGCGTGTCCCTGTCGCGGCCAAGAGGAGTTTTACTAAGATTTGGATACTTGGAGGCAAAGAAACACATTCCAAAGCCTATCCAAACACCCTAGTAGGAATTTTACTTGAATTAGGATACTTAGGGGTCAAGTAAGGCATCTCAAAGTCTATATAAACACACAAGGGGTCAACTTGAAAGGAGTTCGACAGAAGCCTTCTGCCAGGGCTTCTATCGGGGCGGTTAGCTAGGCCAAAGAGTCGAGCCAGAAAGACCAGATTTGTGGGAATCACTCGAGGATAGCCAGTTGATCCATCTCTAGAAGCCGGAATTCTACTCAAGATGGCGGATCTCTCCTTCAATTCCTTCAGTGGGTTTTAGGGATTTCTTATGTTTTGTTTTATCTTTTCTTCTGAGATGTTTTCTTTATTTGATATGAACTAAACCCTCAGATACCTGAGGGAGATGAAACCTAAGACAGATCTTGTTATTATTTTCTGAACTATATGATAAATATTTGACTTGTTCTTAATTACGTGTGCTTAATTCTTGTGTTGATATTTTCGGGATATTGATTCAAGTATGATGTGCTTAGGTGGAGGAGCAAAAGTCCCTGCTTAAGAGTAGATCTAGCATAATTAAGCGGAGTTGATCGCACGCCTAGAGATAGGGTGACGAGATTTTGTCGGATTAGGGTGAAACCTAATATGGGAGTCCATAGATCGAGTTAATGCGATTCTAGGGGTTTTAATTAGAAAGAGATTTCGATTAATCAACCTAGGGTTAGACGTTATTCGCTTTAAGAGAGGGTTTAATATAACATAGGGAATCTTACGGATCAAGTCAAATGAATACATCGCCTGGTTCAGAGTTAGATAACCAGTGAAGTCTAGGTGGATTCTTCCTTGGGTGTCGTCTTAATCAACTGAGTTTTTCTTCCAAGTATTTTCCCCAAATTATTCTTTTTGTCTTTGCATCTTTAGTTTAGTTAAATTTAGATTAGATAAACCATTCACTTAATTCTTAGGCTAAATAATAGAAAGAGAGTTAATATTAGTATTTTTGGTTCCTTTGGGATTTGATATTCCGGTCTTGCCTAAACTATACTACTGTTTGATAGGTGCGCTTGCCTTAAAATCATTGTCAGAGTTAGTTTCTAGGTTCGATCATTCTCTTTATAAATTTAAGACTCTAATTTCGACGATCAGTAGGAATAGCGCATCCCTGCTTTAAACTTGCCCAAACCTACATACAAACATCCACCATACAGTCAAACACCCTTCCTTCTACACCTTCAAACCCTAATTTTTCCTCCATTTTCACCCAAAAATCCCTCAAGCCACTGTTAGCCCTCTCCCCTACCCTCACCACTGATTTTTGAACCACCATGGTTAAAACTAGAAGCTGCGTCACCGTCAAACCGTTCTTTGCCGTCAACAGTCACCAGCGTTGGTTCTTGGCACCCCAACACATCCACCTAGCTGACGCCGAACACTCTCTATCTCCCTCTCCTCCATGCAATGCCAAACACTCTCCATCTCACTCTCATCCGTGCGAACCCTCTCCTTCTCTTCCTCCACTTGCACTTTCCCACTCGACTTCACTGCCACCCTTACAGATTTCCTTCCCTCACCGTCACCGTCACCGATCGCTTCACACCCACCATCGCCACCATCATCTTCGACTCATGCCCCCTCTCATCGTTGGACTCGTCTACAGCCACAAGTTCCTTCGACCCAACCAGCAGCCGCATTCAACGCTACCACCTTCTCTGAGTCCGCTGACCCCAAGCCCGAGTCTAACTCTGACGCCGACACCCACGACCGTCCCACACACTTCGATACATCAGGAAGTCATGACGACCACCAACCGTTGCCCACCTGAGGTAGGACCTATTAGTCTCAAGTGAATATTTTGACACCTGAATACCATTTAAACGGTAACTTAACATTTGATAATGCTGCCAATTGGGATAGGTATGATCGTTTTTGACACAAACAAGTAGTGCCTTACAAATTTTTACCACTATCTGTTTTGAATGCTTTGCATATTGACACTATTGTTACCGATTATTTTCACAATATTGGTTGGGTTGGTAATTTTGATATCATTCACTGCACTTACTACGAACTGATTTTAGAATTTTATTCCACCTTCCGTTTTCAACGGCATGGCCAATTCTCATTGGACACACCTGGCATTATAACATTTTGACTGCTTGGTACCACACACAGTTTGTCCATCACTAATTTTAATATTACATTGGCTTTTGTGACAGAGGATTATGCTATTTCCACTAACTATGAGAATAATTTGTGTACCTTTCCTATAGACTTCAAGGCTATCGAGGCCTTTGCATTATTAACAGACAATGCTAAAACCACATATAGCACTAAAACATCAAAGGATTTGTGGTTTCGTAACCCAACCTTATGTTACATACACCGTTATTTGGCTTACAATTTTTCAGATTGGAGAGATACGGTGGCTAACGTTTCAAAGAAGGAATTATTCTTATTATGGTGTATGTAAATCGATCGTCTGGTAAATTTGGGCTATTGATATGAACTTCAATTTGAGCATATTATAAATGCAAAGCATCATCTAATTTTAGGCTCTTTTGTTACACAACTGTTATTCTCTTTACATGGCTCTAATGCTCCTATTTCGGACTTACATATTGCTTGCCAAACCGATCCATTAGATGCTCGATTCTCGACTCGATGGGATTGCTTCTTGGCACTCCTTCTTCTTTTCGTTTTGTCCCTCCAAGTATCCGATCTTCACCGGCTAAATGAATCTTTAGGCAGCAAACTCAGCACGAGGTACCCAATCAAGGTCGACCTTCCATGACCATCGAGCAATGTTTGGAGTGCATTAAAGCACGACTCAACACCTTCAGCCAATAGATGGTTGATCTCATTGCAGATCTGCGTGAACACAGTGACTACATGGGGAGTTTTTCTAAACTTTTTTTTCTTTTGTCTATTTGTTTATTTTCTTTCACATCGAGGGCAATGTGTTTTAAGTAGGGGGAGGCATTCCTCATTGTCTTTGCTGTTTTGTTACTGTTTCCACTGCCTTGTGCTTGTTTTGCCCACATTTATTTTTTTAGTATATCCTGCCCTTTTTCATGCCCAAGATTTTGATTAGGAATTACCCATTGTTTGACCTACGAGAATGATTCTTGTCTACTGAGTTAGTTATTATTTTTTTCATATTGATTTCATCTCTACTGTTTTATTTTTATTAGACTAAAATAATTATGATTAATAAAGTTAACCCTATCTTGCTTATAGTAAAATCGATTAAGTTTAATGCGAAGAGGACACTTAATACAATTGTATGCTAATATTTCCATGACTGTTAGGTAGCTGCCGAAACTTATTTTTGGCACTTGATTGTTTTTTTCCTAGTCCTCCAAAATTAAAATTATGTTTCATGACAATAATAAATTTTGATACCTTCATGGTTATGATCACAGCTTAAAACGTGACTGACTGAGTAACCGGGGTAGGGTGCTTGGGTTGTCATCCTACTTCACATCAAAAGGTTGTATGACGTGTTAGGTAAAACTCTATTAACCGAAATTAAACAAAAAAGTTTTAATAAAGTGTTGGGCTAAGTAATCGGGGTGGAGTGTTTGATTGTCATCTCTTTTCGCGTCAAAAGGTTCAATATATTCTTAAGAAAAGAAAACATATATAAATATAATAAATTAGGAGTATGTTAGGCTGAGTAACCGGGGTGGGGTGTTTGGTTGCCATATTTCATTGCGTCAAAAGGTTCAATATATTCTGAAGAAAAGAAAAACGAAAAAAAAAAGAAAAAAAGAAGGAACAACAAGTAAAATAATAATAATAAAGAATTGCATTTGGGGACTAATGGTGGAAACAAATAGGATGTCTTGGTAAGTTTAGTAAATTACCTAATTTTCATGAAATAATCCAAGATAATTTAATTTTTGTGTGTTTAAGTTTGGATACTTTTTCAAGTTTTACTTAAAGCAAGCAAAAGGTTCTCTTTATTTTTCATATGCATTATGTCTAATTTTATAAAACTCCGGAATGATACTTCTTTTGTGACAAAATCTAAATTACACAGTGGATAGGAATCACTTGAGGGCAAGCATGGGCTAAGTGGGGGGAATATGATAATACTCTAAAATGACATACTTTTTATGTGTTAATTGCATATATATTTTGAGTATGATTCTACTAAATTGTGCTTTTTTATGGTTTTTTATCTTGTAAGTACCAAACTGAAGGCAAAAGAAAATTTGGGGGAAAAAATCATGAATTTGAAGACAAAATGGGCCAACATGTGAAATAAGAAAGAAGTGGAGCCAAAAATACAAAGTGTGGAAGACTTAGGGGCAAAAATTCAAAGAAGAGATTTATAAACATAAGACTCTATTTAAATTTGAATTTTATTAGGATTATTGTTAAGATTATTATTTAGGTTTAATTTCATCTTTTACCTTCATTTATCCTTTAGAGTTTAAATAGGAACAAACTAAGTTTTTCATGTACTATAAACAGGGGATGGAGAGACACAAATTGACACTCATCTCTTCTGTAAAAGCTCCCTCTACCAAAAAGCTCTACTTTTTGTTCCTTTTATTATTCAATAAAATTCCATTTGGTTAAACTTATTTCTTTTTTTCCCAAAAAGCATGAGTCACTAAACTCATTTAGCCAAAGGTTGTCGAGATTCCCCAAAAAGAGGTTCATGAGGCTTAAAATCAGCACTTAGCCTTCTCAACGAGTATTCATCGTTTCTCCGCATTACGAGACTGACGCTTCCGTCCATTTCCTTCCAAAAGTGATCTTTTTATCTTGTGCAAAGGAGGCTGCTTTGTATGTTTTGGGAAGGTTACACAGTCGGTTCGTTAGCTTACTACGTCAATGGTTGTCGAGCCCAAGAGACCAAATGGCGTGGCATTCACCATTGAGAAGTGATGATCTAGTGTAAGACGGTCCCACAAAAGTGACAGTTTGCTAGAGTCAGGTTTTTTTAAGTCGTAAGTCTAAAATCTAAGTGGAGATGGTGGTCATAGGTGTCCTCTTCTACTATAACTGGTTTATTCTGTTATAAGAAGGATCGCCTAAAAGCCTAGTGTAAGAGCCCAATTTTGACCGGGCTTAGAAATAAAACCAAAAAAATAAATAATGTCCAGTTTTTTTTTTTACAGAGCCCATTTCATTACTAACACCCAAAACCCAATTGCAAATCAGATACCCATTACCCATTAACAGCCGAGACCAACTCTTAAACTAATGGCCCACTTACACCCCAACTAGACCCATTATCGAGATGGCCCAAAAGGCCCAAGACTAAACAGAAACAGAGACCTAGGGTTCTCCAGAAATCCTAAGCGCCGCAATGAGAGAAGCCTGATCGTCGCGCCACAATACCAGCGCCCAACAGCTCCTCACACCCTCGTCAAGCCGCGAATCGCGCCGCCATCACAGCCCCACCATCACCGAGATCCTCGTTGATTACCTGCACAAGAAAGGAAAACGCAACAACAAAAATGGCAGAACATATATATTTCGTTTCTTTATTTTGGGGTTATAAAAACCCCAAATAAATCTGTAAAAAGGAGGGATATACACGAATAAACAGAGGAACAGACAGAGAAAATACAAAAAAAATAAAATCAGAACACAATACACAGTTTTTTTTAGAGGTGATTCTTTATTATTTTATACGCATCATTTTATTTAATTCATGTATTTTTTTATATAAAAAAACGTTTTAAAAAAATAATAAAAAAATAACAAGGGCGAGTTTACCTTTTGACGGCGAAGTTTCAACCTCCAGCCACCATCCATGGTGGCGCATGAGGCGTGTGGTGGTGGCCCCAAAGTACTGACGATCAGAACCAGGGGAGGTCTCTGGAGAGGATTTTTGAAACTTTTTTTTTAGAAAATAAGGTGCAAGTGATTTTTTTGCCTAAAAAATTGGTTTATATAGCACTTGAAAAACGACGCCGTTTTTGCTTAATCTGATAAGCACAAAACAACGTAGTTTTCGACAAAGGATCCGCGCGTTAACCCGATAACCCGGGGAGGCCTCCGCACATTTTTTGTAAATGGGTTATTTGCTACTTTAGTCCTTCTGTATTTTCATTTATTTAAAATTAAGTTTTTCTTATTTCAAATTTGCCCTGATGGTTTACTTGATATTCTATTTTCGTCCCTGAGTTCAATGTAGCGTATAGCGCTCCAGGGATATTTTTCTTTTTAACCCCTCATATTTTTTAGCGATTGTAATTAAGTCTGTTTATATCCTTTTATTTATAATTTAATCCCTTTATATTTATTTTTATTGTTATTTGATCCTGGTTTCTTTATTTATTTTCAAACCTTTTTTATTTTTTAAATTATTATAATATTATATTGAAATATTTTATTATGTTAAAATCTTTATTTTTTTAAAATTATTTGTATATTAATCTATTAATAATATAAATTTATATATATATATTTACTATCTTTATTTTAATTATTATTATGTATATTATTTTACTTGTTTAATAATTTATATATTATTATGTATTTTTTATATATTTAATATATTATATTTTGTATATTATATAGTATTATGTTACATTATATATTATTCTAAAGCTTTATTTTAAAAAAATTTATTTATATTATCTAATCTATTTTATTTGTAACATCCTGAATTAATGGGTCTATGCGTTTAGTAAGGATATGTTTAATATGTTAATTTAAGTGATAGGGGTCCAAATTGAGCTCAGGATTAGGCAAAGGTCTTGGTTAAATTATTAGATTGGGCATTATAGAGTTAAAAGGTGGTAATTATGTTTAAAATACCAACGTGGGCTTGTGGCCCAACAATAGGTGGCACTGTAAGGGAATTAGAAGGTGGCGCCATTAACAATTAAAGAGGCCCAAGTTTTGGCCGCAAGGAGCCCATGTTTTTGGGCCATTTTCGGCACTTAAAATGGAGCAAGGAGTGACGCCACACACAAGGAGTTAGGGGCCCAAAATTTAAGTTTTATGGAGCCCAAATCTTTTAATTTAAGTGAGTTAAATTTCGGCATTAGGGTTTAATGAAGTGGACGGCTACAAGGCTCAAAAATAGGAGGATTTATATGGATTTTATAATTGATAATTTAGAAGATAAAAATGAGAAAAGATAGGAGCCTATCTACAAGGAAGGTGATGGCCAAAAATCCACCACTTAGAGGAGTAAAGAAATTGGCTACTGCATGGCAAAGGGGTGCCGAATTTTCCCTTTCATTTAGCTTGAATTTTAATTAATTAGGAAGGGTGTTTTCGGTTTTATACAGGAGGTGCCGAAATTCCTATAAATAGGGGGGATAGCTCCTTGATTCTGGCATTTAAACCCTAATTCTCTCTTCACTCTTTGTGCCGAAATTCTTAGCCTCTTCCTCTCCAATTTCTTTTCTTCAATTTTATCAAAAGTCGAAATCTCTTCTCCATTCTTTTTCCCCTTGAGCCGATTTCTCTAAAAAGCCGAAATCTCCATAGTTTTTCTTTATTTATCCTATTTGAGAATTAGTTCTATCTATTCCGGCATTTAAATCTTTTCTCTGGCATTGCCGAATCTCCTCTCTAGTGCTAGCCGAAATCCCTGTGTTAAGGTAAGTGTCGACTTCTGCTAGTTTCTCATATTCTATTCTGGTTTTTGAAAGGTAAAAGCTGAAAAGCTAATAGTTTAATGATTCTATGTTGGGCGGCATTCTGGGATTTGAAGAAAGCTTGGTCGACTAGATCTAAAAGCCGAAAAACGTTAGTCTCCAATTTCGGGATTTTAAGGTAAGAAGATTTTCCCTAGATTTTTACTAGATTCGTTCATCATATGCAAGATCCTAACTTTATGATGAGGATTAACGATTAAATATTGTGATAGTAGTTCTGATAAGGACTTGTGATGGAATTAAATATGGATCGGGCAAATGAGAGAATCCCTAAGTTTAAGAAACGAGCGGTATCTGCCGTTCGAGATTGGCCACTTGGTTGTGGACCGGCTTCTGAACAACACCTTGGCAGATAGCAGTTGTGTCGACTAAGGATAGCGTCGACATAGAAAGCATTGTTTTATCGGTAATCAGGTGTGTAGATCTCTAACACACTATTAATCCTGTATGTATGTCTATATATATGTTATGGGCTAAAAAGCCGGGAAGAGGCTGTATAGACAGTCGAATGGAACCCTAAATGGGTTTGGCAATGATGCCAGGTACGTAAACATAGATCTCCCTATGTGTATCAAAATATATGTAAGTCTGCTTGATGTTCTCTTTATGTATGTATGCATGGGGTGGGAATTATGATATTAAAGGGGAAGTGCATGATAGGTCACTTGGTGATCGGTCGTAGAAATCCCACAAAAGTAAATGTTAGGTCACATAGTGATCGGTGGCTATGCCACGTTTAATGATTCCTGAATAACAGGAATAGGCAGTACGGCTGTCGTTATGGTGTGTAGCGGATGGAGGGTTGATTGTAGAAATCCCTAAGGTGTGATGGTTGGTACGGGTTGGTGTGTAGAGGATGGAATTCTAGGATGGGTTGGGTTATTCATTATTCATTGTTTATCATGTGATTATGATTGATGCCTTTATGTATAGGCCAGGGCCCATAATGTGTTTGTGGGCTCAGGTCGTTGTGTGCTTTGAGATTTATACACTGAGTCTTTGTGACTCACGCTTTCCTTTTTCTCTACTCTTTTAGATGAGCAGTAGATCGTGGACAAGGGAGCCGAGACGGACTCGAGGGGCCATCAAGTTTTTATTTCTACAAGTTATTTTTGGGATTTCTTTAAGTCTATTTTATTTCATTTTGGGAATATTTATGTAATAAGGCCCCTAGTTTAAGATTTCAATGTTCTGAAGTTTAGGAATTTATGACAAAGTTTATTTATACTTAATAATAATAATAATACTAAAGAGTTTATTTTTAAAATGTCATTTATTTATTTAAATTATATCTAATTAACTTACGACTTCCAAAACCAACAAAGGAAAAGTTTTTAATGTACAAGCCGTGACACGCCAGATCTGGTCGAAACGCATGGGCCAGGTTTGGGGTGTTACATTTTGGTATTAGAGCCCAGTTCAAAACTCGGCCTGTGAAATGGGTTTAGAAATGTTTTGTAAAATGATGTAAGGTTGGAAAAAAATGTCTTGGTTGAAGATATGGCCTTCGAGTCTACCGGCACCCGATCCACGCAGGTAAGTATTCTAAACTCTTGTTGTGATATACATGTGGGCTTAATGGGCTTGAGGAACGTAGGCTAGAATATTAGACATTGATGGACTTTAGGCTTAGAATAAACAACTCTTCAATTTCATAAGACTTAATTTCTCTGAACAAACCTGTAAACGAGTCGCAAGACTAGGGTGTGGCAACAGGCATACGCATGTCTAGGATTGGATCTGGAAGAGCTTGGTATTTAAGCAGTCCTAGTGACTCACCTCCTCTTCGCTAGAATCCTACCTGGTGCGTAGTGACTGTTCACCCTAGCTACGAGGACTTGCTGATGGGCTAAACCTTATAATTAAAACCCGAAACGGACCAGCCACCCTGTTTGAAAAAAAAAACCCTAAGTTTTGTAAAATTTTCAAAATACACTTGATTTGTGGAAAAAATTGCAACCAACCATGAACTTATAAAATACCTATGTTTTGAAAATTTACTCGAAAACTTCATGTTTACAAGAGTAACCTGGATTGTGAAACTAGATTTTCCAAATTACCGCTGTTTTAAGGAAAAAAAAAACAACAACATCAAATTATCCCTAATTTGTAAAATTACCAAATTACCCCTGATTTGTGAAATGACCAAAATACCCTTAGATTTGCAAAATTACCGAAATACCCTCGAATTCCAAAATTACTGAAATACCCCCGGGATTGCAAAATTACCAAAATACCCTTATTTCACAAAATCACCAAGGAACCCTATTTTAGAAAATTACGAAAATACCCCTGTAGGATAAATTACGAAAATACCCCTGGGTAGTGAAACAACGCAAACACACTTACATGATGAATGTAAGTTCATGGATGTTATTTGTATGTTGATGATTGAATGTAGGTGCTTCCTAGAACTAGAGAATACGAACTTGAGACTGAATTGTGAATGTAATTGCGAACTCGAAAGAACTACTCTTAAAACTACTATTCATAAGACTGTTCGTGGCTAATCAGTGGAAGAAAACTAATAATTCATAAAATTTCTAATCAGATAAAGGCGAAGCGGTAGAATGAGTACAAGGGGTAGAGGACATCCGCCACGTGGTCGTGCTAGGGGTAGGATGACGGTGTCGGAACCAGTAGGATCTGGTCATGGATCTGGAAACGAGATGCCAGCTGCGAAGGAGGAATTTCAGGATCAGACTGCTGGAGATGACACGGTATCTCAGGCAATGTTAAGGGTTTTAGAGAGGGTTACTGGGGCTGGTATGGGCACAGGAGCCCGAAAATCTGTGCCGGAACGGCTTAGGGCCAATGGGTCAGAAGTGTTTAGGGGAATTTCTGGTGTAGCCCCAAGTTCAGCTAAGTATTGGTTGGAGGCAGTAGAACGCATAATGGATGATTTGGATTTCACGGAGGAGGAGAAGTTGAAAGGAGTTGTATCTCTCCTACGGGATGAAGTCTATCAATGGTGGCTTACGGTTAAGGATGGTACAGTGGCTGACCGTATCACCTGAGATCTCTTTAAAACGGCGTTCCAGAATAAGTACATTGGATCGAGTTATGTGGATGCGCAGCGCAGAGCATTTCTGAATCTGGTTCAAGGGAGTAGGTTAGTGGCTGCGTATGAAGCTGAATTCTTACGCCTTAGCCGATATGCCCGAGGGATTGTGGCCACGGAACATGAACGTTGTGTTCGGTTCGAAGATGGTTTGAGGGATGATCTGCGTGTTTTGATAGCCCTACAGCGGGAGAGTGAATTCGCTGTGCTTGTGGAAAAGGCTAAGATAGCCGAGGAGGTTAAGCGAACAGAGAAACTAAATCGGGATAGAGATAGGGACAGAAGTAAGAGGGATTTTGGATCGTCATGGGCAGCTGGGCGTACTCAGAAAAGGCCTAGGTCAGACGGGCCGAGTCGAGATGAGAGACCTGCTGCTGCTAGTCAGACACAGAAGTGTGCTTGATGTGGCAAATTTCATGTCGGTGAGTGTTGGGCAGGCACTGGGAAGTGTTTTAGGTGTGGATCTACGGACCACCAAGTTAGAACCTGTCCGCAGCAACGGGGCACTGAAGGGCCCACAGATCAAGAGAATGCACCGTTGGGAAGAGGAGGTCAACAACCACCAAGGGGCCGTGGTCAAGTCAATGGTGAAAATGGCACAGGATATGGTCGTGGAGGTGCAGGTTATGCTGAGGCGAGGCAGCCAGCTTTGGTCTATGCAGCACGTCGCCAAGGGGACGAGGACGCTTTAAATGCGAATGCCGGTGCGTACTCTACCATAGTATACTAAGTGTTTCTTTTGGCTTTAGAATTAGAGTGCGCAGCGAAAGCATAGTGGTGAGACTTGGGTAGTACGATTAATAGTTAGTTGGAAATTCCGAGGATGAAATTTCTTTAAGGAGGTAGAACTATAACATCCTGAATTAATGGGTCTATGCGTTTAGTGTAAGTATATGTTTAATATGTTAATTTAAGTGATAGGGGTCCAAATTGGGCTCAGGATTAGGCAAAGGCCTTGGTTAAATTATTAGATTGAGCATTATAGAGTTAAAAGGTGGTAATTATGTTTAAAATACCAACGTGGGCTTGTGGCCCAACAATAGGTGGCACTGTAAGGGAATTAGAAGATGGCACCATTAACAATTAAAGAGGCCCAAGTTTTGGCCGCAAGGAGCCCATGTTTTTGGGCCATTTTCGGCACTTAAAATGGAGCAAGGAGTGACGCCACACACAAGGAGTTAGGGGCCCAAAATTTAAGTTTTATGGAGCCCAAATCTTTTAATTTAAGTGAGTTAAATTTCGGCATTAGGGTTTAATGAAATGGACGACTACAAGGCTCAAAAATAGGAGGATTTATATGGATTTTATAATTGATAATTTAGAAGATAAAAAGGGGAAAAGATAGGAGCCTATCTACAAGGAAGGTGATGGCCAAAAATCCACCACTTAGAGGAGTAAAGAAATCGGCTACTGCATGGCAAAGGGGTGCCGAATTTTCCCTTTCATTTAGCTTGAATTTTAATTAATTAGGAAGGGCGTTTTCGGTTTTATACAGGAGCTGCCGAAATTCCTATAAATAGGGGGGATAACTCCTTGATTCTGGCATTTAAACCCTAATTCTCTCTTCACTCTTTGTGCCAAAATTCTTAGCCTCTTCCTCTCCAATTTCTTTTCTTCAATTTCTTCAAAAGCCAAAATCTCTTCTCCATTCATTTTCCCCTTGAGCCGATTTCTCTGAAAAGCCGAAATCTCCATAGTTTTTCTTTATTTACCCTATTTGAGAATTAGTTCTATCTATTCCGGCATTTAAATCTTTTCTCTGGCATTGCCGAATCTCCTCTCTAGTGCTAGCCGAAATCCCTGTGTTAAGGTAAGTGTCGGCTTCTGCTAGTTTCTCATATTCTATTCCGGTTTTTGAAAGGCAAAAACTGAAAAGCTAATAGTTTAATGATTCTATGTTGGGCGACATTCCGGGATTTGAAGAAAGCTTGGTCGGCTAGATCTAAAAGCTGAAAAACGTTAGTCTCCAATTTCGGGATTTTAAGATAAGAAGATTTTCCCTAGATTTTTACTAGATTCGTTCATCATATGCAAGATCCTAACTTTATGATGAGGATTAACGATTAAATATTGTGATAGTAGTTTTGATAAGGACTTGTGATGGAATTAAATATGGATGAGACAAAGGAGAGAATCCCTAAGTTTAAGAAACGAGTGGTATCTGCCGTTCGAGATTGGCCACTTGGTTGTGGACCGGCTTCTGAACAACACCTTAGGCAGATAGCAGTTGTGTCGACTAAGGATAGCGTCAACATAGAAAGCATTGTTTTATCGGTAATCAGGTGTGTAGATCTCTAACACACTATTAATCCTGTATGTATGTCTATATATATGTTATGGGCTAAAAAGCCGGGAAGAGGTTGTATAGACAGTCGAATGGAACCCTAAATGGGTTTGGCAAGGATGCCAGGTACGTAAACATAGATCTCCCTATGTATATCAAAATATATGTAAGTCTGCTTGATGTTCTCTTTATGTATGTATGCATGGGGTGGGAATTATGATATTAAAGGAGAAGTGTATGATAGGTCACTTGGTGATCGGTGGTAGAAATCCCACAAAAGTAAATGTTAGGTCACATAGTGATCGGTGGCTATGCCACGTTTAATGATTCCTGAATAACAGGAATAGGCAGTACGGCTTTCGTCATGGTGTGTAGCGGATGGAGGGTTGATTGTAGAAATCCCCAAGGTGTGATGGTTGGTACGGGTTGGTGTGTAGAGGATGGAATTCTAGGATGGGTTGGGTTATTCATTATTCATTGTTTATCATGTGATTATGATTGATGCCTTTATGTATAGGCCAGGGCCCATAATGTGTTTGTGGGCTCAGGTCGTTGTGTGCTTTGAGATTTATACACTGAGTCTTTGTGACTCACGCTTTCCTTTTTCTCTACTCTTCCAGATGAGCAGTAGATCGTGGACTAGGGAGCCGAGACGGACTCGAGGGGCCATCAAGTTTTTATTTCTACAAGTTAGTTTCGGGATTTCTTTAAGTCTATTTTATTTCATTTTGGGAATATTTATGTAATAAGGCCCCTAGTTTTTATTCAACTAAGCAGATTTCAATGTTCTGAAGTTTAGGAATTTATGACAAAGTTTATTTATACTTAATAATAATAATAATACTAAAGAGTTTATTTTTAAAATGTCATTTATTTATTTAAATTATGTCTAATTAACTTACGACTTCCAAAACCAACAAAGGAAAAGTTTTCAATGTACAAGCCGTGACACGCCAGATCTGGTCGAAACGCATGGGCCGGGTTTGGGGTGTTACATTATTTATATGTTTATATTATGTATATAATTTTATAATTAATGTACCACATGTATGCATATATTTTCATTATTTATTATTTTATTTTGTTTAATATTTTAGTTACATATATTTTTATATATTAGTCATCATATTATATATTTTAAAAATTTTATACATTGTATAGTATTATATTATATCATATTTTTATTTTATATAAAATATTTATATTAAAAAACATGTTTCATTTATATTATTATATTTTATTTATTTAAAATCATTATATACTATTCTTTTTATTTATATATTGTTTGCATCATATATGTATGTAATATTTTTTATTTTATTTATTAATCTTGCATGAAAATTTTCATATTTATTTAATAATTTTCTTTTTACTTTGATATTTATTATTTTATGTATATATTTTATTTTCCCATACCCTCTCATTTATTTATGACTGCCATTGTGTAATTATATTATTAGTCGTTATTCCACAATATTATTTCTTTATTATCTCTATAAATATGAAATGTCATTATTTCGTAATTCCTTTTGATATTTATTATAAATTATCATTTTTTAAAATAAAATACATTTTGCAAAATTACTATATTTTATTTAAAGGTTTTAAAATAAGGCAATGTTTTGTATTTAGAAATTCAGGAAATAGTGCCCTAACGTGCTGGGTTGCGATTTTCTGTTTGGCTAAATAACTAAATATCCTTTTAACAAGTTTTGTAAATCATGAGATGTTTTTTAGTTACGAGGGTTTAAAAATATAGTGTCCTAACGTGCTGGATGTGATGTTTATATTCTTTCGGAACAAAGAAATCTCAAGTTTTGAATCAAAAAAACCTATTCTTGGGAATTCAAAATATTGTATCCTAACTTACAGGGTATGATGTTTCGTGTCTCGAGGTAAGAATATTATAAAACAAAGATGTGCCTAATTTCGAAGTCAGGAGATGCTATATCCTAACTTACTGAGTATGGTGTTTAGTTTCTTTGAGATAGGTAAGTCTAGGTCTTTCTCTTCAAATAAAAGGATCATTTTTTAATTTTTTTTTAAAGTTTCAACATTTGGACATGATTCTATCAATTAGGTACCAATTTTTGGGCGTTATGAGGGTGCTAACTGTAACACCCCAAACCCGGCCCAAACACTATAACCGGATCTGGTATGTCACTAAAGTAATTTTGTAAAAGGATGTAGCACTTTGGAAAACAATTATCAGGTTTAAATATTGATACCGAAAACTTAATAGTTTATTAATTCATATAAGATATGAAGTTATAAATTGCCTTGGTGAATTTTAAATAAAAACCGAAATTTATACATGTCTTAACTTAATTTAAATATAAAATTTGAATGCCCCGTAATAAAAGCCCAACATAAAACCAAAACATAAATAATAGTCTAGTGGCCCAAGGCCTTATTACAACGAAATTTGAAACCCTTAATCAAAAATACCAAAACGATATTCTAAGTAAAATCTTCTGCTGGATCAAGAACTCTCTCGCATGGCCACCTCGCGCTCCTCTCCAGCCCGGTCCGATGCACTAGGTGCTACCTGAAATTTATTGAATAATAGGGTGAGTCGCGAGACTAAGTGTGCAACCCTCATGCACCATTAGATTTGGGCCTTAACCCCACAGAACATATAACAGAATATAATATATCAGAAAATATGCAAAGCTGAACCCAAATCCTAGGTTTCCATCTGCTACACGCCACCCTTACCTGCCAGTCACACTATTGGGGATTTCTACAATCAACCCTCACTGCTACACACCATCGATGGCAGTCATACTACAGATAGCTGCTCATCATCAGATCATGCCCGTAGCCACTACAACAGGTCATGGCAAAAGCCACTACAAGAGATCGCGGCAGAAGCTGCTACAACAGGTCATGGCAAACGCCACTACAACAGAACACTTCCCCTTTTAATAAACCCAACCCCATGCAATCACAGAAAACAGCATACTTATCACATATGTCATCTTAACAGGAACATTCACTTAGGAATGACAGAGATCACTAACCTGGTGATTCGCTTTTACCCTCCATGGGTTTCAACCATTATGCCAAAATTTTGGCATTTATCAGAATATAACAGATTTATAACATATTTTAACAGGCAATCTAAATGATGTGGAAATGTTACACACCTGATATCGCGTAGTTTTACTCCCTTAGTTAAATCCTTACTATCTGGATCTACAACCCTTAGTCTAAAACCTTGCTCAAAAGCCGGAAGAATACGAAGATTTGGGCTCCCCTACATTCGGCCAAGGATTAATAAATACCCGAATTTAAATGCTAAAAACAATAAATCTCCTTACCTTGAAATTCAGAAAGTAACACGATTCGAGTGTTACTGAATTCTGACTTAGAGATCTAAGAAAACGAATCCCCCTTCAAATCCCGGAATGCCTCAAAAGGGAAACAAAATATTAGTTCCATGTAGCCATTTGGCTATGGCCTCCAAAAGCCGGAAAAGAATCAAAAGAAAACCCAAATCATTACTTACCCTACAGAAGATTTTGGCTATCCCTTGTAGAAAGATTCGGCAACTGTAGAAGATTAAAGATCTAGGAGTTTCGGCTCTTTAAGGAAAAATCCCGAAAGATAATCTGACGTGTTTTCGACTTTTGAAAGAACTAAGAATTTGAAGAGATGGCCAAGAGAGATTCGGCCAATAAGTATTAAGGAGAAGAAAATGTGATTGGCAGAGCTTCAGGGGTTTCGGTTTCTGACAGAAAAGAAAAAGAAGAAGAGAATATTAGAAAGAGAGAAAAACTAAAGGCTATTCTCAGAGAAAATAAATGAAAATTCGGCACACCCCCTAGCCTTTACCAAAACCGATTCCCCCTTCATAGAGTTTAATTTTCGGCCAACTCTAGCCTCCTAGATGAGCTCTCATCTTTTCCCTTATCTTGATCTATTATCTCCTCAAAAATAGCCCTAATTAGCACCAACTCCTCTCTTCATTATTTACTTATTATCCTTATAATTAAACATAATAAAATTCCCTAAAAATTAGCCTTGTGCCGTCCCCTCCTAGTCCCCTTTTAAGTGCCGAAGTTTGGCCCTGTAACTTGGGCTTCAAGCAACCAAAATTTGGGCCCTCCTCATGCACTAGTGACGCCAACTCCCCTTCTTCCTAGTGGCACCATTTTCCTCTGGGCCACAAGCCCACTATGTAAAATAAGCTACCAAAACTTTACTTTAAGCCCTAGAGTGTCTAAACAAAATATTTAAACAAAGTTTCAGCCTATTCTTGAGCCCAATCTGGACCCCTAACCCTTAAATTAATATTTTAAACATACATTACACAAAATGCACAGGCCCATAAATTCAGGATGTTACAGTTCTACCCCCCTTAAAATAAATTTCGACCTCGAAATTTACCTGATCAAAATAGGTGGGGATATTGCTGTCGTATAACATCCTCTGGCTCCCACGTCGCCTTTTCTGCACCGTGATATCGCCACAAAACTTTGACCAAAGGGACGGACTTCCTTCTCAACACTTTTACGTCTCGATCCAAGATTTGCACTGGTTCCTCCTCAAAGGATAAATCTGGCCTTACTTCAATCTCTTCCACCGGCACCACATGCGATTTAAGTCCACTGGGCCCACACGCTCTAGTACCCGATACGGCCCAATAAACCGAGGACTTAACATGCCCTTCCGTCCAAACCTTATTACCTTCTTCCATGGAAATACTCATAAATCTGGCCTTACCTCATAAGATTTGGTCTCCTACTGCAAATTCCATCTCCTTCCGCTTTAGATCCGCATAAGAGTTTTGTCGATCAGACGCCTCCTTCAACCGAGCCCGTATTAGCTTAACTTTCTCCTTCGTTTCTGAAACTAGCTCGGGACCCAACACCTGACGTTCACCCAATTCTGTCCAACAAGTAGGGGTATGACATCTCCTTCCATATAACGCTTCGTACGGCACCATCTGGATACTAGCTTGATAACTATTATTGTATGCGAATTCTGCCAAAGGTAAATACTCCTCCCAACTACCCCTAAAATCAATGATGCAACCCCTTAGCATATCCTCCAAGATCTAAATTACCCTCTCAGACTGACCATCAGCCTGTGGGTGAAAAGCGGTACTAAAGTCTAACCTTGTTCCCATTGCTTGATGAAGGGCCTTCCAGAATCGTGACATGAACCTAGGGTCTCTATCTGATATGATCGACACAGGTACACCATGTAATCTCACAACCTCAGCCACGTACAACTTAGCCAACCTTTGCAGAGAGTAGTCAACACGAATCGGTATGAAGTGAACAGATTTCATCAGTCGATCCACAATCACCCAAATTGAATCCTTCTTAGTGGTCGTAAGAGGTAACCCACTAACAAAATCCATCGTGATTCTCTCCCATTTCCACTGCGGAATCTTCACCGGTTGCAACAACCCCGAAGGCAACTGGTGTTCCACCTTCACCTGCTGACACGTCAAACATTTACCCACGAATTCCGTTACTTCTCGCTTCAGACCTGGCCACCAGAATTGCTCTCGCAAGTCCCGATACATCTTACCCCCTCCAGGATGCCTAGCGTAAGGGCTACTATGCGACTCCTGAAGAATCCTCTGCCTTAACTCCACATCCTTTGGCATACAAACTTTCTTACAAAAACACAGGATTCCATCACCATTCAAACTATAGTCCTCTCCTTCACCATTCTGTACTTGTCGGATTTGAGTACTCAAAACATAGTCTAGAAGTTGCTTCTCTTTGATTTGACTTGTCCACATAGGTCTTACTTGGAGTTCAGCCACCAAACTGCCATCCTCATACAGACTGAGATGAGCGAACATCGCCCTCAAATCTACTATCGCCTTTCTACTCAGCGCATCTGCCACCACGCTAGCCTTACCCGGATGGTATTTGATCGAACAGTCATAGTCTTTCAAGAGTTCAATCCACCTACGTTGCCTTAGATTCAACTCCTTCTGGGTAAGGATATACTTCAGGCTCTTATGATCCGTATAAATAACCGACTTCTCCCCATACAGGTAGTGCCTCCAAATCTTTAGAGCAAACACTACCGCTGCCAATTCCAAATCGTGCGTAGGGTAGTTCAATTCATGCGGTCTTAACTGTCGAGACGCATACGTAACCACCTTTCCATCTTGCATCAACACACATCCTAAACCCGTGTGTGACGCATCACAATAGACGGTAAATTCCTTTCCCGCCTCTGGCTGAATTAACACTGGTGCTTCCGTCAAAATCTTCTTCAGCTTCTCAAAGGTCTCCTATTGTTTGTCAGTCCAAACAAACGGTACTCCCTTCCTTAACAACTTAGTTAGAGGTGCCGTAATTGAAGAGAACCCTTCAACAAACCTCCAATAATATCCGGCCAATCCTAAGAAACTTCGAATCTCGGCCACCGATTTTGGTGGTTTCCAATCCAATACAGCTTCTATCTTCCGAGGGTCTACCCTAATTCCCTCTGCAGAAACTACATGCCCTAAAAAAGTTACTTCCTTCAGCCAGAACTCACACTTACTGAACTTTGCGTACAGCTGCTTCTCCCTTAGAATTTGCAACACCACACGAAGATGTGCATCATGCTCCTCCTCGGACTTGGAGTAAACCAGAATATCATCGATGAATACTACGACGAACTGATCGAGATACGGTTGAAATACCCTGTTCATCATATCCATAAATGCTGCTGGCGCATTCGTTAACCCGAACGACATCACCAAGAACTCATAATGACTGTAGCGAGTTCGAAACGTCGTCTTATGAATGTCCCCTTCCTTTACCTTTAACTGATGATAACCCGACCTTAAATCAATTTTAGAGAAAACTGAAGCTCCTTTGAGTTGATCGAACAGGTCATCAATTCTTGGCAGTGGGTACTTGTTCTTAATTGTTAACTTATTCAGCTAACGATAGTCCATACACATACGCATGGATCCGTCCTTCTTCTTCACGAATAGGACCGGTGCTCCCCACGGAGACACACTCGGTCGAATGAAACCACGATCCAGCAGTTCTTGGATCTGAGCTTTGAGCTCCACCAGCTCCTTTGGCGCCATTCGATAAGGAGCAATGGACACCGGAGCTGTACCCGGAAATAGCTCTATTCCAAACTCCACTTCGCGATCCGGGGGTAATCCTGGCAGCTCCTCAGGAAAAACATCTACGAAATCCTTTATCGTTCTTACCTCATCAGCAGTCACCTCCTTAGTGTCCAAAGCACTGATAAAAGTTAGAAATGCATTGCATCCTTTTCGAATCATCTTAACAGCCTTCAATGCAGATACCATGTTGGACAAATAATTCCTTCCTTCTCCTAACACAACCACCTCCCCGCCTTCCGGGGTACTCAACACCATGCGCTTAGTCTCACAATCCAACTTAGCACGATGTTTAGTCAACCAATCCGTTCCTAAGATAAGGTCAAACTCTCCAAATTGTAATTCCATTAAGTCTGCCGGAAACACTACCCCTTAAGTCTCTAGAGGTACATCCTTAAATAGTTTGTCCACTACCCTAGATTGTCCTAGGGGACTAACCACAGTCATCTTCCTAGAAGTTGTTTCAGAGTCTATACTTAGGGTCTCAGATACCGAACATGCAGCATAGGAGTGGGTTGACCCAATATCAATCAAGGCAAGAAAAGGGTTATCAGCAATAAGAAACGTACCGGTTATAACATCTGGTGCGTCACCATCCTCCCGACGGTGAGCTGCATAAACTAGACCCGGCAGCCTTGCGTCTACATTACCTGCACCCCTACCAGGTGCTCCACGACCACGACCAGCCCTATTTCCTCCTCTGGCTGCGCCACGACCCCTCGGTACTGGCTCACCACCTCTCCTAACTTGATCAGAACCACGTCCAGCTGGTTGCACCTGATCCTTCCGTGGACAGTCCTTAATCATATGCTCCGTGGATCCACACCTAAAGCATCCACCGGTCTTCCTTCTGCACTCCCCATAGTGCTCCTTCCCACATGAAGGACATGATCGATTCTGACCCGTCGAAGCACAAGCTGGCCCATCAGTCCTAGGCCTTTTCTGAAAATTTCCAGATGGTCCTGATGGCCCAAAACTTCTCTTATTCTTACTCCGATCCTTCTCCCTTTCTTGTCTTTCAGTCTGCTTCACCTCCTCAGCTATCTTAACTTTCTCAACCAGGACAGCAAAAACTCTCTCTCGCTGCAGTGCTATCAAAACCCTTAACTCATTCCGCAGTCCATCCTCAAACCGCATACAATGTTCATATTCAGTTGCTACCATTCCTCGAGTGTAGCGGCTCAAGCGCAGAAACTCCGCCTCGTATTCAGCCATAGATTTACTTCCCTGCACCAAATTCAGAAATGCCTTCCTCTGGCCGTCCACATAGCTAGCCCCAACATACTTTCCTTGAAACGATTCCTTAAAGTAATCCCAGTCAATCCGATCTGCGGCAGTACCCTTCTTCACCGTGAGCCACCACTGGTAAGCCTCGTCTCGAAGAAGAGACACGACCCCTTTCAACTTCTCCTCCGCCATGAAATCCAAGTCATCCATTATACGCTCAGTCGCTTCCAACCAATACTCAGCTCTGTTAGGGGATACGCTAGAAACACCCCTAAACACTTCTGCTCCGTTGGCTCGGAGTCGTTTAGATACCGATTTCCGAGCTCCTGAACCCGTGCCTACACCAGCAACTCTTTCGAGAACCCGCAGCATCGCCTGAGATACTGCATCATCTCTGGCCGCCTGATCCCGTAACTCTCCCTCCACAGCTGGAGGATCCGGCATTTCGCTTCCTGACCCGTGGCCAGACCCTACTGGCTCAGACAAAGTCATCCTACCCCTATCGCATCCACGCGGCGGACGTCCTCGACCCCTTGTACTCATTCTTCTGATTGGCGTTTATCTAATTAAGAATTTTATGAACCATTAATTCTTTTCACTGATTAACCACGAACAGTCTTATGAATAGTAATTTTAAAGGTAGTTCTTTCGAATCTACAATTCAGTCTCAAGTTCACATCTCCTAGTTCTAGAAACTACATACATCTAACAATCAACATACAGACAACATCCATACATCCACATTCAATACATAGGGGTATTTTCGTTATTCCACTACCCAGGGGTATTTTCGTAATTTTATCCTACAGGGGTATTTTCGTAATTTTCCAAAATAGAGTTCCTTGTTGATCTCATGAAATAAGGGTATTTTGGTAATTTTTGCAATCTAGGGGTATTTTGGTAATTTTATAATCCGAGGGTATTTTGATAATTTTGACATCCAAGGGTATTTGGTAATTATCCAAATCAGGGTTATGTTGGTCATTTTGCAAATCAAGGGTAGTTTGGTAATTTTTCAAACCAGGGATATTTTGGGAAATTTTACAAGTCAAAGGTATTTTCAAAAAAAAATTACAAAACTAAGGGGGTATTTTTTAAAAAAAACAGGGGTATCTTGAAGGATTTGATTTCAAAAGAAAATAGTAGTGTTCAGGTGTTTGTCAGTTTTTGGTTGTTGTCGTGTGTTGGGTGAGTTTTTTTTTTCTAAGGAAAAATTTTGTTTACTTTGTAAATCGGGGTATATTTGCAAATCTTGGTATTTTTCCAAAATAAGGGTATTTTAGCAATTTTGTAAAAATAAGGTGGCTGGTCCCTTTCGGGTTTTAGTTAGAAACTTTTGGCCCGTTAACAAGTCCTCACGGCTAAGGTGAACAGTCACTACGCACCAGGTAGGATTCCAACGAAGAGGAGGTGAGTCACGAGGACTGCTTAAGTATCAGGTTCTTCCGGATCCAATCCTAGACATACGCATGCCTGTTGCCACACCCTAGTCTTGCGACTCGTTCACGGGTTTTGTTTAGTGAAATTAAGTCTTATGAGATTTAAGGAGTTATTTCAGCTAAGCCTAAAGTCCATCAAGTTCTAATCTAAATAGTCTACGTCCCATAAAGCCCATCAAGCCCACATACATATATAACATACAGGGAGTTCAGAATACTTACCTGGCGGACTTGGGCCGGAGACGCAAGTGCCATGCCGAGAAAACCATCCTGTATCGCTTATAAATATACATGTTTCAAAAACTCATTTTTAGAAAACGTTTTGAGCCCAAAAACCCCAAAGCCGAGTTTTTAACCTGGCTCTGATGCCAATTTGTAACACCCCAAACCCGGCCCAAACACTATAACCGGATCTGGTATGTCACTAAAGTAATTTTGTAAAAAGATGTAGCACTTTGGAAAACAATTATCAGGTTTAAATATTGATACCGAAAACTTAATAGTTTATTAAGTCATATAAGATATGAAGTTATAAATTGCCTTGGTGAATTTTAAATAAAAACCGATATTTTATACATGTCTTAACTTAATTTAAATATAAAATTTGAATGCCCCGTAATAAAAGCCCAACATAAAACCAAAACATAAATAATAGTCTAGTGGCCCAAGGCCTTATTACAACGAAATTTGAAACCCTTAATCAAAAATACAAAAACGCTATTCTAAGTAAAATCTTCTGCTGGATCAAGAACTCTCTCACATGGCCACCTCACGCTCCTCTCCAGCCCGGTCCGATGCACTAGGTGCTACCTGAAATTTGTTGAATAATAGGGTGAGTTGCGAGACTCAGTGTGCAACCCTCATGCACCATTAGATTTGGGCCTTAAACCCACAGAACATATAACAGAATATAATATATCAGAAAATATGCAAAGCCCAACCCAAATCCTAGGTTTCCATCCGCTACACGCCACCCTTACCTGCCAGTCACACCATTGGGGATTTCTACAATCAACCCTCACTGCTACACACCATCGATGGCAGTCATACTGCAGATAGCTGCTCATCGTCAGATCATGGCCGTAGCCACTACAACAGGTCATGGCAAAAGCCACTACAACAGGTCATGGCAAAAGCCACTACAACAGATCACGGCAGAAGCCGCTACAACAGGTCATGGCAAAAGCCACTACAACAGAACACTTCCCCTTTTAATAAACCCAACCCCATGCAATCACAGAAAACAGCATACTTATCACATATGTCATCTTAACAGGAACATTCACTTAGGAATGACAGAGATCACTAACCTGGTGATTCGCTTTTACCCTCCTTGGGTTTCAACCATTATGCCGGAATTTCGGCATTTATCATAATATAACAGATTTATAACATATTTTAACAGGCAATCTAAATGATGTGGAAGTGTTACACACCTGATATCCTGTAGTTTTACTCCCTTAGTTAAATCCTTACTATCTGGATCTACAACCCTTAGTCTAAAACCTTGCTCAAAAGCCGGAAGAATACGAAGATTTGGGCTCCCCTACATTCGGCCAAGGATTAATAAATACCCGAATTTACATGCTAAAAACAATAAATCTCCTTACCTTGAAATCCTGAAAGTAACACGATTCGAGTGTTACTGAACTCTGACTTAGAGATCTAAGCAAATGAATCCGCCTTCAAATCCCGGAATGCCGCAAAAGGGAAACAAAATATTAGTTCCATGTAGCCATTCGACTATGGCCTCCAAAAGCCGGAAATGAATCAAAAGAAAACCCAAATCGTTACTTACCCTACAGAAGATTTCGGCTATCCCTTGTAGAAAGATTCAGTAACTGTAGAAGATTAAAGATTTAGGAGTTTCGACTCTTTAAGGAAAAATCTCGGAAAGATAATCTGACGTGTTTTCGGCTTTTGAAAGAACTAAGAATTTGAAGAGATGGCCAAGAGAGATTCGACCAATGAGTATTTAGGAGAAGAAAAGGTGATTGGCAGAGCTTCAGGGGTTTCGGTTTCTGACAGAAAAGAAAAAGAAGAAGAGAATATTCGAAAGAGAGAAAAACTAAAGGCTATTCTCAGAGAAAATAAATCAAAATTCGGCACACCTCCTAGCCTTTACCAAAACCAATTCCCCCTTCACAGAGTTTAATTTTTGGCCAACTCTAGCCTCCTGGATGAGCTCTCATCTTTTCCCTTATCTTGATCTATTATCTCCTCAAAAATAGCCCTAATTAACACCAACTCCTCTCTTCATTATCTGCTTATTATCCTTATAATTAAACATAATAAAATTCCCTAAAAATTAGCCTTGTGCCGTCCCCTCCTAGTCCCCTTTTAAGTGCCGAAGTTTGGCCCTATAACTTGGGCTTCAAGCAACCAAAATTTGGGCCCTCCTCATGCACTAGTGACGCCAACTCCCCTTCCTCCTAGTGGCACAATTTTCCTCTGGGCCACAAGCCCACTATGTCAAATAAGCTACCAAAACTTTACTTCAAGCCCTGGAGTGTCTAAACAAAATATTTAAACAAAGCCTTAGCCCATTCTTGAGCCCAATCTGGACCCCTAACCCTTAAATTAATATTTTAAACATACATTACACAAAATGCACACGCCCATAAATTCAAGATGTTACACTAACCCTTCCTCATACGTAACCGACTCCCGAACCCGTTTTCTCGTTTTTCGTAGACCAAAATCAAATGTTTTAAAATAAAATGTTTTATATGGTGATCCAATCACACCTAAGTAAAAAAGGATTGGTGGCGACTCCATTTTTGTTTTAAAGCCGACTCCTGTTTTTTAAAAATCAGATTTTAAAAATGGTTTCGACAGCTTGGCGACTCCGCTGGAGACCAATAAGAGAGTCAAGCCGTAAAATTGATAATTTCATGTCCTTTTGTATGAATTTAAAATTTTGGTTTTTTTAAAACATGATCCTTTTATTGCATGTGGATCTAAATATATTTCTCTGCATTACACTGCATGACCGTTGTGGTTACACCCTTAAGTGGGAGCGAGAAGCTATGCTTTCGTGAGGTTTTCACCTCCGCAGGGGCTAGTGGACTGCTTCCGGGATACATTCGTACCTATGTCTTCGTGAGGTTTCCACCTCCGTGCAGCCATAGGGAAATGTATTCCCCTAAACCGAACTCGGTCCATATGAGCCTATAATGGGTGAGGATCGAGGAATCTACTGGTTCGAGTACCTCCACTTTAAAACTAAACCACATATAGTGAACCCTAAGAGCTCACCTTAGGTAGAACTATGTCAAACCCTAGTGGTCACCCTGATAGGTGCTCTATGTTATTTATTTCTCATGTGCTAACGTGCTCTCTTTTGTTTTGATTGCATTGCATTCACATCATAGAAAAGAGGTGTTGATTTCAAATTCGATTGCTAAATAGAAAAGTTGGTCATAAGAAAATGGATTTTTTGATAAAGTGGATTATAATATGGTCGCCCGAATATAGTCCAAGTGAACACAACAAGAGAAGACTGATAGTCCGTGAAGGAATACAAGACCTTATACCCAAGAATTCAAGTTGACAAAGACTATTCGAGAATTACCACGTCTCGGCTTTCTTGAAGAGGCTAACAAGTGAACAGGAGTCGCGGTCCATATCAAGCAAAAGGAGCTAGAGGAGGCATCTATTAGAAGATTGCAAGATTTGACTTTTGTGAAGAAGGGGATTGATGTTTTCACTTGGACTATGAAGACAAGGCCGTGTATGCGGTCCTTTTGTGTAAAGAAATTTATTTTCTAGTAAAGTTTTTCTAATGTAACTGAATTCAGAGTCAACGCCTCTCTTTCTTTGCATTCATGCATTTGCATTACATTGTATCATTTGCATTAGACTTAACAAAAGGACTCTAATTAGGTAAATATATTTCAATTAACCTGGAAAACATGGAACAAAGATTGGAGAGAATAGAGCAAATGCAAATACAGATGCATGGGTAATTAACCAAGATTTAACAAGACATGCGGGAATTCCAAAAGAATGTGATTGACCAGTTAAGTCATCTGCTAGTCGAAGGACTTAAAAAAAGGAATGGCTCAGTGGACAACAGTGATGATGATGATGAGGACATCGTCTATTCCCTGAAAGGTGTCCTGACTCAACCAGACACGCATTCACATGGGGTACCCATTATTGGACCCCAATGTCAGACTAATACTTCAGACATATTGAGCCTACTGATGGGTTTAAGTCTTAACCCGGATAATGGTCAAGCTAAATCGATTGTACTGGCAGAAACTCTAAAGAAGAAGGAAAAGAGAGTGAGTAGTACGAGAAAGTATAACAAGAGCCATTCTGAGCCAAATCAGCCAAAGACAGTAATTACCAGGGATCAGGTCTCTCCAAGGCAAAACTCTAAAAAGTTCCAATTTACGCCAATCCCGGTGACGTATAAGGAGCTATATCAAAGTTTATTTGACGCGCATATGGTGTCTCCATTTTATCTAAAGCCGTTACAGCCCCTATATCCTAAATGGTATGACTTGAACGCTCAATGTGACTACCATACAGGAATAACGGGTCACTCGATTGGAAATTGTACTACATTTAAAAAGTTGGTCGAAAAGTTCATTAAAATGGGAATTGTGAAGTTCAAAAATTCATCAAAACTTGATCACTTTGACAAGGTAGTAAATGCGGTGATTGAAGGAGGAGACAAGAAAGTTGCGATTCCTTGAAGAAATCAATAATGAAGAGGGAATCAAAGAACGAAGTTTCCAAGCCCTTGTGTACTTGGGAGTGTTTTGAATAATGAGATTATGGAAGAGATCTCTATATTTTAGAGCTGATTTATAGTAATGTTCAAAACATGCTTGTTGCCTTAAGCCTAGAGGCAATAAGAACCCTTTTGTGAAATAGGCTTATGTCCAGAATTATCATTTCAATAAAATGCATCTTTTTGAATACATATTCTTTTATTCTTTACATTTCATACTGTACATTCTTTTTTTTTTTATATATTATTCTTTCATGACCATACCAATAATCATCCTTAGAATCATTTCTTCTTTGGATTTCTTACCTTCATACCTAGGTACCCAGATATCAGCGACATGAACGACGTTGTTATTGACTCCCTTTTTGAATGAGATATGGGTCTAGGGGATCTAAGGACTTTGAAGATAAAAGAGATTGTAACCTATCTTCTAATTTGTTAAGAATGGTGAAACAAGATGAAAAACAGACCTTACTCTACTAAGGGTCATTGGTTATTGCGAGCCTAGGAAAGGGGTGAGGATTGTAGCCTAGCTCATCACAGAAATAAGGCGAGACATTATTAAGTTATCTTAGAGAATTCAAAGATGTTTTCACACGATCATATCAGGATATGCCTGGACTAATAAGACGCGGGCTAAACAAGAGGATGGGGCATTGTTGGTCTACTATGGAAGGAGATTGCATCAGTCATACCATAAATACTGAATTGAAGGAGACAAGATTCATATGCCTACTCCATTTCTTCACAAATTTTCCATATGTGGGGCATGGATGTGATGGGGCCAACAAAACTTTTAGCCAATATCGACTCATCGGCATAGTCATCTTTTACTTCAATAAGAAAGTGGAAGTAGCTTCATATGCCAATGTTACAAGGTCGAAGTCATCAAATTCATCAAAAAAAAAGGGGAAAAGATCAGATGCTAGCAGAATGCCATAAAAGATCACGTTTAAATAACTTTAAAAAGTCAAAGTTTATAGTTTGTCCAAAGATCAGGCAGCATAACACAGTGCAACAAAAAATTCTCAAAAAAAAAAGATTGGCATAAGAAGCTATTACTACTCTCTATGCTCATCGAACATCGGCTAGAGCCTTCGCTGGGGCAACACATTAGGATAAAAACAGTTTTTCCAATTGAACCTAATTGAAGAAAAGGTTAAAAGCTATCCATCATGGTCGGATGATGCTAGCTTACGACAAAGAGGTTCATCCTAGAGAATTCCACAAGGGGAACCTGATGTTGAACCAGATTTTTCTTCTACAAAACGATTTTAGAGGAAAGCAGATGCCAAAGAAGACCTGTTCTGGAGGAGCATTTATATTGACCGAGATAGGTGGCGAAGACTTGCCCAATCCAGCGAATTCAGGTTCAGTCAAGAAACATTTGACCTGAAAAAGGAAAAACTAAGGTGAAAACCCGCAAAGGGCGCCTTGAGATCGACTATTAAAAAAAGAGAAAAGAACAGAAAAGAAAAGAGGAGAGGCCAAGGCGAAAACCCACCAAGGGCGCTTTGAGACCAAAGGGGATTTGAGTTGAAAACCCGAAAAGGACGGCTCAAATTTTGACCAAAAAGCGGGGCATACAGTAGTCTTGCTACGTCTGAATTAGCAATGAGGAAGTAGGTTACGTCTTGGGGGCATCGACAAAGTACTCCGGATCCCTTAAACACATATTGAGCTTAAAATGGTCCTCAAGAAGTTGGAACAAAGAAGCTCAGGCTGCGATATCTGGGGCACCTAACTTCTATCTTACCCATTTTTGAATTCGTTATCTTTGATTGCTTTATTCTTTTTGAGATACACCTAAATCAATTTTCTTTTATTGCCTGGGTTATCTTTGATTAAATATTTTTTCTGAGCTATGCTCTTGACTAATTTCTTTCTCGTCCATTTTTGTGACCTTTTTCAAGCATTTTATATTGAAATAATGATTAATGGACTAAAAACACTTTCATAAAAGGAGTTTCGTATATTACTCTAGAAGCTTCTAAATAATATGTGGAATCTGAAACATGACTATTGTTCAGAACTCACCAAGCCTAAGGGCTGGAAACATTGAAAAATGATTATCTCTTCAAATTCTTATTGGATAAGACAATTTTGTTGGTGACACCATATCGGCAAATGACGAATAAGGTCAATCCAAGTGTAAAAAGGGGTCATTGTCGGGATACCCTGCATCCATCCAGACACATACATCTGGTCATTACACCCAGGGAATGGTATAACAAATTGAAAGTGATACAACTTTTGTACCTCTGAGTGGTAACAGAAATATGGAAGAAACCAAAATATTATTCCCCTGAAGTTGCAGTGGGAGATACCAACTTCATGTCCCAAGGTTCAAGTGGAGAAGACTCGGAATTACCATGGGGCAAATTATTTTAGCAGAACATGATTGATGAACAAGAATGAAAAACAAATGAGTGATAACACCTAGGATAGGAATCATACTCATAACATTTTTGTATCATAGTAAATTTCATTAGGAGCATTTGATTCATGTCGGTCATTGTATCCTAATCCTTGGAATAGGGATCATCTTCATAACATTTTCATATTCATATATCATTGCATGTCTAATTAGGAGCATTTGATACATTTCGAACAAGGCATCCTAATTATTAGACATAAGCATATACCCATTCTACAGGTTATATCCTTTAGAGGACAATGTAGAAAGGGAGAATACATCAGTCTGGCAATCCCTGAGTTTGAAGGGAGCAGATTGAAGATAGTAGATCTGGTAATTCCTGAAATTGCAGGAAGCAGGTCGAAGACATTAATTTGGTGATCATTGAAGTTGTAGGGAGCAGATTAAAATAGCAGATTTGGAGATTCCTGAAATTGCAGGAAGCAAATCAAAGACATTAGTCTGGCGATCCCTGAAGTTGTAGGAAGCAGATTAAAATAACAGATTTGGCAATTCCTGAAATTACAGGAAGCAGATTGAAGATATTAATCTGGCGATCCTTGAAGTTGTAGGGAGCAGATTAAAATAGCAGATTTGGCAATTCCTGAAATTACAAGAAGCAAATCAAAGACATTAGTCTGGCAATCCCTGAAGTTGTAGGGAGTAGATTAAGATAGCAGATTTGGCAATTCCTGAAATTGCAGGAAGCAGATCAAAGACATTAGTCTGGCAATCCTTGAAATTGCAAGGAGCATGTTAAAATAGCAGATCTAGCATTCTTGAAGTTGCAAGAAGCAGATCGAAAACATCAGATCTTGTTTCCCTGAGTTTGCAGTGGAGCAGATCAAAAGATAGTGGATACTGCCTTCATGAAGTTGAAGTTATCAAACTTAATAAAATCAAGATGAAGTTCCAATACCGTTGAAGTTGTAGTGGAGTTGGAGTCATTTGAAGGAGACAAGGATCCAGAAGCCGAGGCTTGGCCAAGATCGGTCAAAATTGGTCCTTTTATAGTCTTTGCTCTATTCTCGTTACACGAAAATGAGGAAAGAAGGGCAGCTGTAAGAGCCCAATTTTGACCGAGCTTAGAAATAAAACCAAAAAAATAAATAATGTCCAGTTTTTTTTTTTTACAGAGCCCATTTCATTACTAACACCCAAAAACCCAATTGCAAATCAGATACCCATTACCCATTAACACCCGAGACCAACGCTTAAAACTAGACCCATTATCGAGATGGCCCAAAAGGCCCAAGACTAAACAGAAACAAAGACCTAGGGTTTTCCAGAAACCCTAGGCGCCGCAATGACAGAAGCCGAATCATCGCGCCGCAATACCAGCGCCCAACAACTCCTCACGCCCTCGTCAAGCCGCGAATCGCGCCGCCATCACAGCCCCACCATCACCGAGATCCTCGTCGATTACCTGCACAAGAAAGGAAAACGCAACAACAAAAATGGCAGACATATGTATTTCCTTTTTTTTTTTTTTGTTTCTTTATTTTGGGGTTATAAAAACCCCAAATAAATCTGTAAAAAGGAGGGATATACACGAATAAGCAGAGGAACAGACAGAGAAAATACAAAAAAAATAAAATCAGAATACAATACACAGTTTTTTTTAGATGTGATTCTTTATTATTTTATTCGCATCATTTTATTTAATTCATGTATTTTTTTATATAAAAAAACGTTTTAAAAAAATAAAAAGGGCGAGTTTACCTTTTGACGGCGAAGTTTCAACCTCCGGCCACCATCCACGGTGGCGCGTGAGGCGCGTGGTGATGGCCCTAAAGTACTGACGATCGGAACCAGGGGAGGCCTTTGGAGAGGATTTTTTAACTTTTTTTTTTTAGAAAATAAGGTGCAAGTAAGTTTTTTGCCTAAAAATTTGGTTTATATAGCAATTGAAAAACGACGCTGTTTTTGCTTAATCTGATAAGCACAAAACGACGTCGTTTTGGGCAAAGGATCCGCGCGTTGACCTGATAACCCGGGGAGGATCCGCGCATTTTTTGTAAATGGATTATTTGCTACTTTAGTCCTTCTATATTTTCATTTATTTAAAATTAAGTTTTTCTTATTTCAAATTTGCCCTTATGGTCTACTTGATATTCTATTTTCGTCCCTAAATAAAACGCAGTGTATAGCGCTCCAGGGATATTTTTCTTTTTACCCCCTCATATTTTTTAGTGCATTGTAATTAAGTCCGTTTATATCCTTTTATTTATAATTTAATCCCTTTATATTTATTTTTATTGTTATTTAATCCTGGTTTCTTTATTTATTCAAACCTTTTTTTTTTTTTTTTAATATTATATTGAAATATTTTAATATGTTAAATTTTTTATTTTTTTAAATTATTTGTATATTAATCTATTAATAATATAAATTTATATATATATATATATTTTACTATCTTTATATTTAATTATTATTATGTATATTATTTTACTTGTTTAATAATTTATATACTATTATGTATTTTTTATATTATTTATTATATTATATTTTGTATATTATATAGTATTATGTTACATTATATATTATTTCTAAAGCTTTATTTTATACAAAATTTATTAATATTATCTAATCTATTTTGTTTATATTGTTTATATTATGTATATAATTTTATAATTAATGTACCACATGTATGCATATATTTTCATTATTTATTATTTTATTTTGTTTAATATTTTAGTTACATATATTTTTATATATTAGTCATCATTTTATATTTTTAAAATTTTATACATTGTATAGTATTATATTATATCATATTTTTTTATTTTATATAAAATATATTATATTAAAAAACATGTTTCATTTATATTATTATATTTTATTTATTTAAAATCATTATATACTATTCTTTTATTTATATATTGCTTGCATCATATATATATGTAATATTTTTTATTTTATTTATTAATCTTGCATGAAAATTTTCATATTTATTAATAATTTTCTTTTTACTTTGATATTTATTATTTTATGTATATATTTTATTTGCCCATACCCTCTCATTTATTTATGACTGCCATTGTGTAATTATTTTATTAGTCGTTATACCACAATATTATTTCTTTATTATCTCTATAAATATGAAATGTCATTATTTCGTAATTGCTTTTGATATTTATTAGAAATTATCATTTTTTAAAATAAAATACATTTTGCAAAATTACTATATTTTATTTAAAGGTTTTAAAATAAGGCAATGTTTTGTATTTAGAAATTTGGGAAATAGTGCCCTAACGTGTTGGGTTGCGATTTTCTGTTTGGATAAATAACTAAATATCCTTTTAACAAGTTTTGTAAATCATGAGATGTTTTTTAGTTACAAGGGTTTAAAAATATCGTGTCCTAACGTGCTGGATGTGATGTTTATATTCTTTCAGAACAAAGAAATCTCAAGTTTTGAATAAAAAAAACCTATTCTTGGGAATTCAAAATATTGTATCCTAACTTACTGGGTATGTTGTTTCGTGTCTCGAGGTAAGAATATTCTAAAACAAAGATGTGCCTAATTTCAAAGTCACGAGATGCTATATCCTAACTTACTGGGTATGGTGTTTAGTTTCTTTGAGATAGGTAAGTCTAGGTCTTTCTCTTCAAATAAAAGGATCATTTTTTAAATTTTTTTAAAGGTTCAACATTTGGACATGATTCTATCAATTAGGTACCAATTTTTGGGCGTTATGAGGGTGCTAACCCTTCCTCATACGTAACCGACTCCAGAACCCGTTTTCTCGTTTTTCGTAGACTAAAATCTAATGTTTTAAAATAAAACGTTTTATAATGTGATCCAATCACACCTAAGTAAAAAAAGATTGGTGGCCACTCCATTTTCGTTTGGCCACTCCATTTTCGTTTTAAAGTCGACTCTTGTTTTTTAAAAATCAGATTTTAAAATGGTTTCGACACCTAGGATTGACCCAAGGAGGATCGAGACAACCAGAAGCTGGAATCCCTTAAATCGAAAAATCATTTTCCTCAATTTTGTTTCTTTTTACAATTTCAATTTCAATACATACAATTTCAATTCGTCCATATTTTTAGTTGTCTTTTTTTTTTCTTTTTTCCAAGAATGTTGTTTTTCTTGGGCACAACTATGCCCGAGATTTCGAGGAAGAAGAAGTTGTAGCAATCTAGTCCTTGAGGATTTGTCCCTACTTCCCTTATACTATTATTTTTGTTATTTTTTAGGGATAGGTTATTTGTGGTGCTTTCAACGACACACCAGTCGAGTCCACTTGAAAGGGAACAATATGCTTGGGCATGCATCCTTAAGATAATCAAGGGTCTTCTAATACTCGACCAATCATGAAATCTTGTACATTTAAGGTGGCTGCTACAACTCGTGGACTTAAAAGAAGTGGGTCATGTAACAACCCGATAGTCAAGGGTATCGAAAAATGTATTTTTGGGTTTTCATTTTCGTAAAATGGATGCGTAAATATTTATTAAAAATATTTACGAATTTAGTTGAGTGGTTAATTAGGTTTTGGCTAGGTGAATTAGCTTGAATTAAGGGTAATTAGGTGTAAGGATTGAATTGAATAAAGGGTGAAAGTTTAATTATAGATTGGAGAAAAGTGAAGGGACTAAATAAGCAATTAAGCCTAAATTGACAAGTGGATGGTGTAGTTGATGACATGTGTTCAAACAAAATTCATATATTAAATTAAATTAAATTATATATATTTACTTATTATTTAAGTAATTATTATAATATTATTATATTATAATAGTATAATTAAATAAATGAATAAAACAAATAAATAAAGAAATGAAATAGAAAAGAACAGAATAAAAAACGAATAGGAAATAAAAAGGGAGAAAAGAAAAAGAGAAAGAAAAGGAGAAATTTAGGGATTTTAAGGGTTCAAGCTTAAATTGGTTAGTCAATTTAGTCCATTTTCTTGTAATTTTTATGTTTTTAGAATTCTTGAGTTAAATACTACTTAATTTATGTTGAAATTTTAGATGATGTTCATGTTGGATAATTTAAGTATTTAGGGTTAAATTGATAGAATTTTAAGTTAGAAATGAAAAAGGGATTGAATTGTAAAATAAATTATAAGTTTTGAGTAATAGGGGTTAAATTGAGAAATTTTCAAAATTTAGGGATTTAAATGAAATTAGAAAGATGACTTTAGTCTAAAGTGGAAATTGAATGAAAATATGGAATTAGTTTTAAAGAAATAAAGATAGTCTCGATTTAGGGACTAAATTAGAAATTAGGCAAAAGTTGAATAAAAATTTAAATATTCAATGTGAAATTGTGATGTGTTGATGATTTTTAATTGTTTAATTTTCGTAGCTAACGTTGTGCCGGAAACCTCGGCTAAGAAGGGAAAGGAAAAAGTCGACGAGGAGTAGCCGAAAATTTTGGTTTGTATTTTCTATAATCCGAAACTAGTTATTAATTGTTGTATTTTGATTTAATGTTTATGGTAAGTAAGTAAGGTGAGTATTATCATCTTGATATTGAATTGAAATTGATATGAATATGTGATTATTGTGGAAATTGAACATTGGATATTGTTATATTAGAAAAGTGAATTGAAACCCTATTAAATATATCAGGTTGAGTCAGATATAGTTGGCATGCCATAGGATTGAAAGAGTTCAGGAATACTTCGACTTCGAGTCGATGAAACACTGGGTGTCAATTTATTACTTCGGATAAATTCGATGAGGTACTAGGTACCAAATTGCTTCGGCATAGCTGATGAGACACTGGATGTCAACTTATTGCTTCGAATTATCTGAGGATGCATTGAGTGTCAAACTGATGTGTTTTGGTTGGATCCGTGTATTCGTCTGAGTCCGAGTCATGTTAATAGGGATAAATGAATAAAATAGTGTTATGGTTGAAATTGAATGGTGAATTGGATTATAGTTAAAGTCACATGAATTGTGTTCAATTGTGAAAAGCTATTTGGGATAGCAAATGAAGAAAATTGAATGTGTAATAAATGATTATCTTTAAATTGATTAATTGAATATTGATAGATCTTGTATGACTTTAATGTACATGTTATACTACTTACTTTTAAGCATTCGGATTATAGAAATACCACTGAGTACATACTCAGTGTACGGTTTGTTTTCTGTGCGTAGGTTAGGTGTTAAAGTTGATCATTGATTTAGCATCCACAACAATCCTAATCTCAAAACGTGATGTATATTTCTTTTTGGTAATGGCATGTACCTAAGATGTCTTAAGTTGTCATTTTGGGAAAATGAATGTCAATGATGTTATAAGATGATATTATTTACTTATATAAATGAATATATGCGTTATGTTGAGGTTTAATATGGAATGTTTAAGTTTATGTATAAGTAAGTATGAAATAGGCAAAATTTGGGTTGAAATGGTATGAAAATTTGAATTAGCTTGAAATTGTGTTTTAATGGATTGTTTGGATAATATATGTGAAATACCTATGAGTATTCATTGGATAGGTCATTAGGTTGATAGTTTTGACATGATTTGGATGTATTTGGTTGTGATTTGAATTGGTTGAAGATTGGTTTTTGAATTACTTGATGTCTAAGATTGCAGAGAATGGTAAACTTAATGTTTAAGGTTCATTTTGAGTCCACACGACAGACACATGGGCATGTGACTGGACCGTGTGAGACACACGACTAACACATAAGCGTATGGTTTGGCCGTGTGTCCCCTACAACTTTAAAATTTCAAAACAGAATGCTCAGGTAATTTCACATGGGCAAAGACACGGGTGTGTGTCTCAGCCGTGTAAGGCACACGACCTAGCACACGGGTGTGTAACTGGTCGTGTGGCCTAAGTCAAAGAGTTACACGGGTTCAGGCACGGCTTGAGGCACGTGCGTGTCCCTTGACCACATGGGCGTGTGTGCCTTGCATCTAGGAAATTTTTTGAAATTTCACGAAAAGTTTCTAGAGTACCCGATTTGGTCCCGATTTGTTTCTAACTCATATTTTGGGCCTCGAGGGCTTAAAAGAGAGACAATATGATTAAATTATGATGTGTATGTTAAATGATTATGTAATGTTCATATTTGATCTAAAAAGTCTGGTAATGCTCTGTAACCCTATTTCAATGACGGATAAGGGTTAGGGGGTGTTACAGGTCAACTCAATTGGGAATCAACTGTGCTGGCAACATTGTACCGAGAGATGTGTAGGGCGACGCAATCACAGAAAATTAAAATTGGTAATTGCATGCTCCTACTGCAATCATGGATGTGGTATCGATTGCCATTTTTACGTCCTTGAGTTGACTACCCATATACATTCCTACTCGTAACAAGGTAAAATTTATTAGATAATATATTTATCATAATAATTTTTTAAAAATTTTAAATTTTAAAGTTAACATATTATTTCAATAGGTGGAACCATGGGCCAAGTTATGTGGGACTACCGGAGGAGCTTCAAGATATACGACTCTTATTACATCAACGATCAGAAGTGAATGTTAGAATTTCTAAAATTTTAATTATATAATATTGATGTAAGGATTTAAAATTTATTAGTAAGTATATAATTGAAATTATTATTTTGTACTATAGTTTGAATGGACGTCATACTCCAGTTCGAGAATTCAAGCATGCATCCCATCCGAATTCTTAGTGAATCCCAACATCTGGCACGTGAAGGTGTCATTGATATTTATGCTACGGTGGAGATGCATGAATTTGACCGAGTTATGTAGTAGTTTAGGTTTAGGGAAATGACTTCACCGCCACCCCAAGACATTGGAGACCTGCACAAGATCGACTTGCAGGGGAGAACTGAGAAAGATTAGGCTAAATTCCACAAGCAATATATCAACATTTGGGACCATAGGTTTGACTTTTTGCCTAATCGCGAACGCATTATTTCTCGTGAATTAATTGTCAATCCATCATACATGTCATGGTTTAGACACCATGAAAAGCCATATCTTCTATCAGAGGAGGTGAGAGGTAGACAACTTCATTTAAGGAGGCCACGACGACCACTAAGGAATCCAAGGTCTAGAGCAGGTGTCGAAGCCGGTCTATCATCGGCACCAACACAATAAGAGACACCACCGTCCGCACCTTCTCCCAGTCAATATAGCTCGACTTATTTTGGTTCTTTTATGTTATTTGCACCACCTTTGTTCCTTACTTCTACACCTTCTACAGGTATAAGGTTTTTTGCACCACTTCCGTCCCTAGCATATTACAGTCTGATGACTTCGACGTATCCACCGACAATGATGTATCTGCTGTCATTGATGTATCCGTCGGTGATATTTGTGCCACCAACGACATTTCCACCATATTTTATGCCACCAATGTTTAGGACACCATACATTTATACATCGTTAGTGTCACAAACACCCCGGGCATCATTGTTCTACTAAGGTGGATCATATTCGCAAGCACTTGTTCTTAGAACGGAGGAGAGACGATGGCAATGTAGGAGCACACCTCACTCAACAACGGATGAAGGAGATGAAGATGAACACGAAGAAAAAAAACCCATCTCACAATCGACGAAGATGAAGAAGAGGATGAGGAGTCAGAACCACAACTTGTACGAAGAATAAATTTGTCTCGCAACTGACGCCCATCTAGTCTGGCACACATTCAGTCCGACCAGGCCGATGATTTTTTCCGTACTTCTCATGTAAATCTTAATTGTAAAGCTAAGTTTTCCTCACTCGGGAATCCTTCAAATGGTATTTTTGCAGACCATGCTTCTAAGGAAAAAGGTTTGTATATAGTGAAAAGTTTTCCTTACGCGAGAGTCCTTCAGGTATACAGGGATTCTTAGATAATATTTTCAAGGCACTCGAGTAGCTTTTGCATATTTACTTATTCCCATTGTCAACCCCCCTTTCGCAATGTCTACCTCAAACACGAACACAATTAAGAATTCAATCGATTAATCAATCAATTGTGCAATTCAATCGAATACAATTATAATTAAAGAATGTATACATAAAAGTAAAGTTATAATATTGATACATAAACTGATTTATTTGGTCCTATTTTTATTTTTATTTGTTATTATAATGTTACTTCAAATAGTTAATATTGTTGATTAGTTTGATAAAAAAGTTTATGTGAATTTTTAAACAAAATATCGGTCTAACAAAAAAATTTCTTTTGCATGATGTGTTGGAATATACTCTTTTTTTTTTCTTTTAAATTCCACATTAGCTACAAAAATTATCTAATAAATTTATGTCTATTGGGATGTTTTTTTTTTTGTTACATGATCATCAAATATTTAACAAAAAAATTAAAATATCACTCCAGCAAATTTAATAAAAAATTTATTGGTGTTAAGATTTGGAGTTGAATTGGTAAATTCAAAAACTCGAGGGTTTTAACCCTTAAACATGAACATCATTAGAATGACCTAAACCCTAAACATTTATCCCATAAACCCTAATATGCCTCCTAAAAACATAAAAGAAAAACCCTAAACTGGTTTAAGGGAGAGAATGAGAAAACGCATCTAGCTCAACGCGTTTTCTTATAAAGTACATTGAAAACACGTCTGCATTTTCAAAAATCAACCTAATCCCATAAATATTAAAAAAATCTAATCCCATAAATATTAAAAAAAAATTGACATTTTCTCTTAAATAATTACCTTCCATTAATATATTATTTTGTAATGTGTACTAATTTCTCCATAATTTGTGTTGTTAGTTAATCAATTCGGGTAATGACCAGAAAATACCAATTTTTAAAAAAATTTATGGAAAAGGGCCAAAAAAATAATTATTTACCGGAAAGGGTCATTTCCCCCGAAAACGCGTACACGTCAACGCGTTTTCAGGGGATGAATCAGAAAAGCACGTCCACGAGGGAGCGCTTTGTGCCACATCAGCAAAAAACGCGTCCTTGAGGGCACACTTTGCTAATGTGGCAAAAGCGCTCCCTCGTGGACGCGCTTTCACCCTTCCCCCGGATGGACTTTTCAGTTGTTTTTAGTGTTAGGGTATGAGTTTTTAGGGTTTTAGGGCTACGATTTAGGTATTTTAGGGTCTTAGGGTTAAGGGTTTTTAGGGGAAAATTAATGAACTAGATTTTAGGGTTAATTAATTAGAATAATTTTAGGTTTAGGGTTTTGGGAAAAATATATCAGCAAAACAAAAATTATTTGAATTTTTTTTACATTAGTATCTGGCAAAATAATTTTGAGAAGACGTTTCTGAACAAATAGTGACCAAAATGCTTCAAGCAGGATGCACTGTCAGTAAGAGTACTGAAAAAAGCTCCCACGTGGACGCTCTTTTGATACAGTAGTTCCTGAAAAGATAAATTTGAGAAGACGTTTCTGAACAAATAGTGACCAAAACACTTCAAGCAGGATGCACTGTTAGCAAGAGTACTGAAAAAAGCTCCCACGTGGATGCTCTTTTGCTACAGTAGTTCTTGAAAAGATAATTTTGAGAAGACGTTTCTGAACAAATAGTGACCAAAACGCTTCAAGCAGGATGCACTGTCAGCAAGAGTACTGAAAAAAGCCCCACGTGGACGCTCTTTTACTACAGTAGTTCCTGAAAAGATAATTTTGAGAAGACGTTTCTGAACAAATAGTGACCAAAACGCTTCAAGCAGGATGCACTGTCAGCAAGAGTACTGAAAAAAGCTCCCACGTGGACGCTCTTTTGCTACAGTAGTCTCTGGCAATCCTTAGACTATAAATCAACCAAATTTCATTCTCAGGTTGCATAACAAAAATTGAGGCAAAAGTAAAATAGAAATTGAAGATGAGTGAACGTATTAATGCTATTATTTACTACGATGGTGAGGTTTGTGACACCGAAAATGGTGTTGTTTTTTTTATCGGAGAACACAACGCGACTAGGTTTTAACCGGAACATAGATTTGACAGAACTTCGCAAAAGAATTAGGCGTAAAATCTTCGGAACAACACCAATGAAAGTTCAGTCTATTAAGTATAGATTTTGCGCTTCGGTTGATCCCGTGAGATATGACTCATTCGACATCAAAGGTTATCGGAGCTTAGAGGCAATGGTGGAGACTCATCTTGCCAGTGGATCACCCTATCTTGAGGTATATGTACAATTTTCATCGCCAAGTGATCTTCCTTCGACTTCAACATCTACTGCTGTTCGAGGGGAATACATGACCCCAAGTTGACACTCTGTAAGTGGGAGGCAAAATACGGAAGCGCCCGTGTTTGGTGGTAGTGGAAAACACAACGCCTATACGACACTCGATTGGTGGATGGGACATGCATATCCTTCCTTCGACGTTGATGCTAGAAATACGTATTGGGGAACGTCATCAACTTCTAGTGGTTGGCAATCCACATATGATTGGGAACGTTACGAAAGTTGTTTAAGAAGGGATAATGTACTCCCCACGACATCCACCGGCGAGGGGCCCTCATTCGTTGCAGATGATGGTGGGCCGGATGATGAGTCCGATGTGGACTTTTATTTTATTTTACTAAACAACAACTCTTATTTTATTAAAGAAATAAAAATTAAATTAAAAAAAATAAACAACAACTTTTATTTTATTAAAGAAATAAAAATTAAATCACAAAAAATAAAAAAACTTTTATTTTATTAAAGATAAAATTAAATTACAAAAAATAAACAACTTTTTATTAAAGAAATAAAAATTAAATTACAAAAAAACAACTTTTATTTTATTAAAGATATTAAAATTAAATTAAAATAAAAAAACAACTTTTATTTTATTAAAGATATAAAAATTAACTTACTTAAAAAATAAACAACAGCTTTTATTTTATTAAAGAAATAAAAATTAAACTACAAAAAAAATAATCAACTTTATTTATTAAAGAAATAAAAATTAAATTACAAAAAATAAAAAACAACTTTTATTTTATTAAAGATATTAAAATTAAATTACAAAAAAATAAACAACAACTTTTATTTTATTAAAGAAATAAAAATTAAATTACAAAAAAAATAAAAAACAACTTTTATTTTATTAAAGATATTAAAATTAAATTACAAAAAAATAAACAACAACTTTTATTTTATTAAAGAAATAAAAACTAAATTACAAAAAAAAAAAAAACTTTTATTTATTAAAGAAATAAAAATTAAATAACAAAAAAAATAAACAACAACTTTTATTTTATTAAAGAATAAAAATTAAATTACAAAAAAATAAAAAAACAACTTTTATTTTATTAAAGAAATAAAAATTAAATTACAAAAAAATAAAAAAACAACTTTTATTTATTAAAGATATTAAAATTAAATTACAAAAAAATAAACAACAACTTTTATTTTATTAAAGAAATAAAAATTAAATTACAAAAAAAAACAACTTTTATTTATTAAAGATATAAAATAAAATAAATTACAATAAAAAATAAAAAACAACTTTTATTTTATTAAATATATAAAAATAAAATAAATTACAATAAAAAATAAAAAATAAACAACTTTTATTTTATTAAAGATATAAAAAAATAAATTACAATAAAATAAAATAAAAACAACTTTTATTTTATTAAATATATAAAAAATAAATTAAAATAAAAAAATGGCGGTCGAAATCAATGTTGGTGCCAGTCGGAATCAGTGCCACATGGGGGTGGTTGACGGCTACGCACTGGATTCCTCCTTCTTCTAGCTTCCGGCGGGGATTCTGGTTCCTCCGGCAGGGGATCTGGTTGTGGGTGTTGGGAGGATGATCCACATTGATAAAATAATGACTGGGGAGGTGTTTGCATAAACCATGGCGGAGGTGTCTGAATCCCATAAGGCGAAGGAGACTGGTAAAAAGAAGAGCTCCTCGACGGCGCCTCGTGCGATCCCTCATGCGACGGTGGCCTCAAGATCGGCTGGCCAATCGGAGTAGTCAGGAACGGACTGGGAAAAGGAAACATATAAGGGTTAGGAAACATATAAGGGCTAGGGTACGCACCTGGCATAATCTGAAAAGGCTGTGATATGGGTGTCGTCGGCTGAAGTGTTGGACCCGGTGACTGTGTGGGCGCTGTTGATGGGTCCGGTGGTTGTGTCGGTGCTGTTGATGGTCCCGTCTCATCACCCCTTCTCTTTGGATTTAAAAGGCCCCGTCGTTCCCTTTGTTCACGAAGTTGTCGTCGCCTCTCCTCTTCCGACAATAAATACGGCTTGCCATGGATCCTAAACCATGGCATGTATTCTGACACGCATGCTAACTTAGGAAAGATGATCGGTTCCCGAGTAGTTATATAATCATACCGGTTCTCCCACAATTCAATATACGCTGACCAAAATCTTCGCCAATTCGTATGCAACTGCCGTAAGTTGACTTTATGCTCATCATCGAGCACCTCGGGTGCCACGGGAATCGGTCGTCGGAATCCAAATTGACGCAAAACCCGATCTGACTGGTGCATCTCCACGGTGGCATAGTTGATCAATGGGACCTTCACATGCCAAATGTAACATCCTAAAATTGTGGGGCTATGCATTTAATGTGTGGTTATGCTTAGTGTGAGTGTTAGGGGTCCAGAATGGATTCAGGGTTGGGCAGAGGCCTTAATTGAATTTTCTGTTTGGACACTCTAGTGGGAAGCCTGGTAAGATAGGGCTTAAAAGATGTTAAATATGTTTTAAAATACAAATGGGCTTGTGGCCCAGTGGCAAAGTGGCGCCACTTAAAAGCAGGGAGGTGGCGTCAACTGAGGAGGCCCAAATTCAAGTTGCATGAAGCCCAACTATTTTAATTAAAATTGGCATTAGGGTTTTATTCTCCCATTCTCTTCTTTATTTTCGGCATTTAGGGTTTCATCTTCTCTCTTTTCCTCCTTTTCTGAATAAAAGCCGAAAACTCTCTTAAGCATTCTTTCTTTTCACATTTGTCTGCCATAGCCGAATCTGCCCTAGCCTTGCTGAAATTCTTCTTTTTCCTATACCGTTCCTATCACTTCTTTACGTTTGATATTACTCTTTTCTCTCAATCATCTCCTTCTCAAAAGCCGAAACTTTATAGATCTCTTGAGATCATCTTTTCTTTTTGACCTTCTCAAAAGCCGAAACTTCATAGATCTCTTGAGATCATCTTTTCTTTTTGACCTTCTCAAAAGCCGAAACTTTATAGATCTCTTGAGATTATATTTTCTTTTTGATCTTCTTAAAAGCCGAAATCTTCTAGGAGTTGCCGAATTCTCTATAAAGGTAGGTGTCGATTTCTTCTAATCTATTCTTTTTCTCTTTCGGTTTTTAGAAGACAAAGCCGAAAGGCTAATAGATTGTTGGTTTCTTGTATTTACGTGTTGGGCGACATTCGGGAATTGAAGTAGATCGCTTAGATCTAAAAGCCGGAACCGCTAGCCTCTAAACCTCATATCTCTCTTTTTGGGATTTCAAGGTAAGGGGTTCTCTTTAGATTTTCGTTAGGTTCGTTTATCACAATCGTAATCTTAACCCTATAATATGGATTAACAACCATATGTTGTGATGGTAGCAACTGATAAGGTCTTGTGATGGAATCACATGTCGTTCAAGCGAATGAAGGGATTGGATCTATAAACCCAATCCCTAAGTTTAAGAAGCGGGCAGTGTCGGCAGTTCGGGATTGGCCACCGGGTTGTGGACCGACTTCAGAACAAAATCTTAGACAGTTAGCAGCCGTATCAGCTTCTGATAGTGTCGACATAGAAGGTCTCGTCTTGATTGTAATCAGGTGTGTAGATCTCTAACACACTAATTAATCTGTACTAAATATATGTTATGGGCTAAAAGCTGGAAAAAGGCTGTATAGTAATCTGTACTAAATATATGTCATGGGCTAAAAGCCGAAAAAAGGCTGTATAGTAATCTGTACTAAATATATGTTATGGGCTAAAAGCCGGAAAAAGGCTGTATAGACAGTCGGATTACCCAAAAAGGGTAGGCAAGGGATAACAGGTACGTAATCATAGAAACTTCTCTATGTGTATCGATGTATATGATAGACTGTGAACTTTTAGGTAGTATATTATTTTGATTCTGCATGTATGGATGCATGGGATAGGGTTGATATGATAAAGGGGAAGTGATAAGGTCACGTAGTGATTCGGTGGCTCTGCCACAAATGATTTATAAGGTCACTTGATGATCGGTGGTTAAACCACGAATTATAAAGTTAGGTCACAATAGTGATCGGTGGCTAAGCCACGTTAAATTTATTCATGACTATTAGGAATAGGCAGCATGGCTGTCGATATAGTGTGTAGCGGTTGGTGGGTTGATTGTAGAAATCCCCGAGGTGTGTTGGTTGGTACGGGCTGGTGTGTAGAGGATGGATTATTAGGTTGGGTTGGGCCATGTTGCATGTAAATATTTTGTTGCCATTGTGGATGGGCTAAGGCCCATAATGTGTTTGTGGGCCCAAGCCTTTTATGTGTTTTCGGGATTCGCACACTGAGTCTTGGTGACTCACCCCTTTATTTTCCTAAACCTTTTAGGTGAGCAGTAGATCGTGGACAAGGGAGCCGAGGCAGACTTGAGGGGCCATCAAGTCTTTGATTATCATAAACTATTTTCCAGTTTTTTCTTTAAGTTTTAATTTTGGGACTGTTTATGTAATAAGGCCTCTGTAGCTTAGGTTATCGTTTTATAATTGTTAATGTTTACATTTTTATAGATTTATGATCAAGGACTTACTTAAAAGAAGGAATAAAATGGGATTTTCAAACAAGTTTTAAATAAGGAAAAAAAATACAAAGGTTTATCTCAAATAACTCTTATTTGACGAATATCTATTTAAACAAGTCGAGATTTCAAATCCATTCAAAGCAAAGTTTTTAACATTTAACCCGTAATATACCAGATCTGGTCGTAGCGTTTTGGCCGGGTTTGGGGTGTTACATTTTGGTATCAGAGCCCAGTTCAAAACTCAGGCTGTGAAATGGGTCTAGTAGTGTTTTGAAAATTTGATGTGAATTTGAGAAAAATGTCTTGGATGAAGATATGGCCTCCGAGTCTACTGGCACCCGATCCACGCAGGTAAGTATTCTAACTTTTGATATAATATGCATGATTGGGCTTGATGGACGTAGACTAGTATGTTAGGCATTGATGGACTTTAGGCTTAGTTTAAACAACTCTTTAAATTCATAAGACTTAATCTATCCAAACAAACCCGTGAACAAATCGCTGGGTTAGGGTATGGCAACAGGCATGCGCATGTCTAGGATTGGATTCAGGAAGAGCTTGGTACTTAAGCAGTCCTAGTGACTCACCTCCTCTTCGCTGGAATCCTACCTGGTGCATAGTGACTGTTCACCTTAGCCGAGAGGACTTGTTGATGGGCCAAAATTTATAATTAAAACCCGAAAGGGACCAGCCACCCTATTTTGCAAAATTACCAAAAATACCTCCAAGTTTTGTATAATTTCCAAAATACCCTTGATTTGTGAAATTTCCCAGAATACCCTGGATTTGTAAAACTACAAAAATTTGTGAAATTACTGAAAAACTCCCGGTTGGAAAAATTACCAAAATACCTATGTTTTGCAACTTAACCCAAAAATCTCTAGATTTCCAAAAGTACCTGGTTTGTAAAATAAAATTTTCCAAAATACCCCTGTTTTTTTTAAAAATACCCCTGTGTTACGATGATACCAAAATATCTCTATTTCAAAAAATCACCAAGATACTCTATTTTGAGGAAATTACAAAATACCCTGTAGGACAAAACCACAGAAATACCCCTGGGTAGAGAAATGATGAAAATACCCTCATGTGATGAATGTGAGGCCGTGGATGCTACTTGTATGTTGATGTATGATGGTTGATGTATGTGGTTCCTAGAAATTGGAGATACAAACTTGAGACTGAAACCTGTAGATGTAATCTCGAATACAAAAGAACTACTCTTAAAACTACTGTTCATAAGATTGTTCGTGGTTAATTAGTGAAAGAAATTAATAATTCATAAAATTTCTAATCAGATAAATGCGAATCGGTAGAATGAGTACAAGGGGTCATGGACGTCCGCCGCGTGGCCGTGGTAGGGGTAGGATGGCCGTGTCAGAACCAGTAGGATCTGGCCATGGGTCAGGAAACGAGATGCCAGCTCCACCAGCTGCGGAGGCTGAATTTCAAGATCAGACGGCCGGAGATGATGCGGTATCTCAGGAGATGTTAAGGGTTTTACAGAGGGTTGCTGGGGCAGGCATGGGCACAGGAGCTCAGAAATCTGTGTCGGAGCGACTTAGAGCTAATGGGGCAGAAGTGTTTAGGGGAATTTCTGGTATCGCCCCAAGTACAGCTGAGTATTGGTTGGAGGCAGTTGAGCGTATAATGGATGATCTGGATTTCACGAAGGAGGAAAAGCTGAAAGGGGTTGTATCTCTCCTGCGGGACGAAGCTTATCAATGATGGCTTACGGTTAAGGCTGGTTCGGTGGCTGACTGTATCACCTGGGATTTCTTCAAAACGGCGTTCCAGAGTAAATACATTGGGACAAGTTATGTGAATGCGCAGCGTAGAGCGTTTTTAAATTTGGTTCAGGGAAGTAGGTCGGTGGCTGCGTACGAAGTAGAATTCTTACGCCTTAGCCGTTATACTCGAGGGATGGTGGCCACGGACCATGAACGTTGTGTTCGATTTGAAGATGGTCTAAGGGATGATTTACGTGTGTTGATAGCACCACAACGGGAGAGGGAATTTGCTGTGCTTGTGGAAAAAGCTAAGATAGCTGAGGAGGTTAAGCGGACAAAAAAATTGAATCGGGATAGAGATAGGGGTGGAGGAAAAAGGAATTTTGGATCATCGGGGGCAACTGGGCGTACTCAGAAAAGGCCTAGGTCAGAAAGGCCGAGATGGGAGGAGAGACCTGCTGTTGCTAGTCAGACACCAAAGTGTGCTCGATGTGGTGAATTCCATGTAGGTGAGTGTTGGGCGGGCAGTGGGAAGTGCTTTAGGTGTGGATCTACGGACCACCAAGTTAGAAATTGTCCGCAACAGCGGGGCAGTGAAGGGCCCACAGGTCAGGAGAATGCACCGCCAAGAAGAGGAGGTCAACAACCACCAAGGAGCCGTGGTCAAGTCAATGATGGCAATGGCACAGGACATGGTCATGGAGGTGCAGGTTATGCTGAGGCGAGGCAGCCAGTTTTGGTCTATGCAGCATGTCGCCAAGGGGACAAGGACGCTCTAAATGCGAATACCAGTGCGTACTCTACCATAGTATACTAAGTGTTTCTTTTGGCTTTAAAATTAGAGTGCGCAGCGAAAGCATAGTAGTGAGACTTGAGTAGTACGATTAATAGTTAGTTGGAAATTTCGAGGACGAAATTTCTTTAAGGGGACAGAACTGTAACATCCTGAAATTGTGGGGCTATGCATTTAATGTGTGGTTATGCTTAATGTGAGTGTTAGGGGTCCAGAATGGGCTCAGGGTTGGGCAGAGGCCTTAATCGAATTTTCTGTTTGGACACTCTAGTGGGAAGCCTGGTAAGATAGGGCTTAAAAGATATTATCTGTGTTTTAAAATACAAATGAGCTTGTGGCCCAGTGGCAAAGTAGCGCCAATTAAAAGCAGGGAGGTGGCGTCAACTGAGGAGGCCCAAATTCAAGTTGCATGAAGCCCAACTATTTTAATTAAAATTGGCATTAGGGTTTTATTCTCCTATTCTCTTCTTTATTTTCGGCATTTAGGGTTTTTATCTTCTCTCTTTTCCTCCTTTTCTGAATAAAAGCCGAAAACTCCCTTAAGCATTCTTTCTTTTCACATTTGTCTGCCATAGCCGAATCTGCCCTAGCCTTACTGAAATTCTTCTTTTTCCTATACCGTTCCTATCACTTCTTTACGTTTGATATTACTCTTTTCTCTCAATCATCTCCTTCTCAAAAGCCGAAACTTTATAGATCTCTTGAGATCATCTTTTCTTTTTGACCTTCTCAAAAGCCGAAACTTCATAGATCTCTTGAGATCATCTTTTCTTTTTGACCTTCTCAAAAGCTGAAACTTTATAGATCTCTTGAGATCATCTTTTCTTTTTGATCTTCTCAAAAGTCGAAATCTTCTAGGAGTTGTCGAATTCTCTGTAAAGGTAGGTACCGATTTCTTCTGATCTATTCTTTTTCTCTTTCGGTTTTTAGAAGACAAAGCCGAAAGGCTAATGGATTGTTGGTTTCTTGTGTTTACGTGTTGGGCGACATTCGAGAATTAAAGTAGATCGCTTAGATCTAAAAGCTGGAACCACTAGCCTCTAAACCTCATATCTCTCTTTTCAGGATTTCAAGGTAAAGGGTTCTCTTTAGATTTTCGTTAGGTTCGTTTATCATAATCGTAATCTTAATGCTATGATATGGATTAACAACCATATGTTGTGATGGTAGCAACTGATAAGGTCTTGTGATGGAATCACATGTCGTTCAGGCGAAGGAGGGGATTGGATCTATAAACCCAATCCCTACGTTTAAGAAGCGGGCAGTGTCGGCAGTTCGGGATTGGCCACCGGGTTGTGGATTGACTTCGGAACAAAATCTTAGACAGTTAGCAGTCGTATCGGCTTCTAATAGTGTTGACATAGAAGGTCTCGTCTTGACTGTAATCAGGTGTGTAGATCTCTAACACACTAATTAATCTGTACTAAATATATGTTATGGGCTAAAAGCCAGAAAAAGGCTGTATAGTAATCTGTACTAAATATATGTTATGGGCTAAAAGCCGGAAAAAGGTTGCATAGACAGTCGGATTACCCAAAAAGGGTAGGCAAGGGATGCCAGGTACGTAATCATAGAAACTTCTCTATGCGTATCGATGTATGTGATAGACTGTGAACTTTTAGGTAGTATATTATTTTGATTCTGCATGTATGGATGCATGGGATGGGGTTGATATGATAAAGGGGAAGTGATAAGGTCACGTAGTGATCGGTGGCTCTGCCACAAATGATTTATAAGGTCACTTGGTGATCGGTGGTTAAACCACGAATTATAAAGTTAGGTCACAATAGTGATCGGTGGCTAAGCCACATTAAATTTATTCCTGACTGTTAGGAATAGACAGCATGGCTGTCGATATAGTGTGTAGCGGTTGGTGGGTTGATTGTAGAAATCCCCGAGGTGTGTTGGTTGGTACGGGCTGGTGTGTAGAGGATGGATTATTAGGTTGGGTTGGGCTATGTTGCATGTAAATATTTTGTTGCCATTGTGGATGGGCTAAGGCCCATAATGTGTTTGTGGGCCCAAGCCTTTTATGTGTTTTCTGGATTTGCACACTGAGTCTTGGTGATTCACCCCTTTATTTTCCTAAACCTTTCAGGTGAGCAGTAGATCGTGGACATAGGAGCCAAGGCGGACTCGAGGGGCCATCAAGTCTTTTATTGTCATAAACTATTTTCCAGTTTTTTCTTTAAGTTTTAATTTTGGGACTATTTATGTAATAAGGCCTCTGTAGCTTAGGTTATCTATTTATAATTGTTAATGTTTACTTTTTATAGATTTATGATCAAGGACTTACTTAAAAGAATGAATAAAATGGGATTTTCAAACAAGTTTTAAATAAGGGAAAAAAAAACTACAAAGGTTTATCTCAAATAACTCTTATTTGACGAATATCTATTTAAACAAGTCGAGATTTCAAATCCCTTCAAAGCAAAGTTTTTAACATTTAACCTGTAATATACCAGATCTGGTCGTAGCGTTTGGGCCGGGTTTGGGGTGTTACACCAAATGTTCAGGTTTTGAAAGAACTCCTCCGGAATTACTGCCCGAATTGACGGATCCTCGTATGGTGTCCATTCAAACTATATTAACATGATAAAAATATTAGTTTTATACTAAATACTAAATACGAAATACTAAATACAAAATACTAAATACGAAATACAAAATGACTATTTTATTACAAAAATATATTTTATTTAATACTTACTTGTAGTTCCGACCGTTGCTTTAATAGAAGCCGTATATCTTCAAGCGAGGTAGGTATTCCAACATAACTCGCTGAATGGTTCCACCTAATTAAATAAATTTTTAGCATACAATTATATTTTAAATCTACGTAATAATTGTAAAATCTAATATTAAATTTACCTCGTTATGAGTGGGAATGTATATGGGTGGTCGACTCGAGGACGTAAAAATGGAAATCGAAACCGTGCCCATGATTGCAGTAGTGATAGAAAACCTCCGATTTTCACTTTATTCGGCCGCGTCTCCCCGCACATCTCTCGATACAATTTTGCTAGCATGGCAGACCCCCAACTCAATTCACTGACTGCTCTAAAATCAACGAGTTTCAGCAGCCATATCAGATGTACGAGGTTTCGTGACAAGTCCGGCATCAGATAGCCTCCAATCATCTCAAGAATATATGCCCAAGCATACTATATTCTTTCTATTTCTGTCGAATCATTATCCAGCTCCAGGAATGTGTCTCGTAACCAGCCCATCTCGATCCGATCACCGTAAATGTTATCCAGAATAGCACCCAAAAGCTTATAGCATACGGCTCCCCAATCACCAGAAGTTGCGGACCCGGTGACTATGTACCCATCCACCGGCAATCCTAATTGCAAATGCACGTCTTCCAGAATGATAGTACACTCTCCGCATGGAAGATGGAAAGTGTGCGTCTCGGGTCTCCACCTCTCTATCAATGCACTGATTAACTTTAGGTCCAACTTGCACCCCTGGCCTATCGTGGCCTCGTGCCAAAAACCCGCTTCCCGCAGGTAATTCTCGATCAACGGCGATGGCGGGCCAGGCATATTGCGAATATAGCATTGCAACACCCGATCTACAGACTGTTTAAAAAATTATAAATTAAAATTTAATTAAAATTGCATAAACCTAAAAAATATTAAATAGTATTGAAAAATTAAAATTAAAACTTACCATTGTCATTTGATCGACGAAGATGTGTTTATTGTCGAGACGAATTAATTCTCCGGCCATTACTAATACGATCGAATATTTTTAAATTTATCAAAAAAGATAATTTCAAAAAAAATTAAAAAAGGGCTTTTTTTGTAAATATTAAAGGACTATTGTGAAATTTGAGAGGGATTTGAGAGAAAGTTGAGATAAAAATGAGTAAGGACTTTTGTGTGAAAAAAATAAAAGGGTTGGGGGATTTTTATAATTTTTTTTTACCTTTGGAGGCCCAACGGTAAAAAAAAATTGACCGTTGCAGGGCAAAAGCGCGTCCACGAGGGAGCGCTTTTGCCACATCAGCAAAGCGCGCCCTCAAGGACGCGTTTTTTGCTGGTGTGGCACAAAGCGCTCCCTCGTGGACACGCTTTTCTGATTCATCCCCTAAAAACGCGCTGACATTGACGCGTTTTCGGAGGAAATGGCCCTTTCCGATAAATAATTATTTTTTCGGCCCTTTTCCGTAAATTTTTTTAGAAATTGGTATTTTTTGGTCATTTACCCAAACAATTCCATATATTTGACTATAATCATTTCCATATTCATATATTATATTAATTTCTCTAAATTTTATGAAGTTGACTAATAAATTATGTAATGTATTGCTCATTTTAACGTAATTTGCAACAATCAGTTTCATATATTACCTATTTCTATAAATTAATGTAGTCAAAATACTAATTAATGCAAATTCTTCTAGGTTCCAATTAATCCTATTTTTCACTATAAATATTGCAAATCTCATTCCGAATGCAATAGCCGATTTTTGAAGTAGAGAGAATAAAATTCGACTTTTTCATTAGAATTGATCTTGAATTGTATCAATCATTTATCATTTGTTTGTGAATGAAGGTTTATTCGAAAAGTGAAAGAACTTGAATAAAAATATAGACTTAAAAAATAGACTTGAACATAAAATAAGGTCTGTTTTCTAAACAGGTCGGGTCTCGGGTAAGATTTTTTAGCCTAGGCTCGGTTAGTCCAAATTTGTATAAAAATTTTTCATGCTACTATTTCTTGTTGTTTTGCTGTTATTTTGCTATTATATTGATACTATTTTTTTTTGTTATTGTTTAGATATTGTATAACTCTTGTTTTTCTTGTTAATTTTACTCTATTTTAGAGGTATTTGCTCGCTAAGTTGCAATTATCTTAGTGAACTTTCAATTTGTTGAAAAACATTCAGTTTAATATTTTTAATATATTTGATGTATTATATTTTTAAATTTATTTTTATATGAAAAAATTTAATACAAGTCAAACTCAAGTTTAACATTTTTTTTATTTAAGTAAAACTTGATCAAAATTTTAGCTCCATTTTTTAGACTAAACCTAAGCTTAAGAAATGAACCTAAAATTTAACATCAATCCGACGAAATCCATAATCAACTCTACTTGACACATGCCACTAAGTGAAAATATTGGAGTTTGCAATGTTTGCTTAAATTTTTCAATATTCCGAATTAGTTTACATGCTCCTATATTAACAAAATTTTCACTCATGCTTTTTTTTGCAGATTTTTTCATATATAATGCAAAGTACGTGGGCAAAGAAGAAATTTTCTATCACATAGATCACACAAACGAGAATTAGAGGTAGTATATTTGATTGTTTGGATTATTATTGTTAAATAATTGTTTTTTATCTTTTAATTAATTTAGTTATTACTTAATTTGTTTTTTTATAAAAAAATTCCACTATGTTTTTTAAATATTTTATTTTACCATTTTGTGCATTTAACTTTTTGAAAAAATTTGACTTTATATCAATTTTATTCCAGATTTTTAATGGAATGCCATCATTTAAAAAAGTGCTAATTTGTAGCAAAAGATAGAGATGTAAAACAACTTATATGAAGAGCAAAGCAAGAGAATGGAGGAAGAAAAGGGAAGTTTCTAAAGAAGTCCCTATATATTTTAGAAGTAAATTGTATTTCGTCCAACTTTTATTGTTTTTGTCCAAAGTTATCTTTTTATGTAATTAACATCTTTATATCTTATTAATAAAATACGTAGAGTTTAGGGTTTGTATGACGTATTAACAAAACTAGTAAACATTAATTTTTTCATTCATTTTGGAGTAATTTAACAAATAACGTAAATTTAAGGGTTGAACATTATATGATAATGATGATGATATATCTTCAAGTGAATATTTTCACTACTATTTCCTTGCAAAACATATGACAACATGAGTATTTCTTTCTTTCTTTCTTATATAAGATAGCACAACTAGAACAAATTAAAGCCACCAAATTTTATAATAAAAAAAATTCAATAGTGAATCAAAGAATCATGTTCCCAAATCTCATCAAAAAATTCAAAGGTAAATAAAAGAATAAAAAACTAAGCAAACAAACTTTTACACACCATTGGATCATAAACTTAGCAAATAGCCAATTTTCAAGTTGCGATTACATATTGGATGAACTTAAGCAAACAAGAAACAAAAATCATTAGCATTTATCGAACAACGTTGCATTTTAAATATTGATATTTATTGTAACATTCCTAACAACCCGTTGAAATGAGAATAATGTCATTTTGAGTTTGTACATGTAGAATTTTTTAAAGTAGATCAAAAATTATTTTTTTAATTAGTGAAAAAGGTTGTACGGGCCCAAATTTGCCTGGGCCCATACCAAAAACAAAAAAACTAAAAATAAACAGTTTAAAATCTAATAAATCAAAAGTCCATTTACATCAAACTCAAACCCAAATACAAAATTGTAGCCCAATATATAACCCAAAACCCAAACCTTAAAACCCAAATTAAACCCAAATACATGGCCCAACAATCACAACCCAATTACAAGCCCGATAGGCTCATTTCTTTTAACATTTTCAGCAACCCTAAACACAAGAAGCTCCCCCGTCATTGCTCCTCCTCCGTACATCCACGCGGCCTTGTACCTGCAAAAACAAACAACAAATAACAGCAACAATATGGCAGCAAATAAGAAAAATGGATTTTGTATTTTCTTTTATTTCTTTATTTCTTTTATTCGGCTATAAAAAGCCATTCAATATTTGTATTTCTACACACATGAATACAATACGAATACATAATAGCAAAATTGAAAAGAAACAGAAATAAAAGTTCAAAAAGGTTTCGATTCTTTGGCTTCTTTGATTTTTTTTCCTTTTTTTCGTTCTCTGTTCATCTTATTTTTACAAACTTTTTTTAGATAAAACAAAGGCATAAGGTATAAAGTAAAAAGAGGGAGGAGATTATCTTTGATTTGCCTGAAAAATGGAGGTTTTCGGCCTTTCGGCCACCGTATACGGCAGCGCCGATGGCGGCGTGCGCAGTGGCAGACTATACCGGAGCTAGGCCGGAAATTGCCTAGGTTGAGAGAAGCGGGAGGAGTTTTTGGATTTTTATTTTTATTTTGAAGGATGGAATGATTTTTTTGTAAATAAATTTGACTTATATAGGAGCATAAAACGGCGCCATTTTGGATCAGTGTGCGAAGACACCAAAACGACGTCATATTGGTATGAAACGGATCGATCCGACCCGCTCCGATTAGGATCCGCACGTTTCTATTAAATGGGATATTTGTGCCCCAAGTCTCTCTGTTTTTTGGGCGCTTCTGATTTGATTTTTCTCCTTTTTTATTTTATAAATTTGACCCTGTAGCTTTGTTGCGTGTTTCAATCGAGTCCTTGATTCCCTGATAGTTGGAAAAGCAGACACGTATCCGGATATTAGGCTTTTTGCCCATTCGATCCTCGCTCTTTTCGTTCCTTTTATTTTTGGTCCCAATTTGTCTATTTAGTTATAGTTTTTACTTTTAATTTTACTCCTATTTTGTTTTAGTCCTTTTAGTTCGTTATTAATTCATTCATGTTAATATTTTATGTGTTATTTATATTAAACGGCCTTATTTTATTTGTTGTTCTAAGTATTATTTTAAATTATTTTATAAATTATTTGTTCTATATTGCTTTATTTATTTTTTGCAAACTCTCTTTTATTATTTATTTTAAATTGTTTTATTCTTATAAATTTATATATACTGTTTATTTTTAACTTATTTATTTTTAAATTATTTATTTTTAAATCTTCATTCACTGTTTGTTTTTGAAATTTTTTATATATTATTTATTTTTAAATTTTATGTACTACTTATGTTGATTTTCTTTTACGCATTATTTATGTTGAACTTATTATATAAGTTATTTTATATATTATCTATTTTAAATTTCCTTTTATATATTATTTAGTTTAAATTTTTATATGTTATTTCAAATTGTTTTATAAATTAAGTTATTTTAAATCACTTTATAAATTATTTTATTTTAAATTGTTTTGTACATTAATTATTTTAAACTATTTTATTTTATTTCCACTTATAGTATTTATTTTAAACTTGATTTTTATATATTATTTATTTAAAACTTACTTACATTATTTTTTTTAAAAAGCTTTTATTTGTTTTTTTTACATGATTTGTTTCAAACCTTGTATTTTTATTTTTATTTTACGTATCATTTATTATTTATTCTAAACATTTTCATATCATTTGCTTTTATCTTTTATTTTTTTTATGTATCATTTTGTGCCGTTTCTGTCAATTGTTAATATTGAAATTGTGTGTTGTGTGATTATTGCTACCATGTGTGTTGAACTTCTTAATTTGTATTCATTGGATTCATTAGTGTAATATTTTTATGAATTATTACCTTGTGTTGCATATTATCATTCCATCGCATTTCATTCGCTTAAAAAATTGTGTTTTAATATCGTTTAAGTTTTGAAATCATTTCATTCAAAAGTCTTCAAAACAAGGCAATATTTGGTATTTGAGATCTTCGAGAAGATTGTGCCTTAACTTACTGGGTTCCAATTTTCCTCGTTGAATCTAAGTAACCGAATACCCTTTTTCAATCAAAACATACAAGTTTCAAATAAAAACTTATTCTCGGGAATTCAAAATGTTGTGTCCTAACTCACTGGATATGACATTTTGTTATCTCAAGATAAGGATTTCCAAAATCAAAGGCAATATTTCGTATTTGGAATTTTGAGAAATAGTGCCCTAACCTACTGGGTTTCGATTTTTCATGACCGAATATCCTTCTTGAATTTAAATGTACGAGTTTTAAATGTCAAAAGACAAGCTTAGTTTTGAAGATTCGAGGTGCTGTATCCTAACTTACTGGATATAATATTTTATTCCTTCGAAATAAGCGGGTCTCGGCATCTAGTTTAATTCATTCAAGTTTTCAAAACAAAGAGGATCATATTTTATCTTTTCAAATTTTCAATATTAAGACATTAATCAATCAATTCGGTACCAATTTTGGGCGTTACGAGGGTGCTAATCTTTCCTCATGTGTAACCGACTCCCAAACTCATTTTTCTTGAATTTCGTAGACCAAAATCATTATTTTAATAAATCAAAATGTTTTATTAAAATGATCAATCTCAAGGTGATCACACCTCAAAAAAAGATTGGTGGCGACTCCATTTCCATTTTTAAAGTCGACCCTGTTTTCCAAACAAACAAAAAAAAAATGGTTTCGACAAAGGTAATTGGATATTATAAGACTTTTGAACTTAGAGAAATTAATTTAGGATATTGACTAAATAGTAGAAGTATAAGAAATGTTGGGCTAAATTGTAAAAATAGTAAAGTTTGAATTATTTTATTTGTTGAGAAAATGTAAATAAATTGTATAGTTTAAATGCCCAAGTAAATAAAATGAGAACTAGTATGATATAAGTGGCATTTCATTAGGAAAATTTTTATATGCGCAAATGATAGCGGCACTATGGTGCATGTTTTAGTGGCACTATGATGCAAGTGACAGTAGCATACTTGTGCAATTGACAATGGCACTTCGGTGCGATCTATTATTGACTTTTTTCCTATACGTTCTATGGAGTCTACAATTGGGCAAAATATTTTTAAGGTAAGTGATTACAATGATGATCATGGTAAGTAACTCACAAAGTTGTTAACTTAGTACCTCATTATAGTTATTAAAGAATTGAATTCATGTGTGATGATATTGATTTGTAAGGTATATATATATATATATATATAGTAATGGATTAATTTAAAATGCAAAGTTTAATTCTTGATATACTTACACGTGCTTAACACGTTGTTTCTTTAACGTATATGTGAAGATTGTTTTGAAACTTTAGAGTGAAGATCAATTTTGACTCATCTCATTACAAACCGAAGCTTGGAAGAGAGTATGTTTTGATTTTTGGCAATAGTTTATGGCATGTACATAGGGTCATGTTAACAATTTGTGGATGAACTTTCATGGAAACATTTAATAGTATTTGATTCTCCATGCAAATTTTGTAAACTTGGACTTGTTTAATTTAGTTTTAAGTGGCATTATATGATGTCTTGATAGGGAACCATGTTTGATAATGTTTAGGGAGTGTTGTGGAATGAATTAAGAATGTTTAGATTTTGTTTTTAAGTGGTTCAAACATGTTCTAGACAATCTATCTCCGGTGTTGCGACCATCCAGTACTCAATGTCGCGACATTAGCTCAGTGTCGCGATATCCGACCCTTAATGTCGCAACATTGGAGCATGGGAGTCTCAAATGAGTAATCTATTTTGGGTGTCACGGCACTCATACCCCAGTGTCGCGAGATTTACTCTATTTGTGCTGTTTTGATCTGAATAAGTCTGATTGGCCCCCGATTGAAACTATGCTTTAGGGAAAGCTTAGAAATGATTTGAATAACTCCAATGGAATCTAACTATGTTAAATCAAAGCTTCAAAATTTATGATCGAATTGAGTAACTTAGTGTATTAATGTGACATTCCTTGGTTGTGAGAAATCGGTTCACTCCAAGTAAGGGGTGTTACATTTATATCTATATGTATATGCTAATTGCTTTTGAGAAAATTTTAGTTTCATTTCTCTTTTCATATTAAAAGCAACCAAATCCTCTATAATAAACCATATAAATAAGTTATCATAATTAGGTTTAGGGGTGATTCAATTGACTCAAGGTATAATAAAAATGAATTTATTAATTTATTATAATTTTATGAAAAATTTAATAGTAACAAATGTTAAATGAACTTGTAAAAACAAAAATTTTATAACAAAGACAATATGACAATGTATTTTTAGGTAATCTTACATTTTGTCAACCAAACACTTGAATATTATATTCCAGCTAAATGAATTAAACAACTAATCTTACATTTCATCCGTAATCTTATTACAAGATGTAATCTAGGATTCAGTGAACCAAACACACCCTAAACGCTTTGAAAATTAGGCTACTCTATTGCGAAAGAAGCCTGAGTATGCCATGACGGATCCCTTTTTCAAAGACGAGATAATGACATGGATGACCCCTTTATTTTATCAAATCTTCTAATGTGCGAACATTTTGAGGCTCTCAGTGAAATTAGAAGACAAAATATGAAGATAAGGTCGAGCACAAACACCTGGTAGACGACACTTCGAAGATATCTTCTAAAACGAGTCAGACCTCCTCTCAACAACTGATTTTTGAGTGTGTTAATTTTATAGGTTCTGATGTCACCAAATTGGGCTACTTTTAATTATTTGGATTAGAGCCCATTTTGTTATGTAGCCTGTAGAAGTAGAATGTTGGAACCATCAGTTGCACAATTCATGATCTTTTTCATTCTTGAATTTGGTAGACAAAGCCAATTGAGGTAAATGTGAGCCGATTGATTACCTGTTCTCAAAGCATGTTTGAACACAAAACCATTAAACCTATCTCATTAGGTTAGACACAAGATGATCAGTACCTGTAAATAAAAAAAAAACCGCAACATACCGAGGAATTTTGGCTAAGAGATACGAATCCCTCACCTCACGTGTCACCGGCCATAGGAATAAGTGTTGTATAAATGGAAAATGCAAAAGAAAAGAGAACCCTTAAACCCTACTACTGTCTTCTCTTGTTTCTTCCGATACAATAGAATAGAATAGAATAGCAGGCAAAGCATGGCCATGGCTTTTGCGACCTTCAATCTATCTCCTTCTCTAAGATTTGTTAGCAACAACAAAGGCTTTTTCGATTCTCAATTAACCAACTCTTTTTTATCATCACATTTGTTCCTTGGGACTTCTTCTTTCTCGATGCCAACTCTCAGTTTCTCCACCATTCATCAAACCTTGTGTCGCCCCCACATCAACGCCTCACCATGCTCCTCTACTTCCTTCAGATGCTTTGCCCAGAAATCACCGGTTGATGGCCTCGGCAGTAACGGCGCTTCCGGTAGGATAACAATTGCTCTATTTTTATCTATGACCCATTTCTCCATTTTTCTTGCTTTTAGTTCGAATTTTCGTTTTTATTTACTCAAGGCAAAGTTATGGATTATTTCGGTGAATAGCTTTTACTTTTGGCCTTCTATTATTAAATTGTGATTTGGTGAGATTTGATGTACTGTTCGCACATGTTTGCATTATTTTACCAATGTGACTGACTACTGGGAAATGAAGAAAAGGGGTTGAATTGAGTAAAATTTCTCAAAATCTTGTTATTTGCCACTGCTACAGAGAGACTGGTTGTGCTAGTTATTGGTGGAGGAGGAAGAGAACATGCACTTTGCTATGCATTGCAGCGCTCTCCTTCTTGTGATGCCGTCTTCTGTGCACCAGGCAATGCTGGTATTTCCAGCTCTGGGAATGCAACTTGTATTCCTGAGCTTGACATTTCTGATAGCTCAGCTGTAATTTCTTTCTGCCGCAAATGGGGTGTTGGGTTAGTTGTTGTGGGACCAGAGGCTCCCCTTGTTTCAGGTCTTGCCAATGATTTGGTAAAGGTCGGAATTCCAACTTTCGGCCCTTCAGCTGAGGCTGCTGCTTTGGAAGGTTCTAAGAACTTCATGAAAAGCATATGTGACAAATATGGAATTCCTACTGCTAAGGTTTGTTCCACAATACATTCTTGCTAAATTTTAATTTGCTGACATTTTTTCCTTTATTCTTTTGTGAGTACATATTCTTGCATAGACTTTACATGGTGAACTTGTTTACTACTGTATTAATTGCATAGTGTTATCACCTTTAGTTGGGTTGTGCGAGAATAGAAAAGGCCTTATTAAGCTGAGCAAATGTTCTTGATTCTTACCGCATCATATCGTTGTGATTTTTTATCCTTTTTTTTTGCTTATGTTTATGCTTAAATTTTTGGTGCAGTATCAAACATTTTCAGATGCATCAGCTGCAAAGCAATATATTAAAGAACAAGGAGCACCTATCGTTATCAAAGCAGATGGCCTGGCTGCTGGAAAAGGAGTTATTGTTGCCATGACACTAGAGGAGGCATATGAGGCTGTTGATTCAATGCTTGTTGAGGGTATTTTTGGTTCTGCTGGTTGTCGTGTCATTGTTGAGGAATTTCTTGAAGGAGAAGAAGCATCATTCTTTGCCTTGGTGGATGGAGAGAATGCCATACCACTGGAATCTGCTCAGGACCATAAACGGGTCGGAGATGGTGATACAGGTCCTAATACTGGTGGGATGGGAGCATATTCTCCTGCACCAGTCTTAACGGAAGAACTTCAATCTTTGGTCATGGAATCCATTATTCTCCCAACAGTGAAGGGTATGTCAGCAGAGGGATGCAAATTTGTTGGTGTCTTATATGCTGGACTAATGATCGAGAAGAAGTCCGGCTTACCTAAACTAATTGAGTACAACGTCCGCTTTGGAGATCCAGAGTGTCAGGTCAGTTACAGGCTATTGGTTGGTTTATATGAATTTTGTGTGTTCATGGTATCTGTAACTGCATTCTGTTAACTTAAGGATTCAGTACAGCCCTTTTTGTTACTTTAAGTGAGAACTTGATTAGCACTTTAGCAGTACTTTAAGTTCCTCAGTGTAATGCTGGGAGGTTTATTTCTTTATATGTTAGTTCTGCTATCTGTTTGGCCATATTAGCAATTTCATGTTATTAACAGTGACGTGTGGGTAATTATGTTACCTTGGAATTAAGGAAAAGATAAGACAGGAAACCTTACAAGGGAAAGGCATAAGAATTTGTACTCATCCGCTATGCTATTTATTTGCCTTGCTTCACTTTCTCTTCTCTCGTACCTTTGCTTGTTCAGTTCTTCTATGATATTATTGCTGGGATACATTCCTTGGGATAGTGGTCAGTAGTCTGATGCACTTTAGTGGTGCACATAACAACCAACATGTAGGAAACCAGATTCCTGGGAGTCACCGTTGGATAATTTTATGACATGTTCCTTTAGAACCCTAGGAACAACCTGGCAGTTCTAACTCCGTATTCCTTTATGTATAACTACTTTGCTTACAAACAATCTTGTTCCGAACTCTCATTTATTACAGTTGTGGAATACATTTTTGAGATTAATTATCTAACTTATAGCTTTGAAGTAATTGGTAGAGTAAAATTTTGGAGTTATCTGAAATTACAGGTTTCAATTAGTCAGTGTTTGTGCATTGGAGTTATTTTGAATGGCCTGAAAGTCATATGATACTAAATAACTAGTAGTATTTCTTTTCTTATCCTAGTGAACAAGGTTAGAAACAAAATGATGGTTGGAATTTGAAAGTCTCTAGTTTTGCAAACTGACCATGTGACAGAAGGCCTAAAGGATGAAGAAGTTGATATTGGACATTAGATTGCGCTTACATGGCATATGATAAGTATAAGCTTTCCATTAGACTGTTATTATCCTCGGCTAATTTTTACTTATGACATGCAGAATATTGTTGGTTGGGGCATAAATTGATCTTAGATTCATAAATTGTTTTGTTGGGTTTTCCACACAGGTTCTGATGATTCGTTTGGAGTCTGATCTTGCGAAAGTTCTGCTAGCAGCTTGTAGAGGAGAGCTGAAAGGGGTGTCACTAAACTGGTCCCCTGGGTCTGCCATGGTGGTAGTAATGGCAAGCCAAGGTTACCCTGGCTCCTATGAGAAAGGGACTGTGATTCAGAGCCTCGAAGAAGCTGAAAATGTGGCTCCTTGTGTGAAGATATTCCATGCTGGAACTGCACTTGATTTGGATGGAAATTTCGTTGCCACGGGAGGCCGTGTTCTTGGGGTTACTGCTAAGGGCGGAGATCTTAAAGAAGCACGGGATAGAGCATATGACGCAGTTGAAGAAATCAAGTGGCCTGGAGGATTCTACCGGCGGGATATCGGATGGAGAGCACTTCCTCAGAATGAATTTGCTAGAAATGCCTAGTTATTTCACATTATAATACTCTGGACTACTTGACATCTTATGATGTTGGATGCTGTATAACCGGCTCTTACACTAACTGAAAGTTGAAGTCACCCATGAAACAAAGAGGTAAAAGAAACTTACTTGTCTGACTCACCCTTATTCTGCATTTCCAGATTATATTTTCTTCATATATATGTGGTACCATCCATAGATTTTGTTTAGTTGTAAATTAACAATCTTGTTGTATAGATATATAATAAGAGAGAACGTAAAGGATTTGGCAAAAGAGGAATACGTATGTGTGTGTAAAAAAACAAAAAACACAAAAAGAGAAGCAAATATTAAAGCAGGTCGACATAAATGAAATACCAATATAAGATCTAATAACTCAACAGCTTATTTTTATTTTATTAAAGACTTCAATTTAATCATTCTTCTAAGTTTAGTGCAATAAAGTCGGATCAAGTTGTTCTTGATCATATAATTTATTAATATTAGTTCTACGGAATAAAATAATATTTAACCAATGATTCTTTCATAAATAATTATCGATAATTTAATAAAATATATAAATAATTTTACTAATTAGATTTTTGTTGTGTTGCCATACACTTAAATTCAAATTTTTATGAGTTATTTTTTATTTTATTTTTTAAAACTAAATTAAATTACTTATGTAACCCTTCAAATATATGTTTTTTGTTTTAAAGTTCTGGTTATTTGGTTATTTTTCAATTAAGTTGGTACATAATTAATTTACGATACCAATTCAGTAAGATTAAATGATAATATAGATATATTATAACTGAGGAGGCATCGGTGTAAAATTAGAGTGGTTTACACCCATCTCAAGATTAATATTTTAACAACCTCACCGCCATATTTCATGCTCATTTATATAAATCGTTTTGTGTATAAAAATTTGGTCGTATAAAAAGTTAAGAAAAATGTGTAAAACAATTTCAATTTTATATAGGTGTAAGTGGAGACATCCTTTTTATAAATTAAAAGATACAATCACAAGATAAGTAAAAAAGTATTATGAAACAAATGTATTTATATAAAACCAAAATGAGATTTTAATAAAATGATGAAGTTAAAAGATTAAATATTATATTATTTAAATATTATATTATCTTTAATTCTCATATATTTTTTTAGGGTAAACTACACCCATAGTCACTTTAAAATCGGATTTGTTTTATTTGGTCACTTCAATTTCTTTTTTCAATTTGGTCACTCTAAATAAGATAATTGTGTGAATTACTCACGAGAGTTAATTTTTCGTTTTCTTTTAACGGATTGCTAATATAGCATATTAGCACATTAAGTGATTAACACGTGAGGGACGTCCCTAATAATTAGTTCAAAACATTTTCTCTCTAAATTTAGTTAAAAGTTAAGAAAAAAATAATAAATATCAATCACTCAATGAATTAATGTATCACTATAATAATCCGTCAAAAAATAAAAAATTTAACTAATATTTTAAAGTGATTAAATTTTAAAAAAAAAATCAAAATAGCACATCATTAGAGTAATATCTCTTTTTTAAAATTGACACCAATTGAATCAATTATAACGGGTTACAACCAATTGAATAAATGACGAAAATTCAACAGGAGATATGATAAAGAAACAAGATAAATTTAACAGTTCAAAAAAAGAAAGAAGTTTAATGAAAGTAGATTGGCAACTGAGATAACAGGTGAGGTCGCCAATGTTGAAAGCACAGTTAAAAAAAGGTGTGAGAGAAAGAGAGAGAGAAAGTCACATTATCAATAGAATCTCTAATCTCACCATTTCAGTCAAACCCCATTTTTACTTCTTCTGTCTCTCTCAACTCTTTACCCCCTTAGCCTCTCTCTTTTTAACTTTTCTTTTATTTTTATTTTTATTTTTATTTTTATTTTCTTTTCTCTATCAAGCAACCCCTCTTCTATTATTTATATTCTTTCTGGTTTTAGGGTATGTTGTTGGAGTTTTCCAACGTGAAACTCTCGCAGTTTCCATCCACCTCGAAATAGAACCAAGGGATTGGCATTTTCGGCTTCATATGGCATGACCTTCGTTTACATTCGTTTCTTCTGCTTCCCTATCTGCCCCAACTATCCTACCCAAGATTTCCACTTTAGTTCTTGCACTGCCTAAAACGTATGATTTTTTTTTTTAGGTCTAATTTGTTGTAACTTTCTTTTTTCTTTTTTAGTCTATTTGCAGTTGTGGGATCTAATTTTTTTCCTTGAATTTAGGATACTTGTCCAATTTGAACTATATTTGGGTTTTCAGTGTTGTCAGTTTGTGAAAATTGGTTCATTTTGTCGTTAATTTGAGCTAAATTGGTGTCTATTTCTGCTTGTTTGTGGAAAACGAGTATGAAATTTGCCTCCATTTGATATTAATTTGAATATTTACGCTTGTATAGGTTTCTGATCTGCTCAGTTTTGGTAACAAAATGCTTAAAAAGAAAAAAGAGAAAAAAGAAATGTGTGTATGCTAGTTTTTGTTCGGTTTTGACGAGTTGAGCTGTTTCTAAAATTTGGATTAGGTTCATTTACGGAAATGATTGAAAGAATGTTGCTTTACTTGGACTGAAGTTTGGTTTGAATAAACAAAACATGTGTAGGGTTGAAAAGAGTAATGCACTGAGCAATGGCTCTAAGGGTTCCTGCTCCAAAGGCGGCTGAGATTGCCATAGCGTCCATTGGATGTGGATATGATATCGGTACAGATATTAGGCTCAAATACTGTAAAGTGGATTCTAAAGATCCATGTCTTATTGAGATCGATGAAGATGGAGGACGTGAGATTGTTTTGCCTGGTGGAATTTCAGTACCCAACGTGTCCAAGTCAATAAAATGTGATAAAGGGGAGCGCACACGATTCAGGTCTGATGTTCTCTCCTTCCAACAGGTAATTTTATTCTTTGTCCGGCGCTTTCCTATCAATTTATTCAGCTTCTATGTGTTTTTCTTTGCGTACTAACCCATTCAAACTGGAAAACCACTAGATACCTGCATAGTAGCTGATATAATCTATTTCTATCATCATATTAGTATTTCAATGGTTGTGGCATTAGTCAACTATTGTGGAAGATGTATGGGAAATGGCAGTCATGTTTGCAGTTTGATTCTGTTTTTTCAGTGTTTGTAATGAGAGTCTGCTTTTTGTCATTTCATTTCTTTTATTTTCTCCAGATGTCAGAGCAGTTTAACCAAGAAATATCTTGGACTGGAAAAATACCTTCAGGCCTCTTCAATTCCATGTTTGAATTCTCTGGTTGTTGGCAAAGAGATGCTGCCAACACTAAGACACTTGCTTTTGATGGGGTGTTCATCACCCTCTACTCAGTTGCACTGGAGAAATCTCAAATGGTGCTACGTGATCATGTCAAGAAAGCAGTCCCATCTACATGGGAACCTGCAGCGTTAGCAAGGTGAATTTCTACACATTTGATCTTTGATCTCTGGCGCCAGAGTTCTTAAATAAGACCCTGACATCTAGTAGTGTTGTTTCCTTCATTTGATAAATTGGGTGTCAGCAATTCAGCCTATGCTTATTTCTCTCCCTTTTCATTGAATTTTTCTATCATATGCTTGTATATGCTTGAGGAAAATAAGTAGAATGCTATTATGCTAGTTGGTATAAATCTTCTGATTTCCACGGCCTGCTTTATTTTATGTTCTTTACTTTCTGCTGTATAGTATTTGAGGTCTGCTATATAATTTTGGTGGCATCCCAGGTTTATTGGCACTTATGGCACCCACATTGTTGTTGGTGTGAAGATGGGAGGGAAGGATGTTATTTACATAAAACAGCAGCATTCCTCAACTCTTCAACCAGCTGATATCCAGAAAAGGTTGAAGGATATGGCTGATAAGCGGTTTTTAGATGCCAATGAACATTATGGAACAGTGTCTGAGCAAGTTTTCCAGAGTGACAAGGTTTGCAATAGAACTATCAATAATACACTTCAAATCTGTAGTTGTATATCTTGATGAATCATGCCTATTGTTTTGATGGAATGAACTCAGTATTCTTTTATATCAATTTATGGTTCCCATGAGATACCTTTCAAGCAGGATGTTATTTTGGAAATTGTTATGAGTTGTTGCATGTTGGCTCCTAAATTTGTTTTTAGTTCGGAAGGGAGATTTCTCTTTCTATCTTAATATGCCAAGTTATAGTCCAGCATCATATTGGTATTTCATGACTGCTTGTGAGATACCAGTTAAATGGTTATCAGAGAAAGTCTGCTACTGTTTTAAATGTTTAGGGTTTGGACCAGGACTTGGAGTTGAATCTGTTTTTGCTTTGCCACTGTTTGATGAGAATGGTGTTTTTTTGTCTTTTAATTATGTTGGTTGGTAATTTTGTTTTTGTTTGATATTACTTTGACACACTGCTTTAATTGCTTGCCATAGGTTAGTAGAGTTATATCTCTTCGTCCGTGTGTTCTGATCTGCTTCCATCTTTAATAGTGGAAGTTATTTTTTTAGTTTGTTATTGGGTTTAATTTTTGTGCCAGTAGTTAATTATTAGTGGACTCATTGGCATTATTTGTGATGCTTTTTAAGATATCTTATCTAATCATCTCTATTTCAGTTTGAAATCAGGGAGCAGCGGCTAAGGTTTGCCCATAACAGTCCATCAAGTTCATATGCACATAAAGAGGTTTGTGTTCTGATTTTCATATAGTGTGGTTACTGAACAGTTAAAAAGTGTAAAGGTTAATTTTTTCCCCCAATATCGATGATGTTAAAATTTGCAGGATATTATAAGCATTTACAAAAGGAGAGGTGGAAGTGATAATAGAAACCTATCTCATAATGACTGGTTACAAACAGTTCAGTCAGAGCCTGACGTGATTTCAATGGCCTTTATCCCAATTACTTCTCTGTTGAATGGAGTCCCTGGTAGTGGATTTCTGAGCCATGCCATAAATCTGTATTTGCGATGTAAGCAAGATCTATATCTATTGCACTTTGGTTTTCTACTTTTACATCTATTTTGTTTCTTTCATTAATGGAATACATTTATTTTCTGGAAGGAGTATGTTTCAGATTTTTATTTTTATTTTTATATATTCTTTAAATTTTGTTGAAGAAATAATATCATAAATTCACAAACCATCTTATTATTATGTTATAAGAATCAAAGTCATGAGTTCTGAGCTTATTTTGGTTGAATTTGAATTGTTAAATGACCATAAGTTTTCAGTAAATACAACATTGCATTAATAGGATGTGATCTTAGATCACTTTTATTGTCATGGAATCCTTAACTAGCGGTGCTTGAACCAAGAAGTCAGGTCGCATTTTATTTGATGTTGCCATGAAACAAGATCATTTGTTATTTCCTTCATTTGCCCACTGCTACAAAGTGCAAATGATATTTCTTTCTTTTATAGCAAACAGTCTCTATGCATGTTTCATCCATAAGCTGTTACTCTTACAGATAAACCACCGATTGAAGAACTCCACCAGTTTTTGGAATTTCAACTTCCAAGACAGTGGGCGCCAGTTTTCAGTGAACTTCCTCTTGGCCCACAACGAAAGCAACAAAGCGCTTCATCTTTGCAATTCAGTTTCATGGGGCCCAAGCTTTTTGTGAACACTACTCCGGTAAAGCATTTTCTAACGTTGGAAATATTTTGTTTGATGCATCTGAGTGTTTGACCATGTAGGTTTCGCCCATGTATGTATTGAGTAGTTCTTAAACTTACAAAACATGTTGATGTGCTGCTGTTGAATTTATAGATGATCACTAGAGTCTCTTCAGCATTGTATGTTTAAAAGGTTATAACATTTTGTAATGAGACAAGATTTATCTATAATTACATACATATATATAGGATGCTTCAAGGGAACTCATATCAATGATACTTCATCTTCTTTAGGTATCGTAAAGAGAATAATTCAACTTTGTTCCATATTGGGTGTGATGTTGAGAACTAACATTAATTCTTGCAAGGTTTAAGCTGTGGCCTCTTTTTGGCAATGTCTTGTACCTTGTTCATGTTGAAAGGAAGGAACCATAGCTGATATCTAGTTTCATAACAGGTTGATGTGGGTAAGAGGCCAGTGACTGGCCTCCGACTATATCTAGAAGGTAAAAGGAGTAATCGCTTGGCCATCCACTTGCAGCATCTTTCCTCTCTTCCAAAAATCTTCCAACTTGTAGATGATCCAAATGAGAACTTCAGCCAAATGTCTCGTGATCGTAAATACTATGAGAAAGTTTATTGGAAGAACTACTCTCATGTATGCACTGCTCCTGTCGAGGCTGAAGAGGATCTTTCCATAGTAACTGGAGCACAACTGCAGGTTGAGAATCATGGTTTTAAAAATATTCTCTTTTTACGGCTACGCTTTTCAACTGTCTTGGGAGCTATGTCTCTTAAGCAGCCAGAATGGGATGGATCACCCGGGTTGGCACCTAAGTCAGGACTTATATCGACACTAATCAGTCATCACTTCACAACCGTTCAGAGGCCAGCACCAAGGCCAGCTGATGTGAATATAAACTCTGCTGTTTATCCTGGAGGCCCGCCTGTACCTGTCCAAGTCCCCAAGCTTTTGAAATTTGTCGATACAACAGAGCTGACAAGAGGGCCAGAAGAAACTCCTGGGTATTGGGTTGTTTCGGGGGCAAGATTAGTTGTTGAGAAGGGAAGGATCCGTCTCCGGGTTCAGTATTCTTTATTGACTGCAATATTACCTGATGAAGATGGCTTAGAGGAGCAGTAGCAGATTTTTCTCTCACCTCTTATCACCTTGTTTTTCCTCGCACACCATGTATAAACAAATATGAATATGAAAAAAGAAGAGAGAATTGAAACATAAGCGGTCACGTTTACAGGGATAGAACTAGAAGGGATGGTTGAAGGTGATAAGATGATTGGGTGTGCGTTGAGGATGTTGGCTGTATCATTGTTTTCCTTGCTTGCAATTTGTATCTTATAATGTAATTTTTTTTTTCTTGTTTCTAATATCGGCTCCTCAAGTTGATGTATCTAGTAAGGTGTTACACGGACTCTCGATTCGGGTATATATGTGTTTTTTATGTTTTATCATATATGCATTTTGAATCTTTACATCTGTGTTTGAATATACATTGGATACATGTATAACTGAAAAGTGTTTAGGTTAGGTTACGAGGAATCCTATGATGCATGTCATTCTTGATCTGCATGTAATCTAATATCCTTTTTCACACCACAAACAGCCACTTAATCTGCCTTTGTATGTTTCATATTGGCTTCATGTTTACCTATTGAAGTATCTTCTTTTAAAAACTAGAACATATGTAATTAATTCATACATTAGACTTTGTAGATATTATGTTTATATTCAAGGTTTTAGATATAGTTAAAAGACATTATGATAATTAATAGGATTATAATTTTATATTAAGTATTGATGGGCGTCAAAATCACCACGACAAAATAATAGTAATAACAGTAATTAGCAATGTAGAGCAATAAGGTCGAATCCACAGGGATTGGCTATCTAATTTTGCATTTTTTCGTGACCTGAATTGGTGTTGCGATTGCTAACTTTTCCTTATGTAGTCAATCCCTGTAAGACCTGCAAATTGACTCTTGCCAAATTTCTAATTGCGATATGTGTTCGCAATTTAAGATTTCAACAGCCTTGTGATCTAAAAAGCACAACTCAAATCAATGGTCTCAATCACATGGGTCATTTAAATCTGATCTCTATCTCCCTTGATGGAATCCAACTGGCTTTTCCCACTTAGACATGCCAATTTGTGAGTGATGGAAAGGAGAAGGGCTTTGGAAGGCAATTAAACCAAAAGGTTGAAAGTAAAAGGAAAAAAATTGAAATGTCAGAATATAGCACTGACTCATGTAAGGAAAATATAAAAAGAATGTATTAAATGCCAAAGGCGAATTGTGTGTTCAATTGACTGTAGTCACTAAGTATTTATATACATTTTTAATGCTAAAATTTAACTAGAGTTTTCCTAAATATTATCACTAAATAATCCTAACTATTATCACTAAATATAATCACTAAATAATTCAAAATTTAAAAATCAAATTTAAACTAGAATTTAAACTAATTACAAAATTGTAACAATATAAAAATCCTTCAATCTTTATCTAGTCACTTTTTAAAAAAATATTCAACCCTTCAATTTTTATCTAGTCATCTTTGAATCTTCAATCTTTCAATCAAGCCCTCCTCTTTACTTTTTATTTCAATTTAGCTCTTTTTTGTAAGAGTTTGAATTTGATACATTAATTTCATTCCTGATAAGAAAAATTAAATTTAATAATATTTTATTCGATAATTAGCTAAAAATAAATATATTAAAAATATAAATTTATCTTGCTATTAAGCATTATTTAACAGTAGAATTTCAACCAAGGAACTATTTTTGGTTGGAGATCAGTTTTCAAGTACTAAGATATAATATTAGGACTTGTATGAATTTTTACTGTTATTATTGTAATTTGTATGGTTAGGGAAGTTGGGAGGATTGATAGTTGAAAATCTGTTATATGTGTCAAATGCTTAATATGTCGTCATCTAAAAACAAATAAAGAAAAAAGACAAGGAGTGGAGAATCCTAATGGAATACGACTTGGATTTCCACCAATGCCGCGGGCCATTCGAAAAGGTCAACACTATAATGTCAAATGGCGCATACATACGGATATGGTTTGGCATAATAATTTTTTTACGCTCCAACTGAATAAAAAATTCATTTTAATTTTTCATTAATTTTTTTTGTCTCTTTTAGTTATTAAATTTATATATTTTATCAAATCACTTTAAAATAGATGAAAAAGTTAACATTTGTTAACTTTGTTGATATAACATACACGTGAATTGTTATGTGGTTAATTAATTTTTAAAAATTGAAAAGATATTTTTAATATTTTTATACTATTTTAATAATTCTAATGATTTTTAATTTTTTAAAATTTAAAAATTTAATTAAATATTGACTTATTATCTAGATAATAATTTATATGTATGTCACATTAGCGAAGTTTAAAAATATTAAATTTTTTATTTATTTTAAAATAATTTGACAAAAATTGCAGTGGGATATAAATGATGTAGGTTAGGTTTTCAAATGTTTGTACAAAATTTTATTATTCATTGTGATACAATTATGGATGATGAATCACGGGAGAGACAGTTGTATGGTGAGGGACACTATAACGCCATTGCTTTATTATTAGAAGCGTAATTTTGGCTTTTGTTTTGTTTTTTCCCCCTTCCCAACAATGACCACGGCAACCAAACACACTTCCTTTCAAACCTTCTATACGGTAAACACAAGCCAGCAGTTCACTTTTTTTTTTTCCCCTTAAAGAAAGAATATTTTACAAATACAAATATAAATATAAAATGCAAGTAGAATACACAGAAGGATTAAATATGATCCGGATTAAAATTTATATACAATTCATATATTCGGATTAAAAGAATTAGAGAAGTCTATGTACTTAGAAGTATATTGCATTTCGATCACTTTATTAAAAAAAATATAAATTAAATTTTATACCTTTTAAAACATGCAAATTAGTTTCTACATTAAAATTTTTTGTTAAATAATGATGTGGAACATGTTAAAATTTTTTATGGGTAAACTATAAAAATGGTCACTCAACTATACTTTTCGTTTTATTTTGGTGACCCAACTATCAATATTCCGAGCCTTTGTATTCCGAGCCTTTGGTAAGGTTACCGATGAGTTCACCGGGAAAATCGATTAAGTGAAATTATGTGTGGCTTGTAGTGATGAATGTAGGTATATGCATGTGTAACGTATGAGCAACATGCTCGATATGTAATTAGAAATTGGAATAATTGTTATAGGTAAGTAATGAATACAACTAAAGTGAGTGAGAGCAAAAATTTACAAATAAAACTGTTTTAGACAGCAGCACTTACGTGATTTTGAAAAATCACAAAAAATAGTAGAAATTAAATTATAAGTTAAATGAGATATTTATTTAAATATTATTTAGTCTATTTTCATATAAAAGAAACAGAACAAACAAAGGATTTGTATAATTTGATATATTTAAATTTTTGTGAGACTGGTTCAGAATGACTACGTGATCCCCTGTTCTGTCTTGGAAAAATCATTAAAAATTGTAAAAAATAATTAGGTGATATAATTTATATTCCTGAAATTCTGATGAGTCTAGTTTCAAATAAACTAATAAGGTCATCTGAATTCTGTACAAGGAGATAATTGATTTGTAGTGAAGAGAGATTAGAATAGTCAAATAGTGAAACATGGGAAATTTTAATGAATAAACTGTACTAATTGGCAAGACCAAAAATTCTAGAAATTTTATGTATGAAGATATGTGAGTCTAGTTTTAGGGAAAATTAGCGGTTTGTAATTTGTAGCTTTGTAGTTCAAGAAATAAATAATTTAGTGACAGTGATTCAAGTAGACAGATTAATGTGAACATGAGTAATAAGGTATAAGCATGTGATTTAATGATTGTATCAATTAGAGAACTTGTTGTGAGGATTTATCTCGTTGAGGCTTTGGTAAGGCTACAAATGAGTAAGTTGAGAAAGTAAGAACTTAACATTATTTATGCAAGTTATGACAGCTTAGTAGTAAGCTAAATTCATTGCTAATGCTTATTATTTTTACATGTGAACTTACTAAGCTTTATAAGCTTACCCCCTTTTCTTTCCCATGTTTCAGAGTCCTATTAAACAAGCTCGGGCTGAAGGTCGTCGGAGATCACTTCACATTATCAAGCTATCTATGGGTATCTTTATTTATAAACGATTTAAGTTATGGCATGTATAGGGGCTTGACTAAGTCATTTTGTAGATGTGTTAATTAATTTGATTAAACGTATTGCTTCATAATGGTAATAAGGATTATTTTGTATTTAGCCACGAGTTGTGGCTCATATTGGTCATGGAGTTATAATGCTTGTGTATGCATGTGTTTGTTAAAGTTTAAATTATAAGTGAAATTTTGTGGCTCGGGATTTGGTAGAATGTGATGTTAAGTCTGGTAATGCCTCGTACCCAGTTCCGGCGTAGTATACGGGTAAGGGGTGTTACATTAACCCTGCTAGTTTCACTACGTTTTTCTTCTGGCAAAATCACGTGATTTGAGCACCTGCTCCCCGAATTTTTCGGCCGCTAACATGGGTGGAGGCTCTTCCTTCAACCACTACCTGCAAAAGCATGGGAAAAAACAAAGAAAACAAGTATAAAAGGAGAAAATCACACCAAAAGAGGGACCTCCGGAACATTCGGCAATCCACCACAAAGTCCCCCCTAACATCCGGCTATCGAGGATTTTTTTTGGAGCAAATCAAGTAAAAATCAATTCTCAATATCTCACCATCACCACCCATATCAAGCCCACCACCATTTTCCACCTTATCAACCATCATTAACACCTCAAAAAAAAAAACATCCAATTGGCAATTAAGGAAACTTGAGCAATAAAATAAAATAAAATAAAATAAAATAAAATAAAATAAGAAGAGAAGGAGAGATAGAAGAGAGCAGGGAGAAGAAAGGAAAAAAGGGAAGTGAAAACGAGCGGCGCAGCGGTCAGTGCACCACCAGGCCGAGAGAGTCGACGGAGTGAGAAGAAGAAGAAGGTGACCCACGAAAATAGAAGGAAAAGGGGACAAAAAAAAAAAGATAGCCCAACACACACTTACCAGCAACGGCCCAAAATCAGTGCAGGCCACTCCATCTTGAACCCATTTCAGCAGCCCAAAGGAATGGAAACGGGTTGATTTCAGTAGCCCATAACTTTGGGCTTTGGTATATTCTTGACACCTTTTTTATTTACCCATTTAGTCCATATTTTTAGTGTTGTCTTATTTCAATTATATTAACATTTTATGGGCTTTTTGAAATATTATTGTGTGATTTCATTTACAAAATTTAATTTTTAATAAATTCAATTTTTAAAGCAACGAATTGGTTTAGCATTAAATCATCGATCTCACTACTATGTTGGGTGGACATCTTTGATTTTGTGTTGAATATAGAACACCTTTCTAGAAAATAGAAAATTCAATTTTTTAAAAAAATAATAAAATCTTTATTCAAAATTAGTAAAATTTCATTTTTTTTAAAAAAATACATATATATATATATATATATATAGTTCGCTAATTTGCAATTTATCACAATGATTGTCTTTTTGAATAAACAATAAATAACGTCATATCACGATCAAATATTAAATCGTTTTTTAAAATTTGATAGATAAAGTAATAATAATAGTAGATTGTCTTTTTTTTTTCGCTTTTTTTTTAAAAAAAAATCTTATAATACAATAATATGTGATTTGTCAAAATTCTCGATTTTCAATTGGATCACAATTAAATATTGAATTGAACTCGTATTTTGAAAATTAAAATAACACGCGTTTAACAAGACACCAATTTTGGGCGTCACAAGGGTGCTAATACCTTCCTCGTATGTAACCAAATCCCGGACCCTAATTTTCTCTGAATTTTTACTTGGATCTAAAATGGACTCTCAGTTTTTTAGAAACTTTCAAAAATTATTTGTTTCTTTAAAAAGAGAATTTAATAGGTGTCTGATCACACCTAGCAAAAGATCAGTGGTGGCTCCTTTTTTTTTAAATAAATCGAAACCCTGTTTTCAAATTTTCAATAATTTTCTCAACTATTGCCCGAGCAAATTTTACGTCGCGACAGCTGGTGACTCCACTGGGGACCTTTTTTTTTGAGAGTCAAGTCTAGTGTTAAACGCGTGTTATCAAAATTTTTGAAATTCCTTGTTCAAATTAACATTTAATCGTGATCCTTAAATTTTGGTTTTTTGAAAAATCATGCATTTGCATCATGTTGTAAATATTTTTCTAACTTGTTTTATCTTTTTGTTTTTCAGCTCTAAGTTTTTACGATTTTTATTTTTTTTAGTTTTAAAATAAAGACGAAAAGGTTTGTGAGTTTCTCCCAACACACCGTGCACTTGCGTTTTTGCATAACATGAGCTCTCTACCCGGGCTCCGTCCCTGAAGTGGAAGTAAACCTATGCCTTCGTGAGTTAACTCGTTCCTCCGCACAGGCTAGTGAATATTTTCGGGTTACATATGACTTATGCTTTCGTGAGTTAACTTGTCCCTCTGCATAGGCATAAGTAAATGTACTCCCTCGAATTGAACTCGTGAGCCTGTGATGGGCAATGATCGAGGCTCCGTACTAATCTTAGTAGACGATAGTACGAATAATTCGAGTACCTTTCTAGAACCAAAACCACATATAGTGAACCGTACGAGCCACCTAACTAGAGCCATGTCGAACCTTCGTCCGTTTAATAGTCACCAAAATAAGTACATGGGAGAAACACCTCATACCTTTTATTTCTTTTACATTTATACTTTTTATGGAAGGAAATCGAGTCCGTTTAATAAATTGGATCGGGTAGATTATTTGATGAGTATGTGGGCTAGGTTTTTGTAAAGCATGATGGGGCAAAAAAATATAAAAAAGTATAAAAAAATAAAAAAAGGAATAAAAAAAACATGGGTCTGTTTCACCAAAATACATAATTGGATAGTTTAATTTGTTAGATTTTCCATAGTTTTTTCTTCGTTTTATACTTATTACTAACCAAGGCTATTTGTCTTCATTTTATTTTTCGTCATGCATCATAGGTATCTTATTAGAAAGGTGTTGACTAAAGATTGGTTGCCAAAAACGGGTTTCTGATGGAGGAGTCAATTATGCAAGTAACCGAGAAAAATGCCGTAGTCTGAGACTGGTATTTGAAAACCCAGAAAGCAAAAGGGGACAGTTTAAAGGAAGGATGTGTCTTCAATCTTCCCGAGCATGTGACTTCGAATGCTCGTCAAAATAACCTCGAAGACTTGACTAGGATCTGGAAACATTGGGACTCAAACACGAGAGGCATCTTCACTGAAAAGTACGAGGATATAGTTTACTTGATCGCAGTCAATGTAGATGAACAACTGATTCAAGCCATGGTTCGATTCTAGGGCCCAACTTATCAATGTTTCACTTTCAATCAGGAAGATATGACTCCGACCATAGAAGAGTATGCAGCTTTGCTTCGCGTTGATAATGCACAATTTAACAAGATATATGTCAAAGAGTCCAAACCAATGACCTTCAAGAAAAAACTAATGAAGTTGACAGGGATGACTAATACATGGGTTGAAAAACAGATAAAAAAAAGAATGAAGTCGGTTGTGTTCTATGATTTTCTTTTCGAGACTTCAAAACCATCCAGATGTTCTGAATAGAGTGGATTTGTTTGCTTTGGCCATTTACGGATTGATCGTCTTCCCAAAGGTTCTCGGGCATATAGAAGTTGCCATAGTGGATTTCTTCGAAAAGTTGAGGCAAGGAATCAACCATGTCCCAACTATCTTGGCCGAGACTTTCAGATCTCTAAGTAGTTGTAGGAGGAAAGGGGAAGGGCATTTTATTGGATGCGCACAGTTACTTAATGTTTGGATTCTAAGCCACTTCGGGAAAGTGGAGCTCACACCTTTCCATATGTTTTCAAAAACATTCGCTCCATTGGAAGCTTACCTTGGGAAAGATTGGCCAAAGGATGTCACCGAACAGTAGTGGGTCTCGATTTTTCAAAACCTCCGCGCCGAAGATATAACTTGGAGAGCACCATGGATCTGTCCTTGGGTTCTGTTATACAAATGCGAAAGCCAAGGTCGGGTGCCTTTACTCGGATTATAGGGAGGAGTTGGATATGCTCCGTTAATGGTTCAAAGGAAGTTTGCTTCATGACAATTCATACCAGCTACCGAGGGATTGGCATAGTCTGAGTTTGCCTTTACAGGTGAAGGTTACATGAAAAAAGTCCGAGATACTGTAAAGTCTTGGAAGGAAATTTACCTAATGGAGTTAGCTCTCTATGGTGATACTATCACTCAAGACTATGACATATGGAGACAACGATGAGTGAATAGTCAACAAACCTCGCTGACAGATTACACTTTCCAGAATCCTTTCTCAGAAGAAATGCCGTCCGAGCTGGAAATGGCTAGACATGAATTTGAACATGAAAAGGCCAAGTTGTTATGAGATATTGGTTCTCTTCAAGAGGAAAACTACCAGCTAAAGATCGATGTTCAAATTGAAAAATCTAGAACCGAGAAAGTCCATAAAGAAGCTAATATCATGAGAAATAATCTAAGGGATCTTCATTTGGAAAATAAAAAATTAAGAGGCACCATAAAGAATAGTGGGTTGGGAAAATCATCGACAGAATGGAAGGAAGAACTAAGCAACATCAAAGATGGGATGGAATTTTGGAGAGGGAAAGCGAAGAAGGAAGAGGAAAAAGTTGCGCGTGCTATGATAGAGTTAAGGAAGAAGAATGTTGAATACGAAACCGTGTTTGCAAAATTAATGACTAGTCAGTCTGAGCGTCAAGAGCTAAGAGGGAAAATAGGAGATTTAGAAAATACGTTGCAAGCTCATCAGCAATATTTGGATACTCTTCTAAAAGCCCTAGAAGAAAAGAATGGTCAGCACGACAGAGACAATCGCGCCTACAAAAGAGCTCTCCAAGAAAAGGATATACACCTTGGCCATTTGATCAATGAAATTCACAAGCAGCCATGCAAATTGTGCGATTATCAGATGAAGCAAAAATTCTCAGCTGCTAATTCCCTCCAAGCCAAATATCAAGCATGTCAAAGTTCCTAGAACGGGTGAAGAAACAAGGTGTTGTGGATAGGGAATTTGTGTAATAGTTAAAACAAAGATGGTAAAAATGTTTTGTAATGGACTCTTTTGATAAATGAAACACCCAAGTATGGGGCTATCTTGAAATCAACACTTATTTTTTGCATACTTACGCTTGACTGACACTTATTCATTCATTCATTCATACATTCATTCATTTCATGCACATATCACCCTAATCATTCACTAAGGTTAAAACCATATAATCCATAGTTGCAACACTACAAGTCTAGAATCACGCCATTCTTATAGGACGCGTCTAAGAGCTAGAACTATGTAGGCCAAATTCAATGAGAGAATTGAAAGGATGGAAAAGACCCAAAGAGAGTTGCAAGAGCAGTTGGCTAAGTCACAACAAGAAGCAAGAGATCTGATGGTAAGATATCGAGAGGAATCGCTCGAGCAAAGGGATGAAATGGTCAAAATGATGGAGATGATGACAACTTTGGTCAAAGGAAAAGGACCCATGCGGAGCCCTGATATCATAGAACCCCAGTCAAGAGCTAATCAGGATCCACTTTATCCTCTAGGATTCGCTCCACTCCACGCCCATAAAACACAAAGACGGTTTCCCCAATGGGAACCTACATTCGAGGAGCAACATCCTGCACCACCTGCTCATTTAGGGCAAGGGATATTCGTATCGAATCTCGGGGCTAATCCTGCAGATCCAATTGTTTTAGATTTGGATGATCTGGTAGAAATAGCCAGGTTGAAAATAGATGATTATGATGATCAGGATAAGTATAGGAGCCTGGAAGAAAGGCTCAAGGCGATAGAAGGTACTGAAGTTTTCTCTGCACTGAGTGCCAAAGAGCTCAGTTTGGTGCCCGATTTGGTTCTGCCTCTGAAATTTATAATGCCAGATTTTGAAAAATATGATGGAATGAGATGTCCAAAGGCGCATCTTATCATGTTTTGCCGGAAGATGACTGGTTACGTGAATGAGGATAAATTGCTAATACACTATTTCCAGGACAGCTTGGTCGGATCGGCTCTTCGATGGTATAATCAACTTAGTAGAGAAAGGACCCGATCATGGAAAGACTTAGCATCAGCATTTTGTGAACAATACAAGCATGTATCCGACATGGTGTCTGATCGACTAACTCTGCAGATGATGGAAAAGAAGCCGACGGAGACTTTTAGGCAATATGCGCAAAGATGGAGGGATATCTCGACCCAAGTAGAACCCTCATTAACTAAAACTGAGATAACGGTCCTCTTCATCAACACTTTGAAAGTGCCGTTTTACGATAAGTTGGTAGGAAACGCCACGAAAGACTTCATCAACACTTATAGAGAATGCCATTAAGAGTGGAAGGATGGAAGGCCCCGAGAGTTCGAAAAAGGCAGTACCTATAAAGAAAAAAGAGGCAAAAACCCATATGGTGGGAACCGAGAGCCACTACACTTCTAATCCGTACCCAACCCAATCACGACCTCAATATCGCCCACCTCCAAACTTCTATTTTCCTCCCCAAAGCCCTTACTATCAAGCACCTCCTTCTTACCCCGTCTATGCCAAAAATAACCAAAGACCGTTCACCATGTTCCCACCAAATACCATGCCTGCTCAAATCCAACCCAAAAATGAACAAAGACCGGCAAGACCCAATCCTGAAAAACCTCAATTCACCCCTATTCCCATGTCATATGGAGAGCTGTACCCAAAACTATTGGAAAAACAATTAATATCCCCATATTATATGGCACCCCTGAAGCCTCCATACCCAAAATGGTACGATCCTAATGCTAGTTGCATGTACCACGCTGGAAACCAGGGGCATTCTATAGAAAATTGTCTTGCCTTTAAAAGGAGAGTTCAAGGTCTTATTGATGCAAGCATTTTACGATTTGATGGTGCTAGTAATATGGATGGACATCTGCTCCCTAACCATACTGAAGGGAACGTGAGCGCGGTGACAAAGGAAGATAGGTGGCGAGCCAAAAGTTGTGTTTCTGAAATAAAGACACCTTTGCGCAAGGTTTTAGAGGTAATGGTTGAAAAGGGGCTGTTTTTTCATCCCAAAAGAATTTTTAAAGTAGGAAACACAAAAAGTCAATGTGATCTCCATGGTATCGAAGGGCATGACATCCAGTCTTGTGAGGGATTCAAAAAATTACTTCAAGACATGATAGACAACAAGGAGGTCAAGATTTTTAACAGAGTGGAAGAGGCCGATGAAGGAGAAGTATGGGCTTCTGATAATCAATCATTAGGTTCCCCTTATAGCGCTGATCGACCTTTGGTGATTTCTTACGAGGCAAAAAAGGAAAAAGTGAATCCAAAGATGATAATTGAAATTCCATCTCCTTTCCCTTACAAGGACAGCAAGGCGGTACCATGACAATATGATGTCAACATTATCATACCCGAAGGTGAAAAATCGGAAGCTATGACTGGAAGTGTTAGCGAAGTAGGACACTTTACCCGCAGCGAGAGATGTTATTCTCCTGAGGTTGTTGAACCAAGGAAGAAGACTGGTGACTCGAACCAGAAAGGAAAGGCACCGATGCATGAGGCTTTGGTCGAGTTTGAAACTCCGTCTGAACAAGAAGTTAAAAGGCCTGTGAATGAGGAGGAAGCACATGAATTCTTGAAGTTCATTAAGCATAGTGAATATAACACTGTAGAACAATTAAACAAGCAATCGGTACGAATCTCGGTATTATCCCTACTGTTGAATTCAGAATCACATCGGAATGCTTTGCTGAAAGTGTTAAATCAAGCTTATGTGGCGAGCAACATATCTGCTGAAAAGCTTGATAGGTGAGTGAACAACCTGAATGCAGATAATTTCATCTCTTTCAGTGATGATGAAATACCACCAAATGGTAGGGGCTCCGTAAAAGCATTGCACATCACAACTAGTTGCAAGGGTTATATAATACCAAATGTGTTCATTGACAACGGGTTTGCACTCAATGTCATGCCTTTGGCCACGCTTTCTAGGATGCCAATTGATATGTCTTATCTGAGGCCTTGTCACTCTACAGTAAGGGCATTTGATGGGACACGATGAGAGGTCATGGGGAAGATTGAAATTCCTCTAGCAGTGGGCCCATGTACACATGATATCGAGTTCCAGGTCATGGACATCACGCCTTCGTATAATTGCCTTTTAGTGAGGCCTTGCATCCATTCTGCTGGGGTAGTTTCTTCATCTCTGATTGTGTGTCAGAGTCTTAAAAATTTATAGAAAGCATGATCGAGCCTAGAAACTAACTGTGACAACGATGGAGACAAGTGCACCTATCGAACAGTAGTATAGTTTAGTGGCAAGATCGAATTGTTGAACCCAAAGGAACCAAAAGTATTAGTACTAACTTTCTTTTTATTATTTAGCCTAAGAATTAAGGGAATTATTAATTAATCTAAAATTAACTAACTATTAAGCTAAAGACGCTAAGAAAAAGAGAATGAATTTGGGAAAATACTTGTGGGAAAAACTAAGTGATTAAGACAATACCCGAGGAAGAATCCACCTAGACTTCACTTGTTATTTAACTTTGAACCAGACGATTTTTTCACTTGACTTGATCCGTATGATTACCTAATTTATATTAATACCTCTCTCGGGGCTACTAAAGTCTAACCCTAGGTTGATTAATTGAAATCTCTTTCTAATTAAAACCCCTAGAATTGCATTAACTCGATCTATGGACTCCCATATTAGGTTTGAACCTAATCCGGCAGATTTTCGTCATCTTATCTCTAGGGTTGCGATCAACTCCGCTTAATTATGCTAGATCTACTCTTACACAGGGTCTATTCCTCCTCTACCTAAGCACATCAATACTTGAATCAATATCCTGAAATATCAAAACAAGAATTAAGAACACATAATTAATAACAAATCAAATATTTATCATATAGTTCAGAAAACAATAACAAGATCCGTCTTAGGTTTCATCCCCCTCAGGTATTTGAGGGTTTAGTTCATAATTATAAAAGAATACATCTCGGAAGAAAATATAAAACAAAAGATAAGAAAAACCCTAAAACCCCCTGAAGGAATTGAAGAGAAGATCATCTGTCTTGAGTATAACTTCAGCTTCTTGAGATGAATCAACTTGCTTTCTTCGAGTAAATCCCACAATTCTGGCCTCTCTGGCTCAGCTCTTCGGCCTAATTGGACACCCCCTGAAGGTTGGCCTCTAGGGTGTTTATATAGGCTTTTGGAATGACTTTCTTTGCCTCTAAGTACCCTAATCTGAATGAAATTCCTCTTCGTCACGACAGGGATACGCCCATGGCACACGCCCGTGTGAATTGTGGCCAGGCCGTGTTCGGGTCTGCTAATGAGGCACGGTCGTGTGGTCTTGGTCCCAGGCCATGTCAATTTTGTGATTTGGCCCATTTACTCCATTTTAGGCCCGTTTCTCGTTCTCTTCATCCTCCGGTGCTCTCTTGAGTACAAAACATGAAATTAAAGGATTAAAAGCACCAAATTCCACAATTTAAGGCTTAAATCATCCAAAAGTATGCTAAATGTGGGACTAAAATATGTATATAATACGGTTTATCAAATACCCCCACACTTAAGCATTTGCTTGTCCTCAAGCAAAATTCTCAACTCACAATTAAAATGAACTTCCTTGATTCATAATATTTATCAATAATATTCCATCATAATTCAAAGATAATTCATACATTGATAATTTAAGTAAAATGATCTTAAAGATTCAAACAATCAAAGTCATAGTTTTTGTAGCACGAAAAAATATATGTGTTCCCCCTTATCTAAATAATCACCTTTAATTCAAAACCGACAAGAGTTGACATCCTCACTAAAGATTCACTCAATTCACTCAAAGTGCTTAAGGTTCAAAATTAAGCAATCAAAAGTCAAACATGAAAAGTTAATCCCGTAGGCTTGCCTGAAAATCAAATCTCCACCACTGTAAAATGAGATGATATACAAATCAAAAGGTCTTTAAAAAGGGTTGTAATGGGGCTTGGGTTAAAGGTGTGGATAAAAGCTAAATTAGAAGGTTAGAATCGAGATTGAATTGACAATTTACCTAGCTAGAAAAATGAACTAATCCTAAATAATTACATCATTTAAAAACTTGTAATACTAATAACATGAGCTTCTTCTAAAGATGTGGAATTTAAATGTATAAGCTCAATTACATAGAACTAATATTGAATATACTTTGTTTTTTTTAAAGAACAAATCATTACAATAATAAGAAAGAACTTTAACAACTGAAATATAGAACATAGTTAGGAAATTGTTCAAAATCAAATCTCGACAAAAAGGGAGTCAAGGAATGGTGATAACAAATACAAGATGGGTTTTAGGTTAATATTAGTGGGTGAGTCAATAAAAGGGTTGTTAGGATCAAATGGGTTCACTAAGGGTTAATTGTGAGGGTAAGCTTTTTAGTGGAGTGAGTGGGTTAAATCCTAAGTGCCTTTATCATCTCTGTATATTAAATCAATAATGTGGTCTTGACATGTATAATCGAAGCAAGTTCTAGAATAAAAAATCAATGTTGGCACACTCATAATCAAAAAGTAAGCACGAAAGAATGTATGCTCTAAAAGGCTCAAAATCTCACAAAAATTATGGGTTTTTTAATATCAACTTTGTAAATTTCAAACTTCAAGGTAATAATTAGATTCAGGTAGACAACCTAACAAAATTTTAATTTTTGAAAATGGACTTATCATGCTTGATTCTCCAGTCTCCTAAGTTTAAATCATTACTGTACAATTATCAATGATTTAATCCAAAACATATCAATAAAAATCATAAATCACAGGAAATTTCATTCTAATAGTAATATGAGAAAATTACTTAAAGACAAGATATCATTTAGGAATTTGAGAATAATGCAGAAAGTTAGGCACTTTCTCGAAATAAATATTCAACCCCCACACTTAAGATGTACATTGATCTCAATGTACAAAGATATATATGAAATTTAAGAGAAAGGGAGAGGTGAAACTTCCTGAATTTGGATGGCTTTATTGAGTTGGGAGTGTCGTGGTGTGGTGGCCGCCGACAATCTCTGCGCTAGATGAAGAAATTGGGAAGCTCGTGGAGAATTAGCCAGGAAATAATTATAATAATTCAAAATATACTAAATATATATTTAAAGACAAGAAAGATAAAGAGAAAGAAAATAGAAAGTAAAATAAATTAAAAGAAAAGATTAATGGACCGGAGAGTCCTTATCGTTAAATGGTTAGTGGGGTGAGTGTGATTTCTAAGGCTGTGGTGTCGTGGCTATGGTTGTGGTGTGGTGATTCCCAAATAGCCTTTAGTACCTAAATCAAAGAAAATGAAATAAAATAGATTAACTTAAGTAAAAGAAAAACAAAGAAAAGGAAAATAAAGGAGAAGTGAAAATAAAAAGAAAAATTAAATGGACTCAAAGGTCCTTTTCCTGTCGAGTTAATGAAGCGGCCGGCATGAACTTATGTAGATCAGTCTCACAAAGGGAGACTTGCTAGGATCCTTTCGTTTCTTCGACATGGATATTGTTAGATCTAGAGTTATGAGAATAAAGGAAAGAATGAAAATGGAGAGGGGATGTAAAGGAAGAAGAAGGGTGGGGAGTAGGTAAGAAGGGGAGAGGGGTGGTTTAAATAGAAATTTCAAGTCTGGTACGTTCCCACGCCCGTGTACCGTGGGCGTGTTGAGTCACACGGCCGTGTCACATGGCTGTGTTATGCTTCGTTCATTTCTCCTACGCTTATGTGCAGGTCGCCACGCTCGTGTTGCTAAAACAGTGTCGGCCATGGCCGCATCGCACGACCGTGGTGTTTTGTTGAAGGCTGTGGCTTGAAGATATTTTTTGTTCTGTTTTGTACTATCTCTGCCATGTCAGTACAAAAATTCGTAGTATCTACACGGCCACGGCCACGACCGTGTGCAAGGCCTTGTGGTATGGAAATCTGCACTTGGTTAGTTTATAGTTAGGTACTAAAAAGGAAAATTAAGAGTAAAAATAAAAAAAATGTAAAAATTAACCGGGTTAGTACTCGGGTTGCCGCTTGAGAAGCGCTCGTTTATAGTCTTAAGCTAGACTTACCTCTCGTTCGTACATTCATGGTGGTTTTAGGAGTTGAAAGTCCTTCCTCATGCTATCAATCCTTTTATCAGTATATAGCTCAAGTCGAGTAGCGTTTAATTTAAAAGTGCCGAATATAGGATTAATCACCTCAACTATTCCGTATGGGAAAACCTTGAGTATCCTAAAAGAATTTCTTTGTTTGTATTAGGGTTAAGAGGAGGTATTCGAGGGTCTGCCTTATCTAACAATACCTGATCTCCGATCTTAAATTCATTTTTCCCATAGAATGATGTTGGTTCTGCTTTGTGTATTCCTAATTTCTCCTTAAAGTGTGTCTTCCACTCGTCTAGTTCATCTATCTGAAGCCTTCGTTCCTCATGAGTTATTTCCTTGTTGGCATGAGGTCTAAGATCTGGCTCAGTTGTGTAGTTCTTGAAAAGAAGGTTTAACCGAATGGTTATTAATAGAATTTATGTTCTTACCTTGATTACTCAATGTCCTAGCCGAGTCAAGTACCTAGAGACTGATTGATTCGTCACCTACACAAAGTATGAGTTCACCTGTACTGACATCAATTTTAGTACTAGCAGTTGCTAAAAAGGGCCTTCCTAAAATTAAGGGGATACTATTATCCTTATCCATGTCTAAAACGACAAACTCTACTAGGAATATGAATTTATCAATTTTTACAAGTACATCTTCAATTATACCCCTAGGAATTCTAATAGTTTTATCAGCTAATTGAATGCTCATCCTAGTTTGTTTGGGTTTCCCTAGACCTAGTTGTTTAAACATTTTATAAGGCATAACGTTTATGCTTGCCCCTAAATCAAATAAAGCATTATCAACAGATAAACTACCAATTAAGCATGGAATTGTAAAACTCCCTAGATCCTTTAATTTTCGTGGTAGTTTATTTTGCAACATTGTTGAGCACACTGCGTTTAGTTTCACATGCGATTCCTCGTCCAACTTCCGCTTGTTTGTTAAAAACTCTTTTAAGAATTTCCTTGAATCTGGCATCTGCGAAAGAGCTTCAAGAAATGATAAGTTAATATGTAATTTCTTTAAGAGTTTAAGGAATTTACCGAATTGTTCGTCTGTGTTATCCTTCTTCATCGCATCAGGATAAGGTATACGAGGTTGGTATTCTTTAATTAGTGGTTTTGGCTTATCATGACTTACCTCGTTCTTACCTTTCTCTACCAAATTTTCTTGGCTTAATTTAGGCTCATCTAAACCTACACTATCCTGAGATGTTATGGCTTGAAGTTGCTCCTTTGGGTTAGTCTCAGTGTTGCTTGGCAAGCTGCCTTATGGACATTCAGAGATCAGCTTAGCGAGTTGCCCTAATTGGTACTCGATCCCTTGAATCGATGCTTGTTGATTTTTAAGTGTTGTTTCGGTGTTTTGCAGACGTGTTTCTATCACTGTGATTTTTGTCAGCATCTCTTCAAGGTTCGGCTTCTTTTCCTGTGGGTACGACTGTTGTTGGAAGTTTGGAGGGGGTTGTTGTCTCTGATTTCCTTGACCACCCCATGAAAAATTGGGGTGGTTCCTCCAACCTGGATTATAAGTATTACTATAAGGGTTATTTTGAGATTTAAAATTGTTACCCATATAGTGAACTTGCTCGTTCTCGGCGCTCAGGTTGTAAGGTGGATAGTCTGTGTTGTTCATCTCTTCTCCATTCGTATCACAGTACATAACTGGATGTACCTGCAAAGAATTACATACGCCATCAATCTTTTTATTTAACAGTTCTACCTGGTTTGATAGTATGGTTACTGCGTCGAGGTTGAAAACACTGACTGCTTTTGTTGGCTTGGTCCTTGTGACTTGCCACTGATAGTTATTCAGTAACATCTCTTCAATAAACTCGTAAGCCGCCTCAGGTGTTTTGTTATTCAATGTTCCGCCGGTGGCTGAATCTATCAATTGCCTTGTTGAGGGGTTCACACCATTGTACAAAGTTTGGACCTGCAGCCACAAGGGTAATCCATGGTGTGGACACCTTCTTAATATATCTTTATATCTTTCCCATGCATCATAAAGTGTTTCTAAATCCATCTGCACAAAATAAGAGATATCATTCCTTAACTTGGCCGTTTTAGCCGGCGGAAAATATTTTAACAAAAATTTTTCGGTCATTTGTTCCCATGTAGTGATTGATCCTCGTGGAAGAGAATGCAACCACTGTTTGGCTTTATTCCTCAAAGAAAAGGGAAATAACCGAAGACGGATGGCATCATCAGAAACACCATTTATTTTGAAAGTATCGTAAAATTCTAGGAAATTCGCCAAGTGATTGTTTGGATCTTCATCCTGCAAACCGTCAAACTGAACAACTTGCTGTATCATCTGAATTGTGTTAGGTTTCAGTTCAAAATTACTTGCAGCAATAGTAGGTCTAATAATACTTGACTCAGTTCCTGTTAAATTAGGTTTAGCATAATCATACATAGTTCGAGGAGCATGATGTTAGGTCGCCTCTGGAGGTAGCGGATTATTCTCAGCCATCTCTTCGGTGGTATTGGTGTCGACTTCTTGCTCTTCTTCTATGTAGTTTAAGCTTCGCCTTATTTCTCTATGATTTCTACGAATAGTACCTGCAATATCACTGTCGTAAATTAGGGGTCCTGTCGGGTTCCTTCTAGTCATAAACTAGAGGTACCTGCTAGGAATAAATAAAAGAAGGAAAATTAGTAAGGTTGAAAGCGAAATACAAATAAAAATAATTTGCAAAAAATAAAAATGGCTAAAGTAATAAAAATTGAGCGTTCTTAGTATTTTAGTTCCCCGGCAACGGCGCCAAAAACTTGATCATGTGTCAGAGTCTTAAAAATTTATAAAAAGAATGATCGAGCCTAAAAACTAACTGTGACAACGATGGAGGCAAGTGCACCTATCGAACAGTAGTATAGCTTAGTGGCAAGACCGGATTGTTGAACCCAAAGGAACCAAAAGTATTAATACTAACTTTCTTTTTATTATTTAGCCTAAGAATTAAGGGAATTATTAATTAATCTAAAATTAACTAACTATTAAGCTAAAGATGCTAAGACAAAGAGAATGAATTTGGGAAAATATTTGTGGGAAAAACCAATTGATTAAGACAATACCCGAGGAAGAATCCACCTAGACTTCACTTGTTATTTAACTTTGAACCAGACGATTTTTTCACTTGACTTGATCCGTATGATTACCTAATTTATATTAATACCTCTCTCGGGGCTACTAAAGTCTAACCCTAGGTTGATTAATTGAAATCTCTTTCTAATTAAAACCCCTAGAATTGCATTAACTCGATCTATGGACTCCCATATTAGGTTTGAACCTAATCCGGCAGATTTTCGTCATCTTATCTCTAGGGTTGCGATCAACTCCGCTTAATTATGCTAGATCTACTCTTACACAGGGTCTATTCCTCCTCTGCCTAAGCACATCAATACTTGAATCAATATCCTGAAATATCAAAACAAGAATTAAGAACACATAATTAAGAACAAATCAAGTATTTATCATATAGTTCAGAAAATAATAACAAGATCCGTCTTAGGTTTCATCCTCCTCAGGTATTTGAGGGTTTAGTTCATAATTATAAAAGAATACATCTCAAAAGAAAATATAAAACAAAAGATAAGAAAAACCCTAAAACCCCTTGAAGGAATTGAAGAGAAGATCTTCTGTCTTGAGTATAACTCCGGCTTCTTGAGATGAATCAACTGGCTTTTTTCGAGTAAATCCCACAATTCTGGCCTCTCTAGCTCGGCTCTTCAGCCTAATTGGAAGCCCCCTGAAGGTTGGCATCTAGGGTGTTTATATAGGCTTTTGGAATGGCTTTCTTTACCTCTAAGTACCCTAATCTGAATGAAATTCCTCTTCATCACGACAGGGGCACGCCCATGGCACACGCCCGTGTGAATCGTGGCCAAGCCGTGTTCGGGTCTGTTAATGAGGCATGGTCGTGTGGTCTTGGGCCCAGGACTTGTCGATTTTGTGATTTGGCCCATTTACTCCGTCTTAGGCCTGTTTCTCGTTCTTTTCATTATCCGGTGCTCTCTTGAGTATAAAACATGAAATTAAAGGATTAAAAGCACCAAATTCCACAATTCAAGGCTTAAATCATCCAAAAGTATGCTAAATGTGGGATTAAAATATGTATGTATTACGGTTTATCAATCTCTCCATCAAAAATTAAAGTTTATCATGGATAGCCGCTTGATCACAGTCGCTGGTGAAGAAGAAATTGTTGCATCTATCTCTGTTGACGCACCCTACATCGAAATAAAAAAAGATATAGTAGAATGTTCCTTCCGTTCCTTCGAATTTATCAATGCTACATTTTTTGCTAAAGGAAATAGGATTCCCACACCTAAGCTGTCAAAGAATACCAAGATGAGAATTAAGCTGACTGTGGGAAAGGGAGCCCGGACGAAGAAAGGTTTAGGAAGATATCGACAAGGGATAGTTAGAGCACTAAAACCAGTACACCACAAGGCTCGATACGATTTAGGGTTCAAGTCAGATATACGATAAAGAAGAAAACTGTTGCAGAAAGATCAAGAAAGGATGATTACAAGAGCCTCAGGTCGGGAATTGGAATGGGAGCCCATAGCATATCCTCCTTTGTCAAAAACATTTACATCTGCAGGAATGATGTACCTAGGGCAAGATAATTCATGAAGCACGCTGTTATTGATTGAAAGGGGTCTTTAGAATGTCAGTATAAATGTTATTGACAAAGGGGATGATGCAATTAAAGATGTGTCAATGATATGCCCTAGTCCTCCTGGATCCGTTTTGAACAATTGGACTGCTATGGATCTTCTTGTAGTTTCTAAGTCCTATCCAGAGTAATGCTCAATGTTAACTCTCTTTTTTTGTGTGCCGCTAAGTAATAGTTGGATTCTTTTGTAAGAGCATATCTTTGCTCTTTATCATTTAAATGAACATTAATGGAGATGCATTTTGTCATGGTCTTTTCATTCTCATTAACTTCATAATTATTCCCTCTTCTCACAGCCTGTCCTTACATGTATCTCATATCACGCCATAACATTATGCTTGTTGGTTCCAATACTTTGATGCTCCTCTATAGTTTTCTTTTCCATTCAACTTTCAGGTGCTCAGATATCAACGACATTAGCAACCCCGTTACAAGTCTTGAAATCGATTTCGAGGAAACTATTTATTTAGGAGAATTAGAAGTTGAGGAAAATGCTGAAGATTATGTCTCATCTTCTGACTTACTAAGAATGGTAGAACAAGAAGATAAATAGATTTTACCCCATCAAGAATCGGTTGAGACAGTAAATTTGGGAAATGAAGAAAAGAGACAAGAAGTGAAGATTGGGACTTCCATTTCAGATAACACCAAACATGATTTGATCGCCTTGCTTCACGAGTACAAAGATGTATTTGCATGGCCGTATCAGGACATGCTAGGTTTGAACGAGGATGTAGTGGTCCATAGACTCCCACTGAAACCAGAATACAAACCTATTCAACAGAAGCTAAGATGAATGTGACCTGAAATGCTGTTAAAGATAAAAGAAGAAGTCAAGAAACAATTTGATGCTGGCTTCCTACAAGTCTCCAAATACCCAGAATGGGTAGCTAACATAGTCCCAGTACCGAAGAAAGAAGGCAAGGTACGGATGTGCATAGATTATCGCGATCTGAATCGAGCAAGTCCTAAAGATAATTTTCCCTTGCCACGCATCGATACGTTGGTGGATAACACTTCTTAAAACATTCATTGTTTTCTTTCATGGATGGATTCTCGGGTTATAATCAGATAAAGATGGCTCCTGAGGATATGGAGAAAACTACCTTCGTAACGATGTGGGGGGCATTCTGCTATAAGATGATGCCGTTCGGATTAAAGAATGCTGGGGCAACATATCAGAGAGCCATGGTGATGTTGTTCCATGACATGATGCACAAAGAAATAGAAGTCTATGTCGATGATATGATTGCCAAATCTCGGGGGGAAAGAGAGCATGTTGGGAACCTTAGGAAGTTGTTCGAAAGACTAATAAAGTTTTAGCTGAAACTTAATCCAGCCAAGTGTACATTTGGGGTTACCTCGGGAAAATTACTAGGTGAAGAGGTGTTGAGATTAATCCAGATAAGATAAAAGCCATACAAGAACTACCACCTCGGCGCACACAAAAAGAAGTCAGAGGGTTTTTAGGGAGGTTGAACTTCATCGCTCGATTCATTGCTCAACTTACCAACCAGTGTGACCCAATTTTTCGACTCTTTCGAAAACATAATCCGGGAGAATCGAACGAGGAGTGCCAAGTGGCTTTTGACAAGATAAAACAGTATTTGTCTAGCCCTCCGGTGCTAGTATTGCCAACTCCCAGAAGACCATTAATATCGTATCTGACTGTGTTCAAAAATTCAATGGGTTGCGTATTGGGGCAACATGGTGAGTTGGGGAAAAGAGAAAAGGCGATTTGCTATCTCAGCAAAAAGTTCACAAAGTATGAGGCAAAATATTTGTCAATTGAAAAATTCTGTTGTGCTTTGGTTTGGGTAGTTTGGAGGCTCAGGCAATATATGTTGTATCATACGACATGGTTAATTTCAAAGCTGAACCCAATAAAGTACATGATGGAATCACCTACACTCTCAGGAAGAATGGCACGATGGTAGATCCTACTATCGGAGTACGACATCGTCTATGTGAGCCAAAAGTCGATAAAGGGGAGTGCAATAGCTGACTTCTTAGCAACTCGAACACGGAGGAATACGAGCTGTTGAGATTTGATTTCCCAGATGAAGACTTGATGTGCATTACAGAAAAAGAATATGAGTCGTCAAAAGAGAAATCATGGAAGATGAGCTTTGATGGTCCATCGAATGCATTGGGGCATGGGATTGGAGCAGTCTTAGTGTCACCAGAAGGGAACCATTACCCGCTCACTACTAGATTAAATTTCTTCTGTACCAATAACATAGCGGAATATGAGGCTTGCATCATGGGACTTCATGTATCTATTGAACGAAACATCGAAATCTTAGAGGTGTACGGGGAATCAGCGTTGGTGATTTACCAAATCCGTGGAGATTGGGAAGTGAGAGATTCAAAATTAGTTAAATATTGCGATCTAGTTGCGGAATTGATTAAAGAATTCAAAGAAGTGACTTTTAATTACTTCCCACGAGAAGAAAACCAATTGGCTGATGCCCTGGCCACTTTGGCTTCAATGTTCAAAGCAAACAGAGAAACGGAAATAATGCCTCTCCAAATGATCATATATGAGGTCCCTGCACATTGTTTTAGCATTGAAAAAGAGACAGATGGATAACCATGGTTCCATGATATCTTAGAATATGTCAAGAATCAAAGGTATCCCGAGCAAGCAAATGAGAACGACAAAAGAACAATCAGAAGAATGGCAGTGGGATTTGTTCTTGATGGGGATATCCTGTACAAAAGAGGAAAAGGTCAAGTGTTTCTGAGATGCATGGATGCTGTTGAAGCCAGAAAAATACTTGAAGATGTCCATGAAGGAATTTGTAGGACGCATGCCAATGGTTTGACTATGGCTAGGCAGATTATGAGACTCGGTTATTACTGGCTGACGATGGAAAACGACTACATTAGTTATGCACGAAAGTGCCACAAATGTCAAATTTATGGCGATAAAATTCATGCAGCCCCTTCGCCGTTTCATGTCATGACTTCTCCGTGACCTTTTTCTATGTGGGGTATGGATGTTATAGGGCCAATTTCCCAAAAAGCTTCTAATGGACACCGATTCATTTTTGTGGTTATAGATTACTTCACAAAATGGGTAGAAGCCGCTTCGTTTGCTAATGTGACGAAGACTGTAGTTTGCAGGTTCTTAAAAAAGGAAATCATATGTCGATATGGTTTGCCTGAGAGAATCATTTCAGATAACGCTTTAAATGTGAACAACAAGATGATGAAAGAAGTGTGCGAGCAATTTCAAATAAAGCATCATAATTCCTCACCCTATCGCCCAAAGATGATCGGATCAGTAGAAACGGCTAACAAAAATATTAAGAGAATTATTGGGAAAATGACCGAGACATATAAAGACTAGCACGAGAAGCTACCATTCACTTTGTATGCATATCGCACATCTGTGCGAACATCTACGGGAGCAACTCCTTTCTCTCTGGTCTATGGAACGGAAGCTGTGCTGCCCATCGAAGTTGAGATCCCCTCTCTACGAGTCTTAATGGAGTCGAAACTAGAGGAATTAGAATGGCGAAGAAAAACGCTTGAAGGTAATCTGTCATGGACAGATGTACCAGAAGAGAATGATCACGACCCATGACAAGAAGGTTCGGCCAAGAGAATTCCGCGAGGGAGAACTCATACTAAGAAAGATTCTCCCAATACAAAAAGACCTTCGAGGAAAATGGGCACCAAATTGGGAAGGGCCATAAGTCGTAAAGAAGGCCTTCTCGGGTGGAGCTTTGATTCTCACTGAGATGGATGGGAAGGAGTTACCTAATCCAGCGAACTCAGATGCCGTGAAAAAGTACTATGCCTAAAAAAAATTGTCAAGATGAAAACCCAGAAAGGGCATCTTGATAAACAAAAAAGATTAGGATGAAAACCTGAAAGGGCATCCTAATGAAGTAGATTTAGGCTTAAGGAGCAAGGCGATTTGAACAGGGAGTCAAATGGCGAGATTACAATATTTGAAGCATTCTCGGAAGCTCGAAATCTTCTACACAAGAAGCCACGCTCGAAAAGATCCTTAACTAAGAAACATGGAAAAGTTCATGCGTTGAATATCTAGAGCATTTGTAGCCATTGAATGTGATTTCTTTTCTTTATGATGCTTTTAACTATTCTTGGTCAACTTTCTTTGATTGTTGCTTTTGAAATAAATATGAACGTGAGATATCCCTTTCATACCTGCTTTGCCATTTTCATGCATCTCATGTATGGTTTATTTAAACAATAAATAGTGAAATGACATAATCTAAACAAAAGGAATGTGGAGTATTACCCGGATGAGAATTTGGTAAGTACAAGAGCCTCAAAGCAAGGACAAAGTTCAGCAGGGGGCAAAAGGGTGATATACGAGAAACCCAGATTACTCGTAAAGCTTGAGGATGGGTACAAAACTTGAAAGGGAAGTCAAGAATCAAAGCAATGAATGCAGATCATCATGAAAATCGCAACGAAAAGAGATATATGACAAACAAGCCTAACGCCCATGGCATAATCATGTAGGCATAAAAGCATTTAAGACAAATACGTGTATATCATGATAACATTATGCATGACATATACAGGTACTCCAGTAGAGCAAGAGGTTTTGATGATAGCTGTACTGAATCAAGGAAAAAGAAGACATCCGAGTTCCACCAGATGATATGTTTTGAAATTCTGATATTTTAAAAAAAATATTTCATTTCAGTTTTTCCAAAAAAATCAACTCATAATACAAGAGGTGAGTTGAGCCTCGAGTCACATGCCGAGGTATTTTAAATTTCTGTTTCAATTTCAATTTCTTTTTCAAAAATCAACTCATAATGCAAGAGGTGAGTTGAGCCTCTGGTCACAATCCGAGGTATTTTTTTTAATTTCCTTTTCAAAAAATCAAATCATAATGCAAGAGGTGAGTTAAGCCTCGGGTCACACGCCGAGGTATTTTTTTTAATTTCCTTTTCAAAAAAATCAACTCATAATGCAAGAGGTGAGTTGAGTCTCAGGTCACATGCCGAGGTATTTTTTTAATTTCCTTTTCAAAAAAAAAATCAACTCATAATGCAAGAGGTGAGTTGAGCTTCGCGTCACACGCCGAGGTATTTTTTTTAATTTCCTTTTAAAAAAATCAACTCATAATGCGAGAGGTGAGTTGAGGCTCGGGTCACACGCCGAGGTATTTTTTTAGTTTCCTTTTCAAAAAAAAAATCAACTCATAATGCAAAAGGTGACTTAAGCTTCGGGTCACACGCCGAGGTATTTTTTTAATTTCCTTTTCAAAAAAAAAAATCAACTCATAACGCAAGAGGTGAGTTGAGTCTCGGGTCACATGCCGAGGTATTTTCAATTTCTATTTCAATTTCAATTTCTTTGTCAAAAAAATCAACTCATAATGCGAGAGGTGAGTTGAACTTCGGGTCACACGCCGAGGTATTTTTTCAATTTCCTTTTCAGAAAAATCAATTCATAATGCAAGAGGTGAGATGAGTCTCCGGTCACACTCCGAGGTATTTTCAATTTCAGTTTTTCCAAAAAAATCAACTCATAATGCGAGAGGTGAGTTGAGCTTCGGGTCACACGCCGAGGTATTTTTCAATTTCTTTTCAAAAAAAAAAAAAAAACTCATAATGCGAGAGGTGAGTTTAGTCTCGGGTCACACTCCAAGGTAATTTCCAATTTCTATTTTCAATTTCTGTTTTTCAATTTCTGTTTTTCAATTTCTATTTTCCAAAAATCGACTCATAATCCGAGAAGTGAGTTGGGCTTCAGACCGTATGCCGAGCTATTTTTGATTTCTATCTTTTCAATAACAATAAAAAGGACTGTGGGATAGTCCAACAAAATCCAGTTCTGTGAAGTCTTAGCACTATCTCTGTTTCACAGCGATGAACAAAGAGGGGCAGCTATAAGCACTAAACTTTGTCTGGCTCGATTTCGTGTTTAATTTTCAAAATTTAAAAAAATTAAAAAAAATTTGAAATTACATTGATTCCTTAACTTTTCCAAAATCATATTTGACCCCTAAACTTTTCCAAAATTGTATTTGATCCCTCAACTTTTCCAAAATCACATTTTTGACCCTCATCTTTATCAAAATTACACTTTAACCCTTTGACTTTCTCAAAATTACCCTTTGACCCCGCTAGTTTCACTACATTTACGATTTCATCCTTCTGGCTAAATAACGTGATTTGAGTACTTGCTCCCCGGATTTTTTGGCCGCCAGCATGGCTGGAGGCTCTTCCTTCAACCACTACCTGCAAAAACATAGGAAAAAGTAAAGAAAACAAGTATAAAAGGAGAAAATCACACCAAAAGAGGGACCCCCGGAACATTCGGCAATCCACCACAAAGTCCCCCTAACATCCGGCTATCGAGGATTTTTTCGGAGCAAATCAAGTAAAAATCAATTCTCAATATCTCACCATCACCACCCATATCAAGCCCATCACCATTTTCCACCTTATCAACCATCATCAACACTTCAACAAAAAAAAAAAATCCAATTGGCAATGAAGGAAACTTGAGCAAATAAAATAAAATAAGAAGAGAAGAGGAGGAGAGATAGAAGAGAGAGGGGAGAAGAAAGGAAAAAAAAGGGAAGTGAAAAGGAGCGGAGCAGCGGTCGGCGCACCACCAGGCCGAGAGAGTCGATGGCGTGAGAAGAAGAAGGTGACCTACGAAAATAGAAGGAAAAAGGGAGAAAAAGAAAAAAAAAGGTAGCCCAACACACACTTACCAGCAGCGGCCCAAAATCAGTGCAGGCCCACTCCATCTTGAACCTATTTCAGCAGCCCAAAGGAAGGGAAATGGGTTGATTTCAGCAGCCCATAACTTTGGGCTTTGATATATTCTTGACACCTTTTTTATTTACCCATTTAGTCCATATTTTTAATGTTGTCTTATTTCAATTATATTAACATTTTTATGGGCTTTTTGAAATATTATTGTGTGATTTCATTTACAAAATTTAATTTTTAATAAATTCAATTTTTAAAGCAATGAATTGGTTTAGCCTTAAATCATCGATCTCACTACTATGTTGGGTGGACATCTTTGATTTTGTGTTGAATATAGAACACCTTTCTAAAAATTAGAAAATTCAAAAAAAAATTTAAAAAAATAAAATCTTTATTCAAAAATTAGTAAAATTTCATTTTTTTAAAAAAATACACACACACACACATATATATATATATATATATAGTATGCTAATTTGCAATTTATCGCAATGATTGTCTTTTTGAATAAACAATAAACAACGTCAGATCACGATCAAATATTAAATTATTTTTTAAAATTTGATAGATAAAGTAATAATAATAGTTGATTGTCTTTTTTTTCACTTTTTTTTTTAAAAAAAATCTTATAACACAATAATATGTGATTTGTCAAAATTCTTAATTTTCAATTGGACCACAATTAAATATTGAATTGAACTCGTATTTTGAACATTAAAATAACACGCGTTTAACGACACCAATTTTGGGCGTCACGAGGGTGCTAATACCTTCCTCGTACGTAACCGACTCCCGAACCCTAATTTTCGAATCTAAAATGGACTCTCATTTTTTAGAAACTTTCAAAAAATATTTGTTTCTTTAAAAAGAGAATTTAATAGGTGTCCGATCACACCTAGGAAAAGATCAGCGGCGACTCCTTTTTTTTTTTAAATAAATCGAAACTCTGTTTTCAAATTTTCAATAATTTTCTCAATTATTGCCCGAGCAAATTTTACGTCGCGACATTTAACATTTTAGTTCTAATTCTAAAAAATTCAATAAATTTGGCCCTCAATATTTAAAAAAATTGTCAATTTAATCTTAACTCTAGAAATTTTAAAACCATTCTTTTTTTTTTTTTAAAAAAAATCATTTTTAACCATTTATAACTCATCGCCTAACTAGTGATGGCAACAAGACGCAATGGTTTTTTGTCTGCCTCAGCCCGACCCAATGCTCTACCGCCATGCTCTGACCCCGACTTTAAAAAATTTAACCTACTCTAAACCTGAACCCAAAAATTAATAGTATACTCGACTCCAATCCGACTCAAGTTTAATTTTTTTTATTTTTTTGTAAAATTGTGATTAATTATTATTTTTAAAAACAAATTGAAAAGTTTTGGCACAATTTCTTATTAGATTTGCTTAATGATTTATCTCAGGAGTTATGTGCTAATGTATATTTACACACATACTATGATTACAACACAAAAGAAAAAAAGAAGGAACAAAAATTTCTTTAATAAATTATTAAATTAAGAAGATAGAAAAAGGAGAAAATAACCTTACAAGGGTGAAAGAGGACTAGTATAGAGGCATTAGAATGAGACTAGTAGTGATAAATTTTAGGGATTTTTAATTTAATTAATATTTAATATATAGAGAGAGTAATTTCGTAAATATCTCGAGGAGGGGGTAGATGGTTTCATTCTAAACCTGACCTGACTGTTTTCAAAAATTAACCCGCTCCGCACTGACCCCTAACTTCAATAAAAAAACTTGACCCTATCGGGTCAGATTTAGGGTTTTTTGTCATCCTTATGACTAACTCATGTGATATATTAAAATAAGGTAAAAAAAAAAAACTCTTTTTCAAGTCACTTGCAAAAGAACTCTAAACAGTTGGGATAAAACATAAAAAAATTTAAGATCCAAAATAAAATAAAGACATTAAAAATGTTATCTGTTTGAGTAGTAATGTAGTCAATTATTCCAAATAGGTTCCAAATCAATTGGTTGATCTAGTGTGGAGCCTAAATCATAGTTAAAAAAAATTATTGTAAGTGACTTGAAAGAGGGTACTTTTTTTTTTAATATCTCACATGGGTTAGTCGATATGTTATAAAGGGCTAAAAATGACTTTTTTTTTAAAAATTTTTTTTTAGAGTTAGGACTAAATTGCTAGATTTTGTAAATGTTGGGGGCCAAATTTATTAATTTTTTTAGAATTAGAACTAAAATGAAAAATTTTATAAACATTGAAGGCTAATTTTTTTTATTTTTTTTATATTTAGGATCAAATTTATAGAATGTGTAAACATTAGAGGGCTAATTTTATTATTAGACCAATAAAAAAAAGCCCACATCAACTCAGAGTGACTAAAATATTTAATTTCAAAAATTTAATGACTAAATCGAAAAAATTAATAAAAAAGGTCATATTGGCAGGAATTTAATTTAATTGTTTTTATTTTTTATATTAAAGAAAAATAAAATTATATTTTTAATTTTTAATTTTTTATTTTGAAGTAAATAAGAGCATTTTTTAGTATAGACTTAAAACTTAATATTTTTTTATTTATATATTTATTTATGGAAAGAAAAACATAATATATGCATATATATATTAAGGGCATTTTTGTAAAATAATTTAGGCAGGGTGGAACGGATTTACCTCAAATCGAACCCTGACCCAATTATTTTTCTAACTTCACCCAAGTTGATCTACCCCAAATTCGAATTTTTAAAAAAAATAAAACCCAACCCTAACGGGCCGACCCAGGTTGTAATCGTGGGGTTTTTTTTTTAACCATCTGCTCGCCCAAGGTGTTGAAATGTAAAAGCGTCCAATACCTAAGAGCAAGCCTTGTCTGTGCCTCAAATTCATAATTAAAAGACAATAATTATAAAAGTTAAAGCAGAGCCAATATTATTTATGATCTATGTTTTCTCTCTGTGAAACGAGAATTCTGATACTAATCTTGTGGATGAATTGATACCAAAAAAGGTTCGATTCAGAGATAGAGATGATAATACGCGTAGTGATATGATGATCGATCTGACAATGGATCAACCAATCTCTTGGAAGGATAAACTTGTACGCTAGTCTTCCAAGTCTGGATACAATGACTCAGAGGAAAAGGAAGATTTTGATATCTTGGAAGGGGATATCCAAAAATCCTTTGTGAATGAATTGCCTTCTATCTCTTTCTCTGACAGGATTCATCAAATTCTCATTCAAGGTATGGATAACACAATAGTCTTAAAACTATTGGGTCATAACATTGGTTTTTCGATTTTGGAGAATAAAATCTATAGTTTGTGGAAGCCCTCAGCTCCTCTACACATGATGGATATAGAAAATGGGTATTTTCTTGTTAAATTCTAGAATAAGATTGATTGTGAGAAGGTTCTCTCTGAAGGTCCTTAGACCCTTTTTGGTCAGTACTTAACTATACAACCCTGGACGATGGCTTTTGACCCTTCCCAGGCTTTTCTAAATGTGGTTATGGCATGGATCAGATTTCCTGGTCTACCTAGATATCTGTATAATCATAAAATTTTGGCAGAGATAGGAGGAATGGTTGGGAAGGTTGTCAAGTTAGACTTGAACACTGACAGTAGGGTGAGAGGCCGTTTTGCTTGGATGGCTGTCTATATCAATTTGGAGAGGCCTTTGGTGTCTCAAATTTTAATCAATAGGCGTTCATAAATGGTGGAGTACGGATCTCTTCTGACCATTTGCTTTCACTTTGGAAGATATGGTCATGTAAAGGACAACTGCCCTTACCGAAGTACTGAAATCATCATGGAAAAGGAAATAGCTCAACTGGAAAAACCACTGGAAATTCACAGTATGGTCGAGGATGGTTAGGAGAAGGGAGACGAAAATTACGGGTCATGGATGATCGTTGAAAGGGAACCTAGGCGAAAATTTATGGATAATATGTGATAAACCGTAATTATAACATATTTTAATCCCACATTTAGCTTACTTTTGGATCATTTATCCCTCAATTTATGTAAAAAGGTGCTCTTAATCCTTTCTTTTCATGTCTTATACCCAGGAAAGCACCCGAGGATGAAAAGAACGTAAAACGGGCCCAAAACGGAGTAAATGGGCCATATCACGAAATCCAAACGGCCTGGCCCAAATAGCACACGACCGTGCCTTGACGAGCATTTAGAACACGGCCTCACCCCGATTTACACGGCCGTGCCTCATTAAAGAAATCCGAACACGGCCCAAAGACTAGTCACATGGGCGTGTGACATGACCATGTCCCTGTCGTGCCTCAACTTAGAAATCCGAACACGGCCTGAAGACGAGTCACACGGGCGTATGACATGGCGTGCCCCTGTCGTGGACTTAGACAAATTCAGTCAGAAAAGGATACTTAGGGAGAAAGAATCGCATTCCAAGAGCCTATAAATACCCCCTAAGTGCCACCTTTGGAAAGGCGTCAAAGCTAGGCCAAAGAGCCAAGCCGAGAAGGTCAGAGTTGAGGGAATCACTCAAAGATAGCCAGTTGATCCATCCCAAGAAGCCGGAGTTATACTCAAGACGGTGGATTTCTCCTTCAATTCCTTCAGGGAGTTTTAGGGATTTCTTATGTTTTGTTTTATCTTTTCTCTTGAGATGTTTTCTTTAGTTGTCATGAACTAAACCCTTCAGATACCTGAAGGGGATGAAACCTAGATGAATCTTGTTATTTGATTTCTGAATTATATGATAATTACTTAGTTTGTTCTTAATTATGTTGCTTGATCCAAATCTGATGTGCTTAGGTGGAGGAGGAATAGACCCTGCCTAAGAGTAGATCTAGCATAATTAAGCGGAGTTGATCGAACGCTTAGAGATAGGGTTACGAGATTTTGCCGGATTAGGGTGAAACCTAATATGGGAGTCCATAGATCGATTTACTGCTATTCTAGGGGGTTATTATTCGAGAAAGAGATTTCCGTTAATTAACCTAGGGTTAGACGTTATTTGCCTCGAGAGAGGGTTTAATATACGTTAGGGAGTCTCACGGATCAAGCTAAGTAAAGAAATCATATGGTTCAGTGATAGGTAACAAGAAAAGTCTAGGTGGATTCTTCCTGAGGGTATCGTCGTAATCAACTGAGTTTTCCTTCAAGTTATTTTCCAATTTGTTCTTTTTGTCTTATGCCTTTAAGCTTAGTAGTCGTTAATTTAGATTAAAGCAACTTCACTTTATTTTTAAGGCTAAATAATAAGAAGAAAGCTAGTATTAGTACTTTTAGTTCCTTTGGGTTCGACAATCCGGTCTTGCCTAAGCTATACTACTGTTCGATAGGTACACTTGCCTTTAATCGTTGTCAGAGTTAGTTTCCAGGTTTGATATTTTGTTTTATAAATTTTAAAGCTCTGATTTCAGCGATCAATATGCAACAATCTTATGGAAATTCTGAGAGGGAGAAGGAAGGTTCCAGGTTTAGTGCCCTAAATAATAGGAATCTAAATCAAGAAACAAATGACACAGATTTAATAGCTCTTAGACGCAATAAAGGAAAACATATCATTATTGAGGAGCAACAAAACAAGGAAAGACTATATCCGGCTAACGGTCGGCAGGCTATAGATTATAAGAACAAAGGGAAATCAAAAGCAATAGGTTCTAAAATTAAATTGGTCCCGGCTATTAATGGGCTTAATAATGTTGGGTCGAGTGTGGTGCCTAGTGTGGCTAATAGGAGTGTGGGCTTTAGTAATTCCAAAACTGCTAAGGCTCGATCTTTGTTGGATAATTTTGGGCATCAACCAATGGCCCAAAATGTGTCGGTTGGTGCTACCAGCAGCACTTATATTCCTGCGATGGTAGGAGATTCGAGGGAGCCAGAAGCTAGAGACTCAAACCTTTTTAACGAAAGGCCTTTGGTGAATCCTGCAACTCCTAGTTCAGGAATGAAAGAACTCTTGCCTAGTGAAGTGGCTGTGGCCAGACTTGATTCCAACAAGCATTCAATGGTGGTCTTGTCGAAAAATAAGGAAAACAACAACTCTTCTCCGTTCTTAAAGACCGATCTGGCCTTAAATCATGTGTTGTGACTGGTCGTGGGAGAGATGAGAAAACTAAAGGCAGAGGATTTACAAAAAATTTAAATAAAATACAACTAAGCAGCAGTAGCTGTTTCAAATCCAATGGTAGCCAGCATGTGTTGCTAAAAGAATCTATGATGCAATTGGCTGAAAGCATTACAAATTTAAGAGATGGCAAACCTGATTCAAATGGAGCTCCAGAAGGTGAAAAGCAGCAGAGAGGAGGTGAACTCCCTAGACAGTAAGATTGGGTGTTTTTATGACCGCATGTTTATGGTCTTATCTCTTATTTGGTGTTTGAGATACTTTATTTTTATAAGTTTTATTATTTATTATTTTATATTTAATATGAATTCAAATTTGAAGATTTTCACTTGGAATTGTCAAGGGTTTGCAAGCAGGAAATTTTTACGTGTTTTTAGAGAATATAATGTGGAGCATCATCTTGACATTGTTTGCTTATTAGAACCGAGAGTGAGCGATAAAAAAACAAATTATATTATTGATCAATTGGGTTTTAATTTTTCTTACCGAGTTAAGGCCGTTGGTTTTTCAAGAGGTATCTTGGTAGGTTAGAAAGATTCCGTGCAAATTCAAATCCTCCAAAATCATCCTCAGTTTATTCTTCTCCGTGTTAATGACCATGTTCCTAATAAATCATCTTTTATCTCCTTTGTTTATGGTAGTCCAGATAGGTCCAAATGAAAATTCCTTTGGGATGAGCTTAAATCTGCGATGCCTTTTCAATCGGTCCCTTGGTTATTAATGGGTGATTTTAATGCCATCTTATTGCCTAAGGATAAGTGAAGTCCTTGTACCGTGGGTAAGAGATATGGTTTATTTGGTAATTTGTTGACTCTTATGAATTGCAAGACTTGGAATTTTGTGGTCCTTCCTTCACTTGGCAGAGAGGTGGTACTTTTGTCAGACTCGATCGAGCTCTTGTGAATGACGCTTGGATGGTTTCTTTCCCACAGTATTTAGTCTCTCATCTACCACGCATTAAATTTGATCATCGGCCTCTTCTTCTAGTTACAAGACCAGACTTAAATTTGGCTAAAGATAGACCGTTTAGATTTTTAGTTGGATGGACTAAGCATAATAATTTTCATGCATTTGTCAAAGAAAAGTGGAATTTTGTGGGGAATATGGCAGATTCTTTGAACACTTTTACCTCTTACGTTAAAGAATGGAACAAGGATGTCTATGGTTTTTTGGGTTCCTGAAAGCGGCACCTCATAAGATCGCTCAACAACATTCAAAAGGCTCAAGACCACTCTGACTCTAGTTGTCTAGCTAAACAAGAGATGAAAGTTCGGGATGAGTTAGAAAACGTTTTTAATCATGAGGTTTTGCTTTGGAGACAGAAGGCTCGATGTGGCTGGCTTCATTTGGGGGATAGGAATACCAAATTTTTCATAGTCGTACGATTATGAGAAGCAAATTTAATCATATTACAACCTTACGTATTAGCAATGGGGAGTGGTGTTCTAATCAGGAAATTTTGCATAACTGAAGCAGAGGATTCTTTGAGAAACTTTATGGTGAAGTGCCTCAGGCCTTGGGGGATCTTCCTAATATTAGTTTTTCCTGTCTGAATTCCTCTAAGATTTTTTTTCTAGAGGAGTTAATCACAAATGACGAGATAAAAAGGGCACTATTTGATATGGCGCCATTAAAAGCTCCTGAAAGTGATGGATATCATGCTCATTTCTTTCAAAGCTAGTGGGATATCCTTGGTAATGATATTTGCAACTGGGTGAAGGGTGTATTTGCTGGACAACCGATTGACCAGGAATTGAATAATACTCTGATCATCTTAATTCTAAAAAAGGATTGCCCTGATGACTTCAGCCAGTTTCGGCCTATCAATTTGTGTTCTGTTATGTATAAATTGGTTAAGAAAGTAATTGCTAACCGATTTAAGGTGGTTTTCCCTAAGCTTATCTCCCAGGAACAGACTGAGTTCATAGCTGGTCGGAATATTTCAGATAATATTATACTTGCACAAGAAGTCATATATTCTATGCATTACAAGCGGAATGGAAAAAATTGGATGGCTATCAAGTTCGATTTGGAAAAAGCATATGATAGAGTAAGTTGGGACTTTATAAGTGCATCGTTGACGGCTGTTGGGGTTCCTGAGTTCTTACGGAAAGTGATTATGTCGGCTATATCTTCCTCTTCCATGCAAATTCTTTGGAATGGCGTGCCTACCCAGAAGTTTAAGCCAGCGAGAGGAATCCGTCAAGGGTGTCTTTTATCACCTTACCTTTTTGTGCTGTGCATGGATTGGATGGGGCATCTTATTAGGTCGGATATTGATATTGGTAGGTGGATGCCTACTCAACTTCCAAGAACAGGTCCAGTAATTTCCCATCTTTTCTTTGCCGATGACTTGGTGATTTTTTGTAGATTAAGTGAGTCTCTTGAAGAACATTTTAAATCAGTTTTGTGAGTTTTCGGGCCATAAAATTAGTACCAGGAAAAGTAATATTTACTTTTCTATAGGTATTAATAATGATGCTCGTAACCAGATTGTTCAAATGTTCAGCTTTCGGGAAGTCCAGAATCTTGGCAATTATTTAGGTGTCCCTTCCTTCATAAGTGAGGAGAATCACTTTGGCCTAATCCGTTCTCCTTTCCATCCCTTCTTACTTTATGCAGTCGATGTTGATACCTAAAGGAGTTTGTGCTAATATTGAAAGATTGGTCAGGCAGTTTATTTGGGGGTGTGCCAATGGTCAACCAAAAATGTCTTTAGTTTGGGACTCTATATGTCAACCACGATTTCGAGGTGGGCTTGGTCTTCGACACTTGAGTGATCAAAATATGGATTTCCTCATGAATATTGGATTCAGTTTGGTCTCAAAGAGTAATGCCTTATGGGTTCGTGTCTTTCGATCTAAGTATGGATGGAAAGAGTAGACTCTAGAGTCTATTAATAGGAGTCAATACTCGCATTTATAGCGGTCTCCTACTAAAATTTAGCTTGGGCCATTGCTAGTGTTAGCTGTTGGAAGGACTCTTGGATCCCAGGTATGGGTCCTCTACTTTCGAAAATTCCATCTTCTTCTAAACTTGATTTGAATTGTTTTGTTAGGGAATTGGTCAACTCTAATGGAAGTTGGAATTTGGAGCTATTTCGTGTTTGGTTGCATGATGAGGTGATTAATAGAATTATTAGTATCCCTCCTCCTTATCCGAATTCAGGATCGGACAAGGTGATATGGGCTCGATCAACATCAAGTGCTCTTTCAATTCGCAGTGCTTTCTAGACTTTAAAAGAAGACACTTGGAGCTCTCGGGACGAGAATTGGAAGACTATTTGGAAATATCAATGTAACACCCCTAACCCGTAATCATCACCGGTCTAGGGTTAAGAAGCGTTACCTGACATAACAGAACTTTAACGATCATTTCTCAAACATAAATATATCATCATCATATCATATCAAATCATATACATAGAGTCCTTTTAAAAGGTCTACGAGACCTTAAACATGCCTTAAGAAAGAGTCGGGACTAAACCGAGCACATATAAAATTTTTCTGAAACTTAAACATTTTTCAAAGTTACAGAGGTCACACGCCTGTGTAGGCAGCCCGTGTGCCTCACACGGCATCAGACACATCCGTGTGTCCAAGTCGTGGCAAAACAGAGAATACATACTGATTTGTCCACGCGGTCACAAGACAAGCCCGTGTGTCCAGCCCGTATGACATCCTGACTTGTTTCGAATATGGAAAGTATTGGACACAGGTGAGACACACGCCCGTGTGCTCACCCGTGTGGATGATTATAGGCCAATTCCAAGGCCAAATTGTCCCCCAAGTTTAGGTTAACCTCAATGCTCAATTAACCATCATTCCCATCAACCAATTCAAGCATGAAATATACTACTTCCTTAACACCAAAACAAACCATGATGATCATTCACTCAAGACCATATTTATACATAACTCCACCATTTTCATATAGCAAAACATATACTAAGTTATTCAACTATCAAGCCATATCACATGGCAAGAACTATACATCTCAAAACATTCCATAATCACTAGCATATACATGCCATATACCAAATATACAACTTCTAAAAGTACCAAAATAGATGGTCGATAGTGTGATTGAGTAGCTGACGATCCCGAGATCTGAGTTAGCTTTAATGACACTGTAAAACAGAGAAAGACTTCACATAGTAAGCTTTAAAGCTTAGTAAGTTCGTAATATAACACCTTTAATTCAATAATTCAAAATTCAATACACAAAGTTAGCTATCACATGATTCAATTCACAACAATACTCAATCTCATCCATAGCTAATACTCACAAAATCATCCATTTATCTCATATACAATATCATCAACCACATAGGTTCCGTACATACCTGTACCATCACGTAACTATCAATCGCATTTACCACATATTACTCGATGACATAAATCGTTCGATCTTCATCAACCATACGGTTTACTCGTACACTTAGTGCTAATTACTTAGCCGACGCTTTAATATCATTGCACACTTAGTGCCTTAACATTAAACCAAATTTGAATCGGTATCTCACATACAGTGCCAACTAATATAGTTGATGCTTTCTTTATCTCGCACACATAGTGCCATTCCCACTGTATCGATTCTATTTACACACACTTAGTGCTACATCTCCTCAAATTCACATTTTGTAATTACTAGCTCAACAACCACATTTCCATTCCTTACATAACATGTGAACATAATTTAAACAATTCGTATTATGTACGAACTTACCTCGGATGTAGAAATAACAACACTACTCGATCAATCTAGCACTTTATCTTTGCCTCGATCTCGATCCGAATCTCTCTTTTCTTGATCTATATAATATTAAACTCAACTCATTCAATCAAATTTTCATTCAAAACAATCCACAACACATAGTTAAAGTATTTTACATTTTGGCCCTCACATTTTCACATTTTGACACTTTTTAGTCCCTATTTCATAAAATTAAAAAATACACATAATTTCCATATACAAAAGCTTAGCCGAATTTTCCCCTAGCTCATACAAGCCCACATATTTCATTTATTCCACATTTTAGTCCTTCAATTTCTCATTTTCACAATTTAATCTATTTTTGACATTTTTATCAAAAATCACTTTACAAAACATTAAAATCTATCAACAATTATTCATTATTCATCATCAATTATGACAAATCTCAAACACTCATCAATGGCATAACTCACAATCTTCATCAAATTCAAAAATTAAGACATGGGCTTGATAGTGTGTTAAGCAACGATCACAAAAACGTAAAAATTATCAAAAATTGAAGCAAAAACATACCTTAATCAAGCAAAACCTATGGCTGAACCTAGCTTGGTTTCTTTTCTTTCTTTTTCTTATTATTTTTGGCAATGGATGAACACCCCCACCTATTTCATGCTTTTATTTTATTATAATTATACATTAATTTATGTTTTACTATTTTAACCTTAGTAATTTCATTTAAATTTCCATTAACTTAAACCCATTTTTGTCCATCCATTAAGCATGTGGTATAATAACAACATAAGGACTCAAATTTAATAAGACATAGCATTTAAACATATTTAACAATTAGCACACAACTTTCGCATTTTATGCGATTAAGTCATTTTTCACAATTCGGCACACAAACGATAAAATTTTCACGCAGAATTTTTACACATGCTTTATTACATACTGTAAACACTAAAAATAATATTAAAATATTTTTTTGACCTCGGATTTGTGGTCTCAAAACCACTATTCTGACTAGGGTCTAAACCAGACTGTTACAATCAAGGTCCACAGAGAGTGAAATTTTTTCTTTGGCTTGCCTTTAAGCAGAGACTTCTTACAAACTTGGGGCGTACAAGGAGGGGGATCGGTCAAAGTAAATCCTGCGCTATATGTGGACATGAGTTTGAGGATATGACACATGCTTTTCGTGATTGTTCGCCAGCAAAGGATGTGTGGACGCATGTGCTTCCAAATCAACTAAAGCAAAGGTTTTGTAACACCCCTAACCCATATCCGTCGACAGAACAGGGTTAAGGAGTATTACCAAAGTTTATAGTACATTTACAGATAATTCATGTTAATTACTATTCATTTTCGAAGATTAATCATAGCGCCCCTTAAATGAACCCTCGAGGCCCCAAAATAAACATTAGAATCGAGTCGAGACTAAATTGGAATCTCAGATAATTTTTTGAGAAATTTCACAATTTTTCTTATATACAGGGGTCACACGCCATTATGGGTAGGCCGTGTGGCTCACATGATCAAATGACACACCCATGTCCTAAGCCGTGTGGTATATGAAATAGGTCACATAGCTGTGTCCCCAGCCCGTGTAACTCTCTAACTTGCAAAAACATTAAATTGCAGTTTTCACATAGCTAAGGCACATGCCCGTGTCCTAGGTTGTGTAGCACAAACAGCTAAGAAAGATACCCATGTCTCTGCCCATGTGCTCAATTCTGGACATTCTATTTCTAAATTTTAAGTTGCAAGGGGCACACGACCAGACTACATGCCTATGTGTATGGTTGTGTGTCAGGTTTTTTTCTGATTCCTTCCTGACCTGGATTTCTTCTAATCTTTCTTGTCATATGAGATTGCAAGATAGTGGAGTCACTTGGTCATGCCTCTTTGGATTAATTACTTGGCGTATCTGGAAGAATAGAAATCTCTTTATCTTTCAGAACATCTCTTGGTTGACAACTGAAGTGGTGAAAGTTTCTACAAGCTGGGCTCATCAATTTGAATTATACTTTAGTGGATACAAGAGCAATGTTTCCTCCTTGAACCATGCTAATATTTCCGAAAGCTCATGGGTGATATTGTCCACTGATGGCGCAGTGGCGGGAGATTCTGGCCATACTACAATAGGAGGCATGGTACGAGATAGAGATGGAAATTGGATCATGGGATTTGGTCGATATTTAGGCGTCTGTTCACCGTTTGAGGTTAAAGTTCGGAGTATCCAAGATGGGATCCTTTTGTCAGTTAACAAAGGGTATAGACAGATCATAATTCAAGCAGATAGCCTTGAAGCTGTCCAAGCCTTGTCTGATATGGGTTTGGAGGAATCAAGGATTAATGTGCTCAGAAGGACTCAATGCATCATGAAATCGGAAGGACAATGGAGGATCCTTCACATACCGAGAGAATAGAACTAGGTGGCTGATTGATAAACCGTAATAGTAACATATTTTAATCCCACATTTAGTATGCTTTTGGATGATTTAAGCCTCGATTTATATAAAAAGGTGCCCTTAATCCTTTCTTTTCATGTCTTATACTCAAGAAAGCACCCGAGGATAAAAAGAATGAGAAATGGGCCCAAAACGGAGCAAATTGGGCCAAGGTGAAAATCGACACGACCTGGACTTAAGCCCACACAGTCGTGCCTTGTTGATCATCTAGAACACGGCCTGACCCCCAATTTACACGACCGTGCCTCATTAAAGAAATCCGAACACGACCCAAAGACTAGTCACACGGGCGTGTGACATGACCGTGTCCCTGTCGTGGCAATGAACAATTTCATTCGGATTTGGATACTTTGGGGCAAAGAAACACATTCCAATAGCCTATATATACCCCCTAAGTTTATCCTTGAAGGGGGCGGTTAGCTAGGCCAAGGAGCCAAGCCGAGAAGGTTAGATTTGTGGGAATCACTCAAAGATAGCCAGTTGATCCATCCCAAGAAGTTGGAATTCTACTCAAGGCGGCGGATTTCTCCTTTAATTCCTTCAGGTAGTTTTAGGGATTTCTTATGTTTTGTTTTATCTTTTCTCTTGAGATGTTTTCTTTATTTGTTATGAACTAAATCCTTTAGATACCTGAAGGGGATGAAACCTAGATGAATCTTGTTATTATTTTCTGAATTATATGATAGATACTTAGTTTGTTCTTAATTATGCAAGCTTAATCCAAATTTGATGTGCTTAGGTGGAGGAGGAATAGACCCTGCTTAAGAGTAGATCTAGCATAATTAAGCGGAGTTGATCGCACGCCTAGAGATAGGGTGACGAGATTTTGCCAGATTAGGGTGAAACCTAATATGGGAGTCCATAGATCGATTTACTGCTATTCTAGGGGGTTATTATTCGAGAAAGAGATTTCCGTTAATTAACCTAGGGTTAGACGTTATTCGCCTCGAGAGAGGGTTTAATATACGTTAGGGAGTCCTACGGATCAAACTAAGTGAATAAATTGTATGGTTCAGTGTTAGATAACAAGTGAAGTCTAGGTGGATTCTTCCTGAGGGTATCGTCGTGATCAACTGAGTTTTTCTTCAAGTTATTTCTCAATTCGTTCTTTTTGTCTTCGCGTCTTTAGCTTAGTAGTCGTTAATTTAGATTAAAGCAACTTCACTTATTTTAGGCTAAATAATAAAAAGAAAATTAGTATTAGTAATTTTAGTTCCTTTGGGTTCGATAATCCGGTCTTGCCTAAGCTATACTACTGTTCAATAGGTACACTTGCCTTCAATCATTGTCAGAGTTAGTTTCCAAGTTTGATCATTTTCTTTATAAATTTTAAAAACTCGACAGATATACGATCAAGTTTTTGGCGCCGTTGCCGGGGAACTAAAATATTAAGAAAACTCTATTTTTATTACTTTAGCCATTATTTTTAATTTTTGCAATTTACTTTTATTTTTTTAGAATAATCTAGGTTTTGCTAAATTTTCTTTTTTTTTCGTAGGTACCTCTATTTTATGACTAGAAAGAACCCGATAGGACCTCTAGTATACGACAGTGATATTGAAGCCACCGCTCGAAGAAATCGCAAAGAAATCAGGCGAGCCCTAAATTACACAGAGGAAAATCAAGAAGACAGATCCAATCCTACTGAAGGGATGGACGAGAGTAATCCACAACCACATGGTGTGGGAGAAAATAATGCTCCACGTACAATGTTTGATTATGCTAAACCGCATTTAACAGGAGCATAATCGAGTATTGTTAGGCCTGCTATAGCTGCTAATAATTTTGAATTAAAGCCTAACACAATACAAATGATTCAACAATTTGTTCAATTTGATGGTTTGCAGGACGAAGACCCAAACACTCATATAGCTAATTTCTTAGAGTTCTGTGATACCTTCAAAATAAATGGCGTTTCTGATGATGCCATACACTTTCGGTTATTTCCCTTTTCATTAAGGAATAAAGCCAAATAGTTGTTGAACTCGTTACCACGAGGGTCAATCACCACATGGGAGCAAATGACTGAAAAGTTTTTATTGAAATATTTCCCCCCGGCCAAAACGGCCAAATTACGGAATGATATCTCTTCTTTTGTGCAGATGGATTTAGAGACATTATACGACGCATGGGAGAGATACAAGGATCTCTTGAGAAGGTGTCCACACCATGGTCTACCCTTGTGGCTACAAGTCCAAACTTTTTATAACGGTGTAAACCCCTCAACGAGGCAACTAATTGATTCAGCCGCCGGTGGAACCCTAAACAACAGAACTCCTGAAGCAGCCTACGAGTTCATTGAAGAAATGTCACTGAATAATTATCAGTGGCAAGTTACAATGACTAAACCGACAAAATCAACCGGAGTTTACAACATCGATGCAGTAACCATGCTATCAACGCAAGTAGAGATGATGAATAAAAAGCTTGATAGTTTGTGTTCTTTGCAGGCACACCCAGTAGCAGTATGATACGAGTGGAACTGTGGCGAATCCTGAGTACCCACCCTACCAACCAGGCGCAGAAAGCGAACAGATGAACTATATAGGTAATAATTTCAGATCCAATAATAATCCTTATGGTAATACTTACAATCCAGGTTGGAGGAACCACCCAAATTTTTCATGGGGAGGTCAAGGAAATCAAGGAAATCAAAGGCAACAACCTCCTCAAAATTTCCAAAATTAGCCATATCAACAAGAGAAAAAGCCAAACCTCGAAGAGATGCTGACGAAGTTCATGGCAAGCATAGAAAACCGTCTCTAAGATACAGAGAAAACACTCAAAAATCAACAAACATCGGTTGACGAGACCAAGAACCGAATCGGGGAACTTACTAAGTCAGTAGGGGAAGTCACTAAGGCAGTCGGACAACTTGCAAAGTTAATGTCTGAACGACCGCAAGGACGTCTACCAAGTAACATAGAGATTAATCCAAAGGAGCAAATTCAAGCCATCACAGCTCATGATAGTAAAGTGGTAGAAAAACCAAATGAGGTGGACAAAGGTAAAATAGAGGTAACACAAGAAAAGCCAAAACCGGTAATCAAGGAATACCAACCTCGCATACCTCACCCCGAAGCCATAAAAAGAGATGATACAGAGGAACAGTTCGGTAAGTTTCTTAAACTTTTAAAGAAATTACATACTAACTTACCTCTTCTTGAAGCTCTTTTTCAGATGCCAGACTCGAGAAAATTTTTAAAACAGCTCTTGACGAACAAACGCAAATTAGACGAAGAGCCACATGTGGAATTAAACGCAGTATGCTCAGCAATGTTACAGAATAGACTACCGCAGAAGCAAAAAGATCCATGGAGTTTTACTATTCCATGTTTAATTGGCAGTTTAAATATTGATAATGCGTTAGCTGATTTAGGGACAAGTATAAATGTCATGCCTTACACATTATTTAAACGACTAGGTCTAGGGAACAAACTAGGATGAGTATTTAATTAGCTGATAAAACTGTTAGAATTCCTAGGGGCATTATCGAAGATGTTCTTGTCAAAATCGATAAATTCGTTTTCCCAGTTGATTTTGTTGTCTTAGACATGGATGAGGATAATTCAATCCCCTTAATTTTAGGAAGACCTTTCCTAGCAACTGCTAAAACTAAAATTGATGTTGCCACAGGAGAACTCATACTTTGTGTAGGTGATGAATCAATCAGTCTTCAAACTCTTGACTCGGCCAGGACAACAGTCGATGAAGGTAAGAAAGAATTCATTTGATAATTAATTTATGCAACCTTCATCGCAGGAAACACCACAAGGTTACAACCCTGAGCCAAATCATAGACCTCAAGCCGACAAAATAGAATTACATAAGGAACAAAGCCTAAGGGTCGACAAACTAAAAGAGCAAGAAACACAAATCAAAGTGGAACAGGAACCGACCGAAGTAAAACCTAAGGAGCCCCCAGAAGAGCTCATAGGAACATCGAATCACTTCAAAATAGGAGACCAGGTACTGATAGACAAAGCTGATCCTCGCATCATCACATCAGACCTGAAAGTAAACGAAGAAATTCCTCTTAAGGTACACAATATCTTCCCACACGGAATAGTCGAGGTAAGCAATCCAACATTCGACACCTTTAAGGTAAACACTTCTCGACTTGAACTTTGTCAAGAAAATAGAACTATAAGCATGAGGGAAGATATTCAAACTTTTAAACCTCCCTGATTTTTTTTTAATTACGAGAAAAGTCTAGCTTAAGACTATAAACGAGCACTTCTCGGGAGGCAACCCGAGCACTAACACTATTTACTTTCAAATTTATTTTCAGTTTCTTTTCTTTCCTTCTTTCTTTTCTGAAAATTTAGTTTTACACTAGCACAAAAGTGCAGAATTCCAGTCCATACGGTCTTACACACGGCCGTGTCTGTGACCGTGTGGACCACCAGAATCTCAGTACTGACATAGCAGAGGCCGTAGAATCAAATCCCACCTAATTTCTGACACCACGGATCTAACCACTCCCCTACGGGCACTGAAAAAATGGCACGACCGTGCCCCATGACCGTGTGAAGCTACTGACTTGCACACCATTGGCAGAACACGCCCGTGCCTTGAAACCATGTCAACATACTGACTTGTGACCTACGGGCGTGGCTGGCTGAAAAACAGCCATGGAGATTCAACACGCCTATACACACGACCGTGCGAAGCGGCCGTGCGACTCAACACGCCCATGGATAACGAGCGTGGAAGAAATGAACGGAGCCTCACCACGGCCGTGCGCGGCGGCCGTGTGCATCGACATGCCCTCAGTCCACGGGCGTGGGAACGTGCCATATTTGGGATCTTATTTAAACCCCACAGCCCTTCCCCTTCTCCCCATCTTCTTTCTTCCTTCTTTTTCTTTCTTTCCTTAGGAAAGGTGTCCAAACTCTTGAGCAACACCAGAACTATGCCGAAGAAGCGGAAGAAGGCAAGCATAGTCTCCCTAAAAGAGACCCTACACATAAGTTCATGCCGGCCGCTTCATCCAAACATCAAGCCAAGGGTCTTTGAGACCAATTAGTTTTTATGTTTCTTTTCTCTTTTGCTTCAATTTCCTTCCCTTTGACAATCTTATGCTTTGTTTAGTTTAATTTATTTTAGTTTCTTAGTGTCAGGTTCACCAGGCTACTTGGGAATCACGCCACTTCCACCACTGCCACCACCACAACAGCCATAGGAATCACACCCACCTCGCGAACCATCCAACAATAAGGACTTTTCGGTCCATTTTTCTTTTCTTTTACTTTTATTTTCCTTCTTAGTCTCCTTTCCTTTCTCTTTCTTGTTTTTAGTTATATATTTTGTTTATTTTAATTATGTTTTAATAAACCCTAGCCAATCCTTCACGAACTCCCTAATTTCTTCATCTAGCACAGGATCGTCATCCAGACCGACCCTCCAAACATACACACCACAACCTCTACCATCATCCAGGGACACCATCCAAAATTCAGGGAGTATTCTTTCCCCTTCTCTTTTGATTTATCCCGTAAATGTTATTATCTATCTTTGCACATTGAGGGCAATGTACATCTTAAGTGTGGGGGTGAATATTTATTTGAAGAAAGTGCCTAACTTTTTGCATTATTCTCATATTTGGCCAAACTTTTTTTCATTATTCTCAAATCCCTGAATTTAGTCTTGTTTTGAATCAATTTTCTCATATTACTAATTAGGATGAAATTTCTGATGATTTATGGTTTTTATTGACATGTTTTTGAGTAAGTCATTGATAATTGTGCATTGATGATTAAATTTTAAGATACTAGAGAATCAAGCCTGATAAGTCTAATTTTCAGAACTAAAATTCTCACTAGGTTGTTAACCTAAATTTAAATATTACCTTGAACTTTGAAATCTACAAGGTTGATATCAAAATACCCATAAATTTTTGTGAGATTTTGAGCCTTATAGAGCATATATCCCTTTTTCATGCTCACCTTTTGATTATGAGTGTGTCAACTATGAACTGTTATTCTAGAACTTGCCTCAATTATACATGTTGAGACCACACCATTGATTTGATACACAGAGATGATAAAGGCACCTAGGTTTTAACCCACTCACTCCACTAAAAAGCCTACCTCCACAATTAACCCCTAGCGAACCCCGTTGATCCTAACAACCCTTTTTATTGACTCACCAGCTAATATTAACCCAAAACCCCTTTGTATTTGTTATCACCATTCCTTTTGACTACCCTTATATCGAGATATGATTTGAGTAGTTACCTAATTATATTATTTTAGTAGTTCAATTTATCATTTATTATTAGTTTGTTCTTAAAAAAAATCGAAGCATATTCAGTATTAGTAGAGAGCTTATACAGTTAAAGTCAAATTATCAAAAGAAAAAGCTCGTATTAGTTGGTTTATTACTTTTCAGTTGATATAATTATTATTTCGGTAATTTTTAGGTAGGTACTTGTCAATTTAATCTCGATTCTGACCTTCTAATTTCAGCCTTTATCCACACCTTTAACCCTAGCCCCGTTACAACCCTGACAAAGACCTTTTGATCTGTTTATCATCTCATTTTAAAGTGGTGGAGATTTGATTTTCAGGCAAGCCTATGGGATTAACTTTTCAGGTTCGACTTATGAGTGATTATTTTTTCCTGAACTTTAAACACTTAAGAGTGATTTAAGTGAATCTTTTGTGAGGATATCAATCCTTGCCGGGTTTGAACTAAAGGTAATTATTTAGATAAGGGGAGACACCTACATTTTCACGATACAAATGTATGACTTATCTTGTTTAAATCTTTAGGACTCTTTGAGTTGAATTATCCATGTATAAATTATCTATGATTACGATGAGGCATTGTTGATAAGAATTATGAATTATGGAAAGTTCGTTTTAATTGTAAGTTGAGAATTTTGCTTGAGGACAAGCAAAAGCTTAAGTGTGGGGGTATTTGATAAACCGTAATAGTAACATATTTTAATCCCACATTTAGTATGCTTTTGGATGATTTAAGCCTCAATTTATATAAAAAGGTGCTCTTAATCCTTTCTTTTTATGGCTTATACTTAAGAAAGCACTTGAGGATAAAAAGAACGAGAAATGGGCCCAAAACGGAGCAAATTGGGCCAAGGTGGAAATTGACACGGCCTGGACTTAAGCCCACATGGCCATGCCTTGTTGATCATCTAGAACACGGCCTGACCCCCGATTTACACGGCCGTGCCTCATTAAAGAAATCCGAACACGGCCCAAGGACTAGTCACATGGGCGTGTGACATGACCATGTCCCTGTCGTGGCAATGAACAATTTCATTCGGATTTGGATAGTTTAGGGCAAAGAAACACATTCGAAGAGCCTATATATACCCCCTAAGTTCATCCTTGAAGGGGGCGGTTAGCTAGGCCAAAGAGCCAAGCCGAGAAGGTCAGATTTGTGGGAATCACTCGAAGATAGCCAGTTGATCCATCCCAAGAAGCCGGAATTCTACTCAAGGCGGCGGATTTCTCCTTCAATTCCTTCAGGGAGTTTTAGGGATTTCTTATGTTTTGTTTTATCTTTTCTCTTGAGATGTTTTCTTTATTTGTTATGAACTAAATCCTTCAGATACCTGAAGGGGATGAAACCTAGATGAATCTTGTTATTATTTTCTGAATTATATGATAAATACTTAGTTTGTTCTTAATTATGCAAGCTTAATCCAAATTTGATGTGCTTAGGTGGAAGAGGAATAGACCCTGCTTAAGAGTAGATCTAGCATAATTAAGCGGAGTTGATCGCACGCCTAGAGATAGGGTGACGAGATTTTGCCGGATTAGGGTGAAACCTAATATGGGAGTCCATAGATCGATTTACTGCTATTCTAGGGGGTTATTATTCGAGAAAGAGATTTCTGTTAATTAACCTAGGGTTAGACGTTATTCACCTCGAGAGAGGGTTTAATATACGTTAGGGAGTCCTACGGATCAAACTAAGTGAATAAATCGTATGGTTCAGTGTTAGATAACAAGTGAAGTCTAGGTGGATTCTTCCTGAGGGTATCGTCGTGATCAACTGAGTTTTTCTTCAAGTTATTTCTCAATTCGTTCTTTTTTTCTTCACGTCTTTAGCTTAGTAGTCGTTAATTTAGATTAAAGCAACTTCACTTATTTTAGGCTAAATAATAAAAAGAAAGTTAGTATTAGTATTTTTAGTTCCTTTGGGTTCGATAATCCGGTCTTGCCTAAGCTATGCTACTGTTCGATAGGTTCACTTGCCTTCAATCGTTGTCAGAGTTAGTTTCCAAGTTTGATCATTCTCTTTATAAATTTTAAAAACTCGACAGACATACGATCACTGATCGTCTTGCTAAACTTAGCTTGAATTGGAAATCAACCTTGCAAGTCTTTGATGAAGCGCCTAAGGAAATGTTAAATTTGTTACAAAAAGATAAAGTCAATTGATATAATTCATCTTTCTTTTCACCAAAAAAAAAAAAATGAGACAATAATTATGTTTACCCCCCAAGAGTGTGACCCATGTTCACTGTCCCTCTTCCCCCCTTCCTTTTTTTATCTTTCTTTTTTGCTTTAGATTTGGCATCTTTTAAACTCACTTTTCCGCTTTATCCTTTAGCAGCAGATTCATTTCTACGGGTGTGGGTGTGAATGAGTTGATTCTCATCAATCTTCTAATCTTTTTGTCATCACCTGACCTAACCCGAGCCGTGTCATAGTAAGAGTATAAGCCAAAATTATCCTCTTTGAATACTCATAGGTTCTCCCAAACTTTTGGCACCCTCAAGTACAGCTCTAGATATTTGAACCCAAGTCATTACGTTTAAATTATTTCTTTGCTCTTGAATTGTGCATTAATGCTACTGATAAATGGGACTTGTGAAGATGTGATAGAACTTTGGAGGAGTGCGAATTTGAGAGCCAATAATATACGTCTTTCCATTTAGCTTACTGAAGCTTCATATATTTCATTTTCATGGCTACCAAACACTAATTCCATCTCCCAGTAATTCCTTGTCACATTGCAATAACCCAATGATTAGTTGATTATCCCAACTCATGAAGTAAATGAATCGAAAACCAGTACAAAAAGGGCTGACATTGTCCTGTTTCTTGTCTCTTTCCAACCATATATATTAGTTCCATGTATGTATGTGTGTGTGTGTATCAATTGTTACTATATGTCTTATGAAAACTGTATTTTGAATAAGATTTCCACCAGATAATAGCAGCAAATGTGATTACAATGGCCCCATGTTCGAGGATCTGGAGGAGCTTGTCAAAAACCAACAAATAATCAGTTTTTTATTTTTTCATTTTTGAGGATCAAAATTGGGACATTTAACAATAGTTCCGTCATCATTACAATAAAGGGAAGCTAAGCATTTGTAATGCCAAGTGGGGCTGCTTTGATTTTGATATATTCTTTACATGAAAGATTCAGACAAAAGCCAAGTTGAGATATGTTCCCTCTTGGATTTTTGCTGTCAGATAAGATTCTCCAAAGTTTATGTCATTACAGCAATGGTTACTATTAGAAAACGAAGAAAAAACAGGTAAAATAATTATATAGTTGATGAAAAAAAGTGTTATTTCAGAGGATAAAATTTCATCAATGACTAAATATCATCATCATTATTATTTTATATGAATGAGCACTACTTTTTTACTTAATGGATATATATATATATATATATATATATATATATATATATATATATGTGTGTGTGTGTGCGCGCGCATATCTTCTTAAGCCATTGGGAGGGTGAAGGTTTAAATGGGCCCAAGCTGGCATGAAGAAGGTAGATAGATAGAGACACCTCAAAAGAGCACCCACCTTGCTCAAATCGCTTTTCCCCATTCACAAAGCAGGTAGCTGTGAAGGAGGGGCACATGAGATGGAAAAGAATTAAGAATGAAGCTCGTTTCATGTTATCACAAAATTTCCCATGTATGGGGTTGGCATCAGCCATGGATTTTTCTTTCCAAGAAAGAGAGAGAGCAGTAATAGAGCCCTCTTTTCATGAAAAAGGGACATATATGGCATGGATTTTTCTTTTGAGGTGGAAAATAAAAAAGCAGATAGATATCCCTGCTGCTTTTACTTTTAAGTCCACTCTTCAAAGACTTCATCTTCATCTTCCATTAAAGCTGAAACACAATATTGGTGCAGTAACTTAATAGTTGGTCCCAGCACTGCACTGCAGTGCAAGCAAGGAGATGAGATAGAGAGATATGGGAATAACCTCCATCCCTGCAACCTATCCATTCAATAATTATAATTTCATACACAGATATTTCAACAAACATTGTAATGATATACTAATAATCACCATCTTTTTACTCCTTACAGTTCTTTGCTGCTGCAGGCCCATGTTTCCAACTCAAATATTGAAACATCTCACTACTTCTAGTATTCAGATGCTCACAAAATGAAAACTGTCTGCTTTTTCACTTTATATCCATTTCTGGTCCAACCTATGGTTGAAGAGATTTATGGTGCTGTCAGGTTGTCATGACAGGCGTCATCAAACTCATCACAATTTGCTTCTCACGCTGCAAGTTTCTTTACTTTTGTTTGGACATATACATATACATATACATATACATATCGCATTTCTCAGAAGTCTATCCATTGATTTCTCATATTCTTTTACCTTTTTCTTTTCTTTTGTGCTACATTTGCATGGACCTCTAAAACATGGTGTTCTAGGGATATATTTATACTATCTAAAGTCGAATGTACCATAGTTTAGAAGAATATTTGTTGGAGTTTTTGCATCAAAAGAAAAACAAACAAAGCAAAAATAGAATAAGGAACTTTGCAAAGGAAACTGAATGAATGAATTCTCATCAGTTTTTCATTCAAATTTGAAAATATGTATGAGAGTTACACAAATTTGACAGTCACCTAATAGTTAACTACTCCCACCACTTAATACATAATCAAAAACTAACTTAACTTGTACATAAAAGATAGCGGGTATACTAGCTATTACATCAATACAAATCAGTCAACATATCCTACTAACTTTGCTATCAAATTACAAAAGAACTAGACAAAGTTGCATAGGAACAAAACAATCAAAATATGTTTCTGCAATCGGACCAGCTCCATTTCTGCACTTCAAAACAGTGTTGCAACTTAAGTTGAGCTTAATTTGCTGCTGGTCTTTTGTTGCAATGCAGGCCAAAGCTTAACACTCCTCCTTGGACTGTATGCAACAAACACCAATCTTTCTTTTCAAGGTTTCAAACCTGGTAGCTCCTTTCAAAAGATCTGCTGAAAATGGTGCACTTGTGTTGCTTGAAACTTCAGCGATTGCAGTAGAGTTTGCTTTCAACATTTTTGCAACCTGGCCATGCATGCCACTTTCTTGGCCGTCAGATGTCAAATTCGTAACAGCAGTTAATGCATTCTTCAATGTGATGTTTGCTAAGGAAAGGGCAGTGTCTGTCAGTGGCATGACTACTGACAGCACCGGACCACTTGTAGAAGAGAAAAGGCAAGATACATAATAGAGAATGATCCGGCCTATAGAGAAAGGCACAAAAATTACAATACCAAGGAATATCATATTGCTTGCTAGAACAATAAATGCATTCTCAACCAAATGGAAAACAGGACCCTGTATGCCGACAAGCTCATCAAAAGGTACATCCTCAGCACCATCAGCATCATCCAGACCATCAAACATTTGTTCAACATGAGCTTCAAGACGAGCTGCCTGCACTTCCCAACGTGCAGCCACATTTTCAGCATTCCTTCTGATCATTTGACCTACTCCACCAATAGCTTGTGCTCCACCAGCATCTTCACCACTTCCATCACCAGCTAAATTCCTATTAGCTTGTCCTAGGGGTCGTCTAGCAGCACGAGCACCATTCCTATCCACTTCCTCTTCTCTTTCAACATCTCCTCCAAGCTCTTGCAAATGCTAAAAATAATCCCTCAAAGAAGTGGCTCCAAGAAAAATAAACACAATGCTAGCAGAAAGTAGGAACCCATGCTAGCAATCAGTAATAATGACCGTGGTTGAAATATGGCTCAAGAATAATCTCTGAGCTTCACCAAAACTCCTGACGAAAGTTAACCGTCATATCCAAAAGGTAATTAAAGGTATAATGAGGAGCCAAACTGAAAATACAAAACTAAGGCGCAAAAAGAACTGTAGAACATGACAAGCTTGCAACTTTCTTTTACAGCTTCATCATAGTAAGAAGGCTCAACCATAGTCACAGTGCATCTTTCATAAATGTTTGATAGTGTCCTGGTTCCCCTAACAGGTTCATCATCATAGCTATCTTCATTTACCCCTTCAGTTTCAGTTTGCTGCAGGTCAAGATCATTCTGATCTTCATTAAGCAGACTTGCTTCAATTCCATCCCAATTCCAACAGCTTGTGATAAACCATAATATATACATATTTTAATCCCACATTTAGCATACTTTTGGATGATTTAAGCCTTGCATTGTGGAAATTGGTGCTCTTAATCCTTTGTTTTCATGTTTTATATTCAGGAGAGCACCGGAGGATGAAAAGAACAAGAAACGGGCTTAAAACAGAGTAAATGGGCCAGATCATGAAATCGACACAGCCTGGGCTCAAGACCACATGGTTGTGCCTCATTAACAGACCCGAACACGGCCTGGCCACGATTCACACGGGCGTGTGCCATAGGCGTGTCCTTGACGTGACCTGTTTGAATTTCACTCAGATTAGGGTACTTAGAGGCAAAGAAAGCCATTCCAAAAGCCTATATAAACACCCTAGAGGCCAACCTTCAAGGGGGCGTCCAGTTAGGTCGAAGAGCCGAGCCAGAGAGGCCAGAATTGTGGGATTTACTCGAAGAAAGCTAGTTGATTCATCTCAAGAAGTCGGAGTTATACTCAAGACAGAAGATCTTCTCTTCAATTCCTTTAGGGGTTTTAGGGTTTTTCTTATGTTTTGTTTTATATTTTCTTCTGAGATGTATTTTTATTATTATTATGAATTAAACCCCTCAAATACCTGAGGGGGATGAAACCTAAGACGGATCTTGTTATTGTTTTCTGAACTATATGATAAATACTTGATTTGTTCTTAATTATGTGTTCTTAATTCTTGTTTTAATACTTCAGGATATTGATTCAAGTACTGATGTGCTTAGACAGAGGAGGAATAGACCCTGTCTAAGAGTAGATCTAGCATAGTTAAGCGGAGTTGATCGCAACCCTAGAGATAGGATGACGAAAATCTACCGATTAGGGTCAAACCTAATATGGGAGTCCATAGATCGAGTTAATGCAATTCTAGGGGTTTTAATTAGAAAGAGATTTCAATTAATCAATCTAGAGTTAGACGTTAGTAGCCTCGAGAGAGGTATTAATATAAATTAGGGAATCCTACTGATCACGTCAAGTGAATAAATCGTCTGGTTCAGAGTTAAATAACAAGTGAAGTCTAGGTGGATTCTTCCTCGGGTATTGTCTTAATCAATTGGTTTTTCCCACAAGTATTTCCCCAATTCATTCTCTTTGTCTTTGCATCTTTAGCTTAATAGTTAGTTAATTTTAGATTATTTAATAAATCCCTTAATTTTTTGGCTAAATAATAAAAAGAAAGTTAGTATTAGTACTTTTAGTTCCTTTGGGTTCGACAATCTAGTCTTGACACTAAACTATACTACTGTTCAATAGGTGCGCTTGCCTCAATCGTTGTCATAGTTAGTTTCTAGGCACGATCATTCTTTATATAAATTTTTAAGACTCTGACACAGGATCAAGTTTTTGGCGCCGTTGCCGGGGAACTAAAATATTAAGAACACTCAATTTTTATTATTTTAGCCATTTTTTTATTTTTTTGCAATTTACTTTTATTTTTATTTTGCTTTTAACTTTGCTAAATTTCCTTCTTTTATTTGTTCTTAGCAGGTACCTCTAGCTTATGACTAGGAGGAACCCGTTAGGACACTTGAGTTTTGACAGTGAAATAGAACATATCGTTCGCAGAAATCGAAGAGATGTCACTAAATAATTATCAGTGGCAAGTCATGAGGACAAAGCCTACTAAAGCAGCCGATTTTTCAACCTCGACGCAGTATGTAACAGCCCAGGTTAGACCCTAGTCAGAATAGTACCACAAATCCGAGGTCAAAATAATATTTTAATGTTATCTTTGGTGTTGATTTTATGTGACATAGTCTGTGTGAAAATTCTGTGTGATAATTTTTATCGATTGTGTGCCGAATTAAGAGAAAGGACTTAATCGTGCAAAGAGTAAAAGCTATGTGCTGATTTATGAGTACCTAAGTATTGTTGTCTTCATAATAGGATGGCTTTAAGAGGCAATTAAGCCTTTATTAAAGATGGTGGATGGCTAAATGACATATTAGCCTTAATATATATATTTGACTTATATGTTTAATGAAAGGATAACATAGTAATTAGATTAATAACATATTATTAAACAAACAAAAGATGAAAATAAGATGAATATGTTCATCTTTGTCCACCGGAAACACAAAAAGAAAAAGAGCAAAAGCTTTGTGATATTCGGCCATTGTTCATCCTAATTGAGGTATGATTTTGAGTCGGTTTTTGATAATTTCTACGTTTTCGTAATCGTTGCTTAGTGCTCTAGCTAACCCATGTTGTAATTTTGTGAATTGATGATGTTCTTGTGATGAGCCAATGATGAATGCTTGAGCTATGTGCTAGTCGATAGTGAAATATGGAAATTTGGTGTTGGATTGACATAGTTTGTATTGGGATTTTTAGTGAAATTGAGTATTTTGGACTTAATTGAGAAAATGAGAAATTGAAGGGCTAAAATGTGAAATAAATGAAATGTAAGAGCTTGTATTAGCATGGGAAGAATTCGGCTAGCATATTGATAAACCGTAATTATAACATATTTTAATCTCACATTTAGCTTGTTTTTGGATGACTTATCCCCAATTTATGTAAAAAGGTGCTCTTAATCCTTTCTTTTCAAGTTTTATACTCAGGAAAGCACCCAAGGATGAAAAGAACGAGAAACAAGCTTAAAACGGACCAAATTGGGCCAAGAGAAAAATCGACACGGCCTGGCCCAAAGACCACACGACCGTGCCTCATTAAAAGTCTGAACACGGCCTGGCCACGATTCATGGCGTGTGCCATGGCCGTGTCCCTGTCGCTGGAAAGAGCAATTTCATTTGGGAAAGGATACTTGGAGGCAAAGAAACACATTCCAAAGCCTATTCAAACACCCTATTAGGAATTCTACTTAAATTAGGATACTTAGGGGCCAAGTAAGGCATCACAAAGTCTATATAAACACCTTAGGGTGCAACTTGAAAGGAGAGTTCGGCAGAAGCCGAAATAGGAGCGAAAGCTAGGCCAATGAGCCAAGCTGAGAAGGTCAAAGCTAGAGAATAACGCGAGGATAGCCAGTTGATCCATCCCAAGAAGTCGAAATTATACTCAAGATGGCGGAATTCTCCTTCAATTCCTTTAGGGGGTTTTAGGGTTTTTTTATGTTTTGTTTTATCTTTTCTCTTATGATATTTTGTTTATCCATTATGAACTAAACCCCTCAGATACCTGAAGGGGATGAAGCCTAGATGGATTTTCTTTTTTGATTTTTAAGTTATATGATAAATTACTTAGTTTGTTCTTAATTATGTTGCTTAATCCTAATCTAATGTGCTTAGGTGGAGGAGGAATAGACCCTGCCTAATAGGAGATCTAACATAATTAAGCGGGGTTGATCGAACGCCTAGAGATAGGGTTACGAGATTTTTCCGGATTAGGGTAAAACCTAATATGGGAGTCTATTGATTGATTTACTGCTATCCTAGGGGGTTATTATAAGCGAACGAGAGTTCCACTAATTAACCTAGGGTTAGACGTTATTCGCCTCGAGAGAGGGTTTAATATAGGTTAGGGAGTCTCACGGATCAAGCTAAGTAAAGAAATCATATAATTTAGGGTTAGATAATAAGTGAATCTAGGTGGATTCTTCCCGAAGGTATCGTCGAAATCAACTGAGTTTTTCTTCAAAGTTATTCTCCAATTCGTCTTTTTTTCTTTGTGTCCTTAGTTTAGTTGTCGTCACTTTAGTTTAAAAGAAATCTTCACTCTAACTATAAGGCTAAATAATAAGAAGAAAGTGAGTATTAATACTTCTAGTTCCTTTAGGTTCGATAACTGGTCTTGCCTAAGCTATACTACTGTTCGATAGGTACACTTGCCTTAATATCGTTGTCAGAGTTAGTCTCCAGGTTTGATCATTCTTTTATAAATATTTAAAGCTTTGATTTGCAGCGATCACATACGTGTTTTGAAATTTTGTGTATTTGATGATTTTGTGAAAGAGGGACTAAAGTGTCGAAATGTGAAAATGTGAGGGCTATTTTGTAAAATGCCCTAAATATGTGTGTTTGGATTAAAATGAATGAATTGGTGATTGAATGGATTGAATTTGAATGTGTATAGACCAAGAGAGGAGAAGTTCGGATAGAGATCGAGGCAAAGATAAAGTACTCGATTAATCGACCGTTTCGATAGTTCAACGTCCGAGGTAAGTTCGGATATAATACATGCTATTAAGATATGTTTTAGCATTATGGAATGAATATGTATATAATTATGAGATTGAAATTGAAACAGAAGTGAATAGCATTGTGTGTGCGATGTTATGAAAGCTTCGGCTTATTGAGATAAGTCGGTTGAAAGAATAGGCACTAAGTGTGCGATGACGAATATGTTCGATCATGTATATGGCACTAAGTGTGCGATCAAATTGAAAGAATATCAGAGGATGATCGGCATGTAATATCGAGCATTGAGGAGCTTGGAAATTGAATAATTATGTATTAGCTAAAGGTATGTATTGAACCTTTGTGGTTGATGAGTTTATAGACAAAGCTATGAATGGATGAATGAGCATTTTAGTTATGAACGGTATGGTATGTATATGAGTGAATTGATCTATGGAATGGTTATTATATACATTGGTTGTTTTGATGAGATAATTGTATTGTATTTTGAACTTACTAAGCTTTGGAAAGCTTACTATGTGATTTGTTTCTCTACTTTGCAGTGTCAGTAAAGCTAGCTCGGATTTGGGGATCGTCAGCATCTCAATCACACTATCGGCAAACTATTTTGGGTACCTTTGGATAGTTGTACATAGTTGAAATATGGCATGTATATACTAGTTATTTTGAGACATATTTGAGATGTGTAAATAGCCATGTGATGTGGCTAGATATATGAGAGTATTGAGCATAAATAGCTTTGATATATGATGCATATTTTGGTATGGCTTGTGAGTAAAGAGAATGAATTATGAATGGTAAACTTTGTGATGGTATGATGCTAGTATGATTTAGAGAATTTGAGAATGAATCATGGTTGGTATGGAATGTTTTCAAGTGGTGTATGTTATTTTCTAAGTTGACATGTTTAGAAATGAGATTGTATGAGATGTTATGTTGATCACTTGACATGGAATTGGTTGCCAAATTTTGTGTGGGATTATGTTTAAATGTGCTTGTAGGATTGACCTTGTGTGGGTGGCAAATTGGCCTTACAAATGGCCTATTTTGTCACATGGCTGTGGCATACGGGCGCGCCTAGTGACAATGGGGTTAAGTCAGTAGCTGGGTAAGAGCACACGGCCTTGACACACGGACGTGCCTAGTAGCCGTGTGGTTTCAACAGGATCGACCACGGCCAAAGTACAAGGGCGTGCTTGGTGGCCGTGGAGCCAAGTCAGAATTGACCACGGCCAAGGTACACGGGCGTGCTTGGTGGCCGTGGAATAAAGTTAGGTTAGAACATGGGGAAGACACACGAGAGTGTCTATCAACCTTGGGAGTCACACGTCCTGCCCACACGGGCGTGTAGCCCGTGAAACTTTGAAAAGTTTTAAATTTTTGAGAAGTTCTATATGTGTTCCGGTTTAATCCCGACCCTATTCTAACATGTGTTTAAGGTCTCGAAGACCTCAATAAAGGACTATATACTTGTGATCGAATATGTTTGATTGATGTTTGACTTAGTGTCGTGAAATAGTAATGAAATGTTTTGATTATTCGGTAATGCCTCTTAACCCTATTCTGTCGACGGTCTCAGGTTAGGGGTGTTACATTTTATTGGTATCAGAGCCATGATTTAGTCGATTCTCGGACTAACGTAGCACGTATGAGTCTAGCTATACATGTCATATATGAAATTGCGATAGTGTGATGAATTTTGACAAATATAAATGTGTTTTCATATAGTAATGGATCCCGATTGAGCAGTTGCTAACGATGTAGAGAGTAACGCGCTTGTTCCCACCCAAGGGACAGCGCTGGCCACTTCTCGGCCAAATGATAGTAGTGAGGGAGGAGAGGCTAAGCAAGCCTTTTTCCGTATGATGAGTGAGTGGTTTTCGGAGTTCGTTGGAACAAATCCGGTTGCTCCACAACCTTCACCCCCACAAGTACCTGTTGTGCCGCAAGTTACAGATCCGATTAGATTGAATAAACTTCCTATGGACAAGATTCGGAAGTACGGGGCTGAAGAGTTCAGGGCCACATCTGATGACGATGTTGAGCAAGCCGAGTTTTTGCTCGAGAATACAATCTGAGTATTCAATTAGATGTCGTTGACACCTGATGAATGTATAAAATGTGTTGTTTCGTTGTTGAGGGATACTACGTATAATTTGTGGAAAACATTGATATCTGTGGTTCCGAGAGAGAGAATCTCCTGTGATTTCTTTTAAGCCAAATTCAAAAAGAAGTATATCAGTCAACGCTTCATTGATCAGAAACGTAAAGAGTTTTTAGAGCTGAAACAGGGTCGTTTGTCCGATACTGAGTATGAATGAGAATTCGTAAGATTGAGTCAGTACGCGAGAGAATGTGTTTTGACTGAAGCTATTATGTGCAAAAACTTCATAGAGGGATTGAATGAGGACATTAAGTTGTTGGTTGGGATACTCGATATAAACGAATTTGTTGTGCTAGTTGCAAGAGCATGCAAAGCTGAAGAGCTCAGTAAAGAAAAGAAGAAAGCTGATTTTGAAGCTCGTGATGAAAGAAAAAGATCGATGAATAAGTTTTCTCAACCTTCGATGAAGAGATTTAGAGATGCAAGCAATCGTTCAAATGCTTCGTTTGGACATCCAAGTAGAGATCGCTCGAGACAAAAGGCTGGTCCACGAACTCAAGCTTCGATTGAATCAAGTGTTGACAGCGTTAACAGTAATAAACCTGAGTGCAGACAGTGTGGAAGACGACATGTGGGAGAATGCTGGGGCAAGTACAATAATAGAGTTTGTTATAAATGTGGATCCTGAGATCATTTTATTCGAAATTGCCCAAAGATGGTTGAAGAGGAAAATGTTCAGAATGAAAGAATGAGTAACGTGACGGCTAGAGGTAGACCACCTAGAAACACCAGAAATGCGAGTGGAAGTCAAAGGGAGACTACTAACACAGCTGTGAGGTCAGAGGCAAGAGCACCTGCCCGAGCTTATGCTATATGTGCACGAGAGGAAGCATCATCTCCAAACGTCATTACCGGTACTTTAACTTTATTTGATACTGATGTCATTGCATTGATAGATCCAGGATCTACTCATTCATATGTGTGTGTGAATCTAGTATCAAGTAAGACTCTACCTATTGAGTCTATTGAAATTGTGATTAGAGTATTGAATCCCTTAGGCAAGTGTGTTTTGGTTGATAAGGTGTGTAAGAATTGTCCATTGATGTTTCGGGATGTTTGTTTTCCGGTTAATTTGATGTTACTATCATTCGATGAGTTTGACATAATTCTGGGTATGGATTGCTATCATTCGATGAGTTTGACATAATTCTGGGTATGGATTGGCTTACTCTGCATAATGCCATCGTGAATTGAAAAAGAAAGAGTATTGAGTTGAAAGTCAGAATGGTGAGCTAGTTCGAATAGAATCCAATGATATGAAAGGATTACCAGCTGTTGTATCTGTGATGAAAGCTATGAACTATGTGAGAAAGGGTTGTGAAGCTTATTTGGCGTACGTGATTGATACAAAAGTGTCGGGAAAGAAAGTTGAATCTGTGTCTGTGGTATATGATCGTCGATTTCAGAATTTTAAATTTATAATGAGAACGATCGAACCTGGAAACTAACCCTGACAACTATTTTTGAGGCAAGCGCACCTATCGAACAGTAGTATAGTTAAGGCAAGACTGGAATGTCGAACCTAAAGGAACTAAAAGTACTAATACTAACTTTTTTTTTATTATCTAGCCTAAAATAAGTGAAGTTGTTGTTTAATCTAAATTTAACTAACTACTAAGCTAAAGATGCAAAGACAAAAAGAATGAATTGGGGAAATACTGTTGCCAAAACTCGGTTGATTAAGACAATACCTTAGGAAGAATCCACCTAGACTTCACTTGTTATCTAACACTGAACCAGACGATTTATTCACTTGACTTGATCCGTAAGATTCCCTAAGTTATATTAAACCCTCTCTCGAGGCGAATAACGTCTAACCCTAGGTTGATTAATTGAATTCTCTTTCTAATTAAAACCCCTAGAATCGCATTAACTCGATCTATGGACTCCCATATTAGGTTTCACCCTAATTCGGCAAAATCTCGTCACCCTATCTCTAGGCGTGCGATCAACTCCGCTTAATTATGAAAGATCTACTCTTAAGTAAGAACTTTTGCTCCACCACCTAAGCACATTCAACTTGAATCAGTATCCGTCTTAGGTTTCATCCCCTTCAGGTATCTGAAGGGTTTAATTCATAACAATAAAAGAAAACATCTCAAAATAAAAGATAAAACAAAACATAAGAAATCCCTAAAACCCCTTGAAGGAATTGAAAGAGAGATCCGCCGTCTTGAGTAGAATTTTGGCTTTTCTGAGATGAATCAACTGGCTATCTTCAAGTGATTCCCACAAATTTGACCTTTTTGGCTCGACTCCTTGGCCTAGCTAACCGCCCTGGGTTCCGGCTTCTGCCGAACTCCACTTCAAGTTTCCCCCTTGAATGTTTATATAGACTTTGAGATGCCTTAATTGGCCCCTAAGTATCCTAATTTAAGTAGAATTCCTACTAGGGTGTTTGAATAGGCTTTGGAATGTGTTTCTTTGCCTCCAAGTATCCTATTCTGAGTGTAATTCTTCTTTCCTGCGATAGGGACACGCCTATGGCACACGCCCGTGTATGTAACACCCCGAACCCAGCCCATGCGTTTCGACCGGATCTGACATGTCACGGGTTGTACTTTGAAAACTTTTGCTTTTTTTATTATTGAAATCGTAAGTCAATTGGATATTCCTTGAATAAATTAGTGTCATTTTAAAATATAAAATCCTTTGTATTTTTATTACTCAGTATAAATAAAAATAAACCTTGTCATAAATTCTTAAGTTGCACAACCTTGAAAACTACTTAATTGGATAAAACTGTAGGACCTTATTACATTGATAATTCTAAGTAAAAATGAAGTAAAACTTAAAGAAAACCTATAGAAAATATACTTTGTAGAAATAGAACTTGATGGCCCCTCGAGTCCGTCTCGGCTCCCATGTCCACGATCTACTGCTCATCTGGAGAGTAGAAAAAAAGGAAAGCGTGAGTCACCAAGACTCAGTGTATAAATCTCAAAGCACATAATGACCTGAGCCCACAAACACATTATAGGCCCTGGCCCATAAGGCATCAATCATAATCATACATCAAAATAATAAATGATTAGTAACCCATCCCATCCTAGGGTTCCATCCGCTACACACCATAACGACAGCCGAACTGCCTATTCCTGTTATTCAGGAATCATTAAACGTGGCATAGCCACCGATCACAATGTGACCTAGCATTTATATTTGTGGGATTTCTACCATCGATCACTGCGTGACCTATCATGCACTTCCCCTTAATCATATCAATATCCCATCCCATGCATACACACATAAAGAAACATCATGCAGACAAATGTATTTTTCGATACACATAGGGAGTTCTATGTTTACGTACCTGGCATCCTTGCCTAACCCTTTTAGGGTCCCATTCGACTGTCTATACAACCTTATTCCGGCTTTTTAGCCCATAACATATATAAATAAACATACATACAGGTTTATTAGTAGTGTGTTAGATATCTACACACCTGATTACCGATAAAACGATGCTTTCTATGTCGACGCTATCCTTAGTCGACACAACTGCTATCTCGAACGGCAGATACTGCCCGTTTCTTAAACTTTAGGGATTCTTTCCTTTGCCTGATCCATATTTAATTCCATCATAAATCCTTATCAGAGCTACTATCACAATATTTAATCGTTAATCCTCATCTTAAAGTTTAGATCTTGTATATAATGAATGAATCTAGTAAAAAATCTAGGGAAAATCTTCTTACCTTAAAATCCCGAAACTGAAGACTAGCTATTTTCGGCTTTTAGATCTAGTTGACCAAGCTTCCTTCAAATCCCGAATTGCCGCCCAACATAGAACCATTAAACTGTTAGCTTTTCGACCTTTTGCCTTTCAAAAATCGGGAATAGATCATGAGAACTAATCAAAAATCGACACTTACCTTAGCATGGGAGATTCGGCTAGCACTAGAGAGAGGATTCAGCAATGCCAATGGAAGATTTAAATACCAGAAGTATAGAACTAATTCTCAAATAGGATGAATAGAAGAAAAGACTATGGATGCTTCGGCTTTTTAGAGAAATCGGCACAAGGAAGAAAAAATGGAGAAGAGTTTCAGCTTTTGAAGAAATTGGAGAAAAGAAATTGGAGAGGGAGAGGCTAGGGAATTTCGGCACAATGGGAGAGGAATTTAAGGTTTTCAGTGTCAGAATCAAGGAGCTAGCCCCCCTATTTATAGATATTCCGGCACCTACTGCTAAAAATCGAAAACGCCCTTAAAATTCAAGCTAAAAGAGAGGGGAAATTCGGCACCCTCTTTGCCATGCAGTAGCCAAATTTTACACTTCTCTAGGTGGTGGATTTTTGGCCAACACTTCCTTTGAAGATAAGCTCCTAACTTTTCTCCTTTTTATCTATGATATTATCACTTATAAAATCCACATAATTTCTCCTATTTTTGAGCCTTGTAGCCGTCCACCTCTACTAACCCTAGTGCTGAAATTTAACTCACTTAAATTAAAAGATTTGGGCCTCATTAAACTTAATATTTGGGCCCCTAATTCCTTGTGTGTGACGTCACCCTATCTTCATTTAAAGTGCTGAAATTGGCCTAAAAACATGGGCTCCTTGCGACCCAAAACTTGTTCCTTTTTAATTGTTAATGATGCCACCTTAAAATAATTTAATCTGGGCCTTTGCCTAATTCTAAGCCCAAATTTAGACCCCTTTCACCTAAGTTAACATATTAAACATATTCCTACACTAAACGTATAGACCCATTAATTCAGGATGTTACAGTTCTACCCCCTTAAAGAAATTTTGTCCTCAAAATTACCTAATCAGAAAAGATGAGGGTATTGCTGCCTCATTGCTTCCTCGGGTTCCCACGTAGCCTCCTCCGAACCATGATTCCGCCATAACACCTTAACCAATGGAACCGTTTTCCTTTGCAACACCTTAACATCACGATCCAGAATTTCCACCGATTCCTCTTTGAAGGTTAGATCAGGTCTTACCTCGATTTCCTCCACAGGTACGATATGAGACGGATCCGAACGGTAACATTTTAGCATAGCGACGTGAAATACATCATGAATTTGACTTAACTCTGGAGGTAACTCCAGCTGATAGGCTACTGGTCCTACTCGCTTTACCACCTGATATGGTCCTAAAAATCTGGGACTCAATTTCCCCTTTCTACCAAACCTTAGTACCTTTTTCCATGGCGACACATTTAGGAATACCATATCTCCTACTGCGAACTCTATGTCCTTACGCTTTAAATCAGCATAGGACTTCTGTCTGTCCGACGCCTCTTTCAGTCGAACCTTAATCAATTCAACCTTCTCTTCTGTCTCAGTCACCAACTACGGACCCAAAATCCGACGTTCTCCTAATTTCGTCCAACAAGTAGGAGTACGACACCTTCGCCCGTACAGAGCTTCGTAGGGCGCCATCTGAATACTTGACTGGTAACTGTGTTGTAAGCAAATTCTGCTAACGGTAAGAACTCTTCCCAACTACCTCTAAAATCAATGACACATCCTCTTAACATGTCCTTCAAGATCTGGATCACCCGCTCAGACTGTCCGTCGGTCTGAGGATGAAACGCTGTACTGAAATCCAACTTCGTACCCAGCGCTTGATGCAACGCCTTCCAAAATCGTGAGGTGAACCTAGGGTCCCTATCTGATATGATCGAAACCGGTACTCCATGCAACCTCACTACCTCCTCTATGTATAACTTAGCTAACTTCTGCAAGGAATAATCAACACGTACGGGTATGAAGTGTGCAGACTTCGTCAAGCGATCAACAACTACCCAAACTGCATCTTTCTTAGTGGGTGTGAGGGGAAACCCACTAACAAAGTCCATGGTAATTCTTTCCCACTTCCATTGGGGAATCTTCACTGGCTGCAACAATCCTGATGGTAACTGGTGTTCCGCCTTGACCTGCTGACAGGTCAAACACTTACCCACCAATTCGGTTATTTCTTGCTTCAAACCCGGCCACCAAAACTGATCTCTCAAATCCTGAAACATCTTACTTCCTCCAGGGTGCATAGCGTATACACTACCATGCGCCTCATTCAAAATCCTCTGCCTTAACTCCGGATCTTTTGGCATGCAAACCTTCCCTCGAAAGCATAACAATCCTTCCTCATTCATACTGAATTCTGCTGGCCCATCCTCTGAGATTAGCTGCAATTTTCCTTTCAACAACTCATCGGTCTGTTGCCTCTCCTTCACTTGACTGATCCAAGAGGGTTTCACTTGAAGTTCAGCTAATAAGCTTCCATCCTCATACAAACTAAGGTGAGCAAACATTGCTCTTAGGTCAGAGACTACTTTACGACTTAGAGCATCCGCTACTACATTAGCCTTACCCGGGTGATATTCGATTGAGCAATCATAATCCTTTAGCAACTCGATCCACCTTCTCTGCCTTAGGTTCAACTCCTTCTGAGTCAAAAGATACTTCAAGATCTTATGATCTGTGTAAATGACAGATTTCTCTCCTTACAGATAATGCCTCCAAATTTTTAAGGTAAACACCACTGCTGCCAATTCCAAATCATGGGTGGGGTAATTTAATTCATGCGGTCTTAACTGCCGAGATGCATATGCAACCACCTTTCCATCTTGCATCAACACACATCCTAATCCTACGTGTGACGCATCACAGTAAATTACGAACTCCTTCCCTGCCTCCGGCTGAATCAACACCGAAGCCTCTGTCAGAAACCTCTTTAACTTTTCAAAACTCTCCTGCTGCTTATCAGACCAAACAAATGGAACTCCTTTTCGTAGCAACTTAGTCAACGGTGCTGCTATCAAAGAAAATCCTTCAACAAACCTTCGGTAGTACCCAGCTAAACAAAGAAAACTTCTAATCTCAGCCACAGACTTGGGTGGCTTCCAATCTAACACTGCTTCAATCTTTCGAGGGTCAACCCTAATCCCTTCTGCCGACACAACGTGCCCTAGAAATGTTACTTCCCTCAGCCAAAAATCACACTTACTGAATTTGGCATACAACTGCTTCTCCCTTAAAATCTGCAAAACTATTCGTAGATGGGCATCATGCTCCTCCTCTGACTTCGAATAAACCAAGATATCATCGATAAACACCACGACAAACCGGTCTAGGTAGGGTTGAAACACTCGGTTCATCATGTCCATGAATGCTGCTGGCGCGTTGGTCAATCCAAATGGCATCACCATAAACTCATAGTAACCGTAGCGAGTCCTAAAAGCTGTCTTATGAATATCCGCTTCCTTGACCCTAAGCTGATGGTACCCTGACCTCAGATCTATCTTAGAAAAGATTGAGGCCCCCTTCAACTGATCGAACAAGTCATCGATCCTTGGCAATGGGTACTTGTTCTTGATTGTTAGCTTATTCAACTGACGATAATCAATGCACATACGCATTGATCCATCTTTCTTCTTGACAAATAACACCGGCGCTCCCCAAGGCGACACACTCGGTCGAGCAAATCCTCTATCCGGCAACTCCTGAATCTGCGCTTTTAACCCCACTAACTCTTTCGGCGCCATCCTATACGGAGCAATAGATATCGACGCTGTTCCCGGAAGAAGATCAATTCCAAACTCCACTTCACGATCTGGGGGTAATCCCGGAAGCTCTTCAGGGAAAACATCAGGAAATTCCTTTACCGTCCTGACGTCCCCAACAGTCAGATCTTTGGCTTCTAGAGCCCGAACAAACAATAGAACTGCCTCACATCCTTTCCTCACCATCCTTTTTTCTCTTAGGGAAGTCACTACATTTGACAAATAGTTCCCCCTTTCTCCTATCACCAACTTTTCATCACCCTTGGGGGTTTTTAACACCATACGCTTGGCCGCACAATCTAGATTAGCTTGATACTTCACAAGCCAATCCATGCCTAAAATTAAATCGAACTCCCCGAATGGTAATTCCATTAGGTTCGTTCGGAAGACCATCCCCTGAACTTCTAGAGGTACTTCCCAATAGAGTTTATCCACTACTACCGATTGTCCTAACGGGCTAACTACAGTCATTGCCTTACGGGTAATTTCAGATTCTAGCCTTAAAGTTCCCGATACGCTACTAGCTACGTACGAATGTGTCGACCCAATGTCAATCAATGCAGTGTAAGGCAAACCAAAGATTAAGAACGTACCGGTTATGACATCCGGTGCATCAGCCTCCTCTCGACGTCTGACAGCATAGACCAACCCTGGCTATCTCGTCTCAGTGTTTCCTGCCCCTTGGCCTGGTGCTCCACGACCCCGACCAGCACCATTACCACCTCTGGCTGCACCACGACCTCTTTCAGTCTGCTGACCTCCTCTGCCAGGCTGAACATTCCCTTGACCCATGGTCCCTTTACCGTCCCGTTGCTGCGGATAGTTTTAACTTGGTGGTCCGTAGATCCACACCTAAAACACTTCCTACTGCCTGCCCAACATTCACCGGCATGAAATTTACCACATCGAGCACACTTTGGTGTCTGGTTAGCAGCAGCAGGTTTCTCTTCCCGTTTCGGTCCATCAGACCTGGACCTTTTCTGAGTACGCCCAGTTGTCGATCCAAAATTCCTCTTATTTCCTCCCCTATCTCTATCTCGATTTAATTTTTCAGTCCGCTTTACCTCCACGACTATCTTAGCCTTTTCCACTAGGACAGCAAATTCTCTCTCCCGCTGTGGGGCTATCAAAACACGCAAATCATCCCTCAGACCATCCTCAAACCTAACACAACGTTCGTGCTCCGTGGCTACCATTCCATGAGCATAACGGCTAAGACGTAAGAATTCAGCTTCATACGCAGCCACTGACCTACTCCCTTGAACCAGATTCAGAAATGCTCTACACTATGCATCCACATAACTCGATCCAATGTACTTATTCTGGAACGCTGTTTTAAAGAGATCCCAGGTGATATGGTCACCCACTGTACCATCCTTAACCGTAAGCCACCATTGGTAGGCTTCATCCCGCAGGAGAGATACAACTCCTTTCAACTTCTCCTCCTCCGTAAAATCCAAATCATCCATTATGCGTTCTACCGCTTCCAACCAATACTCAGCTGAACTTGGGGCTACACCAGAAATTCCCCTAAACACTTCTGCCCCATTGGCCCTAAGCTGTTCAGGCACAGATTTTCGGGCTCCTGTGCCCATACCAGCCCCAGCAACTCTTTCTAAAACTCTTAACGTTACCTGAGATACCGCATCATCTCTGGCAGTCTGATCCTGGAATTTCTCCTCCACAGCCAGCATCTCGTTTCCAGAACCATGACCAGATCCTATTGGTTCCGACACCGTCACCCTACCCCTACCACGACCACGTGGCAGATGTCCTCGACCCCTTGTACTCATTCTACCGATTTGTGTTTATCTGATTAGAAATTTTATGAATTATTAGTTTTCTTCCACTGTTTTAACCACGAACAGTCTTATGAATAATAGCTTTAAGAGTAATTCTTTTGAATTTGCGTTCACCATTCAGTCTCAAGTGCATATCCTCTAAGAAACACATACATTCAATCATCAACGTCCATGAACTCACGTTCATTACAGAAAAGTGTTGTTATTGTTGTTTTCACTACCTAGAGGTATTTTTGTAATTTTATCCTACAGGGATATTTTCGTAATTTTTCAAAATAAGGTTCCTTGGTATTTTGTAAAATAAGGGTATTTTGGTAATTTTACAATCCAGGGGTATTTCGGTGATTTTGAAATCCGGGGGTATTTCAGTAATTTTGACATCCAGGGGTATTTTGGTAATTTTGAAATCTGGGGGTATTTCGGTGATTTTGACATCCAGGGGTATTTTGGTAATTTTAAAATTCGAGGGTATTTCGGTAATTTTGACATCCAGGGGTATTTTGGTAATTTTGAAATCCGGGGGTATTTTGATAATTTTGACATCTAGGGGTATTTCGGTAATTTTGAAATTCAAGGGTATTTCGGTAATTTTGACTTCCAAGGGTATTTTGGTAATTTTGGAATTCGAGGGTATTTCGGTAATTTTGAGATTCGAAGGTATTTTGATATTGTTTTCTCTCTCTATTTTTTTTTAAACTGGGGCACTTTGGAAAATCTAGTTACTCTTATAAACATAGGGTTTTTGGTTAAATTTTTCATAGTTGTGAATATTTTCAAATCAAGTGTCTTTTTGAAAATGTACAAAACTTAGGGGTTTTTGTTTGCAAAATAGGGTGGTTGGTCCCTTTCGGGTTTTAATTATGGGTTCAGCCCATGAACAAGTCCTTATAGCTAGAGTGAACAGTTACTACGCACTAGGTAAGATTTCAGCGAAGAGGAGGTGAGTCACTAGGACTGCTTAAATACCAAGCTCTCCCTGAATCCACTCCTAGACATGCGTATGCCTATTGCCACACCCTGTCATGGCTAAAGTGAACAGTCACTATGCACCAGGTAAGATTCCAGCGAAGAGGAGGTGAGTCACTTGGACTGCTTAAATACCAAGCTCTTCCGGATCTACTCCTAGACATGTATATGCCTGTTGCCACACCTTAGTCTTGCGACTCGTTTACAGGTTTTGTTTAGTGAGATTAAGTCTTATGGAATTGAAGAGTTGTTTGTCTAAGCCTAGAGTCCATCAAGTTCTAATCTAGATAGTCTACGTCCCATAAAGCCCATTAAGCCCACATTTATATCACAATCAGGAGTTTAGAATACTTACCTGGGTGGATTGGATGCCGGTAGACTCGAATGCCATGTCTTCAAACCAAAAATTTTTCTTAAATTCATTTTTTTTCTAAAACACTTCTAGACCCATTTCACAGCCCGAGTTTTGAACTGGGCTCTGATACCAAAATGTAACACCCTGAACCCGGCCCATGCGTTTCGACCGGATCTGGCATGTCACGGGTTGTACTTTGAAAACTTTTGCTTTGTTTATTATAGAAACCGTAAGTCAATTGGATATTCCTTGAATAAATTAGTGTCATTTTAAAATATAAAATCCTTTGTATTATTATTACTCAGTATAAATAAAAATAAACCTTGTCATAAATTCTTAAGTTACATAATCTTGAAAACTACTTAATTGGATAAAACTGTGGGGCCTTATTACTTTGATAATTCTAAGTAAAAATGAAGTAAAACTTAAAGAAAACCTAAAGAAAATATACTTTGTAGAAATAGAACTTGATGGCCCCTCGAGTCCGTCTCGGCTCTCATGTCCACGATCTACTGCTCAACTGGAGAGTAGAAAAAAAGGAAAGCGTGAGTCACCAAGACTCAGTGTATAAATCTCAAAGCACATAACGACCTGAGCCCACAAACACATTATGGGCCCTAGCCCATAAGGCATCAATCATAATCATACATCAAAATAATAAATGATTAGTAACCCATCCCATCCTAGGGTTCCATCCTCTACACACCAACTCGTACCAACCATCACACCGTGGGGATTTCTACAATCAACCCTCCATCCGCTACACACCATAACGACAGCCGAACTGCCTATTCCTGTTATTCAGGAATCATTAAACGTGGCATAGCCACCGATCACAATGTGACCTAGCATTTATATTTGTGGGATTTCTACCACAGATCACTGCGTGACCTATTATGCACTTCCCCTTAATCATATCAATATCCCATCCCATGCATACACACATAAAGAAACATCATGCAGACAAATGTATTTTTCGATACACATAGGGAGTTCTATGTTTACGTACCTGGCATCCTTGCCTAACCCTTTTAGGGTCCCATTCGACTGTCTATACAGCCTTATTCCGGCTTTTTAGCCCATAACATATATAAATAAACATACATACAGGTTTATTAGTAGTGTGTTAGAAATCTACACACCTGATTACCGATAAAATGATGCTTTCTATGTCGACGCTATCCTTAGTCGACACAACTGCTATCTCGAACGGCAGATACTGCTCGTTTCTTAAACTTTAGGGATTCTTTCCTTTGCCTGATCCATATTTAATTCCATCATAAATCCTTATCAGAACTACTATCACAATATTTAATCGTTAATCCTCATCTTAAAGTTTAGATCTTGCATATAATGAATGAATCTAGTAAAAAATCTAGGGAAAATCTTCTTACCTTAAAATCTCGAAATTGAAGACTAGCTATTTTCAGCTTTTAGATCTAGTTGACCAAGCTTCCTTCAAATCCCTAATTGCCGCCCAACATATAACCATTAAACTGTTAGCTTTTTGGCTTTTTGCCTTTCAAAAACCGGGAATAGATCATGAGAACAAATCAAAAATCGACACTTACCTTAGCATAGGAGATTCGGCTAGCACTAGAGAGAGGATTCGGCAATGCCAATGGAAAATTTAAATGCCGAAAGTATAGAACTAATTCTCAAATAGGATGAATAGAAGAAAAGACTATGCATGCTTCGGCTTTTTAGAGAAATCGACACAAGGAAGAAAAAGTGGAGAAGAGTTTCGGCTTTTGAAGAAATTAGAGAAAAGAAATTGGAGAGGGAGAGGCTAGGGAATTTCGGCACAATGGGAGAGGAATTTAGGGTTTTCAGTGTCAAAATCAAGGAGCTAGCCCCCTATTTATAGATATTTCGGCACCTACTGCTAGAAACCGAAAACGCCCTTAAAATTCAAGCTAAAAGAGTGGGGAAATTCGGCACCCTCTTTGCCATGCAGTAGCCGAATTTTACACTCCCCTAGGTGGTGGATTTTTGGCCAACACTTCCCTTGAAGATAAGCTCCTAACTTTTCTCCTTTTTATCTATGATATTATCACTTATAAAATCCACATAATTTCTCCTATTTTTGAGCCTTGTAGCCGTCCACCTCTACTAAACCTAGTGCCGAAATTTAACTCACTTAAATTAAAAGATTTGGGCCTCATTAAACTTAATATTTGGGCCCCTAATTCCTTGTGTGTGACGTCTCACCCTATCTTCATTTAAAGTGCCGAAATTGGCCTAAAAACATGGGCTCCTTGCGACCCAAAACTTGTTTCTTTTTAATTGTTAATGATGCCACCTTAAAATAATTTAATCTGGGCCTTTGCCTAATTCTAAGCCCAAATTTAGACCCCTTTCACCTAAGTTAACATATTAAACATATTCCTATACTAAACGCATAGACCCATTAATTCAGGATGTTACAGTGTAAGTCGTGGCCAGGCCGTGTTCGTACCTGTTGAATGGGGCACGGCCGTGTGATCTTGGGCCAGGCTGTGTGGATTTCATGATATGGCCCATTTACTCTGTTTTGGGCCCGTTTTTCGTTCTTTTCGTTCTCCGGTGCTCTCCTGGGTATAAAACATGAAAACAAAGGATTAAGAGCACCAAATTACATAATTCGAGGCTTAAATCATCCAAAAGCATGCTAAATGTGGGCGTAAAATATGTTACTTTTATAGTTTATCACATACCCCCACACTTAAGCTTTTACTTATCCTCAAGCAAAATTCTCAACTCATAATTAAAACGGACTTCCTCGATTCATAGTATTTATCAATAATGTTTCATCATAATTCAAGGATAATTCATACATGGATAATTCAACTCAAAGAGTCCAAAAGATTCAAACAATCAAAGTCATACATTTTTACCACGAAAACATAGGTGTCTCCCCTTATCTAAATAATTACCTTTAATTCAAAATCAACAGGGATTGACATCCTCACAAAAGATTTACTCAAATCACTCGAAATGTTTAAGGTTCAGTAAAAGAGCACTCATAAGTTGAACCTGAAAAGTTAATCCCATAGGCTTGCATGAAAATCAAATCTCCACCACTATAAAATGAGATGATACACAAATCAAAAGGTCTTTAACTGGGTTGTAACAGGGCTTGGGTTAAAGGTGTGGATAAAGGCTGAATTAGAGGGTTAGAATCGAGATTGACCTAACAAATTTCCTAACTAGAAACAACGAACTGATAATGAATAATTATATTAACTGGAAACTTAATAAAACGAGCTTCTTTTTCAAGAATTGGAATTTAACGCATAAGCTCACTTAATTATAGAACTAATAATGAATATACTTCATTTTTTAAGAACAAATCAAATAATAAAGGATAAATTCAACTACTGAAATACTATAATTAGGTAACTAATCAAATCAAATCTCGATATAAGGGTAGTCAAAAAGGAATGGTGATAACAAATACAAAGGGTTTTGGGTTAAATTAGTGGGTGAGTCAATAAAAAGGGTTGTTAGGATTAAACGGGGTTCACTAGGGGTTAATCGTAAAGGTAGGCTTTTATGGGGTAAGTGAGTTAAATCCTAGGTGCCTTTATCATCTCTGTATATCAAATCAAAGGTGTGGTCTTGACATGTATAATCTAAGCAAGTTCTAGAATAACAGTTCAATGTTGACACACTCATAATCAATAAAGTGAGCAAGAAAAAGAATATATGCTCTATAAGGCTCAAAATCTCACAAAAATTATGGTTGTTTGATGTCAACCTCATAAATTTCAAACTTCAAGGTAACATTCAGATTCAGGTATACAACCTAAAAAAATTTAATTTTTGAAAAATACACTTATCATGCTTGATTCCCTAGTATCCTTCAAATTTAATCATCAATGCACAATTATCAATGACTTACTCTAAAACATATCAATAAAAATCATAAATCAGGGAAATTTCATCCTAATTAGTAATTTGAGGAAATTACTTAAGAACAAGATATAATTTAGGGATTTGAGAATAATGAAGAAAGTTAGGCACTTTCTTGAAATAACTGTTCACCCCCCACACTTAAGATGTACATTGCCCTCAATGTACAAAGATCGATAATATCAAAATAATCATAAAATCGTAAGATGGGGAGAGAAGTGAAACTTCCTGAATTTTGGATGAAGTCAATGAAAAGAAACCGGATAGGATTGGAGGTGAGCGTGGGGAAGCATCTCGAACCGTTTGAAATTGAGCCATCAAAGCAGCCGTCCTGATTTTATTGTATCCTAAGATAAATCTAAATGGTACGAATAATAAGAAGAAAATAATAAAGAAAATAATAAAATAAGATAAAATAAAAATAAAAATAAAAATAAAAGTAAATAATGGAAAATGAAAGAAGAAAGATAACGGGAAAAGGAAGGGAAGAAGGGGGTTAAATAGAAATTATGGATCTGGTAGTTGGCCCCGCCCTTGTACCTTCCTGTGGTGGCCACACGGCTACGGCCACGGCTGTGTGCAAGGCCGTGTGGTATGGAAATCTATACCTTGGTTAGTTTATGGTTAGGTGCTAAAAGGAAAAATAAAAATAAAAGTAAAAAATAAAAAATATATAAAAATTAATGGGGTCAGTGCTCGGGTTGCCTCCCGAGAAGCGCTCGTTTATAGTCTTAAGCTAGACTTTACCTCTCATTCGTATGATCATGGTGGTTTGAGGAGGTGAAAATCCTTTCTCATGCGATCAATTAGGTTATTGATATAAAATTTAAGTCGAGTAGTGTTTACCTTAAAAGTGCTGATTTTAGGACTAGTTACCTCGACTGTTCCATCTGGGAAGATTTTGAGTACCTGATCTCCTATCTTCAGTTGGGTTGTCCCATCATTAAGTTCGACATGGAGTTTCCTGGTTTTTGCTTCATGAGTTTTTAGTCTCCCTTTGAAGTGTGTCTTCCACTCGTCTAGTTCATCGATATGAAGCCTTCAATCCTCATGAATTTCTTCTTTATTGACACGGGATCCAGGATCAGGTTCAATTTTGTAGCTTCGTGGTGTTTCCTGTGAGGAAGGTTGAACAGTTTGGTCATCAATTGAAATTACTTTCTCACCTCTATCGCTTGATGTCCTAGCTGCATCAAGAGCTTTAAGACTGATTGATTTATCACCTACACGAAGTATGAGTTCACCAAACTGTTCCTCTTTGTTGTCCTTCTTCATTGTTTTGGGATATGGTATACGAGGTTGGTACTCTATAATTGCCAATTTTGGTATTTCATGGCTCACCTCAACCTTACCTTCACTTACAACATGTTCTTTCCTTGGGTTTGGTTCATCTAACCCTTCACTATTTTGGGCGGTGATAGCTTGAATTTGTTCCTTTGGGTTAGATTCAGTGTTGCTTGGCAAGCTTTCTTGTGGTTGTTCTAATATCAGCTTAGCAGGTTGACCTAACTGATCCTCGATCCCTTGAATCGATGCTTCTTGTTTCGTTTCTATATTTTGGAAACGTGTTTCTGTGTTTGCTATGAATTTTTCCAGCATCTCTTCAAGGTTCGACTCATCTTCATGTTGGTGAGGTGGTTGTTGAAAATCTGGATTTGCTGTGGCTGCCATGAATTTTGTCAACATCTTTTCAAGGTTCGACTCCTCTTCTTGTTGGTGAGGTGGTTGTTAAAAATATGGAGGAAGTTCCGGTCTTTGGCTACGTTGATCATCCCACGAGAAATTGGGATGGTACCTCCAACCTGTATTATAAGTGTTATCATAAAAATTATTTTGAGGTCTAGAATAGTTACCCATATAGTGCACATGTTCGTTCTCCATGCCATATCCGTAGGGTGGGTACTCAGGATTCGCCACGCCTCCTAGATTCGAGTCATATTGTATTACTGGGTGTACCTGCGAGAGACTATACAAACGGTGAATTTTCTTACCTAAAAGCTCTATCTGGTTTGATAGCATGGTTACTGGGTCGAGGTTGTAGATATCGGCTGCTTTTGTTGGTTTTTTCCTTGTAACCTGCCACTGATAGTTATTCAGTGACATCTCTTCAATAAACTCGTAGGCTGCTTCAGGAGTTCTGTTGTTTAGGGTTCCACCGGCGGCTGAATCAATTAGTTACCTCGTTGAGGGGTTCACACTATTATAGAAAGTTTGGACTTGGAGCCACAAGGGTAAACCATGGTGGGGACAACTTCTCAAGAAATCCTTGTATCTCTCCCATGCATCGTATAATGTCTCTAAATCCATCTGCACAATGAAGAGATATCATTCCGTAATTTGGCCGTTTTGGCTGGTGGGAAATATTTTAATAAAAATTTTTCGGTCATTTGATCCCATGTAGTGATTGACCCTCGTGGTAACGAGTTTAACCACTGTTTGGCTTTATTCCTTAATGAAAAGGGAAATAACCGAAGACGTATGTCATCATCAGAAACGCTATTTATTTTGAAGGTATCATAGAACTCTAAAAAATTAGCTATATGAGTATTTGGGTCTTCATCCTGTAAACCATCAAATTGAACAAATTGTTGAATCATTTGTATAGTGTTAGGCTTTAAATCAAAATTATTAGCAGCTATAGTAGGCCTAACAATACTCAATTCTGCTCCTGTTAAATGAGGTTTAGCATAATCATACATAGTACGCGGAGCATTATTTTCTGCCACATCTTATGGTGGCGGATTATTCTCGTCCATCCCTTCAGTAGGATTGGATCTGCCTTTTCGCTCTTCTTCTTTATATTTTAGGGCTCGCCTAATTTCTCTGCGATTCCTGCGAGCGGTAGCTTCAATATCACTGTCGTGTACTAAAGGTCCTCTCGGGTTCCTTCTAGTCATAAACTAGAGGTACCTGCTAAGAAAAAAAAGAAAGAAAATTTAGCAAAATCAAAATTTAACCTAAAATAAAAGTAAATTGCAGAAAATAAAAATAATGGCTAATGTAATAACAATAGAGCTTTCTTAATATTTTAGTTCCCCGGCAACAGCGCCAAAAACTTGATCGTCGATTTTAGAGTTTTAAATTTATAATGAGAACGATCGAACTTGGAAACTAACCCTGACAACGATTTTTGAGGCAAGCGCACCTATCGAACAATAGTATAGTTAAGGCAAGACCGGAATGTCGAACCCAAAGGAACTAAAAGTACTAATACTAACTTTCTTTTTATTATCTAGCCTAAAATAAGTGAAGTTGTTGTTTAATCTAAATTTAAATAACTACTAAGCTAAAGACGCAAAGACAAAAAGAATGAATTGGGGAAATACTGTTGGAAAAACTCAGTTGATTAAGACAATACCCTTAGGAAGAATCCATCTAGACTTCACTTGTTATCTAACACTGAATCAGACGATTTATTCACTTGACTTGATCCGTAAGATTCCCTAAGTTATATTAAACCCTCTCTCGAGGCAAATAACGTCTAACCTTAGGTTGATTCATTGAAATCTCTTTCTAATTAAAACCCCTAAAATCGCATTAACATGATCTATGGACTCCCATATTAGGTTTCACCATAATCCGACAAAATCTCGTCACCCTATCTCTAGGGTGCGATCAACTCCGCTTAATTATGCTAGATCTACTCTTAAGCAGGGACTTTTGCTCCACCACCTAAGCACATTCAACTTGAATCAATATCCCAGAAATATTAACACAAGAATTAAGCACACATAATTAAGAACAAATCAATTATTTATCATATAGTTCAGAAAACAATAACAAGATCCGTCTTAGGATTCATCCCTTTCAGGTATCTGAAGGGTTTAGTTCATAACAATAAAAGAAAACATCTCAAAATAAAAGATAAAACAAAACATAAGAAATCCCTAAAATCCCTTGAAGGAATTGAAGGAGAGATCCGCCATCTTGAGTAGAATTTTGGCTTTTTGAGATGAATCAACTGGCTATCTTCAAGTGATTCCCACAAATCTGACCTTTTCGGCTCGGCTCCTTGGCCTAGCTAACCGCCCTAGGTTCCGGCTTCTGCCGAACTCCCCTGCAAGTTGCCCCATTGAGTGTTTATATAGACTTTGAGATGCCTTAATTGGCCCCTAAGTATCCTAATTTAAGTAGAATTCCTACTAGGGTGTTTGAATAGGCTTTGGAATGTGTTTCTTTGCCTCCAAGTATCCTATTCTGATTGTAATTCTCCTTTCCTGCGACAGGGACACGCCTATGGCACAAGCCCATGTAAGTCGTGGCCAGGCCGTGTTCGAACCTGTTGAATGGGGCACGGCCGTGTGATCTTGGGCCAGGCCGTGTGGATTTCGTGATATGGCCCATTTACTCTGTTTTGGGCTCATTTTCTGTTCTTTTCATTCTCTGGTGCTCTCCTGGGTATAAAACACGAAAACAAAGGATTAAGAGCACCAAAATACATAATTCAAGGCTTAAATCATCCAAAAGCATGCTAAATGTGGGCCTAAAATATGTTACTTTTACAGTTTATCAGTATGTGAGTTTCCAGATGTGTTTCCTGAAGAGTTATCAGGATTACCTCCGATTCTGGAAGTTGAATTTGGTATTGAATTAGTCCCGAAGACCACTCTCATTTCGATAGCTCCTTATAGAATGGCACCACAGAATTGAAAGAGTTAAAGTCTCAGTTGCAAGAGTTGACTGACAGAGGATTTGCACGACCAAGTTTCTCACCCTAGAGAGCGCCTGTGTTATTTGTGAAAAAGAAAGTTGGAACTATGAGAATGTGTATTGATTATCGACAGTTGAACAAAGTAACGATAAAGAACAAATATCCGTTGCCTCGTATTGATGATTTGTTTGATCAGCTGAGAGGAGCTACAATGTTTTCAAAGATAGATTTGAGATCAGGTTACTATCAGTTAAAAGTTAAAGAATCTGATGTACTAAAAACTGCTTTCAGAACGAGGTACGGACATTACGAATTCTTAGTGATGCCTTTCGGACTAATAAATGCTCCTGCAGTGTTTATGGATCTGATGAATCGGATATTTAAACCGTATTTGGATCGCTTTATAGCTGTGTTCATTGATGATATTTTGATCTATTCGTGTGATGAGACACAGCATGCTGAGCATTTGAGAACCGTGTTACAAACTCTGCGTGAGAAACAGTTGAATGCAAAGTTTAGCAAATGTGAATTTTGGTTGCATGAGGTTGCTTTTCTGGGACATATTGTATCAGCTGCCGGGATACGAGTTGATCCGAGTAAAATTTCTACTATATATGAATGGGAACCTGTAACATCCTAGAAATAGGGATTCTGCACTTTATGCTTTTCTGTGTGTTTGGCTCGCTTGGCATGATTTTCTAAGTGCATTTGGGGGTCCTGGGGAGGCTCGGGTTCAAGCTAGAGCCTTGGTAAAATTTTTCTTTTTGGGCACTTAAGGGGGGTGAGCTAGTAGGAGCAGGCCTTATAAACATTTGTGTGTGGTTGTTGACGCAAATGAGCTTGTGTCCTAGTGGTGGTGGCGTCATTAGCAAAGCTAATGGGAAGGAGTTCGAATCCTATCTGCTGCAACAAGAGCTTTATTTTTGTGCTCCAGGAGAGAAAGAGGTGGCATTCGGATGGGACTCTGCAAGGTGGTTGTTGAATGATTCAACAAATTCAAATAGGTGGCCAAGAGGAGCTTGGGGAGTTTGAATTGGTCAAACAATTCAAATTGGTGGATGGAGAGTGAATGGAGGAGAAAATCAAGGAAGTGGGGAGGTGGATGAGAGTGGCCGAATATGGGAAATGCTAAGGGAGCATTTTCAGTTTTGAGCTAGTGAGGGGGGTGTGCTGTTTTTCTTTTGGTTCCTTTAGGCATCTTAGTTTTCAACATTCGATCATAAGGGGGTAGTGGAGTGTCGTTTGTGCCATTTGGGGAAAATAGTAGAAACCGAAACTCATTTAGTAGCCTTTTCTTTCTTTTGTATTTGGGTTGTCATTCACTTCTTTTTACCAAAACCGTAGCACATTTTCTCTCATATTCTTCATCTTGTTTTGGTATTAGCCGAACCTCTCTTTCATCTCCTACAGTTTGTTTCTTCACCATAACCGAAACTTTTCTCCTTTATTTCTCTACATTCTTCACTAAACCGAAACTCTCTTTCTCTTCTACACTGCTTCCATTTTCTTCACTTTTCTTTTCATCCCCCTTGTTCTTCTCTTGAGCCGAAACCTTGTTGACATTTGCTGCTTGTGCCAAATCTTCTTGGACTCCATTTGGCTTTTCTCTATAGAAGGTAAAGAACTTTTCCTTTATTCTTATTATCTCCTTACTTCTTCTAGGGAAACCGACCATTTATTCATTGATCATAAACCGAATTAGTTTCTCTTCCGAAGTTGGTTACTCCATCTTTTGTAACCCGTTTCTTTCATCATTTGTTATTTAGTCGAACCCCAAGAACCAAAGAGCTAGTTGGTTACCGAAGGTCTCCTCTTCAATCGATTTTTGTTTGTGCAAGGTAAGGGAGACTCTTTCGATTCTTTCTCTATTTTTTTCGGTTCTGTATGGTCATAGCTGAATGGCTATTTTGTTCTTAATGTTAGTTTGCGACTAACCTCCTCTATTCTCCTCTTAACGTGGCATGTTCGCGTCAGATTGGAATCTTTAGCCAAGTCAATCTGTGTTCGGTTCATTCTTTGACCAAGGTAAGAAGGTTCTCTTGATTTTGGTTTACCTATTCCCTTTTCTCTTTCGTTGCCTTAATCCAATCTCCTGATCAAAGATTCTCTTCATGTTAATCCAATCTCCTGATCAAAGATTCTCTTCATGGATGCGAGTGCCAGTCAAACTAAGGAGGGGAGTGGACTCGTAGTCTCTGCCCCTAAGTTTAAACGACGTGCTGTGTCGGTGGTTCGAGACTTTCCGTCGGGTTGTGGTAGAGAGCCGACATCTGTTTGGGATAGACAAATCGTTGTTATTCCTGCTAGTGAGAGTGTCGATGATCTAGAGTGTTTAATTCTTCGCGTAATCAGGTGTGTAATGCTCACACATTCCTTTATTATTTTGCATTAATGACTGTGTTGGCTGAAAGCCGAAATGACTGTATAGACAGTTGAGATACCCTTATGGTAAGGTTGGAGACACCAGGTAAGTACCTTTATGATTCTGTCTTTCGAAAAACATAGCCTAAATATATGTATGATTTGATTATCTGTTGTACATTGGAAAAATGATTACATTCATCACAATATGATAATATGTTGCGTGGGCTTTGGGATATGATATTGTTTGAAAGGGGAAGTGTAATTCAGTGACTTTGTCACAGTGGTTTGGTACACATATACATACATCAGAGACTATGTCACATTATTTCAGTGGTTTGGTACCACAGTGACTTGGTGCCACAGGTGTTTGGCTGGTTCAGGTGACGTAGAGGATGGAATACTAGGTTGGGCTGGGTTGCATTGCATACACTTCTTAATATGCCATATTGTGAGGGCTAAGGCCTAATGTGCATCTGTAGGCTTAAGGCCAGATTGCATTCATAAGGGGAATTACACACTGAGTCTTGGTGACTCACCCCTCTGCTTAATTTTGTAAGTAACCCCAAGTTACAGATTTGGAGCCGAGGAGGACTCTGTGGTGGCCATGCATTACTTCTTTTGTAAATTTCGTCTCTTTATTTAAACTTATTTTTAATTTGGGAATTTGTTATGTAATAAGGCCTCCGGGATTTTATAATTTGGTTTTCAACTTATTACGGTAATTTATATTATATGAAACGTTAAATTGGGAGTTTTCTAAACAAAATGGAAACAGACATTTCTTTTAATAATGACACACGATTAATAAGCGAACAAATAATTAAACTCGGAATTTTCCTAGAACTACACAAACTGTTTTTAAATGTCACGTCTATGAAATCCCCTAAATTCGGCTTTCGTATCACAAAACCCGTATTCAACTATTAGTTCTTTTAAATAAAAGTTGATAAGAAACTCTTAAAACTGAACTTAATTTTCAAGATGGAAACACAAAGCGAAAAGTTTTTTTTAAAATTGCGATGTTTCTTTAAAATTTCAAAACTATCTTTCCATGTGACATACCAGATTCGGTCATAACGTTTAAACCGGGTTTGAGGTGTTACAAAGCCTCCGAGAAATGTGTTTGAAGTCTGTAGTTTTCTAGGACTAGCGGGATATTATAGGCGGTTTGTGAAAGGTTTCTCAATGACTGCGACTCCGTTGACGAAGTTGTTACAGAAAGATGTTAGATTCGAGTGGTCAGAAAAGTGCCAGCAGAGTTTTGAACAGTTGAAAGTGTTATTGGCAGAGGCGCCAGTGCTAGTTCAACCGGAATCAGGCAAAGAATTCATAGTTTACAGTGACGCTTCGTTGAATGGCTTGGGTTCTGTGTTGATGCAAAAAGGTAAAGTCATTGCTTATGCTTCGAGGCAACTAAAGCTGCATGAAAAGAACTACCCAACGCACGACATTGAATTGACCGTGATGGTGTTTGCATTGAAAATATGGCGTCATTATTTATTTGGTGAGAAGTGTCATATCTTTACAGATCACAAGAGTTTGAAGTACTTGATGACTCAGAAAGAATTGAATTTGCGACAGAGAAGATGGTTAGAGTTGTTGAAAGATTACGAACTTGTGATAGATTACCACCCGGGTAAAGCTAATGTTGTAGCTGATGCTTTGAGCCAAAAGTCCATATGTGCTTTGCGAGCAATGAATGCTCAGAAATATCTATGTGATGATAGTGTGGTTATGGCCGAGTTGAAAATAAAGCTGATGTTTGTACATCATGTAACACACCTAACCCGTAACCGTCGCCGGATTAGGGTTAAAGGCATTACCGAACAGATCGAAAACATTTACAGAAATTATAACAATCCATCATCAATCATAATCATAATGTCCCTTAAATGAGTCATTGAGACTCTAAACATACATATAAACCGAGTTGGGACTAAAACAAAACACATACAAAAGTTCTCGGAAAATTAAAAACTTTTCTAAAATACAGGGAATACACGCCGTGGGAGCAAACCGTGTGCCCACCACGGTTCCTAGACACACCCGTGTGTCCTCCCCGTGGTCGAACCTGACTTCACACCCACGGCCACCAAGCATGCCCGTGTACCCTGATCGTCGTCGATCCTGCCAAATTCAACACGGCTACTAGGCAGCAGACACGTCCGTGTGCCAAAGCCGTGTACTCTTGTGCTAGCTTTTAACTTAGCCTACGGCCTCTAGGCACGCCCGTGTGCCACAACCGTGTGACATTATAGACCATTTTCAAGGCCAAAATACCACCCACTTGGGCCATACCTACAAGAAAAATTTACCATTCCATTTCATGCATATATGACAACCAAAAACATACCAAAATAACCATTCAAACCATACAGTCAATACCAATTCCAACCATGCCAAATTACAAGACTCAAACTCATTTCATCACAAACATAATTCATTCATTTACTTACTCAAAACTTGACCATTTCAAGTGCTTCAACCATACCAAGATAAGCATCATATATCACAACCATTTAAGCAAATTATCAACTCATAACTAGCCAAATCACATGGCTATATTCATATAACAAACTTATATAAAAAGCTAGCCTATACATGCCATATCTAGCTATATACATTTCCAAAGTGTACCAAAAATGAGTTTAGTAGTGTGATGACGATCGTTGATGATCCCGAGCCTTCAGTAGCTTTGACGACCTATAAAAACAGAGAAAATACACACACAGAGTAAGCTTTCCAAAAGCTTAGTAAGTCAATATACAAATAAACTTAGCAGAAAATGCATATATTGCAAGTAGATACATTAGCACATCCCAATCACTTAGCATAATATCACAAATGTGCTTTGTTTCATATACTTGTGGCCACATTTGCCACATTCATCATTTTAAGATTCACATTATCATATTTAAGCATACATTTCTTCAAGTCAAAGTCATATAGGTACTTACCTTTTTATACACACTTGTGTATATACCAAACGTACCTGAGACAGACATTCGTTCACTTATTTGATCATAGCTCAGATTTGCAATTCATATCACAGACTCACCCGTTGAACCAATAGGAATCTAGTAGGATGCTCAGAAAACTCGGAATGGTTGTACAAAGCCAACGTCCCAGACGAGGTCTTACATGCACTCAGATATCAATGCCACTGTCCCAGATAGGGTCTTCCACAAATCAATACGATGCCAATGTCCCAGACATGGTCTTACACATAAAGCTTATATCGATGCCTACATCCCAGACGAGGTCTTACACAAAATTTCAACTCAATGCCAACGTCCCAGACGTGGTCTTACATGATAAAACAGAACAGATACATATGTCATGACATAGCTAATCCTATCTATTCCTAGGTTCGTACGGGACTTCTCGGACATTGTCGCTATATCGACCTTATCTCGTAATTCATATGCACAACCTCTCATAAGCATTCATTATCATTATTAGTCATATGAGAATTTACAATTCCATAAAGGTATGTTTATTTGCAAAATGACTTACCTCGGATTCGATCTATCGGAATGGAAACGGCTATTCGGTTACTTTCGCTTTCCCGCGATCTAAATCCATTTTCCTTGATTCTTGATCTATACATATTCAGAATTAACTCTTTTATTCACTAATTCATTCAATTTAATCCAAGGACATACATTTAGGGCTATTTGCAAATTAACCCTCAAATTTGCACAATATATCAATTTAGTCCATTTTTCTAAAAACATCAAATTCACAAAATCAACCCACACTCTGCTTAGCCGAATGTACATATATATCATACAAGCCCATATTTTCCATCATATTAGCAATTTAATCCCTCAATTTTCTATTTTCACAATTTAGCCCTATTTAGCTAAATTCATCAAAACTTCATTGTTCATATAGCTCAAATCTTTCATTTAACAACTAAACTCATCTCAAAACTCAACATATCATCAATGGCATTTTTCAAAAACATCACTAATACACAAAATTGAGACATGGGCTTGATAGTAGACAAAGCAACAATTTCAAAAACGTAGAAATTATCAAAAACCGATCAAAAACACATACCCGATTTATGCTTGAACTGTGGCCGAATGAAATAAGCTTAACCCTTTCTTTTTCTTTTAAATTTTGGCCAAAGAAGAGAAAAAATAAAAGATGAACACTCATCTTTTTGTTTCATTAATCTAAGGTTAAAAATTCAATTACTAAATTGCCCATCCATTAAATAAATAAGACAAATTAATACTAAGGTTATTAAGACATTCTATCATCCACTATCTCAATGATGGCTTATTTGCTATATAAGGCCTCCACCTTTACAAAGCCACAACACTTTGATACTTTAATAAATAGCATACAACTTTCACATTTAATACAATTTCATCCTTTTGTCAAATTAAACACACAGGCGGACAAATCAACTTACGGAAATTTAACACATGCTTAGTCACATATCAACGGCACATAAAATAATATTAAAATATCATATGGACTCAGATTTGTGGTCCCGAAACCATTGTTCCGACTAGGGTATAAACCGGACTGTTACACATCAGATTTGTGATGCTCAGAAAAGTGATGTTGAAATGATGGCTAAACGAACTCAATGTGAATCGAATGTTGAATCAAAATTTTGAGTTGGTAGTGATGATTGTTTGAGATTTAGAGATCGGATTTGTATTCCGAGAAATTCAGAGTTGATTCAAACGATTTTGAAATAGGCTCATAATAGTCGATTAACTGTCCATCCTGGGAGTACGAAAATGTATAATGATCTGAAACAGTTTTATTGGTGGCATGGTATGAAACGAGACATCTCTGACTTTGTGTCGAAATGTTTAATTTGTCAGCAAGTTAAAGCTGAACATCAGGTTCCGTCTAGATTGTTGCAACCGATTATGATTCCTGAGTGGAAATGGGAAAGGATCACGATAGACTTTGTGTCGGGATTGCCTTTATCTCTGGGAAAGAAAGATGCAATTTGGGTGATAGTTGACAGATTGACAAAATCAGCTCATTTTGTTTCGGTGAGAACAGATTATTCACTCGATAGATTGGCTGAAATGTATATTGCTGAGATTGGGAGATTGCACGGGGTGCCGCTATCTATTGTATCTGACAGAGATCCGAGACTTACCTCACAATTTTGGAAGAAATTGCAAGAGGCTTTAGGCACAAAATTGCATTTCAGTACTGCGTTTCATCCGCAAGCGGATGGTCAGTCCGAGCGGATCATTCAGGTTCTTGAAGATATGTTGAGATGTTGTATTCTTGAATTCAAAAATGCGTGGGAAAAACATTTACCGTTGATTGAGTTTGCGTACAATAATATTTTTCAATCTAGCATTAAAATGGCACCATATGAGGCTCTCTATGGTCGAAAGTGTCAAACTCCATTGTATTGGACTAAGCTGAGTGAGAATAGGATTCACGGGGTTGATATTATAAAAGAGACTGAACAGAAAGTGAAAGTAATTAGTGATAGTTTGAAAGCGGCCTCAGATCGTCAGAAGTCTTATGCAGATTTGAAATGAAAAGATATTGAATTTGAGGTTGGTGATAAAGTGTTTTTGAAAGTATCTCCGTGGAAGAAAATACTTCGATTTGGCCGGAAAGGCAAGCTGAGTCCGAGGTTTATCGGACCGTATGAGATTATTGAATGAATTGGGTCGGTTGCTTACAGATTGATGTTGCCACCTGAGTTAGAAAAGATTCATAATGTATTTCATGTGTCGATGCTTCGACGATACCGATCTGATCCGTCTCATGTGATTTCTCCTACTGAGGTTGAGATTTTGCCAGATTTGTCGTATAATGAAAAACCGATCCGAATTTTTGCACGAGAGACCAAAGAGTTGAGAAATAAGAAAATCTCTTTAGTGAAAGTGTTGTGGTGCAAGCACAGAATAGAAGAGGCTACGTGGGAGTCTGAGAGTGTTATGAAAGAGCAATATCCACAACTATTCACCGGTAAGATTTTTGGGGACGAAAATCCCTAAGGGGGACAGAGTTGTAACAGCCTAGTTTAGACCCTAGTCAGAATAGTGGTTTCGAGACCACAAATCCGAGGTCGAAATAATATTTTAATGCTATCTTTGGTGTTGATTTTATATGACATAGTCTGTATGAAAATTTTGTGTGATAATTTTTATCGATTGTGTGTCGAATTAAGAGAAAGGACTTAATCGCACAAAGAGTAAAAGCTATTTGCTGATTTATAAGTACCTAAGTGTTGTTGTCTTCATAATAGGATGGCCTTAAGAGGTAATTAAACCTTTATTAAAGATGGTGGATGGCTAAATGACATATTAGCCTTAATATATATATATATATATATTTGACTTATATGTTTAATGAAAAGATAACATAGTAATTAGATTAATAACATATTATTAAACAAAAAAAAGATGAAAATAAGATGAATATGTTCATCTTTGTCCATCGAAAACACAAAAAGAAAAGAAGGAGCAAAAGCTTTGTGATATTCGGCCATTGTTCATCCTAATTGAGGTATGATTTTGAGTCGATTTTTGATAATTTCTACGTTTTTGTAATCGTTGCTTAGTGCACTAGCTAACCCATGTTGTAGTTTTGTGAACTGATGATGTTCTTGTGATGAGCCATTGATGAATGCTTGAGCTATGTGCTAGTTGATAGTGAAATATGGAAACTTGGTGTTGGATTGACATAGTTTGTATTGGGATTTTTAGTGAAATTGAGTATTTTGGACTTAATTGAGAAAATGAGAAATTGAAGGGCTAAAATGTGAAATAAATGAAATGTAAGAGCTTGTATTAGCATGGGAAGAATTCGGCTAGCATATGTATTTTGAAATTTTGTGTATTTGATGATTTTGTGAAATAGGGACTAAAGTGTTGAAATGTGAAAATGCGAGGGCTATTTTGTAAAATGCCCTAAATATGTGTGTTTGGATTAAAATGAATGAATTGTTGATTGAATGGATTGAATTTGAATGTGTATAGACCATGAGAGGAGAAGTTCAGATCGAGATCGAGGCAAAGATAAAGTACTTGATTAATCGACCGTTTCGATAGTTCGACGTCCGAGGTAAGTTCGGATATAATACATGCTATTAAGATATGTTTTAGCATTATGGAATGAATATGTATATAATTATGAGATTGAGATGCTATGTGCAAGATTTAACTAGATGGCACTAAGTGTGCAAAATTAAAATCGAAACAGAAATGAATAGCATTGTGTGTGCGATGTTATGAAAGCTTCGGCTTATGGATTTGGCACTGTGTGTGCGACACCGAAATAAGTCAGTTGAAAGAATAGGCACTAAGTGTGCGATGACGAATATGTTTCGATCATGTATATGGCACTAAGTGTGCGATCAAATTGAAAGAATATCAGAGGATGATCGATATGTAATATCGAGCATTGAATAGCTTGGAAATTGAATAACTATGTGTTAGCTAAAGGTATGTATTGAACCTTTGTGGTTGATGAGTTTATAGACAAAGCTATGAATGGATGAATGAGCATTTTAGTTATGAATGGTATGGTATGTATATGAGTGAATTGATCTATAGAATGGTTATTATATACATTAGTTGATTTGATGAGATAATTGTATTGTATTTCGAACTTACTAAGCTTTGGAAAGCTTACTGTGTGATTTGTTTCTCTGTTTTGCAGTGTCAGTAAAGCTAGCTCGGATTTGGGGATCGTCAGCATCTCAATCACACTATCAGCAAACTATTTTGGGTACCTTTGGATAGTTGTACATAGTTGAAATATGGCATGTATAGGCTAGTTATTTTGAGACATATTTGAGATGTGTAAATAGCCATGTGATGTGGCTAGATATATGAGAGTATTAAGCATAAATAGCTTTGATATATATGTATATTTTGGTATGGCTTGTAGGTAAAGAGAATGAATTATGAATCGTAAACTTTGTGATGGTATGATGCTAGTATGATTTAGAGATTTTGGGAATGAATCATGGTTGGTATTGAATGTGTTCAAGTGGTCTATGTTATTTTCTAAGTTGACATGTTTAGAAATGGGATTGTATGAGATGTTATGTTGATCACTTGACATGGAATTGGTTGCCAAATTTTGTGTGGGATTATGTTTAAATGTGCTTGTAAGATTGACCCTTGTGAGGGTGGCCAATTGGCCTTGCAAATGGCCAATTTTGTCACACGGGCGTGCCTAGTGACCGTGGGGTTAAGTCAGTAGCTGGGTAAGAGCACACGGCCTGGACATACGGACGTGCCTGGTAGCCGTGTAGTTTCAACAGGATCGACCACGGCCAAAGTACAAGGGCATGCTTGGTGGCCGTGGAGCCAAGTTAGAATTGACCATGGCCAAGGTACACGGGCGTGCTTGGTGGCTGTGGAATAAAGTCAGGTTAGAACACGGGGAAGACACACAGAAGTGTCTATCAGCCGTGGGAGTCTCACGGCCTGCCCACACGGGTTTGTAGCCCCTGAAACTTTGAAAAGTTTTAAATTTCTGAGAATATCTATATGTGTTCCGGTTTAGTCCCGACCCTATTCTAACACGTGTTTAAGGTCTCGAAGACCTCAATAAGGGACTATATACTTGTGATCGAATATGTTTGATTGATGTTTGACTTAATGTCGTGAAATAGTAATGAAATGTTTCGATTATTCGGTAATGCCTCTTAACCCTATTCCGTCGACGGTCTCGGGTTAGGGGTGTTACACAGTAACCATGCTATCAAACCAGGTAGAACTGATAAATAAAAAGATTGATGGTGTATGTGATTCTTTGCAGGTACATCCAGTAATATAGTATGATACAGATGGAAGAGGGGTGAACAACACAGACTATCTATCCTACAATCCAAGCACAGAGAACGAACAAGTCAACTATATGGGTAACTATTCTAGACCTCAAAATAATCTTTACAGTAACACTTACAATGCAGGTTGGAGGTACCATCCCAATTTCTCGTGGGGTGGTCAAGGTAATCAAAGACCACAACTTCTTCCAGGCTTTCAACAACCACCTCACCAGCAGGAAAAGAAGTCGAACCTTGAGGAGATGCCAACGAAATTTATCTCGATGTCAGAAACACGCTTCCGAAACACCGAAACAGAGCTTAAAAATCAGAAGTGTCGATTCAAGGGCTCGAGAATCAATTAGGTTAGTTTGCTAAGCTGATTTTAAAAAGACCACAAGGTATCTTGCCTAGCAGCACTGAAACTAACCCAAAAGAGCAACCTCAAGCAATAACTGCTCACGATAGTGAAGGGTTAGATGAACAAAAATTGAAGCAAGAGAATATGGTAGAGGAAGGTGAGGTTGAGGTAAGCCATGATAAACCAAACCTGGTAATTACAAAGTACCAACCACATGTGCCGTACCCCAAAGCGATAAAGAAAGACCACACAGAGGAACAATTCAGAAAATTTCTTAAACTTCCAGAGAAATTACATATTAACTTGTCGTTTCTTGAAGCTCTTTCGCAGATGCTAGATTCAAGGAAATTTTTAAAAGAGTTTTTGACAAACAAACAAAAGTTAGACGATACGTCGCATGTGGAGCTAAGCGCATTTCTTAACATGGCTAGGACATCGAGTATTAAAGGTGGAACCAATCACTTCAAAGTTGGGGACCAGGTACTGTTAGATGTAACCGACCCTCGAATAGCCACCCCAGAGCTTAATACGAATGGTGCGACTCCTTTTTCGTCACGTAAGCTCTTTCCATACGGAACGGTTGAGGTAACACATTCTAATTTCGGCACTTTTGATGTAAATATTACCCGACTCAAACTATATGTTGATAGAAATGATAGTAAGAGAAAGGAGTTTCAACTCCATGAACCACCATGGCCATACGAATAACAAGTAAGTCTAGCTCAAGACTTTAAACGAGCGCTTCTCAGGAGGCAACCCGAGCACTAACCCTGTAACACCCTGGTTTTAGGGGTTGGATTTTTGGTGCTTAGCTCAAGTGTTGGCACACTTCAGTGTGTGGTTGGGTAAGTTTTAGGGGTCCTGAGAACCCTAGGTGATGGTAGAACGCTTTGGAAATTTTTAGTTTTAGGGGCTAAAAAGGGGAACTTGGATAGAGGGGGTCTTAAGAGAATTATTTGGGAGTTTATGTCACAAGAATTGGGCTGGTGGAGTGGCAAGGGAGACGCCACTAAGAGCTTGGGGAAGTGACGTCTCAGGTGCAAGGGAAGGGGGCCAGTGTTCGATTCGCAAGGGTAGCAGGGGGCTTTGTTTTTGCGTCATCTAGGTAGAGTGTTGGACGGTTTTGGGAGGCTTAAAAGATGGGCAAAGACTTGGTCAATTTTTTTTGAATTTGGCTAGATAGGTTTGACTTTTTCAAACTTTTAAAATGGATGGAGGGGAGGTGTTTTAGGAGTGATTTTAGGATTTTTTTTTTGGGAGCTTGGGGCTTGGCCGAATGCTATATAAAGGGAGGGGGTGGTGCTCATTTTTCATTCACCATTTGCTTTCTCCCTTAGCAAAAAGTTCTTCCCTTTATTTTTATTTATTCTTCCCTTCTCCATTGCCGAAAGTTAGTCCAAGCAAACCCCTTTTCCATCCTATTTCCTTGTAGCCGAAAGTAGCAGAGGGCTTAACCTTTTATGAACTTATATCCCTCTCCCTTCTCACCTTTTTCTTTTTAAACCTTGCTTAAACCGTAACCATCCATAGAAAACTACCATTGCTGAATATCCCAAACACTGTTTAAGAGCCTTGCCGAATCACCCATTCTCACATTTCTCTTCACTTTGGTTACAAGTCCCTGAGCCGAACCTTACTTCCTTGGTGGTGGTCGTTTCTAGCTGGAGCAATAGGGAGTGGTTAGCAAGGTCGTTTAGTCAGCAGTTGCAGTGGCATAGAGTAGCGTTCGGGATTCAAGTTGAGTTGGTAAGAGATATTTATTTAGATTAAATGCTTAAGTGGTGTTTTGGGGGTTAACCTGTTTACCTGATTAAGCTTTTTGATGGAGGCCACAACCAGTCAAAGTGGGCAAGGGAAGGTCCCTATCCCAAAGTTCAAGAAAAGAGCGGTTTCAGCAGTTCGGGATTGGCCACCGGGGTGTGGGCCAGCGGCAGGAGATAGCTATAGGCAGATAGCGGTAGTCTCGCTAGTCGATAGCGTTGGGATCGAGGGTTTAGAGCTCCAGGTTATAAGGTGTGTAGTTAAACCATTGTTTCCGGGATTTGAGTATATCTGTTTATGTTGTATGATGCTAATAAGTGCAGTTAAATGTGAAAATGGTACCCTTAAGGGGTATGAAGATGATCAGGTTAGTAGCAAAGTTTGTAAATATGATCACTGATTTTATTATGTGAGTATGCCTATGATTGTGTTTAATATGTACATGCACCACCTTATCATCATTTTATGTTACATGTGCATGGGCGGGTTATGAAAAGAAGGTACGGGTGTACTTCGAGTACGAGGTTGATGTCAGCTTTGTGCTACATCGTGGATTGGCGCTGACTGAGGTCGCGTTGTGGATCTTTGCGATTTAGTTCGCGTGGTTACCTTGATTGATATCGGCTTATGCCATATCGTGGCTTGATGGATTGCTATGTGCTCCATCGTGGTTTGATGTTAGCTATACGCTACATCGTGGATGGCATTGGTTGCCTTTTTGGAGGGAAAAGGAGAGGGTGACTCGATAGTCCCCTGGTGTGTGGTAGGCTGGATCAGGGGGTGTAGCGGATGGACCCTAGGCTTGGGTTGGGTTTCATGATTGCATTATTCCGTTTATGAAATAATATGAAAATGGGCCAAGCCCAATGAATAGGTATGTTTTGGGAACATACGTGGACATGGGCCAAACCCAGTGATCAGTGGACTAATGTGAAAAGGGCCTAGCCCAGTAATTGTTATAATTTGAAGGTGGGCCAAGCCCAGATTGTGGTAATGTCTAATAATTATACTTGCATGTTGCATTTGATAATTGGGATGTTATGTGGTTAGCATGTGGGTGGATTTCGATGGTTTGGTTACACACTGAGTCTGTATGACTCACCCAACTTTTTAAGCATCGCAGGTGACACGTCGATCGGACCGGGTTGGAGTGGACACATGGTGGCCCATGCAGAAGAAGAGATTAAATGTTTTAGGCTTACTTTAAGTATTTGGGTTTAAATAGAATATGTAATAAAGGCCTTTTAACTCTTATTTATTTTTGTTATGATTATATTAGTATTTATTATGGTTTGAAGAATTTGAAACACTATGTGAAGATAAGTATATTTTTTTCCAACCTACTTATTCAATTTGGCTTGTATATATTAATCTTTTAGTATGAGTATATTTTAATAACAAAGTTTTAATCATAAGTTTAAATAAACATGGATTTTTCAAAAGTTAGCAAGTTTTAAATTTTTCTAAGTTAAATAGATTTTCCACCGACTTTTCCGCACTAACATAACCAGATTCGGTCGTAGTGAATGGGCCGGGTTTGGGGATGTTACAGTTTGGTATCAGAGCCAAGTTCAAAACTCGGCTTTGAGGGTTTTTGGGCCCGAAACAGTTTTCAAAATGGACTTTTTGAAAAAAAAGGGCTTTTATAAAAAGGTTTTCAGGATATTTTGGCATGGCACCTGTACCTCCGACCCGAAGTCCACCAGGTAAGTACTTCGAACTTTGGAAGTGATTTGTTATTATGAACTGTTATGGGCTTAGTTGGGCTCGTAGTTTAGAATATTAAGGCTATTGGACCCTAGGATTAGTCTACTCAAACACTTGCATAAAACTTAAAGCTCTTAAACAAACCTGTGAAGTAAGTCGCCGAGTTAAGGTGTGGTAACCACTGTACGCATGTCTAGGAGTGGCATTCAGTAAGAGCTTGGTATTTAAGCAGTCCTAGCGACTCACCTCCTCTTTACTCGAATCCTACCTGGTGCGTAGCTACGGTTCACCTTAACCAAGAGGACTTGTTCATAGGCTAAACCGGTTATTAAAACCCGAAAGGGAATTAGCCTTGCGGTTTTCTAAATTCCCTGTTTTTAAATTTTCAAATTTACCCTTCTGGTTTGAGAAACCTTAAATCTGATTTTGAAGGATGTTTTCTTTCGATTTACAAAATTACCAAAATGCCCTTAGTGGCAAAATTACCAAAATGCCCCTGTATTGCAAAATTACTGTACTACCCTCAAATTTTGATAAAATGTTCTTTACCTTGCAAAATACTAAAATCCAAGTTTTCAAAATATTAGGATACTCTAACTTGTGGAAATTTACGAAAATACCCCTGGTTGACAAAATTACCGAAATGCCCTTGGTTTCTAAATTTTCAAATTTCTCTCAACTTCTACTGAAATATTCTTACTTTACTAAATATCGGAAAATTCTATTTTGTAAAATGTTGTGATATCTCGATTTTGAGAATTTACGAAAATGCCCATGATTTCCAAAATTACGAAAATGACCCTACTTTCTGAAATTTTTGCAACACACTTTGTTTGAGAAACAAAATTTTCAAGATGACTCTTGAGCTTTGCAAATTTTGAAAAAAATCTCTAAGTTGGAAAAACTATTTTCAAAATTGACCCTGATTTATTACCGAAATATCTCTTTAGGAAAAATGACGAAATTACCCCTGGGTAGGAAAAGGAAACTTGATTGCTCGAAAGAACTACTCTCGGAACCTTCATTGCATAAAATTGCTCGTGGATAAAACAGTGAAACAATAATTTCTAATCCATAAAACTTTCTAAACAGATTAAATCGAAGCGCTAGAGATGAGTTCTAGGGGACGCGGTAGAGGTAGAATGACAGCTTCGGAACCAGTAGGGTCTGGCTATGGGTCAGAAAGCGAAGTGCCGCCAGCAGTGGATGTAGAGGAACAAGATCCGATAAGTGAAGAGGACGCAGTGTCGCAGGCTATGTTACGCGTGCTTCAGCAAGTGGCAAGAGCTAGTAGGGGAAATGGAGCTCGGAAGTCAGTGTCCGAGAGACTTAGGTCGAACGGGGCTGAAGTCTTTAGAGGAGTGTCAGGAGTAGCTCCTAACGTAGCAGAGTATTGGCTAGAAGGAGTCGAAAGAATTATGGACGACTTGGATTGTGCCCCAGAGGAAAAATTGAAAGGTGCTGTTTCGCTACTTCGGGACGAGGCTTATCGATGGTGGCTCACTGTCAAACAAGGTGTACCGGCAGATCGATTGGATTGGGATTACTTTAAGGAAAAGTTTGAAGGAAAATACGTTGGAGCAAGCTACTTAGATGCGCAAAGGAAGGCATTTCTAAATCTGGTGCAAGGAAATAAGTCGATAGCGGAATACGAAGCAGAATTTGTACGGCTAAGTCAGTATGCTAAGGGAATTGTGGCCACTGACTATGAGAGGTGCGTCCGGTTTGAAGACGGATTGCGAGATGAACTTCGAGTGCTGATCGCTCCGCAGAGGGAAAGAGATTTCGCGGTGCTAGTGGAGAAAGCTCGTATAGCCGAAGAAGTTAAGAGGACGGTAAGGGAAAACCGAGGAAAGAATAGGAACGAGAATAAGAGAAGTGTTGGATGGTCAGCATCGTTTGGAGATGCTCAGAAAAGGCCAAGAGTTGGGAATACGGTACATACACCCGTGCCAGTTGCTGAGAATCGGAATTGTCTCTGTGCTCGATGTGGAAGACCTCACACAGGAGAGTGTTGGGGGAATAGTAAAACATGCTTTCGGTGCGGATCTAAGGCACATCTGGTTAAGAACTGTCCTCGATCAATGAGGGGTCATGGTTCAAGACATGGAGGGAATGGTTCCAGTCAGAATCAACCAAGGAGGTGATATCGGGTAAGCTCCTCTGCTTTGGTGCATGCTCTAATTGCTTTGCTTGCTTGTGGGAATAGCTTTTTCTGAGTTGTTTTGAATTTTGAGTGCGAACTTAGAGACTATGATTGGGAAGTATGTTAACTCTTTAAGATCAGAGTGCGCAGCTATAGCGTAGCGGGAGGAATTGGACTGTTAGTTTAGACAAGTAATTTCGGGGACGAAATTATTTTAAGGAGGGTAGAATTGTAACACCCTGGTTTTAGGGGTTGGATTTTTGGTGCTTAGCTCAAGTGTTGGCACACTTCAGTGTGTGGTTGGGTAAGTTTTAGGGGTCCTGAGAACCCTAGGTGATGGTAGAACGCTTTGGAAAATTTTTAGTTTTAGGGGCTAAAAAGGGGAACTTGGATAGAGGGGGTCTTAAGAGAATTATTTGGGAGTTTATGTCACAAGAATTGGGCTGGTGGAGTGGCAAGGGAGACGCCACTAAGAGCTTGGGGAAGTGACGTCTCAGGTGCAAGGGAAGGGGGCCAGTGTTCGATTCGCAAGGGTAGCAGGGGGCTTTGTTTTTGCGTCATCTAGGTAGAGTGTTGGACGGTTTTGGGAGGCTTAAAAGATGGGCAAAGACTTGGTCAATTTTTTTTGAATTTGGCTAGATAGGTTTGACTTTTTCAAACTTTTAAAATGGATGGAGGGGAGGTGTTTTAGGAGTGATTTTAGGATTTTTTTTGGGAGCTTGGGGCTTGGCCGAATGCTATATAAAGGGAGGGGGTGGTGCTCATTTTTCATTCACCATTTGCTTTCTCCCTTAGCAAAAAGTTCTTCCCTTTATTTTTATTTATTCTTCCCTTCTCCATTGCCGAAAGTTAGTCCAAGCAAACCCCTTTTCCATCCTATTTCCTTGTAGCCGAAAGTAGCAGAGGGCTTAACCTTTTATGAACCTATATCCCTCTCCCTTCTCACCTTTTTCTTTTTAAACCTTGCTTAAACCGTAACCATCCATAGAAAACTACCATTGCTGAATATCCCAAACACTGTTTAAGAGCCTTGCCGAATCACCCATTCTCACATTTCTCTTCACTTTGGTTACAAGTCCCTGAGCCGAACCTTACTTCCTTGGTGGTGGTCGTTTCTAGCTGGAGCAATAGGGAGTGGTTAGCAAGGTCGTTTAGTCAGCAGTTGCAGTGGCATAGAGTAGCGTTCGGGATTCAAGTTGAGTTGGTAAGAGATATTTATTTAGATTAAATGCTTAAGTGGTGTTTTGGGGGTTAACCTGTTTACCTGATTAAGCTTTTTGATGGAGGCCACAACCAGTCAAAGTGGGCAAGGGAAGGTCCCTATCCCAAAGTTCAAGAAAAGAGCGGTTTCAGCAGTTCGGGATTGGCCACCGGGGTGTGGGCCAGCGGCAGGAGATAGCTATAGGCAGATAGCGGTAGTCTCGCTAGTCGATAGCGTTGGGATCGAGGGTTTAGAGCTCCAGGTTATAAGGTGTGTAGTTAAACCATTGTTTCCGGGATTTGAGTATATCTGTTTATGTTGTATGATGCTAATAAGTGCAGTTAAATGTGAAAATGGTACCCTTAAGGGGTATGAAGATGATCAGGTTAGTAGCAAAGTTTGTAAATATGATCACTGATTTTATTATGTGAGTATGCCTATGATTGTGTTTAATATGTACATGCACCACCTTATCATCATTTTATGTTACATGTGCATGGGCGGGTTATGAAAAGAAGGTACGGGTGTACTTCGAGTACGAGGTTGATGTCAGCTTTGTGCTACATCGTGGATTGGCGCTGACTGAGGTCGCGTTGTGGATCTTTGCGATTTAGTTCGCGTGGTTACCTTGATTGATATCGGCTTATGCCATATCGTGGCTTGATGGATTGCTATGTGCTCCATCGTGGTTTGATGTTAGCTATACGCTACATCGTGGATGGCATTGGTTGCCTTTTTGGAGGGAAAAGGAGAGGGTGACTCGATAGTCCCCTGGTGTGTGGTAGGCTGGATCAGGGGGTGTGTAGCGGATGGACCCTAGGCTTGGGTTGGGTTTCATGATTGCATTATTCCGTTTATGAAATAATATGAAAATGGGCCAAGCCCAATGAATAGGTATGTTTTGGGAACATACGTGGACATGGGCCAAACCCAGTGATCAGTGGACTAATGTGAAAAGGGCCTAGCCCAGTAATTGTTATAATTTGAAGGTGGGCCAAGCCCAGATTGTGGTAATGTCTAATAATTATACTTGCATGTTGCATTTGATAATTGGGATGTTATGTGGTTAGCATGTGGGTGGATTTCGATGGTTTGGTTACACACTGAGTCTGTATGACTCACCCAACTTTTTAAGCATCGCAGGTGACACGTCGATCGGACCGGGTTGGAGTGGACACATGGTGGCCCATGCAGAAGAAGAGATTAAATGTTTTAGGCTTACTTTAAGTATTTGGGTTTAAATAGAATATGTAATAAAGGCCTTTTAACTCTTATTTATTTTTGTTATGATTATATTAGTATTTATTATGGTTTGAAGAATTTGAAACACTATGTGAAGATAAGTATATTTTTTTCCAACCTACTTATTCAATTTGGCTTGTATATATTAATCTTTTAGTATGAGTATATTTTAATAACAAAGTTTTAATCATAAGTTTAAATAAACATGGATTTTTCAAAAGTTAGCAAGTTTTAAATTTTTCTAAGTTAAATAGATTTTCCACCGACTTTTCCGCACTAACATAACCAGATTCGGTCGTAGTGAATGGGCCGGGTTTGGGGATGTTACAAACCCCATTAATTTTCACATTCTTATTATATTATTTTCTTTTCTTTTCATTTTTACTTTTAGCACCTAACTATAAACTAATCAAGTGCAGATTTCCATACCACATGGCAGTGGCCGTGTAGATGCTACGGATGAACGTACTGACACGACAGAGATAGTATGAAACAGGACGAAAAATATCTTTAAGCCACGGGACCTCAACTGAACACCACGGCCGTGCGATGCGGCCGTGGCCGACACTGTTTTAGCAACACGGGCGTGGCGACCTGTACATGGGCGTGGGAGAAACGAACAAAGCATAACACGGCCGTGCGACACGGCCGTATGACTCGACACACCCACGGTACACGGGCATGGGGATGTACCATTTTTGAAATCTCTATTTAACACACACACTTCTCCCCTTCTTACCTACTCCCCACTTCCCTTTTTCTTCAAACACACTCTTAACTCTTCATTCTCAACTTTCTTCATTCCCTCTTACTCTAGATCTAACCATATCCATGTCGAAGAAATGGAAGGATCCTAGCACAATCTCTCTTTGTGAGATCGTTCTACAAAAGTTCATGCCGGCCGCTTCATTAACTCGACAAGAAAAGGACCTTTGAGTCAATTTAACTTTTCTTTTCATTTTCACTTCTCCTTTATTTTTCTTTTACTTAGTTTAATCTATTTTATTTTGTTTTCTTTGATTTAGGTTCTAAAGGCTTCTTGGGAATCACCACACCACGACCATAGACACGACACCATAGCCATAGAAATCACACTCACCCCGCTAACCATCTAACGATAAGGACTTTCCGGTCCATTAATCTTTTCTTTTAATTTTATTTTACTTTCTATTTTCTTTCTCTTTCTATTTCTTGTCTTTAAATATATATTTAGTATATTTTGAATTATTATCATTATTTCCTGGCTAATTCTTCACGAGCTTTCCAATTTCTTCATCTAGCGCAGAGATTGTCGGCAGCCACCACACCACAACACTCCCAACTTAAGGAAGCCTCCAAATTCAGGAAGTTTCACCTCTCCCTATCTCTTAAATTTCATATATATCTTTGTACATTGAGGGCAATGTACATCTTAAGTGTGGGGGGTGAATATTTATTTCAAGAAAGTGCTTAACTTTCTGCATTATTCTCAAATCCCTGAATTATGCCTTGAGTTATGCCTTGTTATTAAGTAATTTTATCATATTATAATTAGAATGAATTTCTTGTGATTCATGATTTTTATTGATATGTTTCGGATTAAGTCATTGATAATTGTGCAGCGATGATTTAAACTTTAGGAGACTAGAGAATCAAGCATGATAAGTTCATTTTCAAAAATTAAAATTTTGTTAGGTTGTCTACCTGAATCTAATTATTACCTTGAAGTTTAAAAGTTACAAGGTTGATTCAAAAACCCATAATTTTTGTGAGATTTTGAGCCTTTAGAGCATACATTCTTTCGTGCTTACTTTTTGATTATGAGTGTGTCAACATTGATTTGTTATTCTAGAACTTGCTTCGATTATACATTTCGAGACCACATCATTGAATTGATATATAGATAGGATAAAGGCAATTAAGATTTAACCCACTTAATCCACTAAAAACCTACCTTCACAATTAACCCTTAGTGAACCCCTTTGATCCTGACAACCCTTTTATTGACTCAACCACTAATATTAACCCAAGACCCATCTTGTATTTGTTATCACCATTCCTTGACTCCCTTTTTGTCAAGATTTAATTTTGAACAGTTTCCTAACTATGTTCTATATTTCAGTTGTTAAAGTTCTTTCTTATTATTGTATTGATTTGTTCTTAAAAAAATCGATCGAAAAAAATAGAAGTATATTCATTATTAGTTATATAATTTAGTGAGCATACATGTTTAAATTCCACATCTTGAAAAAGAAACTCATATTATTAGTATTACAATTTTTTAATTGATGTAATTATTCAAGTATTAGTTTATTTTTTTTCTAGTTAGGTAAAATTGTCAATTCAATCTCGATTCTAACCTTCTAATTCAGCCTTTACCCACACCTTTAACCCGAGCCCCATTACAACCTTTTTTAAAGACCTTTTGATCTGTGTATCATTTCATTTTATAGTGGTGGAGATTTGATTTTTAGGCAAGCCTATAGGATTAACTTTTCATGTTCAACTTTTTAGTGCTTAATTTTGAACCTTAAACACTTTGAGTGATTTGAGTAAATCTTTAGTGAGGATGTAAACTCTTGTCAATTTTGAATTAAAGGTGATTATTTAGGTAAGGGAAAACACCTATATTTTCATACTAGAAACTATAACTTTGATTGTTCGAATCTTTAGGATCCTTCTATTTAAATTATCAATGTATGAATTATCTTTGAATTATGATGAAACACTATTAATGAATATTATGAATCAAGGAAGTTCATTTTAATTGTGAGTTGAGAATTTTGCTTGAGGACAAGCAAACGCTTAAGTGTAGGGGTATTTGATAAACCGTAATATATACATATTTTAATCCCACATTTAGCATACTTTTGGATGATTTAAGCCTTGAATTGTGGAAATTGGTGCTCTTAATCCTTTGTTTTCATGTTTTATATTCAGGAGAGCACCGGAGGATGAAAAGAATGAGAAACGGGCTTAAAACAGAGTAAATGGGCCAGATCATGAAATTGACACGGTTTGGGCCCAAGACCACACAGTCGTGCCTTATTAACAGACTCGAACACGGCCTGGCCACGATTCACACGGGCGTGTGCCATGGGCATGTCCCTGACGTGACCTGTTTGAATTTCACTCGGATTAGGGTACTTAGAGGCAAAGAAAGCCATTCCAAAAGCCTATATAAACACCCTAGAGGCCAACCTTCAAGGGAACGTCCAGTTAGGCCGATGAGCCGAGCCAGAGAGGCCAGAATTGTGGGATTTACTCGAAGAAAGCCAGTTGATTCATCTCAACAAGCCGGAGTTATACTCAAGACGGAAGATCTTCTCTTCAATTCCTTCAAGGGGTTTTAGGGTTTTTCTTATGTTTTGTTTTATATTTTCTTCTAAGATGTATTCTTTAATTATTATGAACTAAAACCCTCAAATACCTGAGGGGGATGAAACCTAAGACGGATCTTGTTATTGTTTTCTAAACTATATGATAAATACTTGATTTGTTCTTAATTATGTGTTCTTAATTCTAGTTTTAATATTTCAGGATATTGATTCAAGTACTGTTGTGCTTAGACAAAGGGGGAATAGACCCTGTCTAAGAGTAGATCTACCATAGTTAAGCGGAGTTGCTCGCGCGCCTAGAAATAGGGTAACGAAAATCTGCCGGATTAGGGTCAAACCTAATATGGGAGTCCATAGATCGAGTTAATGCAATTCTAGGGGTTTTAATTAGAAAGAGATTTCAATTAATCAACCTAGGGTTAGACGTTAGTAGCCTCGAAAGATGTATTAATATAAATTAGGGAATCCTACGGATCAAGTCAAGTGAATAAATCGTCTGGTTCAGAGTTAGATAACAAGTGAAGTCTAGGTGGATTCTTCCTCGGGTATTGTCTTAATCAATTGATTTTTCTCCACAAGTTTTCCCCAATTCCTTCTCTTTGTCTTTGCATCTTTAGCTTAGTTGTTAGTTAATTTTAGATTAGATAACAAATTCCTTTAATTCTTAGGCTAAATAATAAAAAGAAAGTTAGTATTAGTACTTTTGGTTCCTTTGGGTTTGACAATCCGGTCTTGCCACTAGGGTGTTTATATAGGGGTTTAGCCTAAGAAAGGATGGCCTCTAGGGTGTTTATATAGGCTTTTGGAATGGCTTTCTTTGCCTCTAAGTACCCTAATCCGAGTGAAACTCTTTTTTCTCACGTCAGGGACACGTCCATGGCACGCGCCCGTGTGAATCGTGGCCAGGTCTGTTCGAGACTATTAAGGAGGCACGGCCGTGTGGCCTTGGGCCCAGGCCGTGTCGATTTCGTGATATGGCTCATTTACTCTATTTTGGGCCCGTTTCTCGTTCTTTTCATCATCCGGTGCTTTCCTGAGTATAAAACATGAAAACAAAGGATTAAGAGCACCAAATTACATCATTCAAGGGATAAATCATCCAAAAGAATGATAAATGTGGGATTTAAAATATGTTCATATTGCGGTTTATCAAATACCCCCACACTTAAGCATTTGCTTGTCCTCAAGCAAAATTCTCAACTCACAATTAAAATGAACTTCCTCGATTCATAATATTCATCAATAATGTTTCATCATAATTCAAAGATAATTCATACATTGATAATTTAAATAGAAGGGTCCTAAAGATTCAAACAATCAAAGTCATACATTTATAGCCCGAAAACATTAGGTGTTTCCCCTTACCTAAATAATTACCTCTGATTCAAAATCGACAAGAATTGACATCCTCGCTAAAGATTCACTCAAATCACTCATATTGTTTAAGGTTCAAAATTAAGCACTCAAAAGTCGAACATGAAAAGTTAATCCTATAGGCTTGCCTGAAAATCAAACCTCCACCACTGTAAAATGAGATGATCCACAGATCAAAAGGTCTTTAAAAAGGGTTGTAACGAGGCTTAGGTTAAAGGTGTGGATAAAGGCTGAACTAGAGGGTTAGAATCGAGATTGAATTGACAATTTACCTAACTAGAAAAATGAACTAATCCTAATAATTACATCAATTGAAAACTTCATTACTAATAAAACGAGCTTCTTCTTCAAGATGTGGAGTTTTAAACGTATAAGCTCAATTACATAGAACAAATACTGAATATACTTCTTTTTTTTAAGAACAAATCACAACAATAATAAGGAAGAACCTTAACAACTAAAATATAGAACATAGTTAGGAAACTGTTCAAAATCAAATCTCGACAAAAAGGGTGGTCAAAAGGAATGGTGATGACAAATACAAGAGGGGTTTTGGGTTAATATTAGTGGGTGAGTCAATAAAAGGGTTGTTAGGATCAAAGGGGTTCACTAAGGGTTAATTGTTATGGTAGGCTTTTTTTAGTGGAGTGAGTGGGTTAAATCCTAAGTGCCTTTATCATCTCTGTATATCAAATCAATAATGTGGTCTTGACATGTATAATCGAAGCAAGTTCTAGAATAACAAATCAATTTTGACACACTCATAATCAAAAAGTGAGCACGAAAAGAATATATGCTCTAATAGGCTTAAAATTTCACAAAAATTATGAGTTTTTGATATCAACTTTGTAAATTTCAAACTTCAAGGTAATAATTAGATTCAGGTAGACAACCTAACAAAATTTTAATTTTTGAAAATAGACTTATCATGATTAATTCTCTAGTCTCCTAAAGTTTAAATCATCACTGCACAATTATCAATGATTTAATCCGAAACATATCAATAAAAAATCATAAATCAAAGGAAATTTCATTCTAATAGTGATATGAGGACATTACTTAAGAGACAAGATATAATTCAGGATTTTTATTATTAACCCTCTCTATATTCTAATAACAAAAACTAATTCAGGGATTTGAGAATAATGAAAAAAAATTAGGCATAATTAATATTCACCCCCCCACACTTAAGATGTATATTGCCCTCAATGTACAAAGATAGATAATGGTCATATAGTTAGAAAATCAAAAGAGAGGGCGAGAGGTGAAAGTTCATGAATTTTGGATGGAGTTAATGAAGAGAAACGTAGGGAGTGCCTCGAGCCGTTTGAACTTGAATCCTCAAAGTAGCCGGTCTGATTTTATTGTATCCTAAGCTAAATCTAAATACCATGGAGAATAAGAAGAAAGTAATAACAATAAAAATAAGAATAAAAGTAAATAATGAAAAATGAAAGAAGAAAGATAACAGGAAAAGAAAAAGAAGAAGGGGGTTTAAATAGAGATACATCCCACGCTCGTGTTCCTTCTTGTGGTGCCCATACAGCCACAGCCACGGCTGTGTGCAATGTCATGTGGGTATGAAAACCTGCTCCTAAAAGTCTGGTTAGCTCTTAGGTAGATTATAAAATTTGAAAATATAAAAATTAATGGGGTTAGTGCTCGGGTTGCCTCCCGAGAAGCGCTCGTTTAAAGTCTTGAGCTAGACTTACCTGTTATTCACACAATCATGGTGGTTTGAGCAGGTGGAAATCCTTTCTCATGCGATCAATTTGGTTATTGATATAAAGTTTAAGTCGAGTAGTGTTTGCCTTAAAAGTGCTAAATTTAGGACTAGTTACCTTGACTGTTCCATCTGGGAAGATTTTGAGTACATGATCTCCTATCTTAAGCTGGGTTGTCCCATCATTAAGTTTGTCGTGGAGTTGCCTCGTTTTTGCTTCGTGTGCTTTTAGTTTCTCTTTGAAGTGTGTCTTCCACTTGTCTAGTTCATCGATCCAAAGCCTTCGTTCCTCATGAATTTCTTCTTTATCCACACGAGGTCTAGGATCTGGCATCTGCGAAAGAGCTTCAAGAAATGACAAGTTAATATGTAACTTCTTTGGAGGTTTAAGAAATTTACCGAATTGCTCCTCTGTGTGGTCTTTCTTTATCGCATTGGGGTATGGCACACTAACTTGGTACTCTGTAATTACCGGGTTTGGTAAATCATGGCTTACCTCAACCTTACCTTCATTTACCACAGGCTCTTGCCTCGGGTCAGACTCCACTAACCTTTCACTATCATGAGCTGTTACGGCTTGAATTTTCTCTTTCGGGTTAGTTTCAGTGTTGCTTGGCAAGCTTTTTTGTTGTTGTTCTGAGATCAGCTTAGCAAGCTGACCTAATTGATTATTGATCCCTTGAATCGGTGCTTCTTGATTTTTGAGTGTTGTTTCGGTGTTTTGGAAACGAGTTTCTAACACCGCTATAAATTTTGTCAGCATCTCCTCAAGGTTCGGCTTCTTTTCCTGTAGGTAGGGCTGTTGTTGGAAGTTTGGAGGAGGTTGTTGTCTCTGATTTCCTTGGCCACCCCATGAGAAATTGGGATGGTACCTCCAACCTGCATTATAAGTGTTACTATAAAGATTATTTTGAGGTCTAGAATAGTTACCCATATAGTTGACTTGTTTGTTTTCAGCGCTTGGGTTGTAAGGTGGATATTCTATATTGCTCATCCCTCCTCTATTCATATCGTACTGCATGACTGGATGTACCTGCAAAGAATCACATACGCCATCAATCTTTTTATTTAAAAGCTCTACCTGGTTAGATAACATGGTGACCGCGTCAAGGTTGAAAACATTGACTACTTTAGTAGGCTTTGTCCTAATGACTTGCCACTGATAATTATTCAGTGACATCTCTTCGGTTTCTACAAGCGGTACGTTCTATTTCACTGTCAAAAATCAGGGGTCCTGACGGGTACCTCCTAGTCATAAACTAGAATACCTGCCAGAAGAAAAGAAGAAAATTTAGAAAACTAAAAATAAAATTTAATTGCAAAAATAAAATACGGCTAAAGTGATAAAAATTTAGCGTTCTTAATATTTCAGGTCCCCGGCAACGGTGCTAAAAACTTGATCGTGTCTGTCAGAGTCTTAAAATTTTATATAAAGAATGGTCAAGCCTAGAACTAACTGGGACAATGATTGAGGCAAGTGCACCTATCGAACAGTAGTATAGCTGTGGCAAGACCGGATTGTCAAACCCAAAGGAGCCAAAACTACTAATACTAACTTTCTTTTATTATTTAGCCTAAGAATTAAAGGAATTTGTTATCTAATCTAAAATTAACTAACAACTAAGCTAAAGATGCAAAGACAAAGAGAATGAATTGGGGAAAACTTGTGGAGAAAAATCAATTGATTAAGATAATACCCGAAGAAGAATCCACCTAGACTTCACTTGTTATCTAACTCTGAACCACACGATTTATTCACTTGACTTGATCCGTAGGATTCCCTAATTTATATTAATACCTCTTTCGAGGCTATTAACGTCTAACCCTAGGTTGATTAATTGAAATCTCATTCTAATTAAAACCCCTAGAATTGCATTAACTCGATCTATGGACTCCAATATTAGGTTTGACCCTAATCCGGCAGATTTTTGTCACCCTATTTCTAGGCGCGAGAGCAACTTCGCTTAACTATGCTAGATCTACTCTTAGGCAGGGACTTTTGCTCCACCACCTAAGCACATCAATACTTGAATCAATATCCAGGAAATACCAAAACAAGAATTAAGAACACATAGTTAAGAACAAATCAAGTATTTATCATATAGTTCAGCAAACGATAACAAGATTCATCCCAGGTTTCATCCCTCTCAGGTATCTGAGGGTTTAGTTCATAACGATAAAAGAATACATCTCAAAAGAAAAGATAAAACAAAACATAAGAAAACCCTAAAACCCCCTGAAGGTATTGAAGGAGAGATCCTCTGTCTTGAGTATAACTCCGGCTTCTTGAGATGAATCAACTGGCTATTCTTCGAGTGAATCCCACAATTCTGGCCTCTCTGGCTCTGCTCCTTGGCCTAGTTGGACGCCCCCTGAAGGATGGCCTCTAGGGTGTTTATATAGGCTTTTGGAATGGCTTTCTTTGCCTCTAAGTACCCTAATCCGAGTGAAACTCTTCTTTCTCACGTCAAGGACACGCCCATGGCACACGCCCGTATGAATCATGGCCAAGCCTTGTACGAGACTATTAAGGAGGCACGGGCCCAGGCCATGTTGATTTCGTGATATGGCCCATTTACTCCGTCTTGGGCCCGTTTCTCGTTCTTTTCATCATCTGGTGCTTTCCTTAGTATAAAACATGAAAACAAAGGATTAAGAGCACCAAATTACATAATTCAAGAGATAAATCATATGCTAAATGTGGGATTTAAAATATGTTCATATTGCGGTTTATCACACTCACATTTTATTCAAGTTTTCCTTTAAAATAAAGATAATTGTATTTTGAAATCTTTTCAAATTTTCGACATTAGGACATTAGTTTATCAATTAGGTACCAATTTTTGGGCGTTACGAGGGTGCTAACCCTTCCTCGTACGTAATCAACTCCCGAACCCGTTTTCTTGAATTTCGTAGGCCAAAATCAATATTTTAAATAAAACAAAAAATGTTTTTTAAGGTGACCCAATCACACCTAAGCAAAAACGATAGGTGGCGACTCCATTCTCATTTTAAAGTCGATCCCTATTTTCCAAATAAAAATGGTTTCGACAGCTTGGCGACTCCACTGGGGACCCATAAGAAAGTCAAGCCGTAAAATTGATTATTTTCTGTCCTTTGTCAGAAATTTGAAAATTCAATTTGAAAATTTGAAAATTACAATCCGTTTGTTGCATTTGTTTGTGCCATTGCATATGACTGTTATTTTCTTGCGCACATTGCATTATATGACCTTTGTGGTCGCACCTTTAAGTGGGAGTGAGAAACTATGCCTTCGTGAGGTTTTCACCTCTGCATGGGCTAGTGGATTGCTTCCGGGATACATCTGTACCTATGTCTTTGTGAGGTTTTCACTTCCGCATGGCCAAAGGGAAGTGTATTCCCCTGAACTGAACTTGGTCTGTATGAGCCTATAATGGGTGAGGATCGAGGAATCTACTGGTTCAGATACCCTTGCCTTAGAGCCGAACCGCATATAGAGAAACCTAGGAGCCTACCCTAGGTAGAACCATGCCAAACCCCAGCAGTCACCCAGATAGGTGTTCTATGTTGTTTATTTCTCCTGTGCTAATGTGTTTTGTTTTGTTTTGGTTGCATTGCATTCTCATCATAGAAAGGAGGTGTTGATTTAAATTCGATAGCTAAATAGAAGAGCTTGTCATGGGAAAACAGATTTCTTGATAAAGTGGATTATAATACGGTCGTTCGAATATGATCCAAGCAAACACAATGAGAGAAGACTGATAATTTGCAAAGGAATACAAGACTTTGTTTCATGGCCCGAGGATTCAGTCCGGCAAAGATTATTTGAGAGTCATCACGTCTCAATTTTCTAACAAGCATTGCGAGGATAAGTGAGTAATAAGTCGCGGCCCAAGCAAAAAGGAGCTAGTGGAGGCATCTATTAGAAGCTTGCAAGATTTGACCTTTGCGAAGAAGGGGATTGATGTTTTTGCTTGGAATATGAGGGCAAGGCCACATAGGTAATCCGTTTTATGTAAAGAAATTTGCTTTCTAGAAAAGTTATTCTAATGGAATTGAATTCAAAATCAACGCCTCTCTTTCTTTTGCATTCATTCCATACATCTGCATTGCATTGCATCATTTGCATTAGACTTTTACAAAAGGACCCTAATTAGGTAAAATTATTTTAGTTAACCTGGAAAACATAGAACAAAGGTTGGAGAGATTAGAGCAAAGGCAAATACAGATGTAAGAGAAATTGACAAAAATTCAACAAGATATGTAGGATCAAATGTTAGAATTCCAAAAGAATGTGATTGGCCAGTTAAGTTAGTTACTAGCCGAAGGGCTTGAAGAGAGGAAAGGCCCAGTCATCAATAGTAGGGATGATAATGAAGACCTCATCTATTCCCCCAGGTTTTACTTTAATAAGCGTCTAGACTCAACTAGACGCACATCCAAAAGGGGTAACTGTTACTATCAAACCCCAACAGCATCAGGCCGGTATGTCGGCACTATTAAACTACTCGATAGGCTCAGGTCCCAATCCGGGGGGTAATCCAACCAATCCTATTGTCATTGATCTGGCTAGTATAGAAGAAACAAGGAAGGCTAGTGTGGAGATCTTGAAACAATGTGAAGACCATTACAAAAGGAAAAAGCGAGACTGAAGCTCCCAAGTTAATACTTTAAGGGCCCCAAAGAAAAAAGAAAATGAGGCGAATAACACAAGTATGTATATCAAGGGTTATTCAAAATCGAATACCATAGGCCAATCAACTACTAGCCATCAGGTCTCCTCAAGGCAAGAACCCAATCCAAGACCGAACTCAGAAAAATCCCAATTCGGGCCCATCCCAATCACGTATAGGGAGCTGTACCAAATTTCGTTTGATGCACATGTAGTATCCCCTTTATACTTAAAACCTATACGACCTCCATACCCTAAATGGTACGACATGAACGCCCAATGCAAATACCATGCGGGAATCACAGGACACTCAATCGAGAACTATACCGCTTTTAAAAAGATGATCGAAAGACTTGTCAAAATGGGTATTGTCAAATTCGATGATCCCTCTGGGGCAGAAAATCTGTCACCCAACCATCTAGATAAAGGGGTGAGACCTATGAGATCCAAGAATGCATCAAGTTCAGGGCTTTAGTGCAAGACCTGATATTGGGAAATCTGAATATTAACGACGTATCTGAAGAAAGAATTGGACTTTTCCAAGCATCTGCCCTTACATACTTGGGAGTATTTTGAATAATGGGAATGTGGAAGAGATCCTTATATTTTTTAGAGCTAATTTAGAGTAATATTCAAAATACGCTTGTTGCCTTAAGCCTAGAGGCAATAAGAATCCTTTTGTGAAATAGGCTCGTGTCCGGAATTTTTATTTCAATAAAATGCATCTTTTTGAGCAAATATTATTTTATTTTTTTCCATTTCATACTGTACAAACAATTGTTTTTAGTTTTTTTTTCTTTTGTTTGTTCTTTGGACTTTCTTTCAAGTATTCTTTCATTCTTCATTCATGACCATACAAATAATCATTCTTTGAATCATTTATTCTTTGGAATCTTCCTTCGAACCTACAATAAGTCTCCAGATATCAACAATGTGAACAACGCTGTTACTGACTCAGAGTCTCCTTTCGAGTAAGATATGTGTCTAGAGGGATCTCAGGACTTTGAAGATGACAGAGATTGTAACCTATCTTCTGATTTGTTAAGAATGGTAGAACAAGATGAAAAACAGACCCTACTCTACAAAGGGTCAGTGGGTATTATGAGCATAGAAAAGAGGTGAAGATTGTAGCCTAGCTCACCACAGAAATAAGGCGAGACATCATTGAGTTATTTTCAAGAATTCAAAGATGTTTCTGCACGATCATATCAGGACATGCCTGGGCCACTAAGACGTAGGTATGTTGAAATCTTAAAAGAGGTCCATAAGGATGTCAGAAGGACACATGCTAATGGTTTTACAATGGCCAGGCTAAACATGATGATCAGGCACTGTTGGTCTACCATGGAAGGGGATTGCATCAGTTATATCGCAAATATTGAATTGAAGAAGAAAGATTTATGTGACTCCTCCATTTTCTTCACAGACTTTTCTATATGTAAGGCATGGATGTTATGGTGCCGATCTCGTCATTGGTTTATGGAATGAAAGCATTTTTGACAATTGAACCTAATCGAAGAAAAGGTTAAAAGTTATTCATCACGGTCAGATAATGCAAGCTTACGACAAAGAGGCTCATCCTAGAGAATTCCACGAGGGGAACCTGATGTTGAGAAAGATCTTTCTTATACAAAAGGATTTCAGAGGAAAGCAGATGTTAAACTGGGAAGGACCCTATGTAGTAAAAAAGGGCTTGTTCTAGAGGAGCATTTATATTGACCAAGACGGATGGCAAGGACTTGCCCAATTCAGCGAATTCAGGTTCAGTCAAGAATTATTTTACCTGAAAGGGGAAAGGCTAAGGTGAAAACCCGCAAAGGGCGCCTTGAGATCAAATTCAAAAAAAAAAAAGAGGAGAGGCCAAGGCGAAAACCCGCAAAGGGCGCTTTGAGACCAAAGGGGTTTTAAGCTGAAAACCCGAAAAGGGCGGCTCAAATTTTGATCAAAGATAGAGCATGTGGTAGTCTTGCTATGCCTGAATTACAATGAGGAAATATGCTACGTCTTGGGGCATTGACAAAGTACTCCAGATCCTCTTAACACGTATTGAAGTTTGTACAGAGAAGCTCAGGCTGCGATATCTGGGGCACCTAGCTTCTATCTTACCCATTTTGAATTTGCTATCTTTGATTACTTTATTCTTTTCAAGATACACCCCAATCAATTTTCTTTTATTGCCTTGGTTATCTTTGATTAACTTATTTGTTTTGAGCTATGCTCCTGATTAATTTCTTTCTCGTCCATTGTTGTGATCTTTTTCAAGCATTTTATATTGAAATAATGATTAATGGACTAATAATACTTTCGTAAAAGGAGTTTCGCATATTACTCTGGAAGCTTCTAAATAATATGAGCAATCTAAAACAGGACTATTGTTTAAAACTCATCAAGCTTAAGGGTTGGAAATATTTGAGCCCAATGTGAGTTTATCTTTTCAGATTTTCTGCAAGGGCATTGGTTGATCAAAAGACTAGATATTGCGTCGGTGATACAAATCCGACAGAAAATAAGCAATGACAACCCAAGTGTAGAAGGAATCATTCTCGAAAAAAAAGACATTTTGCATCCATGTGAGTATCATGCATACACATCTGGTCAGGTCACTGGGGAGTGATCAGTGGATGGAACAAGTTACAGATCCTATACCCCCAAAGTTGCAGTGGGATGACTTGAAAAAGATACAAGTCCTATACCTTTAAATTGTAGTGGGAACGGATCGAAAAAGTTTCAAATCCTATAATCCTGAACCGCAATGAGATGGTTTGAAAATGGTACAAGCCTTATGCCCCTGAGGTACAGTGGAAAGGACCCTGAAGTTAGTAGGGCAAATCAGTTGAGCAAAAATATTTTCGGGTTTTTTGTCAAATGCCAGCCGAGTAGGAAGACAGTATATTACGTTAATGATAGAGCCCTGACGAGCAACAAGTGGTGACATCCTAATTATTAAAAAGGATCGTCCTCATGACATTTTGCATTTGTACATATGTCATTCAATTAGGAGCAGTTGATTCGTTCAGATCATAGCATCCTAACCATTTTGCATAAGCATAAACACATAAAATCAATTTTACAGGATAGGTCCCCCAAAGGACGGTGTCACAACATCGGTGAATTCACAAATCTTGTCTTCCTGAGATTGCAGTGAAGTGGATCGAAGATACTAGTCTGGCATCCTTGAGTTTGTAACGGAGCAAACTGAAGATAGCAGATCTTGTCTTCCTGAGTTTGCAGTGAAGTAGATCGAAAATATCAGTCTGGCATCCCTGAGTTTGCAGTGGAACAGACTAAAAATAGCAGATCTGGCCTTCCTGAGTTTGCAGTGAAGTAGATCAAAAACATCAGCCAGGCATCCCTGAGTTTGCAGTGGAGCAGATTGAAGATAGCAGATCTTGTCTTTCTGAGATTACAGTAAAGGGGATCGAAAATACTAGTCTGGCATCCCTGAGCTTGCAGTGGAGCAGATTGAAGATAGCAGATATTGTATTCCTGAGATTGCAGTGAAGCGGATCGAAGATACTAGTCTAGTATCCCTGAGTTTGCAGCGGAGCAGATTGAAGATAGCAGATCTTGTCTTCTTGAGATTGCAGTAAAGCGGGTCGAAGATACTAGTCTGGCATCCCTGAGTTTGCAGTGGAGTAGACCGAAGATAGCAGATCTTATCTTCTTGAGTTTGTAGCGAAGCGAATCGAAGATACCAGTCTGGCATCCCTGAGTTTGCAGCGGAGCAGACTTAAGATAGAAGATCTTGTCTTCCTGAGTTTGCAATGAAGCAGATCGAAAACACCAGTCTTGTTTCCCTAAGTTTTCAGTGGAGCTGACTAAAGATAGCAGATCTGGCCATCATGAGGTTGCTGTGAAGTAGATCGAAAACACCAGCCTTGTCTCCCTGAGTTTGCAGTGGAGCAAAGAAACACCCCAAACCCGGCCCACGAGCCTCGACCAGATCTGGTATGTTTCTCGAGTAAAACGGTTCAAATCCGTTTGTTCTTTGGAAAACTTTGAGGGCTTGAATTGGAAAATCTGAGTTTTAATAAAACCTTAATTACGTACTTGAAAACACAAGTTAAAAGTACTTGCCGAGTTTTTAAGGTTTACCTTTAATTTTGAAAACCATTTGTGTTAGGTGACAAAACATTTCAAGATTTATTTTTAAGAAAAATTACTTAACTTTAGTTTGATAAGAATCGTGTCATAATAGAATAATTCAAGTGCATGCATAAACAGTTTAGTAGTAAAGGCCTTATTACATCAACATATAAACCGAAATAAATCCAAAGTACTTAAAATAAAAAGTCCAAATAAAATAAATCTTGTGTTGAGCATGGCCACCACTAAGCTCCTGCCGACCCGGTCCATTACTGAGCGTCACCTGAAAAAAATATCCCACAACGGGGTGAGTCAAACAGACTCAGTGTATAACCACCAACACTAAGTCCCAACGATTTAGGCATAACAGATCATACATATACACATAGCGAATAAATTTAATGATGCAATCCCGAACCCAAACCTAGATACCATCCGCTACACATCACCCGTACCAACCATCACACCGTGGGGACTACTAAGTCGACCCTTCATCCGCTACACACCATCGAAGGCAGTCGCTGCAGACGACGTGCTCATCGCCCTTATATATATTTTGTGGCATAGCCACCAGATAATTATTTTGTGACATAAGTCACCACATTCAGATATTGTGACATAAGTCACCACATTCAAATATTGTGGTATGAAACCACCAGATCACTTCCCCTTTTCATATCACCCATATGCCCCATGTCATACCAATCATGCAATAAACATGCCTTATTCTTTATTCACATTCTTATAGTTTCACATATGTGTCATAACAGATCATATTATACTCATAGTAGGAGTAGGTAAATGTACCGGGATACTTTGTACCACCGCATGGTACTCTAGCCATATCTTTCACATTCTTATTAACGCATGCATTAAAATAATACCATAAATCTATTAAGACTAAGGGTAGGGCTACACACCTGGTTTAATAACGCTTTCACTAAAATCCCGAAAATCCCGATCTAATGCTTTAGATCCTTAATTCCTACATTCGGCCAACACTTAATATTTTAGCAAAAAACCTATTCGGCTATAAGACCAAATCCCGAAGGATTAACGCAACCAACTTCTTACCTTGCTGCTGATTTGACTATCAATCAAATCCCAAAAACTTTGTGATGACTCTTCTTGCAATTGGCTAGACACTATACCACAGAACTAGTTAGTTTCGGCTTTTAAACGAAGTAAGAAATAAATCTGAGCCACTAAGTATGGCCTTAGCCGAATGTCAGATTCACTTACCTTGTGGATCTAAATCCCGAATTTGCTATCTACTAAAGAAGATGTCGAAATCTCTGCATAACCTTTGTTAGAGTCAATTATAGCACTTAATGGACCAAAACAAATGGCCTTCGGCCTAGGATTATATTTGCTTACCTTAGCTCCTGAAATCCCGAATGATTTCCTCCTTGTAGTCGACAACTACCAAATCCCGAAAGACCCTTCAAAGTTTCGGCCAAAGTACCTTAATAGGATTAGATTCAACTTTCGGCTGAGAAAGGTTTGAAAATCGAATAACAACTGTTCTTACCCTGAAAACTGAAATCGACTGCGCCTTTGCCTGTCACCACAGAGATATTCGGCTTTGAGACTAGATGTTGACTACTCAGTTTCGGCTTTTGGAAAATTGTGGAAGAAGAAGAGAATGGAGTGCAAAAGATTCGGCAATAGGGTGATTTGGGTTGAAGATGTTGCGGCAAAGGTGAAATTGATAAAAAAGGTTTCGGCTTTTGATGCTATGAAGAGATCGGCTAGAAAGGAAAATTTTTAGAAAAGAAGAGAAGTAAAATTCGGCCAGAGAAAGAGATGAGAGAATAAAAGAAAAACAAAAGAAAAAGATGGATATTCTGCTGATAATTTCGGCTACACTAGCTTATCCTTGTTATTCTCCTATTTTCTCTCTTCCTCATCTATAAATAAAATAATTAAAATAAATCATCATTTATCCCTTATCTTAGCCAAATTTTTAAAAGGATTAAACTCATCCCTTAGGTGCCTTAGTGCCGTCCACTGCTGCTCATCCATGCAGCAAAAATAAAACTCCTTTTTGCTTCCCATGCAGCTCGAACTTAGGCCCTTCCCCCCTTGCTTGTGGCGTCACTTACTAGGCCTTAAGTGGCGCCTTGCAGCCACTTTAACAAGCCCAATTTCATGTCATATTTCCTCTACTATTTCTCTTAAGGCCTTATCAGACTAGCTCCCTCTTTTAAACTTAAAATCGAATAATTTCTAAGGCATTTGACTACACACTAAGGTTCACAAAATTCATAATACACATTCACAACACACATAAGCATGCTATTTCATATAATTTAGCATTAATGCATAAGCTATAATCCAGGATATTACAGTTCTACCCCCTTAAAATAATTTTGACCTCAAAATTACCTGGCTGAAATAAGTGAGGGTATTGTTGTCGCATTGCCTCTTCTGGTCCCACGATGCTTCTTCTGATCCATGATTACGCCATAACACTTTGACTAGAGGAACTGACTTCCTCCGTAACACTTTCACATCTCGTTCCAAAATCTGAATCGCCTCCTCCTCGTAGGACAAATCTGGCCTTAGCTCCACCTCTTCAACCGGAACTACATGAGATGGATCCGATCGATAATGACGTAGCATGGACACATGGAATACGTCGTGCATCTGCTTCAATTCTGAAGGCAACTCTAACTGGTATGCCACTGGTCCAACTCGCTTCAATACCCGATAAGGTCCTATAAACCTTGGACTTAACTTCCCTTTGCAACCAAATCTCATTACCTTCTTCCAAGGCGACACTTTAAGAAACACTTGATCTCCCACATCAAATTCTATTTCTTTTCGTTTGAGATCTGCGTACGACTTCTGTCTATCTGATGCCTCCTTCAACCGTGCTCGAATCACACTAACCTTCTCTTCAGATTTTGCCACTGACTCTGGACCCAAAACTTGACGTTCCCCTAACTCCGTCCAACACGTAGGAGTGCAACACTTCCGTCCATACAGTGCTTCATACGGTGCCATCCAAATGCTAGCCTGATAGCTGTTGTTGTACGCAAATTCCGTTAAAGGCAAATATTCTTCCCAACTTCCTCTGAAGTCTATCACACAACCTCGCAGCATATCCTCTAACACTTGGATTACTCGTTCAGACTGACCGTCCGACTGCGGATGAAAAGCCGTAGTGAAATCCAATCTAGTGCCTAAAGCTTGATGTAGTGCTTTCCAGAACCGAGAAGTAAACCTTGGGTCCCTATCCGAAATGATCGATACCGGAATGAAATGCGCGGACTTTGTCAACCGATCCACTATCACCCATACCGAGTCTTTCTTAGTAGGCGTAAGGGAAAGCCCACTAACGAAGTCCATGGTAATTCTCTCCCACTTCCACTGCGGAATCCTTATCGGTTGAAGCAATCCTGACGGAACTTGGTGTTCAGCCTTAACTTGCTGGCACGTTAAGCACTTGCCTACAAATTCAGTAACTTCCTTCTTAAGACCAGGCCACCAAAACTATTCCCTTAAATCTCTATACAACTTACTACCTCCAGGATGCATAGCATAAGGGCTACTATGCGATTCCTAAAGAATTTTCCGCCTTAATTCCTTATCCTTTGGCATACAGACCTTACCCTTGAAACATAATACTCCCTCGTCATTAATACCATAATCTTCCAACTCCTCATTCTGTACTTGCTATAGCTTAGCACTTAAATCATCATCCATTAACTGACTTTCCTTCACTTCATTCAACCACGTCGGCTTAACTTGCAGCTCTACCAGCAGACTTCCATCATACAAGCTCAGATGTGCAAACATCACCCTCAGATCCGACACTACCTTCCGACTTAGGGCATCTGCCACTACATTTGCTTTGCCCGAATGATACTCTATTGAACAATCGTAATCCTTCAATAATTCAACCCACCTTCGCTGTCTCAGGTTCAACTCCTTCTGAGTCAACAGATACTTAATACTCTTGTGGTCTGTGTAGATAACTGACTTTTCTCCATAAAGATAGTGCCTCCACACCTTAAGAGCAAAGACCACTGCCGCCAATTCTAAATCATGCGTCGGGTAGTTAACCTCATGTGGCCTCAATTGTCGAGACGCATAAGCGACTACTTTCCCGTCTTGCATCAGAACACACCCTAATCCGGTATGAGAAGCGTCGCAATACACCACAAAATCCTTCCCTGCCTCCGGCTGAATCAAAACCGGAGCTTCAGTCAAAACCCTCTTAAGCTTCTCAAAGCTCTCCTGTTGCTTATCCGTCCATACGAAAGGTACTTCTTTCCTCAACAACTTCGTCAAAGGTGCGGCTATTGATGAGAACCCTTCTACGAACCTTCTGTAGTAGCCTGCCAATCCCAAGAAACTACGAACCTCAGCCACCGACTAAGGTGGTTTCCAATCTAGCACCGCCTCAATCTTCCTAGGATCCACCCTTATTCCTTCTGCAGACACTACATGTCCTAAGAACGCAACTTCCTTAAGCCAAAATTCACACTTGCTGAATTTGGCATAGAGCTTCTTCTCCCTTAACACTTGCAACACTATCTGGAGATGCTCATCATGTTCCTCCTCAGACTTGGAATACACCAGAATGTCGTCGATGAACACCACGACGAATCAATCCAAGTAAGGTTGAAAAACCCAGTTCATCATGTCCATGAACGCAGCTGGGGCATTCGTCAAACCAAACGGCATTACTACGAACTCAAAATGCCCATACCTTGTCCGGAAAGCTGTTTTATGGATATCCACTTCCTTCACCTTAAGTTGATGATATCCAGACCTCAGATCTATCTTCGAGAAAACCGCTGCCCCCTTAAGCTGATCGAACAAGTCGTCAATCCTCGGCAAAGGGTACTTGTTCTTGATAGTCAGCTTATTCAACTGACGATAATCTATGCACATACGCATAGTTCCGTCCTTCTTCTTCACAAACAAGACCGGTGCTCCCCACGGAGACACACTGGGTCGAATAAACCCACGATCAAGCAACTCTTGGATTTGAGCCTTGAGCTCAACCAACTCCTTGGGTGCCATTCTGTACGGGGCGATTGACACAGGAGCTGTACCAGGTAGCAAATCAATTTCGAACTCCACCTCCCTATCCGGGGGTATTCCAGGTAACTCCTCCGGGAAGACATCCACAAATTCCCTTACGGTTCTAACTCCACCAACTCCTCCTTTTTCCGTATCCAATGCACAAACAAAGGCCAAAAATGCCTTACACCCTTTCTGAACCATCTTATCCGCCTTTAATGCTGAAACTACGTTAGACAAGTAGTTTCTTCTTTCTCCTATCATAACTACTTTCTCATCCTCTAGGGTCCTTAACTCCATTCGCTTAGCTGCACAATCCAATATAGCTCGATGCTCCACTAGCCAGTCCATGCCAAGTATGAGATCGAATTCTCCGAAGGGTAATTCCATTAAGTCAGCAGGGAACACCATTCCCTGAATCTCTAGAGGTACTTTCTGAAACATCTTATTCACTACTACAGTTTGACCTAATGGGCTTACTACAGTCATCTCCCTATCAGATAGTTCAGAGGCTATGTCTAGAGTTTCCACTACTCTACATGCAACATAGGAATGGGTAGAGCCAACATCAATCAAAGCAAAGTAAGGCTTGCCAAATACAAGGAACGTACCGGTTATGACGTCCGGTGCGTCTCCATCTTCCCTACGGTGAACTGCATATACCAAGCCCGGCTGTCTTGCCTCTGTATTACCAGAACCTCTGCCAGGGGTTCCACGTCCTCTTCCAGCACCGTTTCCTCTACCATTCAGACCACGCCCTCGCTGAGGCTACTGTCCGCCTCTTCTAGCCTGATTAAAACCCTGAGCTGCTGGTCGATTCCCATCCGGTTTCATAGGACAGTCCTTAATCATATGATCCTTGGACCCACACTTGAAACATCCTCCTGTCTTCTTCCAACACTCTCCTAGGTGCTTCTTTCCACACTGGTCACAGGTACGATACTGCCCTCCTGTCGCAGCCTGCTGACCTCGCGGCCCATCAACTCTAGGCCTCTTTTGGACATTCCCAGATGACCCTGACGGCCCAAAACCTCTCTTCTGCCTATTCCGATTAGTGTGCTGCCTCACAGAGTCCTTAATTCCTTCGGCTACCTTAGCCTTCTCTACCAACACAGTAAATTCCCGTTCTTGTTGCGGAGCTATCAATAACCTCAGATCATCCCTCAGTCAGTCCTCAAACCGAACACACCGTTCATGCTCCGTAGCCACGATTCCTCGAGCATACCGGCTCAATCTTAGGAATTCAGCCTCGTACTCCGCCACGGACTTATTCCCTTGAACCAGCCCCAGAAATGCCTTCCTCTGCGCATCTATATAATGAGTACCAACATACTTCTTCTGGTATGCCGTCTTAACATACTCCCAAGTGAGTTCCTCAGCCGTAGCACCATCCCGAACTGTGAGCCACCATTGATATGACTCATCACGAAGTAGCGACACCATTCCTTTCACTTTCTCTTCAGCAGTCAGATCCAGCTCATCCATAATCCGTTCGGTCGCCTCCAACCAATATTCAGCAGTACTGGGTGCCACACCAGATACGCCACGGAACACCTCAGCTCCATTGGCTCGGAGTCACTCGGGTACAGATTTCCGAGCTCCCATATTTCCACCTACTCCAGCCACCATCTCAAGAACTCGCAACACCGCCTGCGATACAGCATCATCCCCTGTCTGATCTTGCTGCTCAACACCAACAGCTGGTGGTGGGGGTGGTGGTAGTACCTCATTTTCAGACCCTTGACCCGACCTAACGGGTTCTGACACATTCATTCTGCCTCGACCACGTCCTCGCACATTACGACCATGTCCCCTAGAGCTCATGTCTACGATCGCGCTTTACTCTAGTTTAAGAAATTTTATGTATTAGTATTTGTTCCACTGTTTATCCGCGAATAGTTTTATGAAAAGAGCTTAATAGTAGTTCTTCCGATCATTCAGAGTTTCAAGTCTTCTACCTTAATTCACAGAAACACATCCATTCAGTAGTATCTACCATACACATTCACTCTTCAAAAATTTTCGTCTGTTCCTATCCCAGGGGTATTTTCGTCATTTGTCCTACAGGGGTATTTTGGTAATAAATCGGGGTCAATTTGGAAACCTTAATAAATCAGGGCACTTTGAAATTTCAAAACTCTAGGGTATTTTTGAAAATTTTCTCAAATCAACGGTATGGCAGAAATTTTAGAAATCGGGGTTATTTTGGTAATTTCGTAAACCAGGGGTAATTTCGTAAATTTTCCAAATCAGGGTATCTTATTATTTTGCAAAAATAGGGGTTTCTTGTATTTTGAAAAAAATATCTTAGTAAAAGTCGAGGGTAGTATGGTAATTTTAGAAACCCAGGGCATTTTTGTAATTTTACAACCAGGGGTATTTAGGTAATTTTGTAAATCGGGAATATTTCAGAAAAATTTTATAAAAATAGTTTTTACAAATCAAACGGGTAATTTGAGGACTTTAAAACCAGGGTTTTTATAAAAATATGGCTAGTCCCTTTCGGGTTTTAATTATTGAGTTTAGCCCGTGAATAAGTCCTCTTGGTTAGGGTGAACCGTCACTACGTACCAGGTAGGATTCGAGTGGAGAGGAGGTGAGTCACTAGGACTGCTTAAATACCAGGCTCCCACCGAAACCAATCCTAGACATGCGCACAATGGTTGCCACACCCTAACTCGGCGACTTAGTCACAGGTTTGTTTAGTTAGGCATTAAAGTTTTATGTAATTGTTGGGGGTAAACTAGTCCTATAGTTCAAGTACTTAATATACTAATCTACGTTCCATTTATACCCTTCTACAAATCATACTATAATGCACACAATAGATAGGGGTACTTACCTGGTGGACTTCGGGTCGGAGACTTGGGTGCCATGCCAGAAAAACCTGCTCAATTCCAAAAAGATTTTCATAAAACTTATTTGGGCTCGATTTGAAAATGTTGTGGGCTTTAAACCCAAGGCCGAGAGTTTTAAAACTGGGCTCTGATACCAAGCTGAAACACCCCAAACCCGGCCCACGAGCCTCGACCAGATCTGGTATGTTTCTCGAGTAAAACGGTTCAAATTCGTTTGTTCTTTGGAAAACTTTGAGGGCTTGAATTGGAAAATCTGAGTTTTAATAAAACCTTAATTACGTACTTGAAAACACAAGTTAAAAGTACTTGCCGAGTTTTTAAGGTTTACCTTTAATTTTGAAAACCATTTGTGTTAGGTGACAAAACATTTCAAGATTTATTTTTAAGAAAAATTACTTAACTTTAGTTTGATAAGAATCGTGTCATAATAGAATAATTCAAGTGCATGCATAAACAGTTTAGTAGTAAAGGCCTTATTACATCAACATATAAACCGAAATAAATCAAAGTACTTAAAATAAAAAGTCCAAATAAAATAAATCTTGTGCTGAGCATGGCCACCACTAAGCTCCTACCGACCCGGTCCATTACTGAGCGTCACCTGAAAAAAATATCCCACAACGGGGTGAGTCAAACAGACTCAGTGTATAACCACCAACACTAAGTCCCAACGATTTAGGCATAACAGATCATACATATACACATAGCGAATAAATTTAATGATGCAATCCCGAACCCAAACCTAGATACCATCCACTACACATCACCCGTACCAACCATCACACCGTGGGGACTACTAAGTCGACCCTCCATCCGCTACACACCATCGAAGGCAGTCGCTGTAGATGACGTGCTCATCGCCCTTATATATATTTTGTGGCATAGCCACCACATAATTATTTTGTGACATAAGTCACCACATTCAGATATTGTGACATAAGTCACCACATTCAGATATTGTGGTATGAAACCACCAGATCACTTCCCCTTTTCATATCACCCATATGCCCCATGTCATACCAATCATGCAATAAACATGCCTTATTCTTTATTCACATTCTTATAGTTTCACATATGTGTCATAACAGATCATATTATACTCATAGTAGGAGTAGGTAAACGTACCGGGATACTTTGTACCACTGCATGGTACTCTAGCCATATCTTTCACATTCTTATCAACGCATGCATTAAAATAATACCATAAATCTATTAAGACTAAGGGTAGGGCTACACACCTGGTTTAATAACGCTTTCACTAAAATCCCGAAAATCCCGATCTAATGCTTTAGATCCTTAATTCCTACATTCGGCCAACACTTAATATTTTAACAAAAAACCTATTCGGCTATAAGACCAAATCCCGAAGGATTAATGCAACCAACTTCTTACCTTGCTGTCAATTTGACTATCAATCAAATCCCGAAAACTTTGTGATGACTCTTCTTGCAATCGGCTAGACACTATACCACTGAACTAGTTAGTTTCGGCTTTTAAACAAAGTAAGAAATAAATCTGAGCCACTAAGTATGGCCTTAGTCGAATGTCAGATTCACTTACCTTGTGGATCTAAATCCCGAATTTGCTATCTACTAAAGAAGATGTCGAAATCTCTGCATAACCTTTGTTAGAGTCGATTATAGCACTTAATGGACCAAAACAAATGGCCTTCGGCCTAGGATTATATTTGCTTACCTTAGCTCCTGAAATCCCGAATGATTTCCTCCTTGTAGTCGACAACTACCAAATCTCGAAAGACCCTTCAAAGTTTCGGCCAAAGTACCTTAATAGGATTAGATTCAACTTTCGGCTAACAGAGAAAGGTTTGAAAATCGAATAACAACTGTTCTTACCCTGAAAACTGAAATCGACTGCGCCTTTGCCTGTCACCACAGAGATATTCGGCTTTGAGACTAGATGTTGACTACTCAGTTTCGGCTTTTGGAAAATTGTGGAAGAAGAAGAGAATGGAGTGCAAAAGATTTGACAATAGGGTGATTTGGGTTGAAGATGTTGCGGCAAAGGTGAAATAGATAGAAGAAGGTTTCGGCTTTTGATGCTATGAAGAAATCGGCTAGAAAGGAAAATTTTTAGAAAAGAAGAGAAGTAAAATTTGGCCAGAGAAAGAGATGAGAGAATAAAAGAAAAACAAAAGAAAAAGATGGATATTCTGCTGATAATTTCAGCTACACTAGCTTATCCTTATTATTCTCGTATTTTCTCTCTTCCTCATCTATAAAAAAAATAATTAAAATAAATCATCATTTATCCCTTATCTTAGCCGAATTTTAAAAAGGATTAAACTCATCCCTTAGGTGCCTTAATGCCGTCCACTGCTGCTCATCCATGCAGCAAAAATAAAACTCCTTTTTGCTTCCCATGCAGCTCGAACTTAGGCCCTTCCCCCCTTGCTTGTGGCGTCACTTACTAGGCCTTAAGTGGTGCCTTGCAGCCACTTTAACAAGCCCAATTTCATGTCATATTTCCTCTACTATTTCTCTTAAGGCCTTATCAGACTAGCTCCCTCTTTTAAACTTAAAATCGAATAATTTCTAAGGCATTTGACTACACACTAAGGTTCACAAAATTCATAATACACATTCACAACACACATAAGCATGCTATTTCATATAATTTAGCATTAATGCATAAGCTATAATCCAGGATATTACATGGCCTTCCTGAAGTTGCAGTGAAGCAGATCAAAGACATCATCCTGACCTCCTTGAGTTTGCAGCAGAGTAGACTAAAGATTGCAGATCTTGTCTTCCTAAAATTGCAACGAAGCAGATCGAAGACACTAGCCTTGCCTCTCTGAAGTGGTAGTGGAGCAAATCAAAGAAAGCAAATCCTATGGCAAATCTTATTTTTCCGGAAGTTGTAGTGAAGCATATTGAAGCCGTCAGACTTATTACCCTGAAAGAGCAGTAGAACAAATAGTCCAATACTTCTGAAGTTGCAGTAGTTGCAGAGAAGTAAAGTTAAGTTGAGATTCCAATACCCCTGAAGTTGCAGTTGGGTTGGAAGCCATTTGGAGAAGACGAGGACCAAGAAGTCAAGACTCGGCAAGACCGGGCAAAATTGGTCCTTTTATAGTCTTTGCTCTATTCCTGTTACACGAAAATGAGCAAAGAGGGGCAGCTGTAATAGGCCCAATTTGCCCGGGCCCATACAAAACCCAAAAACAGAAAATAAAACAATTTTAAACCAAAATGTCCAGTCCATTTACAGCCCAATAAAACAAAAATTACAAGATTAAACTACTCAAAGCCCAACATAAGACCCACTAACCCAAAATACCTAAGACAAAATTACATGGCCCAACGGCCCAAATTTTGTTTCAGAAATTGAAAACACGAACCCTAGGGTTCCTTCCTCACACCGCTACCCGCTGTACTAGCCTTCATCACCGGACATCGCGCCACCATCAATGCGCGAATCGCGCCGGGATTTTCGCCGTTCACTTGCAAAACAAGGAAAGAACGTGACAGTAGCAGCAAAATAGGATTTTTGTATTTATTATCAGTTGATTTACTTTGGTTATAAAAACCAATCAAAATCATTGTAAAATGTGGGTGGATTTTTTTTTTACGAATACACATACACAATTTTCAGAGATATGAAAGACAATACTAAAGAGATATCGGCAAAAAAGAGAAAGGTTTTCGTTTATTTTCTTTTATTTTTTTCGAATCTATTTCTTATTCTTTTTTTCTCAAAGGATTTTCTTTTTTTTTAAATATATAAGTAATAAAATACAAAAAAAAAGAAATAAAAATCACCTTTTTTTTGAATTCCGGCCACTGCGGCGGCGGCGATCGACGCCGGAGTTCCACCGGAACTACGCCAGAAATCACCTGAGGGGAGAGCTTTCGGAGAGGGCTCTTTTTTTTTTTTTGAAACAGCAGAAAATGAATTTTTGGGCTAAAAAAATGATATTTATATAGCAGTGAAACGACGTCGTTTTAAGAGTTATTTTCGAAGGCTAAAACGGCGTCGTTTTGAGCCTTCGACCCGCGACCTCGACCCATTAAGCCCAGGATCCGCGTGTTTTCTTGTGAAAGGGCTATTTGCGCTTTTAGCCCTTCCGCATTTTTGGTTTTTTTAATTAAGTTTATTTTATTTTTAATTTTGCCTGATAATTTACTACGGTTTTCAATTGGGTCCCCCATGCTGCTGTGCGTTTTGGAGGGAGGGAATATTTTCCCCTTTAGTCCCTCCATGTTATCCACGCGTTCGGATAGGTCCCTCATTTTTTTATTTTCTTCAAAATTCGCCCCAAACTTTTATTTTAAGTTCAATTTCATCCTTTTTTATTTCTTTTGTGATTTTTGTTATTTCATTATTAATTTTTGTTATTTCTTATATTATTAATATTACTATTATTTTACTATTATAATTATTACTTTAATATATTATTACTATCATTTTATTTTAACCTTATAATTATCATTATATTCATTATCATTATTATTGTTATTTATTATTACCACTATATTTTTATATACATTATTAGTACTATTTTTATTATTATTAATGTTTTTTTTCATTATCATTATTATTACTATTTATCATTACTATTACTATTATTTTTATTATTAATGCTATTGTTTATTTTAAATATTTTTTCTATTATTTTATTATTCTAATATTATTTTATTATTACTATTATTTGCTTATTAATACATTTTATTACTGTTATTATTGCATTTTTGTTACTATTTTTCTTTTATTGCATATTACTTGTTTGAATTTTCATTTATTTTTGCTTTATTATTGTAATTTATAGTATCTCTCTCGTTTCTACCCTAGTATGCATGTCTACTATAATTCGTCTTTCATTCTATTACGACCATATCACATTTTATTCAAGGCATTACATTTTATCCGATTTTCAAAATAAGCAAACACTCCGCATTCTAAGGTTCGAAAGAAATCGTACTCTAACTTACTGGGTTTCGATTTTTCTCTTCGAGTCTAAAGAACCCATTTCTTTCTTTTTAAAAGTTAAATAAAAACTTATTATCGAGAATTCAAAATTGTCGTGTCCTAACTCACTGGATGTGACGTTTTGTTATCTCGGGATAAGGATTTCAAAGACACAAAGGCAATATTCTGTAAGTATCTTGGGAAATCGAGCCCTAAGTTCCGATTTTTCATTAGACTCCAAATAACCGAATATCCTTCTTAGATTTAAACACATTAATTTTGAAAGTCAAAGGACAAGCTCGGTTTTGGGAATTTGAAGTGTCGTACCCTAACTCACTGGTCATGACATTTTACTTCCTCGAAATAAGAGGGTCTTATCACTCATATTTTATTCAAGTTTTCCTTTAAAATAAAGAGAATTGTATTTTGAAATCTTTTCAAATTTTCGACATTAGGACATTAGTTTATCAATTAGGTACCAATTTTTGGGCGTTACGAGGGTGCTAACCCTTCCTCGTACGTAACCGACTCCCAAACCCGTTTTCTTGAATTTCGTAGGCCAAAATCAATATTTTAAATAAAACAAAAAATGTTTTATAAGGTGATCCGATCACACCTAAGAAAAAAAGATCGGGTGGCGACTCCATTCTCATTTTAAAGTCGATCCCCGTTTTCCAAATAAAAATGGTTTTGACAACTGGTGTTGAATTCCAGCTTCATCACATATCTTTTGGAACCTCTGAGATACATACTCAGTTCCATTGTCAGATCTTAAGCATTTTAGCTTACAACTAGCTTGATTTTCAGCCAAGGCTTTAAATTTGCAAAAACAATCAACAACATCAGACTTTTGTTTTATGAAGCTTACTTAGCAGAACCTAGTGCAGTCATCAATGAAAAGTACAAAGTACCTGCTACCATTTAAGGAGGTGGTCTTCATAGGTCCACAGATGTCTGTATGGACTAGCTGGAGTCTTTCTCGAGCTCTCCAAGCTTTGTTGATAGGGAAAGGTAACCTGGTCTGTTTGCCTAGCTGACAAACCTCACACACTTCCTTGTTTGGCTCAATCTTTGACATGTCTTCCACCAAATTCATCTTTTGCATCTTACTAAGTGAATTGTAGTTCACATGCCCCAGCCTCCTATGCCATAAGGTTGCATCATCAGTCTAACTTGTATATACCTTTGCTTACAGCTGATTCACATCCACAATGAAGGTAATGTCTTACATAGCTACTGTTGTTAACACTTGACCAGTAGCACCTTTGATCACACATGTTTTGCCTTCAAAAATTAAGGAATAGCCCTTCTCCAGTAGCTGGCCAACACTCAGCAAATTTTGATCAATGTCAGGTACATAAAGAACCTCAGAAATGGTTTTGTTACCTGACTTGGTGCTTATCACAGCCTTACCCTTCCCTTTTGCCTCCAAGAGTTACCATTGCCTATTCTGGCTTTGGACTTAAAGGTGGTGTCCAACTCCTTGAACATGCTCTTATCAGAAGCCATGTGGTGGGTGCATCCACTGTCAACTAGCCAGATCTTGCTCACCTTGCTCGAGCTTGCAAAGCAGGATGCTGAGAAAACATGCTCTTCCTGCACTTCAACATCTTTAGCAGCGTGAGCTTGATTCTGATACTGTGGCTGTGCTTTTGGCTTATTTTTTCACACTTTTTCAATGTGGCCAAACTGTTTACAGCCTCTACACTGAATATCTGGTCTATACCAACAGTATTTTTCAAGATGAGTAGTCTTTTTACAATGGACACAACATGGAAACTTCTTCTTGGCAGCCTCTTTCTTTTTCTTTTCTGTCCAAGGCTTCCTGCCTTTGAAATTCGAGGTTGAGCTTGAGCCCTCTCTACTTTTGGCTTGAAAAGCTCCCTCAAAGTGCTCTTCATTTCTGATGGCTCTTCTTTGCTCTTGAGCATAGAGAGCATCTATCAAATCAGTCAAAGGAATGGTTGATAGGTCCCTTGAATCCTCCAAAGAAGAAATTTTTGCTTCATACTTCTCTGGCAAGGTTGTTATGACTTTCTCAACTATTCTTTGATCACTAAACTCATCCCCAAGTAGTCTTATATTGTTGACAGTAGCCATGATTCTGTCAGCATACTGCTTAATGGTTTTTGAGTCTTTCATCTTCAGATTCTCAAAGTCCTTTCTTAAATTGATTAGTTGCTGCTGCCTAGTCTTGTCTGACCCTTGAAACTCCTCCTTGAGTTTATCCCAAGCCTCCTTCGGTGCAGCACAAGCTATTATCCTAGTGAAGATAACATCAGAGACTCCACTTTGAAGGCATGACATGGCCTTGTACTTCTCAGCACTGTAACACCCTTACCCGAGACCCTTTTCTGGAATCGAGTACGTGGCATTACTAGACTTGACTATTAACTCGGGGTGTAAAATTTTAAAGCTGCCTAACTGCGTCACGCTGACTAAATTGATCATAACTCGAGTTACAAAACTCGAAATTTAGATCCGTAAATTTTCCTTGAAACTAGACTCATATAACTTTTCACCATAATTTTTCCAGAATTTTTCTTGGGGCCAATTAGTATAGTTTATTCATTAAAGTTAGCCTCATTACACTGCTTGACAATTCTGACCTGTCACTACAAAAATACAATTATCTCGTTGCACAAATTTCCTATAATGTTCTTGTTTATACCAATGAAAAATAGACTCATTAAGGGTTCTACACATATAAACCATGATTCTTAATCATTTTTGTACAATTTTTGACAATTTTTCCAAAACAGAACAGAGACTCACGAATTCATTCAGAGCAGGTCTCACTAAAACTTAACTATCTCATAATATATAAATCTTTTGCCTACTCTGTTTCTTTCATGTAAAACTAGACACAATAAGGTTTAATTCATATTTCATTCACCTTCTAATTCAAGGTATCCTGTTTTTGGTGATTTTTCAAAGTCACACCATTTCTGTTACTACAAGCTGTTTCGTTACAATTCATGAAAAACTAACTTCTAACCGAACATGTCCATATACCTAATTCAAGGATACATTTCGTATACATACAATTTCTTATCAAAAACGATTAAACTTCAACTAAGAATGCATAAACATTGCCAACATAAACCAACGTACATATCAAAAACACAACGGCATATTTAACCAAAAATTTAGCCATATTCGCATGGCTATTATATACAAGAACCTTAAAATTTCATCAAGACAAAGACCAAGTCCTTCCTATACATGCCTTCATTTAAAACCAAATTAAAAGAGTACCCAAAATGTAGATTGATAGTGTGAGCGACTTTCCGAACGATCCCGACGAGCTTGTAGCTTGCACCTAATCTAAAAAAAACAGAGAAACACTTCACACGATAAGCTTACTAGCTTAGTAAGTCCTAATTTCAAAAAAATATAACGTTTAAAAATCAACGATTTAATTACTACAATTCAACTTGTAGGCTTATACTCGTATTTATTTTCAAACTTTAATTTCATACCCATATAAGCAAGTATGAATTCGTAAGAAAAATATCTCTTTACCCACATGTTCATAATCGAATTACTTATTTATATTCAAATCTTTCGAAACCCAAAATATCATCATGTAATCATAGGTACAACATTTATACACTTAAATGTCAATTACTATACCATGGCATCAATTACACTACCACTCATGTGGCCGAATACCCAGTCATGTATCCACATACTAAAAGACCAAGATACAACATCATGTAATTCATTAGTAAAGCCGAGAACACATATATTAGAACCATATATATATATATATATATATATATATATATTCCACACTCGTAACACATGCCAGTTGTAATAAATCACTGATTTACCTTGTCTTATATAAGTAAGAAGTTCATTCCTACTTTACATACTCACCTGAGCAGTTAACTTGATAAGTTTGCTTTAATTCACCTTGAACACAAATTTCAATTTCTATTTCATAAAATACATCACCGGCATTAAGCCTGCTAGGCATAAAAGCCCGATAAGAATCACCGGCACAAAGCCTGCTAGGCATGAAAGCCCGAATAGAATCACCGGCACAAAGCCTGCTAGGCATGAAAGCCCGAATAGAATCACCGGCACAAGGCCTGCTAGGCATGAAAGCCCGAATAGAATCACCGGCACAAGGCCTGCTAGGCATGAAAGCCCGAATAGAATCACCGGCAGGCCTGCTAGGCATGAAAGCCCGAATAGAATCGCCGGCACAAGGCCTGCTAGGCATATAAAGCCCGAGTCATGTCAATACAGTTAAACATTCCCAACACACTTCATAACTATTATATATTCGTCTAATTCAATCGGGTATGCTTACATTGAACCATCAAAACCCATTTTATCACTATACAATCTAACAATTCCCCATCACATACTCAACAAAATCACCAACCTAACATACCAATATACATTCGGCCATGGTGAAAAAGAATACTAAAATTCCTCAATTTTTAATATTCAAGATAACCATAATTAATTCTTTGACATGATTTAACTAAAGGACTTACCTCGGTTGTCGATAGTCCGTGCGAATCGGCTATTCGAGAACCTTCGTCTTTCCCCGGTCTAATTCCGTTTTTCTTTGCTCTTGATCTAAAACACATTAAAATTTAGCTCATTTAATTGCTTTTCATCTCAATTTAGTCCCAAAACACACAATTGGGCAATTTACCATTTTGCCCCTAATGTTTTCCATTTTTACAATTTGGTCCAATTTACACAAAACGCAAAATATGCCAAATTTTCCAACACTATAGCTTGGCTGAATATCCCCCATAGCCATATGTGTCCATGCATGCCATTTATTTTATGTTTTAGTCCTTCAAACTTTTTATTTTTTTCAAATAAATCCCTAGCATCCAATTTCATCACAATTTCAAATTCAAAAAGGATGATTTAACATATACTAATTGAAATCTACTATCAAACATTTCAAGTCATGCATATACAACCATAGCCGAATTTAATGTGCCAAAATCTCAAAAATTTCTACATGGGTTGTATAGGATTCAAAGCAACCATTCCAAAAATGCAAAAATTATCAAGAACTAAGCAAAATACATACCCCTAATTAAGCCCCAAAGTGCCAAAATTTCAAGCTCCAACAATGGAGTTTCTTCTTCAAACTTTCGGCCAAGAAGATGAGCAAGATAAGCTTCTTTTCTTCCCACTTGTTTTTATTATTTTATGCTAAAACAAGCATATATTTTAACATTTTATTAACACACTAATATAACATATAATCATACTAAAATAACATCAATTTTGTGATTAAAAAGGCCCATTGCCGTCCCTCTTTATAGCACATGGGCTAATTGCCCTTTTAGTACACCCACTTAAAAAGCCACAATCAAATTAGTACCTTTCACTTTAGCATGCAACTTTTACACTTTTCTCGATTAAATCCTTTTTATCAAATTAAGTACTTAAACGATAAAATTTTTCTACGAAACTTTCACACATTTTCATTCACATATAATAGACATGAAATAAATTATTAGAACATTTCTCAGGCTCGGATTCGTGGTCCCGAAACCACCGTTCCGATTTGGGTCAAATTTGGTCTGTTACAACTCTCCCCCCTTAAGAATTTTCGTCCTCGAAAATTTTACCGTTAAACAAGGTCGGATATTGTTGCCTCATTGACTCCTCAGGCTCCCACGTGGCCTCTTCAACTCCGTGTTTATTCCATAATACTTTCACTAATGGAACCTTCTTATTTCTCAACTCCTTCACTTCTCGAGTCAAGATACAAATCGATTCTTCATCATATGTAAATCGGGTCGAATTTCAATTTCTGACGGTGTAATCACATGGGACGGATCCGATCTATATTTGCGAAGCATCAAAACGTGAAATACATTCTGTATCTTTTATAAATCAAGGGGCAATTTCAATCTATAAGCAACAGGCCCTATACGCTCGATGATTTCATACGGTCCAATAAATCTCGGACTCAACTTGCCTTTCCTACCAAGTCGGAGTATTTTCTTCCAAGGAGAAACTTTTAAGAACACCCGATCTCCAACCTGAAATTCGATGTCTTTATGCTTCAAATCGGCGTAAGAATTTTGTCGATCCGAAGCAGCTTTCAAATTATTCCTAATAAGAACCACCTTCTGTTCTGTTTCTTTAATCCAATCAACCCCGTGTATCTTATTTTCACTGAGCTCAGTCCAGTACAACGGTGTGTGACATTTTCGCCCGTATAAAGCTTCGTAAGGTGCCATTTTTATGCTAGATTGGAAACTGTTATTGTAAGCAAATTCAACCAAAGGTAGGTATCGTTCCCACGTACCTTCAAACTCGAGAACGCAACACCTCAACATGTCCTCAAGTATCAAAATAGTTCGCTCAGACTGACCGTCTGTTTGCGGATGGAAGGCTGTACTAAAATGAAGTTTAGTACCTAAAGCATCTTGCAATTTCTTCCAGAACCGCGATGTGAATCTTGGGTCCCTATCTGAAACAATGGAACTCGGTACACCGTACAACCTTACAATCTGCGACACATACAATTCGGCAAGCTTATCAAGTGAATAGTCGGTACGTACCGACACAAAATGAGCTGATTTAGTCAGTCTATCAACGATAACCCATATGGTATCTTTCTTGCTCGGTGTCATAGGAAGACCGGATACAAAATCCATTGTAATTCTATCCCATTTCCATTCAGGTATCATGATTGGTTGAAGTAATCCGGACGGTACCTGATGCTCAGCTTTTACTTGTTGACAGATTAAGCACTTAGAAACAAACTCGGATATATCCCGTTTCATGCCAGGCCACCAATAGAATTGCTTCAAATCGTTATACATTTTAGTGCTACCCGGGTGTATCGATAGTCGACCACTATGGGCCTCACACAGGATCATCTGTATCAAATCTAAGTTCTTTGGAACACACAATCGGCCTTTATAATTCAAACAATCATTTGCATCAATCTGAAAATCTGATTCTGTACCACTTCCACACTGACTCCGAATAGCAATCAACTTTTTGTCAACTTTCTGTACATCACAAATCTGCTGAATAAACATCGGTCTTGCTTGTAACTCGGCTAAGATCGAACCATCATCAGACATAGTCACCCATGCGTTCAATGCACGAAGAGTAAATAATGATTTTCGACTTAACGCATCCGCAACAACATTAGCTTTCCCCAGATGGTAGTCAATCACTAATTCATAGTCTTTCAGCAATTCTAACCATCTGCGTTGTCTCAAGTTTAAGTCTTTCTGAGTCATCAAATTCTTCAAACTTTTGTGATCTGAATAAATATGACATTTTTCGCCAAATAAGTAGTGACGCCAAATTTTTAATGCGAACACAATGGCTGCTAACTCCAGATCGTGAGTTGGATAATTTTTCTCATGCGGCTTCAATTGTCTCGAAGCGTAGGCTATCACCTTGCCTTCTTGCATTAAAACACAACCCAACCCATTCAAGGAAGCATCACTAAAAATAGTAAATTCTCTACCCGATTCAGGTTGAGTTAACACTGGGGCTTCGGTCAAAAAGGCTTTCAACTGCTCGAAACTTTTCTGACACCTTTCCGACCACTCAAATTTGACATCTTTCTGTAGTAGTCTCGTTAACGGTGTAGCTATAACAGAAAAACCTTTTACAAACCGTCTGTAATACCCCGCTAGGCCTAGGAAACTTCGGATCTCGGAAACATTCTTTGGTGGTTTCCAATCGAGTATGGCTGCTATTTTGTTTGGATCCACCCGAATACCTGACACCGAAACAACATGACCCAAGAAATTAACTTCATTCATCCAGAACTCGCACTTACTAAACTTTGCATACAATCGTTGATCCCTCAAAGTTTGTAGTACTAATCTCAAATGCTCAGCATGTTCCGTTTCATTTTTGGAGTAGATCAGTATATCATCAATAAACACTACTACAAACCGATCCAAAAACTGTCGGAAGACCCGGTTCATTAGATCCATAAAAACAGCAGGTGCATTAGTGAGTCCAAAAGGCATAACCAAAAACTCATAGTGTCCGTACCTCGTTCGGAATGCAGTCTTTGGCACATCTGAATCTCTGACTCGCAACTGATAATAGCCCGATCTCAAATCTATTTTCGAAAACACTGAAGCCCCCTTCAATTGATCAAATAAATCATCAATCCGAGGTAACGGGTACTTATTCTTTATGGTTTACCTTATTTAGTTGTCGGTAGTCGATACACATTCGCATAGTTCCATCTTTCTTTTTCACAAATAAAACCGGTGCACCCCACGGGGAGAAACTCGGTCGCGCGAAGCCCTTATCTGTCAGCTCTTGCAACTGCGCTTTCAATTCTTTTAACTCAGTAGGTGCCATCCGATACGGAGCTATCGAAATCGGAGTCGTCCCCGGTACTAATTCAATGCCGAACTCAACCTCTCGTACTGGGGGTAAACCCGGTAGTTCTTCAGGAAACACATCGGGGTATTCACATACAACTGATACAGATTCAATTTGTTTCTCAGACATTTTATTATTCAATACATAAGCCAAATAAGCTTCACACCCTTTTCTCACATACTTCCGGGCTAACATTGAAGATATTACTGTAGGCAACCTATTTACATCACAAGATTTAATTCTGACGGTCTCACCATTTCGACACTTCAAATCAATAAGCTTTCTTTTACAATCTACTACTGCCTCATGTGAAGTTAACCAGTCCATACCCAAGATTATATCAAATTCGTCAAAGGGCAACAACATTAAATCAGCTGGGAAGCAATAATCCTGAATCATCAACGGGCAATCTCTACACACTTTATTAACAAGCACACACCTACCCAAAGGGTTGGACACACGAATCACAAACTCGGTAGACTCAACTAGCAGAGTCTTTCCGAATTCTAAAGTTTCACACATATGAGTGAGTCGAACCAGGATCAATTAATGCAATTACAGTAGTGTCATAAAGGGTGAAAGTACCGGTAATGACATCGGGGGAGGAAGCATCCTCTCTGGCTCGTGCAGCATAAGCTCTAGCTGGAGCTCTAGCCTCAGATCGAACTGTAGTGTTCTTCGTTCCTTTCTGACTACCACCTACATTGCCTGAATGTCTGGGTGGTCTACCTCGCATTGACGTATTGCTCGGCTTAGTATTCTGAACTGTATTCTACTCAGCTAACCTCGGACACTCTCTAATAAAATGATCTGACGATCCACATTTATAGCAAGACCGATCATGAAATCTACATCTCCCTGAGTGCCATTTCCCACAGTGCTCGCATTCAACTCTATTCTGAGGAACGTTGCCAACACTGGCTATCGAGGTAGCTCGAGAGCTCATAGGAGGTCGATCCCGTCTAGGTGGATCTATAGTAGCTTTATGTCGGCTGTAGTCATCTCTGGACTTCTTGGTGGTGGAATGAAAGACCTTACCCGAAGATCTTTTACGAATGTCTCTAGCTTCAGTCTCAGCCTTTCTTTTCTCTTTTCCGAGCTCTTCAGCTTTGCAAGCTCTCTCAACTAAAGTCACAAACTCTTGAATTTCAAGAATGCCAACAACATCTTTATATCCTCATTCAGGCCATCTTCAAATCTTTTACACATAATAGCTTCAGTAGAAAACACTCTCTAGCATATCTGCTGAGCCTGACAAATTTTCGTTCATATTCCGTCACGGTCATTCGTCCTTGTTTGAGCTCAAGGAATTCTTTTCGTTTTTGATCAATAAATCTTTGGCTGATATATTTCTTGCGGAATTCATTCTGGAAGAAATCCCAGGTCACTTTTTCTTTCGGGACCACTGATACTAGTGTATTCCACCAGTGATATGCCGTGTCCCGCAGTAAGGATATAGCACACTTCAGGCATTCATCCGGAGTACAAGATAGCTCATCAAGTACCCGAATAGTGTTATCCCAGCCACATTTCGGCTCTCTCTGTGTCATCATCATCATTGGCTTTAAATTCTTCGGCCCCAAATTTTCGAATTTTATCAACTGGGGGCCTACTAGATCTCATCGGATCTATCATCGGGGGTGCTGAAGGAATTGGAGTTGGATTATTCGGGGGTGGAGGTGGGTGTACAGCCGGGTTATTTTGAATAAATTGGGCAAACCACTCATTCATCATCTGATAAAAGGCTCGTTTAGTCTCTCCTTCGTGGCTACCCGAAACAGGTCGAGAGTCTACCGGCGCTGATCCGTGTGCACGGTCAGGCGCTACACTCTCTACATCATCAGCTACGGCTCTTTCAGGATCGGTATCCATTTACTATATAAAACAAAGTTCAGGCTGTCAGAAGTCACCACACTATCAATATATGATAAAGGCATGTATAGCTAGACTCACACGCGCTACGGTAGTCCTAGATTCGACTAAACCGTAAGCTCTGATACCAATCAAATGTAACACCCTTACCCGAGACCCTTTGCCGGAATCGAGTACGTGGCATTACTAGACTTGACTATTAACTCGGGGTGTAAAATTTTAAAGCTGTCTAACTGCGTCACGCTGACTAAATCGATCATAACTCGAGTTAAAAAACTCAAAATTTAGATCCGTAAATTTTCCTTGAAACTAGACTCATATAAATTTTCACCATAATTTTTCCAGAATTTTTCTTGTGGCCAATTAGTACAGTTTATTCATTAAAGTTAGCCTCATTACACTGCTTGACAATTCTGACCTGTCTCTACAAAAATACAATTATCTCGTTGCAAAAATTTCCTATAATGTTCTTGTTTATACCAATGAAAAATAGACTCATTAAGGTTTCTACACATATAAACCATGATTCTTAATCATTTTTGTACAATTTTTGACAATTTTTCCAAAACAGAATAGTGACTCACGAATTCATTCAGAGCAGGTCTCACTAAAACTTAATTATCTCATAATATATAAATCTTTTGCCTACTATGTTTCTTTCATGTAAAACTAGACACAATAAGGTTTAATTTCATATTTCATTCACCTTCTAATTCAAGGTATCCTGTTTTTGGTGATTTTTCAAAGTCACACCATTTCTGTTACTACAAGCTGTTTCGTTACAATTCATGAAAAACTAACTTCTAACCGAACATGTCCATATACCTAATTCAAGGATACATTTCGTATACATACAATTTCTTATCAAAAACGATTAAACTTCAACTAAGAATGCATAAACATTGCCAACATAAACCAACGTACATATCAAAAACACAACGGCATATTTAACCAAAAATTTAGCCATATTCGCATGGCTATTATATACAAGAACCTTAAAATTTCATCAAGACAAAGACCAAGTCCTTCCTATACATGCCTTCATTTAAAACCAAATTAAAAGAGTACCCAAAATGTAGATTGATAGTGTGAGCGACTTTCTGAACGATCCCGACGAGCTTGTAGCTTGCACCTAATCTAAAAAAAAAACAGAGAAACACTTCACACGATAAGCTTACTAGCTTAGTAAGTCCTAATTTCATAAAAAAAAAATATAACGTTTAAAAATCAACGATTTAATTACTACAATTCAACTTGTAGGCTTATACTCGTATTTATTTTCAAACTTTAATTTCATACCCATATAAGCAAGTATGAATTCGTAAGAAAATATCTCTTTACCCACATGTTCATAATCGAATTACTTATTTATATTCAAATCTTTCGAAACCCAAAATATCATCATGTAATCATAGGTACAACATTTATACACTTAAATGTCAATTACTATCATGGCATCAATTATACTACCACTCATGTGGCCGAATACCCAGTCATGTATCCACATACTAAAAGACCAAGATACAACATCATGTAATTCATTAGTAAAGCCGAGAACACATATATTAGAACCATATATATATATATATATATATATATATATATATATATTCCACACTCGTACACATTCCAGTTGTAATAAATCACTGATTTACCTTGTCTTATATAAGTAAGAAGTTCATTCCTACTTTACATACTCACCTGAGCAGTTAACTTGATAAGTTTGCTTTAATTCGCCTTGAACACAAATTTCAATTTCTATTTCATAAAATACATCACCGGCATTAAGCCTGCTAGGCATAAAAGCCCGATAAGAATCACCGGCACAAAGCCTGCTAGGCATGAAAGCCAGAATAGAATCACCGGCACCTGCTAGGCATGAAAGCCCAAATAGAATCACCGGCACAAGGCCTGCTAGGCATGAAAGCCCGAATAGAATCACCGGCACAAGGCCTGCTAGGCATGAAAGCCCGAATAGAATCACCGGCACAAGGCCTGCTAGGCATGAAAGCCCGAATAGAATCGCCGGCACAAGGCCTGCTAGGCATATAAAGCCCGAGTCATGTCAATACAGTTAAACATTCCCAACACACTTCATAACTATTATATATTCGTCTAATTCAATCGGGTATGCTTACATTGAACCATCAAAACCATTTTATCACTATACAATCTAACAAATCCCCATCACATACTCAACAAAATCACCAACCTAACATACCAATATACATTCGGCCATGGTGAAAAAGAATACTAAAATTTCTCAATTTTTAATATTCAAGATAACCATAATTAATTCTTTGACATGATTTAACTAAAGGACTTACCTCGGTTGTCGATAGTCCGTGCGAATCGGCTATTCGAGAACCTTCGTATTTCCCCGGTCTAATTCCGTTTTTCTTTGCTCTTGATCTAAAACACATTAAAATTTAGCTCATTTAATTGCTTTTCATCTCAATTTAGTCCCAAAACACACAATTGGGCAATTTACCATTTTGCCCCTATTGTTTTCCATTTTTACAATTTGGTCCAATTTACACAAAACGCAAAATATGCCAAATTTTCCAACACTATAGCTTGGCCGAATATCCCCCATAGCCATATGGTCCATGCATGCCATTTTTATGTTTTAGTCCTTCAAACTTTTTATTTTTTTCAAATAAATCCCTAGCATCCAATTTCATCACAATTTCAAATTTAAAAAGGATGATTTAACATATACTAATTGAAATCTACTATCAAACATTTCAAGTCATGCATATACAACCATAGCCGAATTTAATGTGCCAAAATCTCAAAAATTTCTACATGGGTTGTATAGGATTCAAAGCAACCATTCCAAAAATGCAAAAATTATCAAGAACTAAGCAAAATACATACCCCTAATTAAGCCCCAAAGTGCCGAAATTTCAAGCTCCAACAATGGAGTTTCTTCTTCAAACTTTCGGCCAAGAAGATGAGCAAGATAAGCTTCTCTTTCTTCCCACTTGTTTTTATTTTATGCTAAAACAAGCATATATTTTAACATTTTATTAACACACTAATATAACATATAATCATACTAAAATAACATCAATTTTGTGATTAAAAAGGCCCATTGCCGTCCCTCTTTATAGCACATGGGCTAATTGCCCTAGTACACCCACTTAAAAAGCCACAATAAATTAGTACCTTTCACTTTAGCATGCAACTTTTACACTTTTCTCGATTAAATCCTTTTTATCAAATTAAGTACTTAAACGATAAAATTTTTCTACGAAACTTTCACACATTTTCATTCACATATAATAGACATGAAATAAATTATTAGAACATTTCTCGGGCTCGGATTCGTGGTCCCGAAACCACCGTTCCGATTTGGGTCAAATTTGGTCTGTTACAAGCACAGTCTTCACTATGCTGCCTGATTTGAGCTATGGTCGGGTTGGCTCTCAATGGTGATGGCTCAGTGTCATTTAGAAGAACATTCCACAATTCATTTGCCTGCAGGTATGTTCTCATTTTCACTGCCCAAATATTGTAGTTTTCACCAACAAAAATAGGTGGAGGAGGTGGTGAGAAACTCATGTTTTACAGCAACCAAAAAACAACCAACAAAACAACTTCTGCTTCCTGTTTCAAACACGATTAGCTAAGAAACAAGGCACAACCAAGGCCCTCAAAGACAACAGGCTCTTGATTCCATTTGTTGGAGTTTTTGCATCAAAAGAAAAACAAAGCAAAAACGGAATTAGGAACTTTGCAAAGGAAACTGAATAAATGAATTCTCATCAATTTTTCATTCAAATTTGAAAATATGTATGAGAGTTCCACAAATTTGACAATTACCTAATAGTTAACTGCTCCCAATTAATACATAATCAAAAACTAGCTTAACTTGTACATAAAAGATAGCTGGTATACTAGCTATTACATCAATACAAATCAGTCAACATATCCTACTAACTTTGCTATCAAATTACAAAAGAACTAGACAAAGTTGCATAGGAATAAAACAATCAAAATATGTTGCTACAATCGGACCAGCTCCATTTCTGCACTTCAAAACAGTGTTGCAGCTTAAGTTGAGCTTAATTTGCTGCTAGAATTTTGTTGCAATGCAGGCCAAAGCTTAACAATATTCAAACACCATTTTCTTCTGAGGTTGGTGGGAATTAATTAACATGTCCTAACCAGAGGACTAATTATATATAGGTTCAGATGTTTTATGTAGAAACTAGCAAGATCCCCGGATGTTCAACCAATCAAAAGATAGTACAGTAAGAAATTGAATGTTTTAAATTCAATATACTTTTGAGACTAAAAGAGCCTTACTTTTGAATCGTTCTCAAAGTTTTGAGACAAAAAAATACAATAACATGATAATTATAGCAAGCATTAGTTACTATATATCCCCACATGTTTCCATTGATAACTATATAAAAAGACTTATTAGGAGAAAACAAAAATGGGACTACATGGTCATCAGTTGATGAAAAGCAACAGAACAATTGAGCCATTTTTAAAATTGAATGAAACTGCAATTCCATCATCATCATCCATCTCTCATTCAAAGCAATAAAGACCTTTCTTTGATTAAAGCTAAAGGGCACTTTTGTCATATGAATAAAGGAAGACAGCATCAGCTTTACTTTTTTTTCCCTCCCCTAGTCTTAACTCTCAGCTTTAAAAGTCTGTAATCCAATTTTAAATTTTCATTCCAATTTCCATGAATTCATGGTTTAAAAAACCATGGCTAACAGCTTTGACTTCTTTGAGAGAAAAGAGAAGAGCCAAAAAGGAGAGGCTCAGATTCTTTCTTGTATATGAAGACTCTTTGTAAGAAAATGTTTGATTCCGTAAGCCTATACAGGCTTGAAGTTTCTCAGATTCACTTCACTTTTCCCTCCTTTCCTAGAAAATCTTTTATCCTTTGAACGTTTAAAATCTTTTTGTTTAATTATGAACTCCATGCTGTCATGCAACGTCCAAATGCCACACAACCTTCAATGCTATGCTGCCACTATTATTTCATGCAAACCAAGTTCTTTAACTTGCTGTTTTGAATCCAATGTCAATGTAACTTAGTTTGGTTTATTTTGAACAATATTAGGTTGATATTTCATGTCATTTTGATGGTGACTAGGCTGATCAAATCAGCAAGTTTAAGCTTGCACGTTTTTTATTTCAAGTTTCAAAAAGTTTAAGTGGATTAGGTATGATTAGGTGTGTTTAGGTAGTGGTTTGTTGAGACCACATTTTATATATGTAATGCAATGTATTCTAGACGTGTAATGAAAAAAATAGTTGCAATTCATTCACACTTAAGCTCCATTTTCCTTAGCTTTCTTTTCTCTAAAAAAAATTCTGTCAACTTTTTTTTTCTTCTTCAACCTTCTGTCATTTTTTTTTGCCTCAAGCCACACTTGCTGTTAGCTGCTAGAAACTCCAACAATTGGTATCTAGAGCTTCATTCTTGGAGGACCTGTTGCTGTTTAATCAAATCTAAATGGCTTCATCAAGCTTCTCACCTGCTGTGCCTTCGATCTTCAATGGAGAAGGTTTTCATATATGGCAAGTTAAATGAAGACCTATCTTCAAGCTCTTGATCTATGGGAGGTAGTGAACACTGATGCTGAACCAGAACCTCTTCGAGCCAACCCAACCGTGGCTCAAATTCGACAGCATGCTGAGGAGAAGACCAAAAACATAAAGCCTTGTCATGCATCCAAAATTGTGTCTCGGATGTCATCTTTACAAGAATTATGGCCTGTGAGACTCCAAAACAGGCATGGGACAGACTTAAGGAGGAGTTTCAAGGTACAGAAAGGACCAGGCAGCAGCAGCTTCTGAATTTGAGGAGAGACTTCGAAAACTTGAAGATGAAAGAAGAAGAGACTGTAAACAGTACTCAGACAGGATTATGGCTGTTGTAAACAGCATAAGACTCCTTGGTGAGCAGTTTAGTGAAGCAAGGATTGTGGAGAAGGTGCTTTCAACCTTACCTGAAAGGTATGAAGCAAAAATATCTTCCCTCGAGGACTCCAAGGACCTCTCAAGCATCACCTTGACCGAATTAATCAATGCCTTTTATGCTCAAGAGCAAAGAAGGGCAAGCAGGAATGAAGAACACCAAGAAGGAGCTTTCCAAGCTAAAGCTAGGACTTCTTCAAGCAATGCTGCCTACAAAGGCAAGAAAAACATGGAAAATAGGCCTAAGCCTGATGCTGCAAGGACCAATGATCGCCTTTGCAGATTTTGCAAAAAGCCAGGCCATCCAGAAGATAAATGTTGGTTTCGGCCTGATGCAGTATGTCAACATTGCAAGAAGAAGGGACATGTTGAAAGAGTTTGCAAGGCAAAAGGCAGACCGAGGCAGGCTCAACAACAATCCAAGATCAAGGCTCGAGTGGCTGAAGGTGGAAGTGATCAAGAAGAAGAAGTCTTTGCTGTGTCATGCTCAAGTGGCCAGAAGATAGACTCCAAAGCTTGGCTCTTGGACAGTGGATGTACAAACCACATGTCTCCTAATGCAGCCATTTTCAAAACCTTGGACAGGAGTGTACAAACCAAGGTTAAAGTGGCAAATGGTCAGTTCATCAATGCTGTGGGCAAAGGTGATGTTTTGATATCAACTCCAAAAGGTAACAAGGTGATTTCCAATGTTACTTGTGCCCGATATTGACAAAAACTTGTTGAGTATATCTCAACTCCTTGACAAGGGATACTCTCTTGTGTTCAAAGACAAGGTATGTCGAATAACAGATCCATGTGGATCATGTTTCATGACAGTCACTCAGACTGATAAATCCTTTGAGATTAATTGGTCAGAAGCCCCTAAAGCAGCTTATACTGCCTCTCACAATGACTCAAAAACATGGCACAAAAGACTTGGTCATGCAAACTTTAAAGCAATGGCCAGGATGATCCATGAGATCTGGTAGAAAATTTCACAAATTCAGCATGCAACAATGAAGTGTGTGAAGTGTGTCAACTTGGAAAGCAAGCTAGGCAGCCCTTTCCTTCAAATCAAGCTTGGAGAGCAGCTGAGAAGCTTCAACTTGTTCATACAGATGTTTGTGGTCCCATGAAGACAGAATCAGTTAGTGGAAACAGGTATTTTATTCTCTTCATTGATGATTATTCAAGATTCTGTTGGGTTTATTTTTTAAAGCACAAGTCTGAAGTTCCACAAGTGTTCATGAAGTTCAAAGCTCAAGCAGAAACTGAGACAGGTTGCAAGTTGAAGACCATCAGATCAGACAATGGGGCTGAATATATTTCAGCTCAATTCCAGGCGATTTGTGAAGAAGCTGGCATTAAACACCAGCTAACCAATGTGTACACACCTCAGCAAAATGGTGTGAGTGAAAGAAAAAATCGAAGCATCATGGACATGGCAAGATGTCTGCTGTTCGAAAAGAAAATGCCAAAGTTCATGTGGGCAGAAGCTGTCAACACAGCAGTCTATCTTCAAATAAACTACCAACAAAGGCCCTGACTCGAATGACACCTTTTGAAGCTTGGTATGGCTTCAAACCCTCTCTTGCTCATCTAAAACTCTTTGGATGTCTATGTTATATGCAGATTCCATCTGTGAAGAGGGATAAACTTTCAAGGAGAGCTGCTCCAGGTGTTTTCGTAGGATATAGCTCAGTTAAAAAGGGCTATAGGATTATTGATCCAACAACAAAGAAGGTTCAAGTCAGTAGGGATGTTGTCTTTGATGAAAATGCCTACTGGAACTGGGACAACAATCAACCAATGGAGACTTCTGAAGAACTTGAAGTGGGGCAAATAGAACCCGAGCAAACTAGTCAAGAAATGGATGTTGATGATGTTCCTGTTGAGGGACCAGGCCATTAACAGATGTTTACGAAAGAGCTGATGTTGCCATCATGGAACCTACAAGTTTCGAAGAAGCTGAAGCTCACAAAGGTTGGAAGGCTGCTATGATAGAAGAAATGAAGATGATTGAGAGAACCAAACTTGGGATTTGGTTGATAGACCACAAGACAGGAAGGTCATAGGTGTTAAATGGGTGTATCGTGCTAAGCAGAATGCAGATGGGAGCTTAAATAAGCTCAAGGCAAGGCTGGTTGTCAAGGGATTTAGTCAGAAATATGGCCTGGACTACTTGGAAACCTTTGCTCCAGTAGCTAGGCTCGACACCCATCAGAATGTTGATTGCTTTAGCAGCACAAAGGCAATGGACCATTCATCAACTCGATGTCAAGTCTGCTTTTTTAAATGGCCACCTTGAAGAAGAATATACATTGACCAGCCACAAGGCTTTGTAGTACCAGGCAAAGAGCATATGGTCTACAAGCTTAAGAAAGCGTTTACGGTCTGAAGCAAGCTCCCCGAGCTTGGTATGCTCGAATTGATGGTTATCTCATCAGTTTGGGATTTCAAAGAAGCATCAGTGAGCCCACACTGTATGTTAAGAAGAATGAAGCTGAAACTCAGCTTATTGTGTCCCTCTATGTCGATGACTTACTGGTTACAGGAGGAGACAACATTGTCTTGAAGGACTTCAAGAGCAAATGAAAGAAGATGTTCGATATGTCAGACCTCGGGCATATGACTTACTTCCTTGGAATGGAAGTGATCCAAGCTGAAGGAGAGATTTTCCTAAGCCAACAAGCATTTTGCCAAGAAAATTTTGAACAAGTTTTCCATGGAAAACAGCAAACCAATGAATACACCTATGGCTGCTGAGTTAAATTGACAAGCCAAGGTAATTTTGATGCAGTCGAGGAGTCCATCTACAGAAGCTTAGTGGGATGCCTTCTTTATTTAACAGTACAAGACCGGATATAATGTTTGCTGTGAGCATGCTATCCAGATTCATGCATTGTTGCAACATGCAGCACTTTCAAGCAGCAAAAGGGTGCTTAGGTACATCAAAGGTACCTTAAGCTTTGGATTAAAATTCAGCAAGGTCCATGAGTTAAAAATGATAGGTATACTGTAGTGATTGGGCAGGATCGAAGGATGATTTGAAAAGCACTTCAGGCTATTGTTTCTCTCTTGGTTCAGCAATGTTTTGCTGGTGTTCGAAGAAGCAAAACCTTGTAGCCCAATCAACAGCAGAAGCCGAATATGTAGCCACTGCAGCTGCTATAAATCAAGCCATATGGCTTAGGAAACTGCTTGCTGACCTAAACTTACAGCAAGAGGGAGCAACAGAGATACTTTGTGACAACAATCGGCTGTTGCAATTGCAAAAAACCCTGTGTTTCACGGTCGAACCAAACACTTTAGCATAAAGCTTCATGTGGTGAGAGAGATGGAACAGGCTCGTGAAATTGAACTGGTTTATTGCAATTCAGAAAATCAGCTTGCTGATATCTTCACTAAAGCCCTCAAAACAACAAGGTTCATGGAATTAAGAAAGAAGTTAGGTGTATGCAGCAAGGAGTTCAAGGAGGAGTGTTGAATTATGAACTCCATGCTGTCATGCAACGTCCAAATGCCACACAACCTTCAATGCTATGCTGCCACTTTATTTCATGCAAACCAAGTTCTTTAACTTGCTGTTTTGAATCCAATGTCAATGTAACTTAGTTTGGTTTATTTTTAACAATATTAGGTTGATATTTCATGTCATTTTGATGGTGACTAGGCTGATCAAATCAGAGTTTAAGCTTGCACGTTTTTTATTTCAAGTTTCAAAAAGTTTAAGTGGATTAGGTATGATTAGGTGTGTTTAGGTAGTGGTTTGTTGAGACCACATTTTATATATGTAATGCAATGTATTCTAGACGTGTGTAATGAAAAAAATAGTTGCAATTCATTCACACTTAAGCTCCATTTTCATTAGCTTTCTTTTCTCTAAAAAAAATTCTGTCAACTTTTTTTTTCTTCTTCAACCTTCTGTCATTTTTTTTTGCCTCAAGCCACACTTGCTGTTAGCTGCTAGAAACTCCAACACTTTTGGCCTTAGCTTCTTCAACTCACTCATCTTGGAACATACTATTTGAATAGAAAACATGGTCCCTCTCGTTGTTTTGACACTCTTCTCTTCTAAGCACCACTTGTTCAACTTCATTAGTAAATGACTTTCATGTCTTGGTCAAGCTCAAGAAAGGGTTTCAGTTCCCTGAACCTCTCTTAAGCTCGTGGAATTCTTCAAACCCAAGTTCGGTTTGTTCTTGGGCAGGAATAGAATGCGCCTGGGGGCGAGTTGTTTCATTGGATTTGACCAATATGAATATGTGCGGCTCTGTTTCACCTCAGATTTCGAGACTTGATAGGCTAACCAACCTCTCTCTTGCAGGTAACAACTTCACTGGCAGCATTGAGATGGCAAATTTAAGTGACCTTCTATTTCTTAACATTTCAAACAACCAGTTCAATGGTCACCTGGATTGGAACTATGCAAGTATCAGCAACCTGGAAGTACTTGATGCTATAATAATAACTTCACTGCTTTACTGCCACTTAGGATTGTTGGCTTGAAGAAGCTCAACTACTTGGACCTTGGTGGAAATTATTTCTATGGCAAAATTCCACCAAGCTATGGAACACTAGTGGGATTGGAGTATCTTTCGTTAGCCGGAAATGATCTTCAGGGAAATATCCCTGGTGAGTTAGGCAAGCTCATAAAGCTGAGAGAGATTTACTTGGGGTATTACAATGTTTTCGAAGGCAGTATCCCTTTGGAGTTGGGTAATTTGGTAAATTTAGTTCACATGGATCTCTCAAGTTGTGAACTGGATGGTCCAATTCCTCAGGAGGGGAAACCTGCAGTTGCTTGATACTCTGTATCTGCATCTCAATCAACTCTGGGGTCCAATTCCTAAGCAGTTAGGCAACTTGACAAACTTGGTGAATCTTGATCTCTCCCACAATGCACTCACTGGAGAAATCCCATCTGAGTTGGTCAATCTTAAGCAGCTTAGGCTTTTCAATCTCTTCATGAACAGATTACATGGGTCTATTCCAGACTATGTAGCCGACTTGCCTAATTTGGAAACTCTGGGGCTTTGGATGAACAACTTTACTGGTGTGATACCCGAGAATCTTGGTCAAAATGGGAAGCTGCAATTGCTCGATTTGTCCTCCAACAAGCTAACCGGTACGATCCCACGAGACTTGTGTGCTTCAAATCAGTTAAGGGTATTAGTTCTCATGAAAAATTTCCTTTTTGGGGACCATTCCTGAAGGCCTGGAGAGATGTTATAGTCTCAGTAGAGTAAGGCTGGGGCAGAATTACTTGAATGGTAGTATTCCAAATGGATTCATCTACCAGCCTGAGCTAAACTTAGTAGAGTTGCAGAACAATTACCTTACAGGAACATTATCCGAAATCGGAATAGCTCCTTGAAACCTGTTAAGCTAGGCCAGCTTAATTTGTCAAACAATCTCCTTTCTGGTCCACTGCATATTCATTTTCCAACTTCACTTCTCTTGAAATCCTTCTACTCGGTGGAAATCAGTCCTCAGGTCCAATACCAGCTTCTCTAGGTGAACTCAGGCAAGTACTGAAGCTTGATCTTAGTAGAAATTTACTTTCTGGGATTATTCCACCAGTAATTGGAAATTGTGTCCATCTAACATACCTTGATATGAGCCGGAATAACCTTTCAGGCTCAATTCCACCTGAGATTTCCAATGTCCATATCCTGAGTTACTTGAATGTATCGAGGAACCATTTTAGTCAAGCTATACCAAGAAGCATTGGTTCAATGAAAAGCCTTACAGTTGCTGATTTTTCTTTCAACGATTTCTCTGGGAAGCTGCCAGAATCCGGTCAATTTGCCGTCTTTAACGCTTCATCTTTTGCAGGCAATCCTCAACTTTGTGGTTCTCTCCCGAAAAATCCCTGCAATTTCTCTGCCATTACAAGGACCCCCAGAAAGGCACCTGGAAATTTAAGTTAATCTTCACACTAGGCCTGTTAATATGCTCTCTAATATTTGCCACTGCCGCCATAATCAAGGCCAAGTCATTCAAGAAAATGGTACGGATTCTTGGAAGATGACAACATTCCCAAAGCTGGAATTTACAGCTGCTGACATCCTTGAATGTATTACAGATGGAAATGTGATTGGAAGAGGAGGTGCAGGGATTGTTTATCATGGAAAAATGCCTAATGGTACAGAATTTTGCAGTAAAAACTTCTTGGCTTTGGCACTAGTAACCATGACCAGGGTTTCAGAGCAGAAATCCAGACACTTGGAAACATTAGACAGAAACATTGTCAGGTTGCTAGCATTTTGCTCCAACAAAGAAACCAATCTCTTGGTTTATGAATACATGAGCAATGGAAGCCTTGGAGAAGTTTTACATGGGAAAAAGGTGCATTCTTGGGATGGAACTTGAGGTGCAAAATTGCAGCCGAAGCAGCAAAAGGCCTGTGCTATCTTCACCATGATTGCTCACCATTAGTCATTCATCGAGACGTAAAATCAAACAACATTTTGCTCAATGCAACCTTTGAAGCACACGTTGCTGATTTTGGATTGGCCAAGTTTTTGATCGATGGGGCTGCAACAGAGTGCATGTCAGCTATTGCAGGCTCCTATGGCTACATTGCTCCTGGTATGCATACAACAAAAGTTTTCTCCATATTTACAATTTATTCTCTTGTTGGCTTGTCAAACTGTGAAATTTGTATTCATCTAAGTTGGTAGCTTGTTCCTATGAAATTGTTGTATTAATCTATTATCAGTTGATTTACAATTAGATACCAACATAATTTGGAACATTAGTTACTTTTTTTCCCCAAATATTAATGTTACTTTTGTTCTGTTGTAGAATATGCATATACACTGAGAGTGGACGAGAAAAGTGACGTGTGTAGTTTTGGAGTGGTACTTTTAGAGTTGATCACTGGCCGAAGGCCAGTGGGTGGATTCAGTGAAGGTGTAGATATTGTCCAATGGATGAAAGGAGTGACAAAATGTCAACGAGAAGTTATTGGAATTGTTGATCCAAGGCTAACAAGTGTGCCCAAAGATGAATCAATGCTTATTGTTCATTGCAATGCTATGTGTACAAGAAAATAGCATCGAACGTCCCACCATGCGAGAGGTGGTTCAAATGCTATCGGAGTTCCCTCGACATTCTCTCAAGTACCAATCTTCATCTTCATTCATTCAGTATCAACAGGAAAATCATTCAGTATCAACAGGAAAATCTTGAAGAAAATCAGAAAAGTTGGGTATTTGAGTACAATGAACTTGAAACCTTTTTTTCTTTCAAATCTAGGGTTTTACGGCGTTTTAATTGATTGTTATAGTTCTCCATTGCAAATGTATATTATAGATATTTGTCTCATAAGCTTTCACCTTTATATTTAAGGATAAAAGATTTGGTGACACGATACAGAATTAGACACAATATAAAGGGTTGTCCTTTCTAAGGGCTGGCCTATATCTAGAGCAAGCGTCAAACCTTAAGAATGGGGCCATTTATGTAATGCTTTGAACACCCCACCCCCCCCCCCCCCAACCCCTTTTTGTATTATATGTTATGTATGCTCGTACATTTTGCGTAACAACTTCCATAATCATTCAGACAAACAGATTTGTTGCAATTTTACAATAATTTCAGTTCCAATGATATTAATAATGAAGGGGCATTCCTTCAACGATTCAAGTTCCACAGGTTCAACATGCAAAATTAAAAACACATACAAATAGCAGCATAAAGCCATATTCAACATAAAGGTGGGTGAAGAAGTCCATTAAGCATCATCCTCGTCTGGTTCTGCAGCCTGATAAAAAACAAAGAGAAAAGAAAGAAGCTTTATTCAAGTTATTGGCAGAACTGCATTTGCATAATCTAAGCCCTGATGAATAACCAGACTGACAAACCCATCATTGTGCACAGATTTCAAAGGGCCAATATGCAATGACAAAAACTAGTTTTCCTTGGGTCATTGACAAGTTAACAAAAGCAAAACTGAACGGACTAGTAATAGGCCATAGTATCCATGGAAAGCAAGAAACAGGACAGTAGAATCTCAAAAAATAAACAGTTTTTCTATGTCATATATCGAAACTTCCACGTTATATGTGCTAATAATACTAAAACGAATTTAAAAATCAAACTACATATGCATGAAATGCTACTTCCAATAGTGTGCTATTCTACAACAATTTTTGTTTTCAAGAATTGAGATATGGTCCCTAGGTTTTTTGAAATTTAATTTTCTATCAATTAACCATAGATACTCTGCAGACTATAACTACAGCACCAACAATTAGTGTTTTCATTAGAACTCAGTGCATTTCCAATTCTAAGCTAATTAGTTAACATACGCAATAGAAGGTCATTCCTATTAAATATGTACAGGACAAATAAGGAGAAAAAGAAACCTTCAAACGAATTAGAAAAAAAAAAAAAAAAACTAACACAGATCCATGTCGTGTAGCTGCTTTGAGTGCTAGGGACATTTGGGATTATCATGAAACTGAAATGCAAACAGCATAGCAGTAGACATAAAACAGAAATTAACTACCATTGAACAAAAGTAGACCAGAAGATTACCTGTTCGAGACCCAAAGTATTTGAAGATCCCACCAACCTTCTTGAGAAACTTCTCCATGCTTGAAGTCATTCTAGCTATTGGTTTTCCATACGTGCATATTTTTCCTCCATAGCCTCCATTTTCACTACCATCTTGCGCACCTCTTCATCTGCCGACTTTTTGGCCTCAGAAGCCATTCTCACCAGGTCACCACGGCTAGATATTGGACCAAAAAGATCAGTACAAGTGGAATGCATTCTATAAGTTCGCACACGGTTATGGTTTTCTTCTCCCATAACTCGACACAAAGTGTCATTTGACTCATCACTACATTGTGAGGTAGTCTCTTTCTTAGCTTCCTGTTCACGGATCTTGACTGCAAAGAGAAACCCAATTGTTTAGCTTGCAAAATTTATCAGATAGAGGGTAGATGCACATATATTTACATATAACTCCACATCTAGAAAAAGTACAGTTGAGTTAATCTACATACAATTAATTCTGCCGCAGTCTCATCAACAGGCTGTCCATTCTTACGTGTATGTGTTAAGATATAAAGCTCAGCTCTAGTTGGTTCCTTCCCATCAGGCCTTTTGTTTCGCTATTTCAACAACAGCAAAATTTCTTTCAATACGGCTTTCAAAACAAACTATGCAACACACATGCAACTATTATTTCAGAAACAAGAAATTACCTCCTCCTCAAGTATCCTTGCATAACTCTTAGTCCCTGAAGAATGTCCGCACCTCTGTTTTAAACGGTTAGCCCTATTCGTAGCACAATGTTTCTACCAATGGAAAATACAGAGAACATTTTTCACATTTTTAAAGTTAAATACCAATAAAATTTACACCACAATAAAGGAACTTGAATTTACAATCACTGCTTCGTAAATACCTTTGTGTCATCAGAGCTCCAATATGAGATAAGGCTTGGCCATTGGTCAGGAACAACCCTTGGATCACGTACCTTCAAGCGCTCTTCATCTGTTTTAAAAGAATCATAATATGTTGCCTTTAGATCTGCCTTCCAATTCCTCCATTTTGTAGCAATAGACTGCATGACCCAGGACTTGCCACTTGGATCAAGGGCAAACTTTGACTATAGCACATGGAAGAGGCAAATGTCACTACAAAAGGAAAGCAATATGACACAAAAGGAATGAGTAAATGTTTTATCATGCCTGAACTATTCCCACATTTCCTCTTTGTAAGAATCTGGCATTGCTCTCCAGTGAACAAAATTAAGGGGTGCCTTGTGTCCATTCCGTGCTATAGTGCCCAGGAAGCTGCTTAGCTTGGATGACTCAGGACCAACAGGCTGTCCAAACTTGTTGAAATGAACAAAAATCCGCTCACCATCTGCCAAGTCATTCAAGAAGCGGCAGCGAGTGGGACCTCTTCCTCTCTTCTTCTTTGTTATGCGCTGTGGATGTTCCGGGTTCTGTGGAGTCTGCTCAGGCTGGAGATTGACAGAGGCCAATTGGTCCTGATTTGCTTTGTTAGATTTGTTGGTTGTGGGGCGGGCAGAATACTCAAGTGCACATCTAATACCCCTCAAGGCAGAATCTGTAAGTGACATGTGTGAATATTCTGCAAAGAGGGGGGAAACAGACGCACCATCCAAAATGAAAAGCTAATATAAAAATTTATATCAAGACCGAAAACATCAACGTACTTGCACAGAGGAAAATAGAATCTGACATTACATAAGCATCATAATAGCCAATGCAACTTAACAAGTCAATAAAGACTAATATTGACGATCATGTTTAGCATTTATTTATTTTCATTACTGCTTTTATGCAGCTGCAGATGGTTAAATTGTCAAACTGGATAAGATAAAGCCAACCATATAATGTTTATATAAATGCACGGGAAGTAGATGGTTCAAAGAGTGACAAAGAAATAGCATATAGATGGTACCAATATCTAAATTATCTTGCAGCTGGGATGACTGAGGCCAGCAATGGCTTGCCTTTGGATGCAGTTGCTGAGGTTCACTAGATTCACTACGGCTCAACGGGGACTGTTGGGGATGAGATTGGCCAGGGACAGCCATGGGATCCACAGGATATAAGGGAACATAACCACTGGATCTTGTATAATCTGCTTGAGGCGGCAAGTGCAATTTTACTAGCGAAGTAAAAGAATGTGAATAAATAATTGTTGAAGTTCCTCTACCATGGAATTTACATGTCATTGAAACATGTACCACAAATCCTTTGGGGGGAAAAACTTGAGTATAAAGGACAAATAAATGAAGAATCTAATTTTAAGTAATGCAGAAATGAAGCATGCTTCTGAACTCTGACCTAGAAGGATGGATTATTAAAATAAACAAAATAGAGAATCACAGAGAATGCAGTGTCCTAATTACAAGATCATTTAGGATTAGAAATTCTGAATTACTTTATTCACTTACCACCATTTACAACAGCTTGCAATTGTGTCTGGGAATGGCCAGGTGGCCCACCATGAATGGAGGCTGCAGGATTCACAGACGAGTTCTTTCTGTGTTTCGACATAGATGCATGTTTTTTGAGTTTTGGGGCTATGTCTGCAGGAAGATGAAAATATGAACATAGAACAGTGAAAATGGCAAAGGAGATAAATAGAAATGAAAAAAGCTATACAGTATTTGTCATAAATGAAAAAAATAAATAAATGGAATAAAGTTAAAAACAAATGAACAACAGAAACAATGCATGCTTCCTAACTCAGAACCTGCTGTAATAATGGATTCTCAGAGAACAAAATAAATAACCCATTTGAGCATGTACTGACTATAAGTTAAAAAGCAGTACAAAGATTATTGAACTACTGTGCTTGCTTACCACCATCTGCAGCAGCATGCAATTGAGAGGGTTGTAGTGGGCTGATGCTCGGCCGCTGCCGCAGAAAATATGGTTGCTTGTTGCTTAACTGTGGCTGTTGTGCATGGGAATCACTGGGTGCACCACCACATATTGAAGCAGCAGGAGCCATAGCTGCATTCTTTTTTTGTTTTGATGAAGGTTCATGCTTCTTGTGTTTTGGGCAATTTCTTTAGGTGGTTGCAAATGCGAATATCCTACAAATTCATTATTGGTGTCAAAGAGAAATGAAAATAGCTAGATCGTAGTTGTCAGATACTGACGGCTGATCAATTAAGATAAAAAGAGTACAATTTAGATTCTTTCAAAATATTAACATGAGTTAGTGTGATCCACATGCAAGATTGGAATACTTAAAAAAAATAAACCGAGTCAATTACAAGTATAACATCAAAACAGAAAACCATTAGTAGATTTGAGGCATGATAAATGGTTTCATTATAATTATGCTAACCATTTCTGCGAACTCAAAACACAACAACATAATCCCTTCTTCACAATTTTATAATCCTTTTTCACTACATACAAAGATTGAAAGAAAGCATTTATTGGACTACATGAAGAACTGTTCAGTTTCCAATTTTGCCTTAATGATTTTTTAAATAAAAGGTAAGCAATTCAAAATTAGCACTTTTTGAAGGGGCATGGTTAGAAATTGAAATAAAATTAGTATTGAGCAGGCCGAGAGGGGAGATAGACAAAAAAAGTTGAAACACTTATCCAAGAAAAGATTGACAGAAATGATGAATATATTACCTGCATTGTTACAGCCTGTGCAAGCTTGTAATAGGGAGAATTGGGACTGGTTGGTGCTAGGCTGTGGATGCTGTGACTGACAATGTTGATGATAAACTCACTGGGGGCAAATGGGAGAACTGTGGCCATGAAGTGCTTGGTGTAGGTTGTGGTAATTGATGAGGTAGGCTATAGTTGAATGGAGGCATGTATCCATATGGCTGACTAAAACCCAATTGATCCTGCTGCATCTGACTGGCACCTCCTACTGCACTGCTCACCTGATAGAAGGGCTCAAGCCCACTATGCCTTGTAGCATAGTCTGTGGTAGATGGTTTGTACGAATTCCCACTGAATAAATAAAATTGAAATACGAATACATAAATGCCAAAACAAAATCCTCAAAATGCATTTGTAATTGGATTTGAGAATCCAAGACAAATCTCTCAGATTTATTACTCTATTCATACAGCATGGCATTTGAATTAGATGTCTCAACATTGTGCATATAAATAAACCTTCATTTCTCAACATTAACCTACCAATGAATAAGCACCTTGCAATTTGCATTACATTTTATTGCTAGTCTGCTATCATTTCATAATTCACTAATGAGAAGTTTAATGTCTTATTGTAATAGATGAATATATTTTGGAACTTTTAGATGGTATCTACTTGAGCTCCCCTAATTATATATATGTACACATCTTTTGGAACTTTCTAGATGTCAGTAAGCCCTGAAATTAACTCAATATGTATATCGGGATTGCTACTATTTGGACACTGACTGAACTAGTTAGTTGATCAAGTAAGGTAAAATATCAAAAAAATGAAGTAGCCAATATAACAGGAAATCTCTTTTCATGAAGCATCTGAAGCTTGTAATAGTTTTTGCATCTCTAGCATAAAGGGCTTGATAAATTTTAGAGAAACCATCCGAATGTAAGAAACAATTAATAATAAAGGACCCATACCATTAATCTGTCTTGATTGTTTAATGCTCAAGCCAGCAGCTGTCCAATACTTCATGAACTTTTTCTTCACTCGTTTCATTAGATATACTATATACTCTCCTTTCTTGTTGCACTTGCAGCAGTTCTCCCAAATGTATTGTACATCATTAAACGTCTTCTGAGTTCAAGTACTTTATGCTACTTTCTAAATTACTGCATATCATACCAAATCCATTGGAGTATCTATTAAGCATAGTAATCCGTTTCCAACAACAACCAAAAAGGGAGGAGGGAGGAGGGAGGGAGAGAAAGAAAGTTAGTGAGATTAATCAATATCATTGATCAGAGTGGACATGCATTCAAAGATGCACTTGCCAACAAAAAATGATATCCATACAAATGAATCTTTTATTTTATACTTAAGGTAACATGAGTGAATAATGTGAATCAGTAACTTGTATATCATTTTTAATGCTAGCTAAGGGAATATCAAACAAAAAATATAAAGAGACAAGACAAGCAAGCAGGCCTTCAACTTAGGCTAGATTCAATTGCTGACCCCAGGAGAATCATTCAACACATAGATTGGGGTTATTAAAGATAATTTGGCATTACATTCACAACTTTCAAGGTATCATATACGTACAGGTTTCCCTGAAGCAACAGGATCTACAGGAACATTGAATGGTTGAGCCTCATCCATCTTCATAATTTTCTTTATCACCTAAACAAGTTGAGAAAAATGACAGTAAGTACAAAATGCATAAAACCTCAAAAGCATATCAGTAACAACAGGCATTGTTCCATTAGCAATTTGTAACTACATTTTATTTCCTTCTCAAATGCCTGAAGTTTGGTACTGATAAGGATTGTCAGCATACCTCCAATGCAGCTTCCAATTCTTCTTATTGTAGCGAGGATCCTGCTGAGGCATCTTAAATTCATCTTGCCTTTTAACATCATCTTTCCTCCCTTTCTTTGGCAATTTAGTTGCTTCTGCTTTCCATTACCATGTCCTTTGTTGATTTCCTAGATCTCCTATCAATTGATTGCGAGTCACCAGAGCTACTATCTTCAGCACTAAATGACTCGTCGCTGTCACTAGAAGAGGACGATGATGATGAATTTCTCTTGGCATCATCAGGGTCAGAATCACTTATCAATTACTTCCAAATCGTTGGGTCTGCAGACACAGAGTCTTCTTTGTTAATTTTGTTAATAGAAGTTAAAAATGCTTCCTTATTTTGGTTCACTGCCTTTCACTTTGGTTCGTGCTTTTCCATTCTGGCCACTGCAGATTTCTGGCTGGGGATTTCTGCATGCTCGTTTTCGCTTGGTCCTCATTCTCTTTCAACAAATTAAAAGCTTCAAACACTATCCTTTACGCCAAAGATCGTACAGAAAGCAGATTACTTCAAATTCCAGCTCATGGTTGTAAACTAGAAAACCAGCAATACAATCAACAAGATAATAGGAAAATATTAAACTAGAGCAAAATTTGATTAAAAAATAAATTATTCTAAAATATTAAAACTGTTAAAAACACACACACACACACACACACACAAACCCAAATCTTTCAATAGCACTAATTTCTCGCTAATAATGTCCTT